>JAMAMB010000010.1:52082-634268 GCA_023629975.1 Cutaneotrichosporon sp. PL3408A | reverse complement strand
GAAGGACAGACGAGTTTGTTCGAGGGGGAAAGATGTCGCAAAGATCAGAGAGAGTTGAGTTGATAGCGAGGGAGATGGAGTTGATAGCGAGGGAGATGGAGTTGATAGCGAGGGGAGATGGAATGAAGGGGTGGTGTGCAGAGAGCCTGAAGGACAGACGAGTTGCTTAAGAGTTGATAGCGAGGGAGATGACCTTGGTAGCGAGGGGAGATGGAATGAAGAGGTTGAGTGCAGAGAGACTGAAGGACAGACGAGTTGGTTCAAAGGGGAAGAGGTCGCAAGGACTAAAAATGGGGTTGACAGGAGGGGGTCACCCCCAAAGAAGAACGCAAATTGGCGATGGCCACTCAGCTTTTAAAGTGATGGAACAAAGCTGTTTGAACGTCCGAGCCGGCCGAGCCATTGGCCGCTGGCCGCCGGCGAGTGGTACCATTGTTGCATTGTTAGCATTGTGGCAAAGTTGAAGGGGGATGAGTACGAGCGGCGCACGACATGTGTGACCGAGGAGCGGCGTCGCTCCCATCCCTCTCGTGACCGCCGATACTTTGCACCCCATGCACAGCATCGACTGGCGGAGGTCTGTGCCTGATCCCCATCGCCCGATAATGCTCAGTGTGCACCTGATGACAATGGTGGTCGGTCGTCTGCATGCTCTGCAGCGCAACTTGGTCAATGCCACGTCGCAGGCGTATACTGCATGTGTGCATGTGTGTGCGTGTGTTATTTGCGTGACTTTGTTCGAATCTTGTGACTCCGTTCGTTCCGTTGCCGTCCATCTCGAACCTCTGTACCCCTGTGTGCCACTCCTCTGCACCGCAATGAGCAGCGGCAGGCGGCATGGCGGCAGCCAGCATCAGTCAGAATCAGTCAGCACCGCTGAATGCCACGCTATCTAACGACCTTCCGCTGGCACACTGGGGCGCATGGCCTCATGCGCCGCATACTCTCGGTTTGCCGCTTCTCGCATGCCTCGCACTCCGTGCCGTGCTTTACACATGTGCAGAGCTTCTACAGACCGCGAGAAGCGTTTCGACGCTATTCGCATACTCGTGCCGATGTGTGTTGTGTGTGAGAGGCTTGACGCTACTTCACATCTGCTCTTGGCGACGTGGCGACGTTGCAAAGTCGCGGCGAATGCGGTAACGATTTGCCAATGTCTTTCGTCGCGCCCCATAGATCCATCGGCCATGCAAAAGATCGTTAGTTCGTGGGTTAATGTCATCAGATGTGAGCGCACATTATAGAGAATGGAATCAGGTTGTCCACTTTGTGTGCATTCACAGTTGCGGTGCTTCTGGCTTCTGGGAGCACGCGATGCGACCGTTGCGCGATACCTGCAGGTGTCAGTTGCGGTCAGCAGCACGCCGGGCGATTGTATGGCGCGGATAGATTATGAGCGGTACAGCGAGAAACCAGCTTCCGATGGGCGGAGTGTGGTTCGCTCCCGATTGAACGCGTCACGTGTAAAGTCCTTTTCCCACCTTTACAGTATCGCGGGCGGCGTTGACCATGTACCCAAAGGCGCTGGTTCCCCAGACGTTCGCCCTGCCTCCCAACGCTTGTAAGCGGGGCTGTCTCAACAGGACCTCGCAGCATAGGGCGTTCGTTATCACAGATCAGCTCTACCCAGTTGGGCATGGCTACTGTAGGACGTATGTATGCGTGTCTTGGCCAAAATAGCCGATTAGATTTATGAAGGCCGAGATCTATATATTTGTTATTCGATTAGGGTAATGAGTCCAGAACTGAGTTGGCGAAGATCGCCTGGGTGTCATGGGAGTAAGCGTTCTTGGGGCTACATCATGGTGGACGATACCATAGCTGGAAACCGGAAGGTGCAATCATGCAAAGGAGCATTCGATAAAAGCGCATACCATTTGCATTGCCAGAGTTCGTCGAGTCGTTGCGAGTTGTCATACAGCTGCTGTGCAGCTGGTTGAGATGAGGTGGAGTAGAAGGCAGGAGGGATGGCGCTGCGTCAAGCACGCCGCACGACGAGGAATCACACCTCTATTCATCATAATCTGGTCTATAACTGAGGTCTACTGCTCCTCATCGGCACGCTCCCCAAGCGCAACCTTGTTGGGAGGCTCAGCGCCGTAATATATCCTCTGGGTGAGCACACCCAAGTCCCAGCAGATGGTCATGAGGCCGGTGACCTTGAACTGCACCGGGTTGTTGCGAACAAAGTAGTACACCGTCTTGAATATGTCTCCAAACAGCCATCCAGCCAGCGTGCTGCTGCGGAATCCGTAGCACGATTTGCGGCGGTAGTTTGAGATGAACTGGGGGATTGGAAGGGTCGATTCTGATGTCAGCTTGAACATCCATTCAGCGAAGCTGGAGCAGACATACCAATCGTGAGCGCAATGAAGCCCAGTCTAGGGTCAGTGTGGTCGCAGCCAGGCCTCACGCTCCAATGTACCTGCTGTCAGCTGGAGGTTCGCCAAAGAGCTGGGCCACATCGAGGATGGACGGAATTGCTACTCTGCATGGCCCACACCAAGTTCGACTCACCACCCGAACCGCCCAAGGATGAAATGACCCAAGGTCAAGACAACAATCAGACCTGCTAGGAACTCGAGGTACGACCCGAGCCTCGCCCACTGCCAGAATCCAAACGGGCGTCGCCGCGGCTTCCCCCCCTCCTCAAGGAGCGCGGCGGTATCACCCGCTTCCTCGTCCATATCGCCAATCGCGACCGCGGGCGGCCCGTGCGGAGCATAGTACAAGCAGATCCAGAGCAGCACCAGCTGGGACACGATGAGGAGCAGGGACTGGACAAGGAGAGCTGCTGTCAGCGAGGCAATGGTACGACATACCCAGCTCGAAGCGCTCGCCGAGCCAGAAGAAGACACGGATAATGTTCGCGATGATGACCACGCCGCAGACATCTGTTGTCAGGAGTGCAATGCGCTCTTCGTACCCTTAGAGAAGCCCGACGAGTCCCTGCTGTAAGCTTATGAAAAACAAGGAAAGCTTACCGTTTGCGAATGATGCTTGCAGCCTCGAGTCAGTGTATGGGTCGGGTGGGGCGACCTACCTGGTCTACGTAGACGAGCGGCGGCCTGTTGTCAGCTTTGCCTCGGCTGGGGGGGAGGGGAGGTTGCAGCTGAACCCACCCAACGGCCATCCCAATGGACGCAAGCGTCCCAATCACTCCCATGTCTTGATTCGTCTGGAACGTTGAGATCACTGAGGAGATAGAGGCGGCGTTGTCGAATTGTGATGACGCCGCGGACTGGTTGTGGTGTATGATGCCCGAGCTCGAGGGCCCCACATCCAACTCCGAAATTGCCACACAAGGACAGTCAGTCGCCGAAAGTCACCACAGGCGACGACACTGACGAACTCACCATCGCTCTCTTGTCCCCTTGTGCTCATCAACATGGCGTCCCAGGTCCCTCCGTCTACCAAGCCTACGCCTGCTGAGTTCAGGCCCCTCCCGCCCGCTGCAGACCTGTACGAGCCCGACAACTACAAGGAGGCATTCGAGATTCACAAGAACCACAAGGGTGTGAGCAAGGTAAGTTGGCGCTGAGCGGTTGGGGAGCACGTCGGATTGTGCAGGCGTGGAGCGAGACGGACGGAGATGAATGGGATGAGGAGACAGAGCGGGAGGAGAGAACGAACTCTTACTCATGCCAGTTCTCCGACCCATGTGCGCGGGCATCCAAGGCGTCGCTGCAGTGTCTTGAGCAGACGCGATACAACCGCGGCGAGTGCTACGAGTATTTTAAGGCATACCGGGGTGAGTCATTGAGGCGACGGTGGACCAGCGGGCACTGCGTTTCCTACAACGGAGCGGAGCTGACGGCAGAATGCAAGAAGCGATGGGTACGCCGAAGGTTCGGAACAGTACTGACCACAGCTGGAGCAAAAGAAGCGGGACAATGCCGGGGGCGGATAGAACCTTGAGCTTGTAGTTGGCCGCTGAGACGCCAAGGCGCAGACGAGCGTGCAGGAGGTGGCCGGGTGTACCAGCATACCAGACATGCAGGGGTACCACTCATCTCCGTCGTAGGATCGTACAACATGATCATATCTACAGCGCTATAACTCCTACCCCGCTACTCAAGTTTCTCGAGATAGTCGAGCCGGTCCAACACGACCTGCTTGCTCGTCTCCTCGATTTCGCCAGCAAGGAACACCTCGTCCAGGATAGCATACACCTGATGTCAGCTTCCAACACGTCTCAAGCTCACCTTGTAGAACGAGAAGACGAGGTCGAGTTCACACACGTTCTGGAAGAACGCGTCTGCGGTCAGCTGCGGCGGTTGGGAGACGTACCAAGCACTTCGACGAAGAGGTGGATCGCCTCGAGATATGCGAGCTCATTGTCGTTCGAGTCGACGCAGACGCAGAAGAAGAGGCCGGCGTAGCGGCGGTAGACGATCTTGTCGTTGCGGAACTGGTGTCAGCTCAGCGCACGGTCGGGCAGCTGATTGGAGTAGAGGGTATTCTTGCTCGCTCCAAGGCGTTGAGATGCGCCTACTCACCTCGACGAAGTTGGACTGGTACTTCTGGTCGCGCGGGGCAATCAAGCGGTGCACTTCACCGCGTAGCCGGACCTGCTGTCAGCAGTGCACAGGCAGATGGGCTTGAGCACGAGCGAGTAAGGAGTAAGGAGTGAGGGGGACTCTAGAGAGTAGGATGTATGCCGTTCGGCATCCGAACGCGCCTGAATCTATGCTCTCTAGCGAAAGTCGAGCCTCGATTGCGTCCTACGCTCCCGGAAGCCACGCTGCACCGTGTTTCGCCAAGCGTAACCGAGAACCCACCTTCTCATCGTCCTCATACGGTGCGTACCACTTTGATAACCGCGTCTTGCCTTGACGATTCTGTGATCAGCTCCGCATGAGGAGTGGCTCGCGGACATACTTGGACGAGGATGAACTTGATCATCGCGGTGTAGTGGGGCGAGGACGATAGTTTGCGAGATGTCAGCTAAGCCGAGGCGAGCCAGGTGTCGACAACGCAAGCGTCGACAGCAAAAGCAAATGGGAGAAACCAAAACGCTGGATGTCCCGTCTTAAGCCGCAAAGGCAAATCGATGGCTACGACGGTAATGTTGATGATGCTGACAGAGGCGGAGATGAGTTGCGGCAAGTGACGACGTGCACCCCCGCCTGGACCCAGGCTGGGTTCAGGGCCAAAACGGATGGCACAACCGTGCCTGGCAGCCCGTGTGCTAATATGAGGATGCGTCCCGGTCCAAACCTTGAATCTCAATCTAGAGAGTTCGATCTGCTCGCCATCTACCTTGCCAACACCCACTCTCTCAACTATGGCAGGCCAGTACGACGCACTGGCAACAGAAGAAGAACTACCTCTGCGAACGCTATCGGCGTCCGGCTCGCGACGCGCGAGCCGGCGCAACAGCGACGACGGCGCGATTGCACTCCGGTCTCCCCGCGTCTCCGGGGACGCCGCGGCCGTGCATTTCTCTGCCCGCGCGAGCCTAGACACGGTCGGCAGCGGAAGCGACATCGTCTACCGTGACCAGCTGGATCAGGACCCGTTCGACGAGAAACAGGGCGAGGCACAGCGGTACCAGGAGCGGTATGAGGAGAACGGGCGTGCGGATGACGAGGAGCAGGGCTATGCCATCGAGCCGAGCAGGGTGAGCGCAGGCGTGGCGGTAGTGCGTGCTAATGGAAGATCCGGTCGCGCAAAAAGTCGCGCGCCGTCCTCGCGATTCTCGTGATTATCGTCGCTGGGGCCGGCGCCATCGGAGTGCTAGCTGCTTCGTGGTATTCGACCCCGCTGTCGGCGGTGAAGAGTGGCAACAAGCATATCACATTGGATCATGTGTTGAACGGGACATTCCGCCCCCATTTGCAGCAGCTGGCCTGGGTTGATGAAGGTAGGAGTCCGTGGTCCGACGAGTGCTGACGGCCAGCCGAGGATGGGACGTTCTCCCAAGTCGATGGTCAAGGCAACATCCTCATGTCGTCCGCAACAGATAGAAACAGCACAACCGTACTTGTTGCAGGCAAGGACGTGCTCGATCCCCGTACAGGCCAGCCGCTCTACTGGCAATCATGGAAGCTGTCAGCGGACATGAAGTTTGTGCTCTTCGGCACCGACCACGTCAAACAGTGGCGTCATTCATCCCACAGCAATTTCTGGATCCATCGGCTTGCAGACCATAAGACCTTCGCGTTGTTCGAGCCATCGGACCCCCCATCTATCGCGTACGTCGAATGGGCACCTGTCTCGCACGCGATCGCATTCGTTGCCAAGAACGACCTGTACGTCGTGTCTTCAGAGGAGCTCAATAGCAACCAGACTGGGATCAAGGCGGTCCGGGTGACAAACGACGGCAGCGATGTCGTGTTCAACGGTGTCCCAGACTGGGTGTACGAGGAGGAGGTGTTCTCGACTGACTCGGCGATGTGGTGGGCCCCCGACGCCCACGCCGTCGCGTACCTCCGCAGCAACGAGAGTGACGTCGAGACCTATACCTTCCCGGTGTATAACCCCACAGAGGACGCGAATGAGCCCAACCCTTATACGACCAACGTTGACATGCGCTACCCGAAGCCAGGCACACCGCTGCCGCTCGCGACGGTGCATACCTTCTCTCTGGATCGGTACTTCCATGACGCCGGAAGCGTCGGTGACCTCAGCAAGGCGAAGCAGGAGCTGCGGTGGCCAGGCCAGTTGCCAGTGGGCGATGGAATCATCGTGGAGGTGTCTTGGGTCGGAACCGATGCGCTCCTCGTGAAGGAGATTGACCGTGCTGCTCGTAAGGGCCAGGTCCTCGTCTTCCAGGGAGGGAGCAATTTGGGCAAGCAGGTTCGGAAGCTGGGCAAGGACGGAGAAGAGGGCGACGACGGGTGGATCGATCACAATCAGAATCTGCTGGCCATTCCCGAGACCTCGGGCACCGTTGCGGGCTACCTCGATGTAGTGCCGAAGAAGGGCTGGAACCATCTCGCATTCTTCCATCCCGTTGACGCGACGGAGCCGATCTGGCTAACTGACGGCGAGTGGGAGGTCACCGAGATCAACGCTGTCAACAAGGAGGCCGGCATTGTGTACTTTACGGCGGCAAACCCTTCCGTCGACAGGCATATCTACTCTGTCAAACTGCCGGACGCCGCGACTCTCACCAACTTCAAACCCGAGTTCAAGCCTCTTACGGACACAAGCAAGCCGGGCTACTACTCGGCGTCATTCTCGCCCCACGGCGGCTTCTACGGCCTTACCTACGAGGGCCCGCAGGTTCCATGGCAGCGACTGATTGAGAGCAAGGAGGGCGGGTTCAGCGCAGTGCTCGAGGACAACCACGCGCTCAACGCGACGCTTGGGGAGTTCCACCGCCCGATTGAGACAGTCTCGACCATCGAGTCTGACGGGTACGAGCTCAACATGAAGGAGATCCTGCCGCCAAACATCGACACGTCGGGCCGGAAGAAGTATCCCCTACTCATCGAGGTGTACGGCGGACCATACAGCCAGCGTGTGGACCACAAGTTCAAGCGCCACTGGGAGACCTTCCTCGCCTGCGAGCAGAAGTACGTCATCGCCAAGTTGGACGGGCGCGGCACAGGCTACATGGGCCGCAACCTGCGCAACCCGATCAAGGACAGACTGGGGCACTACGAGACGATCGACCAGGCGGCACTCGCCCGCGAGCTCATCAAGCGCAAGTACATCGACCGCGAGCGCGTCGGAATCTGGGGCTGGAGCTACGGCGGGTACATGACGCTCAAGGCTCTCGAGATGTATCCCGATCTGTTTACGCTGGGCATGTCCGTGGCCGCAGTCACGGACTGGCGGTACTACGACGCGATCTACACCGAGCGGTACATGAACACGCCGCAGCTCAACCCAGACGGGTACGCCGAAAGCCGCATCAACAACCTCACCAACTTTGACGGCAAGGACCTCACCCTCGCTCACGGCACCGGCGATGACAATGTGCATTTCGCAAACCTGGCCAGCCTGGTCGACCGCTTCACGCAGGAGCGTGTCCGTGGATGGCGCATGCGCATGTTCACCGATTCGTAAGTCGTCGACGTTGCGCCTCTGACAGCAGTGACCACAACGTCCGCACACGTGGTGCCACTTACGAACTATACAAGTGGATGACTGACTTCCTCCAAGAAACATGGGGAAAGGGCGGTAATGTGCAGCGGTAACGGGTCGTTGTCGCGTCTCCTCGGCTAGACAAGTAGAACGGATAGGATGAACTGTTGTACCGGATGGAAGCTGTGTGCTCGGCATTTGGCCACTCGTGCCTGACTTCGAACCGGGCATACTGAGGAAGGCCTTCCAAACCGCTCAACCGTGACCAGGTATCGTCGGACGCGGCAGCCAGAATACATATACAGGATATGCTACAACTATCTATTCTCGTTAGGGTCGTGGAGACGCCCGCAATGGGTGGCTCGTCGTATCACAGTTCGGCGGTGCCATAGGCAGAGTCCAGGAAATTGTCGTAGAGAGTAGTGTCGTCAAGAGACTCTGGAAGAAACGTATCGTATGATGGGGAACAGACATTAGAGATCGCCAACTAGAAGGGCACGCCAAACCGCGCCCGCGGAGGACGTTGCATTGCGGGCAGGGTCGGCTTGACCGTGGCACGTGGACGCGGTTGGGGCTGCTCGAAGGGGTTGTCCGAGTCCTCGGGTGTGAGCGGGCCGTGTTCGCTGGAGGAGCTGCCACTGTTCTGGTTCCCGATACTGTGGTCTGATCCTCGGCGGACGGGCGAACCCAAGAACTCTGGTGGTGTGCCGCGAGCCGCTGCGAAGGGGTGGACGAACTCCACAGCCTCGAAGGGCTCGTCGTCAAGGCGGTTCGGGGTTCGGGCCTTGACGCTTTTGATGCTTCGGATACTCCGGATGCTCTTGGCGCTCCTGACGCTCCTCAGCGTTCGGAGTTCCTCGACCGGGCCCTTGTCTGGGGCTGTACGGCTCAGGTCGATCTGTTCCGAAGATGGCCCTGGCGAGCCCGCCTGGACAGTCGGCACAGAGGGTCTGCGAGGACCAGGACGTTTTACGGACGGCGGAATCGGCCAGTCCCATTCTTCGGCTTCTCGGATCGCTGTGATCGTCTCGGCGACAGTCTCGTCGGCACTTGAACGACTGGCGGCGCGAGGCTCGAGAGCTGTTGGCAGAGACGAGGCGAGAGTCTTGGCTCGCGCACGGGCTCGGTAGCGGGCGTACGCCGAGTCGGGTCCCAGTGCTGGAGAGCGGCCCGGCGAGATTGGGGAGAGGATCGGGGGCGTCGGTGCCGACGTCAGAGGTTGTGGGATGCCCGATGGGGAGAGGGGTGAAAAGAGTGGCGCCGGCATCGGTACACTCTCGGCAGAAGCGGTAAGAGGAGGGACACGCAGAGGAGAACTCGTCACAGTTGGCGGCAGATCGGGCAGAGGAGGCGACAGGACTGGCAGCGATCTCGAAGGGGTGGCCAGCTTGGGAAGAGTCCTTGGAGGGGGAGGCGGTGAAGTCTGACGTGGAGGAGGAGGCGAACGCATTCGCTTTGTTGCAACAGGGGGCACGACTATAGGAGGCGGAGGAGGGGCGCGACGCGGTATCGCGAACGGCATCGGCGAAGGGAGCGACATTGGCGATGTCTTGACAGCCGGCTGGGGACGTGTGGAGCGCGACGAGGACAATGTGGTGCTTGCAGAACAAGAGGACATCACAAGGTCACTGCCGAGTGAAGTGGTACGTCGATGCTTCTCTGAAGGGACCGAGGAATTGTGAGTCGTGCTGGGAGTCTTTGGAATGGACCGGACTCTGCGACGCACGGCCATCTCTGCCGCGCAAGCTATTGTTTCGAGGTCGCTCTCACTGTCGTCGACGCACGGGGCCGCTGTGGCTGTAGGGACATGTTTTGGATGTGAAGGGTTGGAAAGAGGAACACGGACTGGGTGAGCCGGGGTCGCCTCCCGGGGTGCCGTTGATGGTCTACGTCTTGATGGGTACGACTGTTCGCCTGTCGGTGCATAGACCGCCATTCCTGAGGATGGATGAGGGAGCGGGGGCTCGGGATCCCTTGGACACTCGGGTCTCCCTGCACTCGACTTTGTTCTCCTAAGAGAGGCCCCTGCGCGGGGTAATGACGGGAACATGAAAGTCGACGTTGGGACTGGGGCCGACGGTTCATGAGAGTCGCGGAGTTGCGCAAGCGGAGTGCCTGTCGGCCACCGCAGCGCTGGATGAATGTCCATGGTGAAGTTGTCGAAGTTGTGGCCCGAACCCAGTATTGGGGGTGTCGCGACTCTGTCCTCCACCAACTGAGGGACGAAGCTCAAGGAGGTATCGCCATCGCGAGTAGTGAACGCGTGCTCGCGCCGGTGACGGGATAGCGAGTTTGAATGTGTGTGTCGACTCTTGCGGCTCTCCACTGACTGCAGTGGATGATGCTCGCCAGAGTTGGCCATCGAGTACAGCTCTGCCAGAGCGGCTTTGGACGCTCTCGAGTACGAGCCTCCGGGGACAATGTACGACGCTAGGGTTTCGGCGCGGGAGTCACTCTTCATGGTGGAGACAAGATGCTGTGGGACGTGTCAGCAATTGAGAGAGAGCAAGTGCAATGTAACGCTCAACGAGCGCATTGCACCAAGGGAATCAAGAATATCCACGCTCGTGAAGATCGGCGGCCGCCCTGCTTCATCCGCACATCTCCCATCTCAACTCACGGAAGGGTTGTTCTCGACGCACGAGCCTCCCCAGTCATCAAACGTTCCGACAACGAGCCTGGGGGTTTCGATTTGAAAGGAGGCCGACGTGCGTGTTGACGCTGGTGACACTGAGTGTGTGGATGTGACGGACGCCTGCCTCGCGTGTTGAGCACTCGCGTGTTGAGCACTCATCGACTTGCTTCGCCGTTTGTAACCATGTCGAGAACTGCTGCGTGGAGGGGCGTGCGTGTCCTCGCGGGACCTTGATGTCGAACTTTGAGCAGAGTGGAATGCCGGTGTACGTCCCCGGCGCGGTGGCCGAGGTGGTGGCACCGACGGATCTGGCGGCTGCTCGGGCCGCCCTACACCAAGTCTTGCCATCGCCATCGCCATGGCCTAAGCGCGCCACGCGAACCTGACAACACGCGTGGCTTTGCTGCGCTGCGCCGGCTCCTCGCGGTTGAGAGAAGCGTTTGCTACCGGCAGAACACCCGGACCAAAAATGGACGTGCACGCGTGAATGTGAAATGTGTTCAAGGGCTTGGATTCTTGTTTGCTGTTTCAAGGTGGTCTGGTATTCAGTGTCTGTGCATTTACTCCGAGAAACAGCAGGGAGGCTGGAGACGAGGTCTACACCGACAGGAGACGCAGGTGACGCAGCCTCTGAGGGGCTCAAGCGGTCAGGTGGCGTTCGTTGGTGCAAGGGAGAATAACAGGTGGCTTCAGAATGGGTCGAAATGCAGACCAAGAAAGCAAGTTGGCGAACGGCAGCGCTTGCAAGATCTGGGGCCGTTGTATGTCGGCGTGAGGGTCTTGGGCTCGTTAGTCGTGCGTCCAAGCGTTCGTCAAGAGGACTTTTATTTTGTCGTGAAGGGGTCGTCACAGGAGGTCACTGGAGGGTTTGTGCGACCGTGTTTTGGAGGAGAGGAAATGGGGTGCGGCGCGCGTCTTGAGGAATGTGGAAGACCTCTGTCGTCCTCGCAGTCGTGACGGGCTGAGCTAGACGTGAGACCGTTGTCGTCGCCGGAGTCGTGCGGCCCTGCAGAGGGAGCCAAGTCTAGGAGAGGTGGAATGGAAGAGGCGGGTGTTCGGAGGGGAGAAGACGTTCCGGCGCCATCGAACGCGGTTTCCTGCTGAGCGAATTGCCAAATGCGTGCGGATCGCAGTCGTAGTGTCGTATGCCGGATCACAGCCACCGCATCAAGCAAGAGGCGAAGTAGTGGTGATCAACATGCAGCGAGCCGCCGTCGTCGTGAATGGAATAGCGAGACAAGAAATGAAACAAAGAATGAGCAGAGGGCGAGTAGAAGCAAGTCGAGTGTGAAGAGGTGTTCAGACGTGGCTGGGCTGGCGGTACCCACGCACTCGCACTCGCACTCGCACTCGCACTCGTGACTTGCGACTCTGCCAACACACATTTGCACTGCACGGCACCGGAGTGCCTGCTGGACAATCAAACCCAAGCACCTCAACCAAGCAACCCAAGTTTACATGCCATGCTGGAGAGGAGAGTCGGAGAGTTTTGGTCAGCACCGGCGGCGTTGGAGAGGAGAGGAGCAGACGGGAGTAGGCAGCATGACCAGAGATGCATTTGATGATGGGAGAGGAGGAGTATGTACTCCTCCTCCCAAACGTACTTAGTTCTCGTCACGCTGGAACCTCTCCCCGGCCATTACCCCAAGTACCAGTATTACCCTAATAACCCTAATGACCCTAATTGCTCAATTTACCCTAATCGCCCTACTCGCCCTAATCGCCCTAATCGCCCTAATCACCCTTATTTGGGCGTTTTTTGGTTCTGTTCAGCCACAACAGATGTCACACCATCCTCGAACTCGACGATGGCCTTACTCGTTACAGCAACTCTCCATGTAAGCTACCGCAAGCTGCCTCTGCTAAAGCTTGCGTTACCATTCCCCAATGCCGCCCAGCTCCACAGATCCATAAGCTTGGTTGTGGCAGCATTATGCGCATGACCGACCCGGTGTACTGTAGTTTCATCTGCCGCTGCAACGCAACACCACTTCGAGTCATTATCTCGTTTGTCGTGGCGCGGCTTACTAATGTACACGGCACTAACACGCACATACTATCTCACAGTCTCACGTAAACCCCGTTTCCTCGTTATTCACAGTCCAGTCCAGCCCTTGAGGCGAATAATTGGTCCAAGGGCCGAACTTTTTGGGCGCGTCGTGCGTCGTATTGTGGACAAACGTGTTTGGCTTGCGCTTACGACGACCTCCACTCCCTTGACATGTTGCGCGCTCTGGAGTCTATGGTCTTACATTCTAAACACGTCGGCCCTGCAGATCTTCCCGTTCCTCGCGCCTCCCCTGCTTGTGAATGGCATGCACTGGAGACTAACTGGAGATCACCACCTGCTCTCCTGGGCAAAGACTGGAAGCCAGCACTCCTGATCCGCAGCTATTTGCAGAGGCGCATAGTTAACCCAGCCACCAGGAGTTACGCGAAGACTTATCTCCGCGGTCCGCGCAATAGGCTTCAATGATGGAGCAACAAGGCACGGTGCGGAAGGTTGCGTTCTGCATCTTGCGGTTGGGATTGCGCTGCATTC
Organism: Cutaneotrichosporon sp. PL3408A; assembly: GCA_023629975.1. NCBI lineage: Eukaryota > Fungi > Basidiomycota > Tremellomycetes > Trichosporonales > Trichosporonaceae > Cutaneotrichosporon > Cutaneotrichosporon sp. PL3408A. The sequence continues at coordinate 621,054 of JAMAMB010000010.1, read as the reverse complement.
GGAGACTGGACAAGGTGGGCGTGACCATCATCGGCGGTGAAGGCAGTGTCACCGCTGGCTGTCACCTCTCGTCACCTTCGTCAGCAACGAGAAGTGGGAAGCCCGCGTGTGTTTCGCGTTGACACAGAAGCAGGGCATGAACGTCCTGGTACTGCTTCCAACTGCACACCGTCGACACGGCTCCGCCTGGGAATATGGGTTCCAGCCTGTACTACACTGCCGCAATAGGCGCTGCTGGGCCCAAGTCACGTCACGACGTGCCTGTCCCAGGTTTCAGGTCTTCAAGCTCGGCGAACAAAAGCTGAGATGTGAGGTACAACGCAAGACATGGGACATGGCGATTACGACATCCGTGACACACAGTATGTCACGGATTCAGTAGTGACGAATGTACGACTTCCCACTCAGCAATTCATTCCTGATCATCAGACTCCCACGTGCAGATAAGCTACCGCAGCTTGAATTCGAGGCCGGTTCGAGACTCATGAGACCCGTTCCTTCCGCCTGTGAAATCACCTTGTGCAACGACCCGGCGGTCGGAGATGGCATGGCTTCCATGTGTTCGGCGACTGAATTCGGTCCCCTGCCTCGGAGATGAGAATGTCTTGGCGGGGAGGAAATTGCACGAATACAATAATGTCTAAATTCCTCGCCATAGAGCCTTCACTAGCTAGGAGGCTGCACATGTTAGGCCATTTTCGCACAGCTCCGCGTCGTAGATCAGAGCAGTGGGTGAGCGCTGAATTGCACAGGACACGACTCCGAGTCCCCTTGCTGCGGGACATGGGTCTAACGGGTTCGGGAGGCCGTAGAAGTCGGGCTGTGTCTGGAATCAGCACAGCTGCCTAAATCTGACGTTCCGGCGTAGACAATTTACTGTCGGCACTGGTTGGCTAGTCTGAGTGGCCGCTCGAACCGGAGGATGTAGGAGCCAGCTCTGACCGTACTACGTCGTCCTTCGGTGATTTGTATATCGACACCCTCAACCCGTCCGTCCGCTATTACCGGGCCACTCAAGACCACATTCGATCACAGAAGTTCACTGAGAGCTGGAGAATTATTTGGGATCTATCCGCGGTGAAAGTCAGTCTTGGGTGAGAATCGAGCGGCACGTCGCAAAGGTATTGCAATGCCTTGCTGCTTGCCGCTGTACGGAGTAAGCATGAGGGGCAATCATGTGGTGCGTTGAGGGATGTACAGTAAATGCTGGAAACGTGGCACTGTCCGCATGTCCGCGACCGAAAGGTTCGTCCGCAAGATGCAGTTACCGCCACGCCGGAATCGTTGACAAGGGGGGGTGGAAGTACAGTCCAACAGTGGGATTTACGAGTTCGTGGCCAACTTTTTCCTCTAGCACGCCAGTCAGTGACTACCCATTAACCGGTCTTGTGAGCAAGGAAGGGGCCACAGCTTCGCATCCGGCGCAATCACTACTCTCCACCTCACAAGCAATGCCATGCAATACATCCCGTGCGTGCAAGTCAGATTACCCACAGTCGCCTAGTCTCGACATTCGCCACACTCGACCCCATCGAGCATCTAGTACGCGTCCTTGGGCACTCCTGCGAGCTCATCGTACCCGAGCGCAAGGTTGAGGTTCTGCATGCACTGCGTCGCGGCGCCCTTGAGGAGGTTGTCGAGCGCGCCCTGCGCGTCAGCACTGTCTGCTCAACCCGACTCACAACAACAACAACACGGTTCCCACTCGAGTGGACCTGCACACCGCCCACACGCCAGCCGTGCTTGCCCGCCGCCTCGCGCACGTCCGGCGCGTCCTTCTGGACCTTGAACAGCGGCTCGTTGGCGTACTTCTCCTCGTAGAGCTGGTTGATGTCGCTCGCACGCATGCTCTGCTTGAGCGGCGCGTTGAGGACGGACACGATACCCGAGAACCAGGGGGCAACGGTTGGGATGAAGTTGACAGTGAAGTCCGAGTTACCGTTCAGGGCGGATAGGTGCCTTCCGGCCTCACGCTCATGGATGTGATCCGTCAGGGCGTATGGACGGACACCACCAGTGAGGTCGGCTTCAGACTGGGGTTAGCAACGCAGAGTGGGACTGGGACACGTACAATCTTCGGGACAGTCTGGGGATGGCCCTCTGCGTCCTTCTGGCCCGACTTGGTGCCGGCACCCGAGTATCCGGAGATACCAAAGATGGTGGGCGCCTGGGCGGGGTCGAGGTATGGCAGGAGTGGGGCCAGCAGGAGCTGGGTGTTGGTGGCGTAGCAGCCTGGGTTGGAGATACGCTTGGACTGCTTAGTTTCCTCGCGGCCGTAGAGCTCTAAGGATCATTTAGCTTCATTCATACGTCTCTATCCGGGCGGGCAGGGTTGCTGGAGTTTGGAGATGAGTACGGACGGTGGAGCACAGAAGTTCCGCAGCAAGCTACGGAAACTCTGACAACCTACCGACCGCATCTCCTACACTCCACCCCGCCCGCACCGCTCACAACCTCCTCTCACCAGGAAGACCATAGGTCCAGTCGTTCTCGAAACGGTAGTCTGCGGAAAGGTCGACAATGACACCCTGGGATCCCTTGGCCCGGGCAGCATCAATAGCGTCGACGAATGGCTTGCACACGCCGTTAGGCAGGGCCATGACCCACGCGTCGACCTCGCCGTTCTCCTCCATCTTCTTCACGTCCTCAGCCGAGAGGTTCGAGTACGTCACATTTCCCTTGGTGTACTCCTTGAGCGGGAGGCCGGCGAGCTCGCGCGACGAGACGTGCGTGAGCTCAAGGCCCGGGTGGCTGTTGATCAGAGACACAAGGTTCTGGCCAGTGTAGCCGCGCGCACCGATCAGGGCGACGCGCTTGCGGGGAACTTCGGTGGCGTAACCGCGGCGAAATGAATAGTTGCCCGCCGCAGAGAGCGACGGGCGGGCAGAGGTCGAGAACGCACGCGCGGTACCGGGAGCGGCACCAGCCAGACGGTGAGGAGGGGTGCTGGGGCCGACAGGGAGGAAGACTCTGTCGATACGGCCAGAGTTCTCGAAGCCCTCGATGGTCTTCTCCACCTGCTTGACGTCGGGGACGCCGTACCAGAACAGAGAGCGGCCAGCGCGAGTGAACGAGCCGTCCGCGCGCTCAAAGTGCCACGCGCGGTTCTCGTCGTCAGCCTGGGCCGTCCAGAAGAGCTTCTTGTGGTCCTTCTTGATCGAGTCGAAGACGTTGTCGACGGTCTTGTTGAGCACACCGTTACGCGAAGGGAGGAATTTGGTCATGACCGGGGTCTGACCCTCTGGGTGGGAGACAACCGCGACGACGTCAAATGGCTCATCGCCGTAGACAGTGTGAGGGGTAGCCTTCATCTCGCCGAAAATCTCGGCAACCGACTTGCGGCCAGAAGCGACCTCCGGGTCCCGCTCCTGGAAGATCTCACGCAGCTTGGTCGAGGAGATGGCGTCGCTTGCGGGCTGCTTGTACAGCTTGTAGCCGCGGCGAATAAGAGTACCAGCACCGGCGTCGGTAAAGAGCTCCTTCTGGAGCATGTCGGTCGAAATGATAGCGACCGACGATGTGCGGGGGAGAGTGTCGAGTAGCTCCTTGATCTCACGGATCTTGAGCTTGGTGCCAAACTTGACCCACTCCTGCTTCATGAGGTCGTCGTACTCCTCGTCCAGGTTGATAGCAGAGATCTTCTTGCCAGTGACACCGTGGAAAAGACCACCCTTCTCGTTGAGGTAGACGATCTTCATCGGCTCGAGCACCTTGGCGAGCTCACCAGCCGCCACATCAGCGTTGACGTTGAGCATCTGACCGTCGGCGGTCTCGGCGAGCGACGTGAGAATGGGAAGGCAGCCGGCCTTGATAGCAGCCTCGATAGGCGCCTTGTCGACCTTGTTGATCTTGCCGACGAGACCGTACTTGGCCTTGTCGAGGTAGTCGGCGTAGAAGACACCAGTGGGAATTGGGCGAGCGCGTGTGCCGAGACGCTCAAGGGCCGAGGTGAGCTTGAGGTTCTCCTGGAGGAAGACGCGACGGGCGACCTGGAGGGTCTTGGCGTCGGTGATACGGATGCCGTCCTCGTAGTCGGGCGTCACACCCTCCGACTCGAGAATCTCGTTCCTTTGAGAGTCAGGCAAGGTGTTCAGACCTCCACAAGGGGTGACTCACAGCTGGGGACCAGCACCGTGCAGGACGACAGGGTAAAGGCCGAGACGGTTGAGGAAGGAGAGAGAGAGCGCAAGGTCGTCAAGCTCGTTGGTGAGAATGGCACCTCCAACCCTATTTCGTGAGTATCCCTTCGAGAGGCACACGACCAGGTCAGCACTCACTTGAGAACGGCGAACTTGGCCTCTGGGAGGACGCCAGTGGCACCAGCCTTGGACGACTGGGTGAAAATGCGGAGGTAGCGCTCCACCTCGTGGCGCGAGCCCAGCGAGTAGAGTAGACGAATGATCGTGTCCTGCAGTCAGCTCTGATTCCTCTGGCTCAGACCTGTGCGCCTGGCATACGTCCGGTTGATTTTGTAGACGTGCCCCGGTCACAGCCCGCTCGCTCGCAACTTACACGGTCCATGCCGCCATCACGGGTGTTGGCGACCACATTGGTGAGGCCGCGCTTGCGGATCTCGGCGCCGACCTTCTTGGAGTCGAGCTCGAGGATAGGGGTCGACTTTGCGATGGGTGCGGCAGTTGTGGGCTTAACGTAGCCACGGGACGAGCGTGCGAGTGCCGCCGCAGGGCGGTTCAGCTTGGTGAGGCGTGTGAGCATTGTTGCGGGGGTGCTGCTAGCCCTCGTTGAGTTAACGTAAGGGAGGACTTGAGCAGTGAGCAGTGAGCGAAGAGCAAAGAGGGATGAAGAGAGATGGAGATACAATCCGGAGGCGTCTCGGCGTCTCGAGTCGAACAGGACTGAGCCAATCCTTGCAATCGCCTCCAAAAGGGTCTAATTCCACACTCTAACCGGAAATGATAATGCGATTGCCTTTATCAACAACATTTTGATAATAAAACACGTAATTAACCACGTGGTGTCCACGTGAATTGTTTTGGTGCCGTGCCTTCCTCTTTGGGCGAAATCAACCTTGGGGACGCGGATGCTTTTCTTGTTCAGCGTTGGGTGTCAACAACCCACAACCGCCCAAACAACACTCCTTGATCCTCAACCATCAACTTGAACACTCAGCGCAATCCAATACCCAACATCCACAATGTCAGAGGGACAAGAAAACGTCGTAAGATTCTCAAGGTCTTTCTTAGCTGACACTAAGCCGCTGCCATCCCGCCTACCATCGCTCGGTCCAGCGACAAAGGCGACAGGTATCCCCTTACCTTCGTCCAGAGGTGCCCTGTTGGCCACCACGACCGTTGCCGCCGGCAAGCGCAAGGCCCCGTCATCTCCCGCCCAACCACCCGCAAAGCGCAGTGTCTCAGGAAGCGGTATTCCCTCAGCACTCAAGGCGCCAGCCAAGAGCACCATTGGTGCGCGGAAGGCGTCTGGCCCCGCTGGCGCAAACCAGCGGGAAACGCGCTCCATCAGCCGCAATGGGACCCGTTCTGCTGCTCCAGCCGCTCGTGGCGGTGCTCCAGCTGGTCGTGCTCCCACGGCAACTCGTGCCACTGGCACAGCGGCTAGCCGTGACGTGCCCGCCCGTGCAAAGGCGAGCTCGACGGCGCCGTCCGCGGCAGCCACAAGGGCCCGCACCAGACCAGGAGGAGTCACAGCGGCGACACGCAAACCGGTTCATCCTGTGCGACGCATGGCCACACGAAGCTCAACGGGCGGAATAGCGAATACCCAACGTTCCCAGAGCCCCGAGGGAGCGGTTGCCGCGGCCAACGATAACCCTGAGAGTGCAGCCGATCCGATACGCGAGTACATGGACGACTTTGGCAAGAAGTTCACCGAGGGATTCCAGAAGACACTGGATGATAACTTCCGGAAAATGCTAGATACGGAGTGAGTTTTGTTGAGAATAGTGTAAGCTGACCCCAGGCGAGAGAAGGGTATGTGTGAAATGGTAGACTACACTAATCAGCAGCTGCTGCGATCGAGAGCAACCGTAACGACTTGCAGGCTACATTGTTGAACGCGCAGAACCTGGAGCGCCAGGCGCGAGCGGCACTGGCGAGCGCATCTGACGAGACACGGGCAATGGAGGAACGACATGCGCGTGAAAAGGCCGAGCTGGAGAGCCAATTCAAGCGCAAGGATGATGAGAACCAACGCCTGCAAGAGGAATTCCGTATCATCCTCGCCGATTTGTCTCAGGAGCGGCAAGTGTCCCGTGAACTGAGGGTAAGCTCGTTATGACAAATACCTCGCTCATGCCGCAGCAAGAATTGGCAGAGCAATCTAGGCAGCACATGGGTCTCAATGCCCAACTGATCGCGGCACAGGGGCAGTTGACCTTACTCCAAGCCGAGGTTGAGAGGGCAGAGATTGCCGTCTCGGCCATGAAGGCGGAGATGGAGGCGTACCGCAAGCGTGCCGAAGAAGCTGATAAGGCTGCTGAAGAGAAAATCAGCGTCAAGGAGACCGAATGTGCTCGCCGCATTGCCGAGATCGAGGAGGAGCTGCGTGCCGCCGAGACAATCCGCCGCAGGCTCCACAACAAGGTGCAGGAGCTGAAGGGTGAGTCGAGAGAGGATAGTAAAAGTACTAACGTTTAGGAAACATTCGCGTCTTTGCGCGCGTTCGGCCACCACTTGGTAAGCTGTGGATCTCGATTTGCGCTAACGCCAGAACATGAGATGGAGTCTCCGGACGGCGTGGCTGATTTTACGTACTGCGACGAGAGACAGGCGAATGAGACTGGCCAGTCCCACATCACGGTCAGGAGTCGCACCGAATCTGCAATGGGCAAGGAGCGGGAACAAGTGCTCACCTTCAACTTCGACAAGGTGTTCCAACCCAAGCACAACCAGCGAGAGGTATTTGAGGAAATCTCCATGCTTGCTCAGAGTGTGCTTGACGGCTACAACGTGAGCTAGTCGACTCTGTGTCCGATGCTAACTCCAGGTGTGTATCTTTGCGTATGGCCAGACTGGATCCGGAAAGTCATGGACAATGGAGGGTGGTGAGGGCTTGCACGCCGGCATGATTCCGCGCGCCATCGACATGGTCTTTGCCGAGACCGCCAAGCTCAAAGACCGTGGTTGGACGTACAAGTTGGAGGGAACCTTCCTGGAAGTGTACAATGAGAATGTGAGTTAGCCGGCAGATGATGTCGCTTATCCAAGATCAATGACCTGCTTGGAAGCGGGCAGTTCGATACCAAGAAGCACGAGATCAAGATTGACAAGGACAAGACAGTAGTGACTGACACTGTCAGCAGTGAGTAGAAGCCGCGAAGCTCATCTAACGTCACAGTGGAGCTCATGAATCCACGGCAAGTCGCGACGCTGCTTGAGCGTGCCCGTTCTCGCCGCCAGGTCGCCGCGACACTGATGAACGAGCGCTCGTCCCGTTCCCACTCTGTCTTCAGTCTCAAGGTCAAGGGGTGGAACGACGACACAGGCGAAGAGAGTGATGGTGTGCTGAACCTTGTCGACCTGGCTGGCTCGGAACGGTTAGCGTCCTCAGGCGCAGACAAGGACAAGGACCGTCTCAAGGAGACGATCAACATCAACAAGAGTCTTAGCGCTCTCGCGGACGTCATCAGCGCTCTTGGGTCCGGTCAGCAAGGCGGCCATGTTCCGTATCGCAACTCGACGCTGACCCGTCTTCTGCAGACGAGTTTGTCTGGTCAGTTGGCAGTTTTGTTCTCACAGCTGACATCCAGGTTCGAGCAAGACGCTCATGTTATGCAACATTTCGCCCCTGGCCGCGCACCTCGGCGAGACTGTTTGCTCTCTCCGCTTTGCAACCAAGGTCAACGCGACGCCAGCGGGCAACGCGCGTCGCTCTCTTACCGCCAAGTAGGATGTCGTGTAATACCATTGCCTTCCATGTATGATGTTGTCCCAGAAGCATTGGGTTGGAGTCGTTTGCGACAAAGGGCAGCAGTGAGCAATCAGTTGAGTCAGACGCGCCTCTTGCTACACCTCCCAACATCTAACCACTTCCTCCTTGACCCCTGCCGTTGCCTGGTATCCTATGCCATGAGTGATGTATCTATGCTCCGAGAGGCAGCACTATGCGGATGCAGTCTCAGTCGGCGGCACGCCGTCGCCGAGGATGATGTCGCCGACACGCAGCCTAGTCCAACCCTGCTTGTTCTGGATTGTCTTCTGGTATCCCTTCCTGCGCTTCTTGAGCAGGGTGCGAGTGAGCGGGCTCTTAGTGTGCTCAAGCACGGTGAGCTCGCAGCTAGCGACCCAGGGAGGGATGGTCTCGAAGCTCGCATCCACACCAGGTCCTTTGGGCAACGTCTTGCGCAGCTCCTTGCCATTTGATGCCGGGGAGCGAATGGCGAACTCGCGCCCGCCGACCTCGAGAATACGAGTCAGGGCCATCGTCGTTCCGGGCGCCTGCATCGGCTTCAGTGTGGGGAGGGTGAGGATGTCACGCGGGTGGAGGAGGTAGTTGCGGCTGTGGAGGCGGGCGACGCAGTAGATGCCCTTGTTGGCGGATGTGGTCTCGCGGAGGAGGCGGACGGCCGCGGGGGTCGTCGTTGGGAGGTTGATCTTGGTCGACGCGGGCAGGAGGGAAGGAAGGGACCCGAATGGCTTGGTCGCGGGGGAAGATGCGGAGGTTGCAGTTGAGGTTGATGCCGCGGCGTTGGCGGAGGCCGCGCTCGTGGTGAGGGCGCGTAGAGGGTTGCGCAGCATACCTGGAGGTCAGTACGTACAGGATATGATGGCTTACGTTTTGGAATTGCTGGCCTGGGTGGCATTGTGAATGTTGTGGACGATGAGGACGATGAGGACGATGAGGACGATGAGGACGATGAGGACGATGAGGACGATGAGCTCGACCAGCCGTTCTTGGACGAGAGGGATGTTACCGATCACCGACTTTTGTTGAGATTCAAGCGGAAGGAGGATGCCATGTGGAGGGGATTTACTTATTTCACCCCTCCAATTAAGCCAAGTGCCAAAGATGACCCCTTGATAGGTGCCACAAGTCAGTGACTGAGCGGGATTATTAAATGAGATTCTCCGTTGGCCGTGTTGGCCCTTGGCCTTGTACGGTGCTCGCCACATTTGATTCCGTCGGTTCAACCGCTCGTCCAGTCCGAGCACGCCCGACGAGTTTCACCCAACCAGAAGTGACTATGACTGGCTCTGACTGGCTGTCCCCCCCTTAACCCAAGACTTGGTTCGGCTCTAGGCTGGCTCACCACACGCTTCCACCCTACGCAGGCCCCCCCAACCTCCCCGGTGCTTCCTCCCCACCCCACCATCTCCCGTTACTACTCGCACCTAACCTCTCCCTCCCTCCTCTCTCTCTTTCTCTTCACAAAAAACACCCCTCTCCCACTCCTTTCCCCCCTCCATCTCAACCATGCGCTCCGCTCTTGCCCAGTCGCTCCGCGCGGCCTCTGGCGTGAGTATCAACAACGAATCCCAAACACACAATCTGGTCATCCTCGGCGCGCGCGCGTTTGGAAACCAGAAAAGACAGCCGAGAGAGAGCAGAGAGAATGACCAGAGTGATGGACAACTCCAAAGAAAAGACATTACCGCCGAGTGATGACTTTTCGTTTGAGAAGCTTGCTACTGCGTCTGGTCTGCCCATCATTCTCCTCTTTCTCGGCGAAAGAATGAGGTCGCTGGCGCTCTCATGAAGAGCTCGTTGTTTCGACATCCGGAGCTCGAGAGCGCCCCGACCCCGAAAAGCAGCCGAGGTTGACCATCCCAAACCCAATGCAAACCTCTTGCTAACGTTTTGCAGCGTCGCATGGCCGTTCGCTCGTACGCGACTGCCAAGCCCGGTATGTCCTCTTTCCGCATATCAGAGTTACAAGTTGCTGACGCTCGTCTCTTTGGCTGTCATTTTTACCGGCCTCGCACCATCCACCTTGACTTGTTCCTCCGACCTCCGACGCTGTTCCTCCACCCAACCCCACAACCAACCGACATTCAACCCACCTCACCCCTGACACGTTCCTCAATCCCTCCTGCCCACTGGTGACAACCAACCATTCTACTCTCCACCAACAGCCGCCTCGGAGGTCTCGTCGATCCTCGAGAACCGCATCGCTGGCACTTCGGTTGGCGGTGACGTCCAGGAGACCGGCCGTGTCCTCAGTACGTATCTATTAGTCCGGCCTTCAGGGTTCTTTCAGGTCCAGAGCGTTCTAACCCTCCACAGCCATCGGTGACGGTATCGCCCGTGTCTACGGTCTCCGCAACGTCCAGGCCGAGGAGATGGTTGAGTTCTCTTCGGGTGTCCGCGGCATGGCCCTTAACCTCGAGGCCGACAACGTCGGTGTTACCATCTTCGGTAACGACCGTCTCATCAAGGAGGGTGACACCGTCAAGCGTACCGGTGAGATTGTCGACGTTCCCGTCGGCCCTGCTCTTCTCGGCCGTGTCGTCGACGCTCTCGGCAACCCCATCGACGGCAAGGGCCCCATCAAGACCAACGAGCGCACCAAGGCTCAGGTCAAGGCTCCCGGCATTCTTCCCCGTCGCTCGGTCCACGAGCCCATGATGACTGGTCTCAAGTCCGTCGACTCGCTCGTCCCCATTGGCCGTGGCCAGCGTGAGCTTATCATTGGTGACCGTCAGACCGGCAAGTCCGCCGTCGCCATCGACACTATCCTTAACCAGAAGAAGTGGAACGACGGCTCCGACGAGAAGAAGAAGCTCTACTGTGTCTACGTTGCCGTCGGCCAGAAGCGTTCGACCGTCGCTCAGCTCGTCAAGACCCTTGAGGAGAACGACGCCCTTAAGTACTCGATCATCGTCGCTGCCACCGCTTCCGACGCCGCTCCCCTTCAGTACCTTGCCCCCTTCTCGGCTTGCGCCATGGGCGAGTGGTTCCGTGACAACGGCAAGCACGCCCTCATCATCTACGACGACCTTTCCAAGCAGGCCGTTGCCTACCGTCAGATGTCCCTTCTTCTCCGTCGTCCCCCCGGTCGTGAGGCTTACCCCGGTGACGTCTTCTACCTCCACTCGCGTCTCCTTGAGCGTGCCGCCAAGATGAACGAGAAGTACGGCGGTGGCTCCCTCACTGCCCTCCCCATCATTGAGACCCAGGGTGGTGACGTCTCGGCTTACATTCCCACCAACGTCATTTCCATTACCGACGGCCAGATCTTCCTGGAGGCTGAGCTCTTCTTCAAGGGTATCCGTCCCGCTATCAACGTCGGTCTCTCGGTCTCGCGTGTCGGTTCCGCCGCCCAGACCAAGCTCATGAAGTCGGTCGCCGGTTCGCTCAAGCTCTACCTTGCCCAGTACCGTGAGGTCGCCGCCTTCGCCCAGTTCGGCTCCGACCTTGACGCCTCGACCCGCTACCTCCTCAACCGTGGTGCCCGTCTCACCGAGCTCCTCAAGCAGCCCCAGTTCTCCCCCATGCCCACCGAGATCATGGCTCCTCTCATCTACGCCGGTGTCAACGGTCTCCTTGACAAGGTCCCCACCGACAAGATCAACGCTTGGGAGGCTGCCTTCACTGACGTCCTCAAGTCCCAGCACCAGCCTCTCCTCGAGAAGCTCTCCGGCGGTGTCCTCACCCCCGAGATCGAGAAGGAGATGAAGTCCGTCATTGAGGGCCACGTCGCCGACTTCATTGCCGCCTAAGTGCGACTCGAGCCACCAACACAGGGGAACAGGGGTCATCTAGGTTGATGCCTACAGCTAGTCATAACTTAGGTGGTCTGGAAAAAATGCATCGAGATTGAAAGATTATCATGAGACTGTAGTATCAAGTCGAGGGGAACAAGTACTAACTCCCCCATATCGGGCAACACAGGGGGCGCCCTCGACGCCCCAAGCGCCTCGTCATTTTGCTCGTCATGTTGCGTCCTTCTATTGCCGAAGCTAAAAGGTCCGTGCACTTTCGGCTCAACACACAATTTCATGCTCGATGGTGCTACAGAGATGATGGATGGTGCTCTACTCTCAATGCTGAAACGGTGGGTGCCTAGTGCCGCCTCCGCGTCTCACTCGGCGCCAACGGCTTTCCCGGCGGCCTTCTGCTTCCTCCCCTCAGCCTTCGCCTTCTTTTCGTTTTGCCTGTCGTAGGCCCGCTGGAGATGGAGCTCCATATTCCGCTCGTGAGCTAACATACGCTCTGCACGGGCGTTCGGCTTCGTCTTCTTCGTCTCCGTCACTCCCAGGCGCTTACGCGCCTCATCCACAGCCCATTTGACGTGCTGCCGTCGCCTTCCCCACTCGGCGATGGTGTCCTCAACCTGGAGCTCCTGGAGCTTCTTCCGCGCCAGGTCGTACAGCCCATGCTCGCTGTTGCTCACGTCGTTGCCGTTTTCGGCCGTGTTCTGGGTGGACGGGTCGGCTTCCTCGGCTGGCGGGAGCAAGGCCTCGTCGCCGGCTGGCTCTGTGGGGGGAGTCGGGAGCTCGGTTGGAGGTCGTGCCCAAGTCGAAGGCCGCTCGAAGTCAAAGGACCTGATGCATATGGCGATCATGACTTCCGGGAGGAGGACGTCCTGGGCATACCGCTGACGCTCGTCCGGCATGAGGTTTTCAAATCGTGACGACCCGCGCGGTCGAGTCAGGCTGGCGCCGTTCGCAGCCTGCTGGTCTTTGCACACTTGATCTTCTCGGCCATTCTCAACTGCCTCAACGGGACGTTTCACCCACGCAATGAGCGTTGGGGCCATAACGCTTTCAGTGTCGTCTCTCGTGAAGTCGCCGTAGTCGACAAGTTCTCCGAGGTCCGCCTGGGCGTTGCCAAAGAACATGTCAATGCGCCACTGCGCAGGGGCGTAGCGCTCCGCGACGACGTCGCCCAGATGCTCGTGTACACTTGCTATCTGGGACTGGAGGTCAAGGAGGCGGAACTGCTCATGAGGGGTCTTGGGCGAGTCTGGGCCCGACCCGTTTGCAGCCGTCTCCTTCGCCGCGATGATCTCATAGCCGCCGAGCTGCTGTCAGTCCTACTCTACTCAGGATGCAAGCTCACTGTGGCCGTGCTTATATCATCTTCAAATAGGAACAGCAAGCTCTTGCTCTTGCGTGTCGGATGCCAGGTGGGGGTGTACACCTTCCCGTCCTGCGTTTGGGCTTTGTACAAGTCCTTGCCGCCTGGCTGCGTTGAGGGCGTGAACTCGATGAGTTTGGCGGGAAACCAGTGCCGGTTACTCTTGACGAGGCAGGTATCCCCGATGCGAACACTGCAATCAGCTAGACGTCTTGGGAGAGATACGCTTACCCTTCCGGCAAGCGCGTGGGCTTCCATGCAGGCGAGGGCGGGTCGCTCAGCTCATCATCGTCGTCCATCGCGCTTGGCTGCGACGGTAACTGCTGCAGTGCCGCGCCGAGGTCCACCTCCTCGTCGCTGACAGGCGACGAGTGGGTGGAGAACGACGGTCCGGCTATGAGGGAAGAGTGGAATTTGGAGGGAGGTGTGGACGGAGGCGGGGTGAGTGTGGCGGAGGAGCGGGAGCGGGTGCGGGCTCGACGTTTGGGAGACGGCGTCGGTTGCGACTCTAGATCGCCCGAGTCCTCGTCCTCCTCCCTCCTCCGCTTGGGGAGGCGTCTGGGGGCCTTCTTGCGGACCGGGCTGGTGGGTTCGCGAGCGATGAGTTCGAGCGTCTTCTTGCGGTCGCGTTCGCGTTTCAGCCGCTGCGTGTGGTCCGCGTTCATTGAGCCGAGGAGGTCATCCAATGACCCGATGCCTGGAGGCGATGGTTGTGACACCGCCACTCGCTTCACTCTGCTAGCTCTGCTCTTCCTAGACGCCGATGTGGATGTTGCGCGCGGCGTCTTGGCTGGGCTCGAGGGCACGCTAGGTGGAAGGGAGGGGGCGGACGACAGTGGGGACGAGTCGGGAGGCGCGACTTTCCGCTTCCGGGGCGGCATCGTCGCGCGTCAATACAGTGTCGGCGTAGGAGTAGTGCTGTACAAGTCGGGAATGGATACAGACACAGGTGGTGGCTCCACCTGAGAGAGTAAGAGATGAGGATATTGACAAGTTGATGAGAGTGTGTGAACGGAAGACGAAAGAGTACGATGGTGATAGGGCTATTCGTGGGTGGACTGTTGTTGTGAGTCACCTCCACCACTCCACCACGCGTGCACAACAAGCCAATACCTGCCGCCCACCATTTGATGCCTATTGTCCTATTGTTGCATGCATGCATCTCTCGCTCGCATGCATCAACTACACCGACAACTGTACACCATTGGAGAATAGGACAAACTGTACTACATGCAATGCACTGTAGTCTCTACTCGAGTGCTGGAGGTTGTGATACCGCCCCTCCCACAAGTCCACGTCATCTTTGTTGATCCCCCGCAGCATGGAACGCGTCGAATGTTGTGCCACTCCCGAATCCATCTTATCTCATTCCCATCTCGCAACTCCGTATATCTATACCCAACACCTAACAGCTCCCAGCTCGACCCAAGACCAGCCGCGCAGGATGGCCGTACCTGCAGCAGGCAAGAAGGTCGACGTGCCCGTGGTGTCGTTCCGCGTCATCACGGACGACAAGTCGCTCCTCGGCCCAGCTGGTGTCCATTCGGTAAGCCCTGGTGGAGGTCGGCCGCTGACATGAAGGACCAGGCGCGCACCTACGGCTGTGAGACGCGCCGCGCTGCCGCACCGCAATTCATGTCCGCGCTAATGTCAGATAACGACTTCTCCTACTTTGAACGGCCGGAGCACTACATCCGCTACATCGGTGAGCTGAAGCATACGTCCGGAGCTGACACGCAGAGCCCATCGAGTCAGAGCTCGCGGTCCAGGTCGAATATGACATGGACGAGCAAGGTAGGTCTGTTCGTTCGGCCATGCTAACGTGCAGACCAGGAATGGCTCGACGCCGTGAATGCCGAGCGCAAGAAGGAGCAGATGGGGCCTGTGTCGTATGAGGTCTTTGAGATCATCATGGACAAACTCGAGAAGGAGTGGTTCAATCTCGTGAGCTGCGCTCTTTGGCTGTATCAGCTGACACCAGATCAAGCGTATTCCCCAGCCTCAAAGTCATATGCCTGTTGAGGACTCCAAGTGCGCGATCTGCGACGACGGCGAGGGCGAGAACTCGAACGCGATTGTCTTCTGCGACGGCTGCAACCTCGCCGTCCACCAGGACTGCTACGGCGTACCGTACATCCCCGAAGGACAGTGGCTGTGTCGCAAGTGCACCGTATCGCCAGAGAATCCGGTGGTGCGTCCGCTCCCTGTCCAACAATTAACCTCAGACATGTCTGTTCTGCCCGAACGAGGGCGGCGCGTTCAAGCAGACGACGACGGGCCACTGGTCGCATTTACTCTGTGCCATCTGGATCCCCGAGTTAGGCGTCGGCAACGCGATTTACATGGAACCGGTCGAGGGTGTCGAGAACGTGCCCAAGAGCCGGTGGAAGCTCACATGCTCGCTGTGTAAGGAGAAGGTCGGCGCGTGCATTCAATGCGAGAAGCCTACCTGCTTCACCGCTTTCCATGTGACCTGTGCCCGCCAGGCCGGGTTGCTGATGAGCATGAAGTTGATGGGCGCCGATGGGCAGCTCAAGGCGTATTGCGACAAGCATCTCCCAGTGAGTGACGTGACGGCCAGAGAAACCCGAGCACCGCTTGCTGACTTCAGGCCGACTGGCGAATGGCGTCGGAGGTGGCCGACGACGTGGATGACGAGTCCTATCACGACACGGAGGACGAGAAGGAGGAGGAGCTGGTCCCAGTCTCCCGGAAGCGGAAGCGTAAGGACTCGTCCACTGCCCGCCCAGCGACGATCACGACCAAGACAGCCCGCGCCCACGCCAAGTCGTACCGACCTGGTCCACCCATTGTGCCCCGCATGATCGTAACCCGCCTCCTCGACTACGTGTCCAAGATCTCCATCAACAAACGTCAGTTATTCATCGAACGTTTATGCCGGTACTGGAGCCTGAAGCGCGAGGCGCGCCGCGGCGCTCCCCTCCTCAAGCGCCTGCATCTGGAGCCGTGGACTGCGACAACCGAGTCGCGCGACGAGACCGAGGCCGAGAAGGCGAAGAAGCTAGAGTTTCTCGTCGCGCTCCGCAACGACCTTGAGAAGGTTCGCCTGCTCGCTGAACTTGTGCGGAAGCGCGAGAAAGAGAAGCTTCGCCAGGCACAGGTGCTCAAGGACGTCGTCGAGTCGTTCGTTCTCACGCACTACACGAAGTTGCGGAGAGTGTTTGAGCGCATCGTCGCAATGGACCGCGAGGAGATCTTCGTCAACCCCGTCGACCCGCAGGAGGTGCCTGACTACACCGATGTGGTCAAGGAGCCCATTTGTTTCTCCCAGATCGAGGAGAAGATCGACAATGTGGAGTACCGTAACGTCGCTGACTTCAAGGTAAGTTGACAACCCTGCAGGCTGAGCTGACATCAGCGCGATATCAACCTCGTCTTCGAGAACGCACAGCTGTACAACAAGTCGGACACACCGTTCTACCGTCGAGCCGGGCGCTACAAGCAAAACGCCCAACCCATCCTTGCCGAGCTCGACAGCATACCCGCTCTGTCAGCAGTAATGCCCAGCGGGGACGAGTGGGTGGCACCCCCCGACGGGACAGTGGGCGATCTCGAGACCTCGCTCGTGCGGCTGCAAGCTCTCATATCTCCCGACCCAACAGACGATACCCGGGACCTACTCGCTTCCATCTTCGTCTCGGAGGTAGAGAAGCCGAGGCCTCGTACACCGACGCCTCCGCCCAAGAAGACTCCCAAGAGAAGGTTCCAGACCGCGGCTGAGCGTAATAACAAATTCGCAGAGCAAGAGGAGCGGTATCGTGAGCGTATGGCTCTTGGTGGTGGACGAGCGACCAGGCGGAACGCAGCAGCGCAGTCATCTCCGATACCCTCCCCAGGCCCTCAGCCAACAGTGGAAGTCGCAGAACAGGAGAGCGAGGCAGCGGCCGAGCCCACAGTTAAGTCTGGAACTCCCCCGCCCGAAGCGGGCCCGAGCACAGCAACGCCGAGAAGGCGCACGCGGCGTGCGGCAGCCATCGAGGCGGCGGAAGAGGAGGACGACCCCATGTCGGCTGCCTCGTCGCCGGGCTCCATTAAGCCCATGAAGCATCCCCAGCGCGGCGTGCTCGGCGTTCAGTCTATCAAAATCCTTACGGACAAACAACGGCGGCAGGAGGAGGCCAAGCTCGCCCAAGACCTCGTTATGGACGCGCAGAAACTGGACGCCATCGACCAGAACAAGCGCTTCAACATCGGCTGGATTCTGCCCGAGGGCTCGAAGCGGCGTCGTGCGGAACCTCCTCCACCCTCTCGGCCCGCGCCCAGGGAACGGCGGGACCCGAAGGGCGCGCGCCAGTCTTCGACCGCTTCCGCGTCTTCTCGTCCATCCGTAGCGTCCCGCCCGTCTAAGCGTAAGGCCTCGACGGGTACGAGTGAGCCCGAGCCAAAGCGAGCGCGCACCGCATCGACGGTGCCGGTGGACACTGACTCGGACGATTCGCTCACGCCTGTGCCCGATTCATTCCAGGACGTATTCCACGACAGGAGCAGTCTCTCGCCTCTCCCCGAGGATCTGGAGGCGTCAAAGCCGGATGAAAACGCAAAACACGCAGCGGAGACGAAGGTGGAGCATGAGGAAGCTGCGGATGCAGACGTGGCCGCTCTGGAGAAGACGGGCGCTGCGGAAGCCGCAACCGCACACGACGCACACACTGGGCAGGACGCTACCGACAAGACCACAACGGACGAGATGAGCGAGATCAACGGATCAGGCGATAAGGAGCCGAATTCCGCGAGCTTGAGCACGGAGGGACCAGCTCAGAGCTCCGCTCGCCCATCTCGTCCAACTCGCCCCGCGAAGGACGGTAGAGATGTCACCTCATCCAGTGCGAATGCAACCGCCGACAAGTCAGTGGGTGAAATCCGGCGCAAGCCCGCATGCGCCGCCTGTCGCCGAATCAAGGTCAAGTGTGTGGTCGAAGACAATGCGACGGAGTGTGTCCGGTGCATCAGGCGCAAGGAGCCTTGTGTTCTGCCTGGAGAATCGGACCATCCGCCCAAGAAGCACGAGGCCGATCCTGACGCTGCCCCCTCCCAATCGTCGCAGCGAGTCGACCCGGCCAGTGCAGATGCGGACATCGGGTCGTCGAGCCAAGATGTGCGTTCTCCCAACTTGCATCAGGAGCGTGTGTGCTCTTCCCCCGAACTCGAGAGCCCAAGCCAGCTTACGCCAAGATCGAAGGAGGCACAGCCTCGGATAGCCAGCCAGCCCACGGCAGATGAGAAAGCTTCCAAGGGCGAGGAAGCGGCTGCGCCATCGTCGACTGCTGAGAACGCTCCCTGGTCTCCGCCGAACCCAGGGGAGCAGTCGCGCGAGAACTCTCCGTCTTTGAACGTCCCCGTGCCCACCAAAGCTGGCACGAGCCGTGAGTGGGCGAACGAGGTGTCGACACAGGACACCGTTCCGCCTATGCAGTCCACAGCAACCTCATCTCGTCTGCCCCGACGCGGATCTGCATCGCCAGTGATCAGCTTCACCAGGCCGTTCGCTGCGACACACTTTCCCCAGCTGGGTCGCAGAATGTCGGTGCCGATGTCCGGCACCGGGCCCACGATAACGCCGACCCACGCCGCCGATGCGAGCGAGCCCTCCTTAACGAGCAGTCCCCAGCGGCGCTGGTCATCGCCAACGAATACCGATGGGCCCGTTAGGCCTCCAATGCCGGTCAAGCCCGTATCTGCCCCGAGCCCGGTCACGAACACCGGCAGACGGGGCAAGTCCACACCTGGTCCTGCCGGTACCAAGTCCGTGACGATGCGTAAGATCGCGCCCAAACCATCTTCCTCACCCGCGACGCCTCCCCCTCCGCCGAAGATTGTGTGGTTTGCTCCTTCTCCACGGGGACCACGGCAGGAAAGCGGGCCCGCGCCATCCGTCCCCCATAACCCGTCGCCCGCGCCATCCGTCCCCGGTAGCCCGTCCCCCGCGCCATCCGTCCCTCATGACCCGTCCCCACCCCATCTGCGCTCTCAAGGCTCTGCAGGTCCGGTCTCACCTGTGCGTCCCCGCGCCTTTGCCCGCGACAGCCCACCTCTCAACTTTGGCGGTCCCATCGCCCACCGCCGCAGCTCCCCAGTCGAGCGGAAATCGCCGTCGCCCAATGTCCTTAGCCCATCCCGCACGAACCCTCACCCCACGGCGGCTGCTTCAACCAGCCGTCACGAGCCCCAACCTGGCGACGAAACCAGCCACGAACCCCAACCTGGTGTCGGCGAACCGGGCTCTCCTCCCGCGACGCCCCCCACAGACACCAAGTCCAGTGTGCTCGAGCTTGCCGATGGGGCTCATGAGCCAAGGTCTGTCTCTCCAGGCAGCGATCCCAAGTCGATCCCTTCGGAAGCCACGAGTCCCAAGGCAGGCCCATCCAAGGGCCCACAGTCAGCCGATGACAACCCCTACAGCCCTGGCAAGCAGGGTACGTCCCCGCGTCCTACGGCGCTAACACCAGTCTGGGCCAAGCTCCCTGCTTTCCCGTACTTCCCCGCCACGATTATCGACCACGTCAAAGACTGGAAGACTGTCCCGCAGAGCGTGCTCGACCTCGAGCCGAGCGCCAAGGAGCAGAAGGAGAACCCGTCGCGCCTCGTACGCTTCTACGACAAGACGCGCTCGTTCGGGTGGGTGACTGAGGATAAGCTCGACATCATCGGGACGGAGCGTGACGCGGATTACCTGGCGGTAAGCGGGGCTTCGAGTCGCAGTGGCAGAGCTGACGGCCAGGGCAAGGAGCCGGGCGGGAAGAAGACCAAGAGCAAGGCCAACTCCAGGCACAAGGCTCAGTGCAAGAAGGCGTATGCCGACGCCCTGCAGGCGATGACCAAGGGGAAGCAGGACGAGGACAGGGAGGACAAGAAGCAGGATGGAGGGGATGATAGCGGATAGAAGCAGAAGTCCTGTAGTGCCCAGTGCATAATCAGCAGTTGCTTATGAGACAGTTGTTATATCAATACTACGACAGCAAGGCGAGTGCCTTGAGGAGCTCAGAACGCGCTGTCTCGGGATCCTCGAACTCGAGCGCTGAGATGGCCCACCGGCAGTGTTTCTGGCACCGTTCCGTCTCTGCGCGCGAGAGCTCGCGTACTGGCCCGCCGAATGGCGGGGCTGAGGCAGGTGGCACCGCGGCAGCTGGAGCTGGCGGGGCGCTAGGTGAGGAGATGAAAGTTCCTCGCGGTATCGCTCCCCAGGGCGCGGCGGGCGCGGAGGGCGGAGATGGCGCCTGAGTTGGCGCAGGAGGAGATGGAGCGGACGCCCTGGACGGCGCAGTAGGAGGAGATTTGGCTGGGGCGGAGGGAGCAGGAGGCGGGGCCGAAGGAGCAGGGGGTGGGGACGACGGCGCGAGGAGGTCGATGAAGACCCGCGAGGCAGAGCTCTTGGGCATAACCTCCGGGAAGCTGGGCTCTTCGTCCTCTTTCGCTGGAGGCGAGCTGCGGGCCGGTGAGCTGTCGTTGGCGAAATGGACATTTCTCGAACCGGAGGCAGTGCCCCCAAGCGGGGCGCCAGGGATCGTCGGTGGAGGAAGGTTAGGTGGGCTGATAGCAGGCGGGCTCGTGGGCGGGCTGATGGTTTGCGAAACTGTACTCCCGCGCGATGCTGTCCGGTGAAGCGGAACGGACGGTAGGCCAGGCGAGGCGGGCGATGCGAGGTCGCCGCCACTTCCGCGCCCACCGCTGTCACCCGCACTGCCACCTGACTGCGTCCGGTCGAGGGCGGCGCCGGGGACAGAGGGGAGATCAAAGGACGCGGAGCCTGGTGTGCCTTCCTTCGCGTCGGGAACAAGGGGCGAGCGCGCGCGCGTGGGCGATGTCGGCGGAACGAGAGACGACGCCGAGCCGCATCGGTCGGCGTCCGATCCCACTGCGGCCTGCGACGACCCCGATCCCCGCCGCTCGTCCGGCAGGACGGGGAACAAGTCTTCGGGCGGGGTCTCGACGGCTGCTGTCAGCTAATGCACGCGCTGTTGAGCTCACGCGGGCCGGCGACCGGTGTACGACCTTCGCGCAGGCACTTGGCCAAATCTGCCGCCTTCCACTTTGCATACTTTGCCTTCTGCTGCATCTGACATTAGCCCAGTCGGTACTCGTACACTCACATCCTCTGACATGCCGCCCTCGAAACAGTTGAGAACGTCGATGAACTGGCCTGCAACGACGAATTTGCGAATCGTGCCTCTGTGTGTCAGCGAAGTTTTACAATTATTGCTCGTCGACGCACTTTCCAAAGTCACCATTACGGTCGGCGTTGTCAGCACCCAGGAAGACCTTGAGAGCAAAGTTCTCCACGTATGCGCTCCCGACGGCTTCATTGGTCACCGCCTCGTTGTCGCTGAGCGCGGCTTTCATCTGATGTCAGCTACTGGGATAGTGAGACAAGTGTAGCTGCCCACTACACGCACCTCTTCCAAGGCGTCCAGGACCGACATGAGGAACATAGTGCCCTCCCTACTCCTGTTCGGCACCTTGAGCGCCTTCTGGGCGGCCCAGAAGCAGCCTGTTGTCAGCCGTCATCCGCGGGAGATGCGCTTACACCAGTAGGAGATGACTGGGTCGACTTTTTTGAGCTCATTGGCGCGCTTGAGGGTCTGCTCGACGGCAGCCTTGAGCTCGGCGGGGACGCTCTCAGAGGGGATGGCGATTGCGTCCATTTGCGATACTCGTTGAGCTGGAGTGCGATGCGATGCTACCGGTGATGTGAGCCGGTGGCGGACGTGAGACGGACAAACGGCGCGTGGAGTCCCGCGTTCAGAGGAATGGGTGACGTCGCCGTGTCCTGGCGTTGGCGTTTGTGCGCGACGATAAAGCCAGCAGGACAATCAGCGTGATGGGAATGTGATGGAGTGCGATGTGAGTCGGGGACCCCGAATGATCGATCGGGGTGGCCGAATGGCCGAGTCCGTGAATGAGATTAGTTGCGCTAGTGCCGGCTCGACACGATTCGGGCTAGACGATCCGTGGACAGAGTGCGTGACGAGCACGAGGCGTAGAAGCAGAGGAGGATTCCGCCGGTATTGGAGAGGCTAGTGCGCCAACCCGAGTCGCGAGGGGCTCGAGGACGACGTCTGTTCTCGAGATGAGTATCGCGCTTAGACGGTGGACAGCGTGAAGTTAGAGTGCTCTTGTCAATGAAGCGAAAGTTGTTGTTGTTGGTGTTGTTGTTGTTGTTATTGTTGCACAGATCGAGTCTGCGGGGTCAGTATTCGTAGAGTTCAAGTTCGAGTTGGAGATGATGGACCCTCAGGACATGGAGGACAACTCGTCATCGTCGATGCACCATCAAACATTATGGTGACGCGGGGCCCAAATATTTTGATATTTTGATTCCGAAAACGGGGCCACATGGTTTCCGATAAGCAAAAATTATTATTCAGTACTCCCACATAGTTGTGAACGGACATTACATAAAACCTGGCCACTAACCCCCCGCTAACCCCCGCTCAACCCGCCACAGGCACGGCCCACGTCTTCTGCGAAGAGTGGTAACTAGCCACCACGCAGCGCGACTCGGCCATGCCTCAAAAAACACTACCCATTCCTCTCTATCGCTTTATCAACACCATTCAATGACAACGAGGTATGTCGCGGTATCGTCGCTAGCCGTGTTTAAGACGAGAAGGAACCGCTCTAGCCCCGGGTGGCGTGCTCGACAGATCTTCGAATGGTAGAGCCGAATGCTCCGACGCCGCCTGCTGCCCCGCACCAGGGCGGTGGCGCAGCGCCACGCTTCGAAGACTTGTCCGGTGTCACCGCGTTCGCTACCGAGCAGACAACGGGAGATTCACATGTCTATTATTACAATCAGCTGCTCAGCAGGTGGGCGTGAATACTGTCGGCCACTTGTGTCGGGCAGCGGTGCGGACATCCGTCTTTTCCGCGAAAACGGGCCGGATATCAATTTGCCAGCTTTGTCAGCCCAGTTCCTTCTGTTCTTGTTTGTGTTGCGAGGTTTCAAACACCGCCGTCAACGTCGTCTCCGAGTAGTTACCACCTACCACTGCACCTATCTGTTGTCTTGCATGCCTCCGATTCTCGGGGCACCCAAGGCCCCATTCTTGGGGTTAGTAAAGTACATTGCGACCCCACAATGGGGCCGAATGGGATGGGGCATTGACAACGGCGGTGCATGAAATTTCAGTGTCAGGTGGTTCGAGCACCTCCACAAAGTGACAGCACAGGCGACTGCTGAATGTTCTCCACATTCCATGGTTGTACCAGAGGCCGTGTGATGGAACAAACATCCACCGTCCAACCAACCTGCCTTTCCACCGATGCACCGAAGCTCACTCTCTCATCCTCATATAGTCTATCCCTCCCAACTGACGAGCCTGTCTGTTTGTACCTTTGCATGAATGGAGACTAAGTTGTAGTGCCAAGCTCCTTTGAGTTAACTCTGGTGCTATTTTCTGCATACGCTATTCGGCCTTGTTCTCGCTTCCACCATTCGTAGCCATCTGTGAACACAGCTTAGCTGTGAATATGTATTAGCTCGTCAATCTTGGTAAACATTCCCTTTCTCCCACCTCTGCCTCCCACTCTGTCTCCCACACACACCTCAAATCATCGATAGCAACCTTGCTCGAGGTATGCGATCGGAATCCCCCGTGGACCCCCCAAACCCCGACTGGCCCCATAGATCTACCGGCTTAATCTACCATACTCTTGGCTACTTGGTTTGCTTGGCTCCTAATCTGTTTCGAATCAAGGTGGCAAATGAGCAGCGTTGAATATCCTGATCATGCAATACGAGTCGGGTCGGTCAAATCAGAAGGGAGGCAGGCATGTGTTCGCGCCCCATTTCCACGCACGACCACTGAGTTGCCGACGCGGCAAGCCTCTCGGCTGTCGTCGCGTCTGGAGTGACGGGCGCCGAATGACAATCTCATCGCCTCACGCTGAAATTAGCCTGTTGGGGAAGGGTAAGGAAAACGTGTATGGAGCGTGAGGGGCGTGAGGTGCGTGCGTGGGTCGTGCGCACCCGGGTACAGCGTGGACCGGGTTGAAGCGATATCTGGGGCTTGAATGACAGCGGATGGAGGCCCGGGCATGGCTCGGCAGATCCCCAGTGGCTTGCTGCCGATGAGCGACGAGCTCGAGCATTGGCCGCCGTGGAGAAGTCGCGTTTCATGCCTGCTTATGGGAATCCCGATCAATGACCGCTAATTGCGTCCGAGCGTCATGCACGAGGGGTTTGTCGCAACCAGTCGTATGGTTCTTTGCCGTCAGCTAGGCCAGGATCTGAGTGGCGCGAGAAGAGGGGGAGAAAGAGGGGGTAGAAGGGTAAGAGATTTCCTCGGCGCGTTTGTGGATGGATGAGGCGTGAGGGGCAGATGGGGCAGGCGGGGTTCTTCAGGTTCTCCAGGAGATGGCACTCCATGTGTACGAGGGGTATGAGGGGGTAAATAGGTTAGAAACAGGGTAGGAAGCACGAGGGAGGGCGAAGATGACCACGCCGAAGGGGGCATGTGGCATCTGTACAGGGTTGGATGAGTCGGACAATGACAGATTCGTCAGAGATTGGAGACGTTGGGTAAGATTGGGTAAGCGGGGCAGATGGTGGTTACGGAGCGGGGGTACAGCGGTACATTGCCGAGCGTGCGGAGAGAGGGAGAGAGGGAGAGGAAGAGAGAGTGGTGGCGTTTCTGCACGACCCGAGACGACACAGCAGACAATAGCATGTAAAGGAGGGTATGCGGGGCGAAGAACAAGGGGTGGCTGGGTTACTGGGAATGGTAGCCAGGATCTGCCTCTCACGGCCATCCTGGCGATGCCGTTGTACCCAGCAACTGTACCCAACTTTTTTTTGTCAGTCATCGGTGGTGGCTGTTCATACTGTTCATCGCGGACGCATCTTGGGGATTTGGGTGGATGGCAGCAGCAGCAGCAGCAGGTCTGTTCGTTAGAGGTAAAGGGGGCGCCGGTGGTGGTGGCTTGACCCCAATTGACTGTCATGAGATCCGAGCGGTGATCACTTCCATCCTCGGCCCTCCACTCTGGCGCCACTTTTTTTGACGTTCATCACAAGGCATCACGGACATCACGGGCACCACGGGGAACTAAGGGTAATTGAGATCAATACAGTCCAGCAGACCAATAGGCAACTGTCGGCGATGGGCAATGCGGGCAATACTAGTGGGGGTCAAAGGGGCAATGGTGCCAAATAGTTCAAATGGCAACCAACGGGTCTTGAATAAGCAGCAAAAGTGGCGTTGTTGTTCCTGTTGTTCCTCTTCCGGCGGTCAGGGTATCTGATACTCCCCCACAGCTGTTATCCCCTTACTGAGTCATCATCGTGTGCCAGCATGCCAGCATGCCAGCGGCCAGCGGCCAGCAATTACCTTTGCCTGCCTCGCAGGAGAGGCGCTCGAGCCAACGAAAACAAACACTTCTGACATCCTATTTTTCCTTTGTACCCTTCAGCCTCCTGCCATTAAACTATGTATGGTGTCTTGGCACCCTGGTACAGTTGGTATGCATCGGGTCGTTACCGGTCTGAACCCGTCGGCCCCGTCTATTGCCACTCGACTGATCTCGCGTGTTTCGCGACCTTTCAAGTGCGGAATGAATTAAGACACCGGGGTCCCGGGTATCCGGACCGACACAAAAGTGAGATGTGGAGAACTCGATCTTGGCGGCAGAGGTAGTGGTATCTGGTCCCTTAGGAGGCTGCAACCCCCGTGCGCCTGAGCGACGAACAAACCGCAATCAGCGGCGAAGCAAAGATGCATGCATCTCAATCTCATCTCATCTCGCTCAGGCATCCTTGATCAGGCCTGATCAGGCCTGATCAGGAATTGGGTCAGTCATACCTGGGAAACGCGGTCCGAGTGCGGAGCCCTGCTTGCTTGCTACAGACGGGGCGGGGAAAAGGGCAGGGAAGGGTAGAGAGGGGGTTAATGGAGCAAATGAAGAGGGGAGGGGTTTGGAATGTATCCAATAGGTCGTCTCGGCGTAAGATGCCCCGCGGGGCGAGCAAAGCCATTGCGGCTGTTGCGAACGGCCCCATGGACCCCACGGTCCCAAGGAGGGTGTTGGGTGTTGGTCCTGGAATCCTAGGCTTGTCCTGATGCTGGGCCTTTGAGTGGCTGCCCTATCTACCCCCGCACCCCGTACCTTTCTGGGCCAATATCTGCATACCTCGCATACCTGGGCTGAGCGCAAAGCTTTTTTGTTTTGTTCTGGCGCGAAGCAAAGTAGGTCCAAGTGTGTGAGAGTCGGCCAGCTCGGCCAGTCGACCAGAGGCGCGAGGAGGCGATCAGACGAATCGAACAGATCACATCAGTCACACGGGAGAGAGGGTTTGGAGGGTTGCAGGGATGATCCATCGTCTATAAAAGTACGGCCATCGTTGCGCTCTGATGATTTCTCCCATCAGCTCGCTCCTCTCACAATTGTACCCAGTAAGTCAAAGCCTCCTACAACTCCCCCTCCCCCCGGTCTACCTCTATCCTTTCTCTTTCTCTTTCTCTTTCTCTTTCTCTTTCTCTTTCTCTTTCTCTACATCTCCATCTCTCAAACTCTCAATCGCTCTTTCTCTCGCTCTCACTCTCGCTCTCACTCTCGCTATCACTATATCTGCTCTGCTCTCCACCTCTCATTCATCGCCATCAACGCTCTCCCCCCCTCCCACCACCACCACCACAACCATTGCGACTATCCCACTCCTTTCCACACTTCCTCCTTTACCTTAACGTCAACGTCGCTCGTTACGCATCGCCACTCCCACACCCCTCTGCTGCCTTGCCTCCCCTCCCCCACGTGACACCCAAACACACAAACTGTCACTTTCACTTCCCACCTTCCCATTCCTTTACAGAACCTAAAAATCTCACACTACAGGCAGCGCCATGACGACAAACGCTCCTTCGACGCCTACCTACGCCGACGACAAGAAGGTCGATGCCACCTATGCCGAGTACGCTGTGAAGGATGTCTCGAGCAGCAACTCCATCCGCGAGCTTGAGGGACAGGAAATCAACGAGGCTGCCACGATCCGCAAGATGTGAGTTCATTCCCCATTCCTTTGGATACTCGTTACTGACAACCAGCGACTACCACCTCGTCCCCTGGCTCGCCCTTCTCTACCTTCTCTCCTTCCTTGACCGTTCCAACATTGGTAATGCCAACATTTTCGGTCTCTCGATTCACCTGAACCTCACCTCCACTGAATACGCCACCTGTCTCTGTGTCTTCTTCGTGTTCTACGTCCTCTGTGAGGTAAGTCTACAGCTGCTCTCCTCGTATTCCACATTTCTCACGCACTAGGTCCCCTCGAACATGGTTATGAAGGCCTGGCGTCCTTCCATGTGGCTCCCGATCATTATGATCGCCTGGGGTGGTGTCATGACTGGTATGGGTTTCGTCAAGAACTTCCCTGGTCTCCTCATTGCTCGTATTTTCCTCGGTGTTACCGAGGCTGGTCTTTTCCCAGGTGTCTCCTACTTCCTCTCGCAGTGGTACCGTCGCCACGAGATTGCTTTCCGCATTGCCCTCTTCTTCTCCGCCGCCACCGCTGCCGGTGCTTTCGGTGGTCTCCTCGCCCGTCTCATTAACCTCATGGACGGTGTTGGTGGCCTCTACGGCTGGGTAAGTTCATCGGGCTCCTTGGAGACTTTAGCTGACCTGGTTAGCGTTGGATTTTCATTCTTGAGGGTCTTGCTACCATCGTTATTGCTGCGGGTTCGTTCTGGATCATGTACGACTACCCCGACACAGCCAAGTTCCTCACCGAGCCCGAGCGCCGCTTCGTTCAGGAGCGTCTCTACCTCGACAACGACGGCTGCTCGCACGAGTTCAAGATGAAGTTTGTCTGGGACGCTTTCCTTGACTGGAAGGTTTGGATGAACGCCCTCATGTTCCACGGCTCGCTCTGCCCTCTCTACACCTTCTCGCTCTTCTCGCCCACTCTTGTCAAGAACCTCGGTTACACTGCTGCCAAGGCCCAGCTCATGTCGGTTCCTCCCTACGTCGTCGCCGCCTTCTGCACTGTTCTTGGTGGTTACGCCTCTGACCGCATGAAGAAGCGTGGTGGTCTTACCATTGCCTTCTCCCTTGCCGGTGCCATCGGCTACATTCTCCTTATTGCCAACGTCAACACCAAGGTCGACTACTTCGCTCTCTTCCTCGCCTCTTCCGGTATCTACCCCCTTATTCCCATCATCATGGCCTGGGGCTCGAACAACGCCGGTGGTTCGCTCAAGAAGGGTGTCGCTACTGCCATCATCGTCTCCTTCGGTAACTGCGGTGGTATCGTCTCCTCGTTCCTCTACCCCAAGGAGGACGGTCCCCGCTTCATCAAGGGCCACGCTGTCTGTCTCGCTTACTGCGGTATCACCATCGTCACTGCCATCATTATGTGGTGGTACGGTGTCTGGGCCAACGCCAAGAAGGCTGCCCGCAACGAGGCTCGTGGCCGCCCCTGGACCGCTGAGGAGAAGAAGGCCCTCGAGGATCACGGTGACGATGTCGACTGGTTCGTGTACACTATCTAAGTGTCTCCAAAGAGCACTCCGCGGCGACGGACGCTCGTCGTGTACCCCCCACACACACCACCTCCACAAATAACACTCACGCAAACACACTCGTAATAGTATGGGGCCATGGCCAGGTATAGTTGTAACAGGAAGTAGTTCCGTGATAGAAGCTGGCATAGGGTTGGGCATATCGTGACAGAGCCCGCCGTGATAGCTTATGGTATGCTTTCTTGTCCCCAAACACCTGAGCGAGCCAGCGAGGAATCGACTGAGACACTGATCAATTTGATCGAGCAAAGCGAGGACCGTAGCTCAAGTGGCGCTCATTGCAGTTTCAACTTATGCACGGGGACTGACTTTGGTGTGACTTCTGGTTTAAATTTAGACGTGCCTCAACTCCCTTCGAAACCTCCTCGTTTGAATGATGAACCGAGGAACCAAACATGACCACGTGGGGAGCTGACTCAGCTTTAGATTTGCCTCCGAAATTCCGAGACAAGGAGCCCTTTGGAGCTCGGAGAGACTAAGTCCAGTCATCCGCGTGCCTGGCTTGACATCATTACTTCCTTGCTTTCCTTCCTTCCTTGCTTGATCACACCGAGGAGAGGAAGGTCAGCCATGTCAGTTCAGTCATCTCATTTCTCTTCCTCATCATCGCTCTCTTCCATCTCCCACTCACCAACTAACGCAATGGAGAGCGGCAACTACACTGACGACCTCCTCACACCACTCCACACCATCCCCGCAGGCCCACCTCCCCTCCCGGCCGCCCAGGACCTCTCCCACTCCTGGACACCCCTTCGCCGACGCTCAACGCACAAGTACGAGATCAACCCGTTCTACCTGGCCCTCCTTGCGCGATACGGAATCGACAAACCTCTCCCTCCTTATGAGCCCTTCGCGCAGGGGTTCATCGAACCCATCGATGACCGTGAGGACCAGGCTGAGAGGGAGATAGCTGCGGAGGAGGGTACGGGACAGCCAGTGGGGAGTGTGGGCGACGCGATAGAAGGTGGAGGGGGCCAGGATGTGCCGATGGCGACGGCTGGCCGCGTCCCGGCTACCTTCCTCCACACAGTCGTAGGTGTAACTGAACACGCCGAACACATCGAGCAAGTCGAGGGTGCAATGGACGTCGACCCCGAGATGCCAGATTACGACCAGGCGCACATCTCCACTCACCCTACCGCCCCAGCTATGCCAACTTCAACTCCAGCTGGCCCAACTGCAGCTCCAACCCCGTCGACAGAGACCCAAGCAGCAGCTCTTCTTATTGTCGAGCACGAGAACATCACCCCCACAGCATGCAGTCCGCCCAACCATTCGCGTCCCGAGATCGTACCCGCCTTCGCCGCCACTCCTCCCGCTGCGCAACCTTCCTCGCTCGACCCACCGCAGCCCAAAACCCCCAGCCCGCCCAGAGCGCCACGCACAGCGATGCGGGGCACCTTCCGTTCCCCCGAACCCCGTGACGAGCAAGAGCAGTGGCGTATCCACAAACAGGGTCTACAGAAACGGCCATCCGAAGTCAGTTGCTGCGACGGACGCGCTAACCCACAGGGCCACGACATCCAAGAGTCGGCGCGGCGCGTGTTAAAGCGCCCCTTCCGGCCCCCGACTGTGACGAGGCCAACGGCTCTGGCGTCCAAGACTCCCGCTCTCGACAACCTCCAGGCCCAGCTCCCTGCTCAGCTCCCGGCTTCACCTACGAAACGGCTCGGCACCACGCTCCGCGCTACCAAGCCCTTCAAGCCCCCGTCCGCCGCGCGTTCCGGGTCGGTCCCCGCGCGCTCAGGATCGGGCGGGCACAAGAGCAAGACGCGGGCGACGGATCTCAACCACGCCCTCATCTCGAGCCTCGAGGCGCGGGTCCGCACCCTCCGCCAGGCGATCAAGTATACCGCCGCGGACGAGGATGCGCGTGTGTCCGCGCTCGTCCATACGTGGCGCGACGCCGGGCGCGAGGTCGCAGACCGCCTCTTTGCATTACTGCCTGCGCAGACTGAGGCTCCTAAGTCGGGGTGGGACGACTGGGGTTTTGCCGCGCATGCCTCCCACACCCACTCTGAGGGGTTTAGCGCGGAGCAGCTCGCGTATCTCCGCACAGCGCCCGTCGATGCGGCTGGCGAGGTGCTTGACGAGACGGGGAACCGGATTTTCGACGACGGCGACCTGGGGAGCTTGATCGATCAGGCGATGGCGAGAACTGACTACGTACCAGTTGCGCGGGAGGACCATGTTCAGGAGGAGTGAGTCAGCTGATGAGCGTGATTGGGATAGAGCTGACAACAGGCCGCAGGAGGACAAGTTGTGGGACGTTGGCGCTATGCTGCTCCTCCTCGGTGTCGACCCCGACCTGCTTGGCTGGGATCGCCAGGCTGAGGACTGGGCAGAGGTGACTGATGTCTAAGAGAGCTTGAGGTGGAGATCCCCCTGACCGTCACACATGGTGCGAGTTTGTAGCATTTAGTGATGGCAACGCAAAGTTCTGTTAGTGTAGAGACCATGAGACACTTGTTGA
Organism: Cutaneotrichosporon sp. PL3408A; assembly: GCA_023629975.1. Taxonomy (NCBI): domain Eukaryota; kingdom Fungi; phylum Basidiomycota; class Tremellomycetes; order Trichosporonales; family Trichosporonaceae; genus Cutaneotrichosporon; species Cutaneotrichosporon sp. PL3408A. Next base: position 590,052 of record JAMAMB010000010.1, on the reverse strand, counting down.
CTCCAAGTCGAGATGCGCAGCGTGTGCATAAGACTGTACTATGCAAGGACGTGGCCGGAACACAATGGCCAACCGAAACGTAACCTAAGAACGCTTCTTCTTGGCCTTGACGACCTTGAACCCGACGTCGGCAGCGGGGGACTTGGGCTGTGTCTTGACGACGTCAGCAAGACTGCCAATCTTGGGCACTGGCTTGGACGTGTCGCGCTTGGCGTCGGCCTTGCGGCGGGTCATGAACTCCTGCGCGAATCGGCGTCCGTCGAGCGTGCTGCTGCTGGCGTAGACCGAATCGGCGATGATCTCTTGCACCTCAGCGCGGCTCGACGCAGGCGGGTCCACGGGGAAGCTGAGGAGCATGGAGATGAAGTCGTCCACGGGCACAGTGAGGCCTGTGAGAGCCTGCTTCGTCCAGCGGATGAACTCGATGCTGGGCTGCTCGTCTGCGACGGGCGGCTTGGGTGAGGGCTTGGTGACGACGGCGGGCTTGACAACGGCAGCAACGGGCTTGGCCGGGACTGGCGCGGGCTTGCCGGCAACAGCGGCCGACTTGCCGCCCGCACCCACGGTGGTCCAACCAGCCGCGGTAGCGGCAGCAGCCTGAGCTGGGGTGGGGGCATGCGACGCAGTGAGGTCAGCGTAGCCGCGCCGGGTGGGTGCGGCAGGAGTCGCGGCCACGTGCTGTGCGCGAGCTTGCTTCTCCTTACGGCGCTCCTCCTCCTCCTGGATCTGCTTGAGGGTCTTCTTGGGGCCTTCAGAGCCTCCACCCCACGCGGGAGTGGGAGGGGTGGACGAGGGAGCGGGCGCCGAGGCACCCTTGCTGCTGGGTAGACCCCAGGACATGGAAGCAGGAAGGTCCTCCTGGGATGAGGGAACAATGGACGCGGGAGACGCAGCAGCGCGCGCCTCGGCGCGGGCCTGCTTGCGGGCTGCGGCCTGGCGTGCCTCGGCCTCCTGGATCTCACGAAGCGACGGCCCCTGAGCGTGCTTGTCCGAGTTGGCCCAGGGAGCTGGCTTGCGAGAGGGCTTGTCGACAGGGGTGGCAGGAGCGGGAGAGGGCGAGGTCTCCTTGGGCGACGGCTCGGTCTTGAGGGGTGCAGTGGAAGGCTTGGGGGGGAGCGAAGCGTGGGGAGGGGGGAGCTTAGACGCCTGGGCGGGAGTGGGCTCGTTGACGGATGCCTTGCGCGACGTGGGAGCGGCCTTGGGAGCCTTAGCCCACACGGACGTAGGCGCGGGCTTGGGCTCTTCAATTTCCTCCTCCTCGACCAGCTGCTCCTCCTCCGCCTCGACAGTCTCCTCCTGCGCAACGGTCTCGTCCATAGCCCCTTCAGGCTCAGAGTCCACGTACAGCTCGTCCTCGACCATGGTCTCGTCGTGCGCACCGTCGTACTCGGGCTCAGTCGAGGTAGACTCGGTTGCGCGGGTGTCCTCAGTAGGAGGGAAGTAGGAAGTGCCAGCTGCAGCGGGCTGCTGGGGCATCATGTGCTCCTGCTCGTGAAGCTGCTGCTGCTGAGGGGCAATAGGAGCGGGCGCCATCTGCTGCTGCATCGGCTGCTGCCACGATGGAGCGGCTGCGGGGGCGGGGGCGCTCCAAGGTGAGGGCTGGCCAACAGGGAGGGTAGGGGAGGCGAACATGTCGGGACGCTGGATGGGCGGGGTGCCGATGGCCGAGCCGTACGGTGAGTAGGCCGACTGAGGACCGATGGAGCCGTAAGCGCCGTTGAGACGCGCGGGGCTCTGAGGACCAGGGGCAGGGGCCCACTGCTGGCCGCCGAAGGGCGCGCCGAACTGGTTGCCATACTGCGGTTGGCCGAAGTGACCGCCCTGGAACGTGTTGGGATGGTACTGGGGCTGAGGGGCGGGAAGGCTGCCCACGTTGAGGCGGCCAAAAGAGTCGTTCAAACCGCCTGGCGACGGCGCACTGCCAGGCGCAGCACCAGTGGTCTGCAAGGTGGCAAGAGGAATCGGGAGGTTGGGGGGAAGGCGGGGACGGGCAGCGGTGAGGAACGGTTGAACGGTGCTGCCCGTGTTCACCTTGAGCTCCGAGAGCTTGTGGAAGCTCGTCTCGGACTCGCGGCGGACAGGCAGGTCGTCCTGAAAATACGAGTGGGAATACCACTCGTGCATCTGGCTGCCGGTGAAAGGCCCCTGCTCCTGGCCGTTCGGATCGCGGTAGTACCAGTTGACGTTGCCAAGATCCTGCGGAGGGTCCTGTGCTCGAGGAGTCTGCGTACCGCTGCCTGGACCAGGAGTGCTTTCACGCAGCTGCGCATCACGCTCCGTAATCGGCGTGGCAGATGCGGTCGCAATGACCGACTGGGTGGACGGTTCGTGAGTCGGGATCGTCAAGGGACGTTCATCATTCGGAGCTGCGCGCCACGACTTCTCGGCCGCGCCCCAGCCCCGATCACTCTCCTGGCGCACATTCGCAGGCGGGTCGACAGGCGACGAAGCCGCCGCACTGCCAAAGCCCAGGACGCCCTCAAACGTGCCCGACTGATTGCGCACAGGACGCCAAGTGGAGGCGGACGACGCAGGCGAAGGGCGACTAGTGTCCTCCTCGCGGCGAGTGGAGCGTTTCGCAACGCCTCCAAACCCGCCACCGATGGCTCCAGGCTGGCGGCCTTCGCCAGGAGTGCCGGTCGAGTATTTGGAGCCGCCGAATGCGCCGCCCTCGCCGCGCCCGAAGCCGCCAAAGCCTGCACCGCGCGAAGGCGCCGTGCCGGAGGTCGCAGTGTCCTTGATGGAAGATTGAGGGACGCGACGAGGGAGCGAGGCGTCGCCAGCATTTCCATGTCCCGCGTTAGAATGGGACTGCTGCTGACGACGGTTCGCCATGGGGGGATGGACCGAGGTGGAGAGGAGCTGCCAAATTAGCTGGCTCCCACGCTGATGCTCACCCTCTTCTCCACTTCGGACAGCTCGCGCAGCCCGACAGGGTTAACGATCGCGTTGCTCACGAGCACAGCGCCGTTCTCAGTCTCCGCCGCCTGCATGAGTTCGATGGGACGCTCCTTGAACTTGTCCTCGTCCCATATAGCCAGGATCTGGTCGCGCGAGTAGCGGAAGGGGTATGGCGAAGGGTCGGCGCCCCCGTTCTGCCCGTCGGCGGCGTAGGGGAAGTACCCGTCGCCCGAGTATGAAGGGGAGGCGGGGGTGTGGGTGACGCGCGAGTACGAAAGAGGCGGGTTGGACGTCGCGGTCGTCGGCGAGTTGGAGCGCGGCTGTCCGAGAGCAGGGAACGGCGACGCGGGTGCCGCTGTGGTCTTGGGTTGAGTGACGGGCGCGTCGGCGGCGCTCGCAAACGCTGAGCCGGTAGGCTTGATGGGCTTGACCCACTGAGGAGCAAAGTGCATGGACATCTGGATGTAAGCGAGTGCGAAGGTCGGGAGAGTAAATTTGGATGGTATGATGTAGGGAATGGGTGGAAAAAGAGGAGGCTCGGAGGGGGACTGTTTTTGAGCTGTAGCTGGAGTGATGGGGATGGACGGAACAAGGGCGCACGAGATGAGAAGTTGAGTAGTTGAGTGATGTCCACGAGGTCTAGGGTGCTGAACAAAGCGAAGCGCGAGATGAGAGATTGTCGGGGGTAGCAAGCAGGTAGCTGGAAGGCAAAGAAACGTACTGTTGTGATGGGATTCAGAGGCGGCGGGCGCCGTGTACGAGGTAAGTGATGGAAGAGGGGAGGCTTGTGGGAGCTGTTTGGTCGAGAGAACGACGCAGAGAGAGCGAGAGTGAGAGCGTTGAAAGAGTTTGTTGACAAGGTTTGGCTCTTTTGACGAAGAGAGAGTGAGAGAGATGTCAGAAATGATCAGAAACGAACGAAGCGAGCTCAAGCGTACAAGCACAAACCAATCTTCCGAGCCGTAGGTGGACTTTGTTGCCATCACTCAAAAAAGGGAGGCAATTTGATCCCGTCTCACCGTACAGTTTGCACGCGACCACACAACGACCAAGGGCTGACTGGGCTGACTGGGCTGACTGGACCTGACGACTCGCGACTCGCCCACACGAAATGACGGAGATGACGGAGTCTCGGAGTTTGATGGGCGAGGCACAGCCGGCACAGCCGGCACAGCGCAGTTGAGTTATTCAAAGTCGCATATGCAGCCTCAAAAGAGTTGACCGACATCGACCACAACAACGATAACGACGACGACTCCAACAACAGCCTACCCAAAACACGCGCATGCATCGCCATCAACGGTGACAGGGGAACATCGGATCATGCGGTTCCATGTTGTGCGTATTGGGAAATAGGTCCCTGTTCTCGCTCTTCTCGCTGGCCATCACACTTACACTTCCCAATAGCTCGGAATCGGCTCTATAGGCACTCTCATCGCCCACCATCTCCGCCTAGCCAACCCGCAAGCGTCCGTCTCCCTTGTCTTCCGCAATGCAGCAGCGTTCTCTAAAAAGAAGTTTCGGCGCGACGGCGTCGATCGACCCACCCTCAAAGTCGCGCGCAGTGGCGGCGACACCGTCGTGAGCGAAGGCTACGATGTGGACGTGGCAACTCCGACCAAGTTGCCTGCACTGGTTCAGGCGGCCGAGGAAGACGGACTGGATTTCGTGCATGCCGGCGGGCCAATCGACTCGCTGATCGTGTGCACCAAAACGCAGTCGACTGCTGCGGCCATCGCGGGGTTGCAGGCAAGGCTGAACACTGACTCGGTCATCACACTCCTCCAAAACGGGATGGGGGTGTATGACGAGCTCTGCTCCAAGTTCTGGCCTGATCCTGTCACACGGCCCAACTTCGTGCTCGGGACGACGACGCATGGTGTGACGCCCGCTGCGACTGGAGAGGCGGGGAGTGTGTCACACGTCTCGCGGCCAGGGCAGGGAGCGGTCAAGTGGGGCGTGGTACCAGACCCCCGCAAGCAGATTGACTACGAGACGTGGCTCTGGGGCCGCCCCGTCGGCGACTTGCCAGCATTGACGCCGCCCGAGAGCCCGGCCCTCCCGCTCCGGACTCCGCCAGCTGGACCCGGAGTGGAGAACTTGCGCGCAACGCTCGAGGCGTTGTTGTCAATGACCGAGCTGTCTCCTGCCCTCCTTCCCATGCCGCACCTCTACCACGAACTGCTGCTAAAGCTGGCCGTCAACGCGGCCATCAACCCGTTGACAGCGGTCCTCGGCGGAGGATACCTCCAGAACGGCTCGCTCCACCGCTCCGGCCCAGGACACCGACTCGTCCAGCAGGTGGTCAAGGAGACGAGCCAGATCCTCACCGCGTACCTGCATAACCTGACCGCTCCGCACCCTGCGCCAGCCGACACAGTGCGCCTGTTCTCGTACGAGAGCTTGCTGCATCGCGTGCAAGCCGTTGTCGCGTCTACCAAGGATAACATCTCGTCTATGGCCAACGACGTCAAGAACGGCCGCATGACCGAAATTGACTATATCAACGGCTACCTCGTTGACCTGGGGCACCGCATGGGCGTCGCAGTCTCCACAAACCGGATGCTCGTCCAAATGGTCAAGTTCAAAGCCGAGGTCGGCGGACTCAGCGACACGGTCTTTCCCGGGGTGCGAAGATCGGTGCGGCAAGGGGAGGAGGACGCTTTGGACGAGCGACGCCTCGCAATCGAGGAGCGGAAACTCGCATTACAAGAACGATCGATGTTGCTCAAGGAGGAGCGGGTGTTCGAAAGTAAGCGGGCCAAGCGCGAGTGGAAACGCGCAGTGCGTCGGAATGCAGCTATCGCGCGGAATTTGAGGGCGGCAGAGGTTGAGGCGGCCATCAGGGGTGGTGCGGATCCCGCAGTTGTGCTGGGAGCGTCGGCATCGGCATCGGCCTCGAGCAGCGGAGAGAGTGACGGCGGCGATGACGGCGGCGATGGGAGCAGCTCTGCAGCGAGCAGTGACAATGGGAGCCGAGGGCGTCGGTCTGCGGGAGAGCCAGGCCAAGGATCCAAGCAGACGTAGAGGCAGACGATGGCACTGTAACCCACTCTTTAGCATACTACTTATAGCATTTCCCATACCTTGCATTAGCCATGTACGTTTCAGAAACGCGTCTCTTACGCAACATTCGCTAGGAACCAGTCGCGCAAGCGATGCGCGGCGATGGTCCAAGGTTGTCATCGGTTGTCACAAGTTGAATCTGTGGAATGCTGGAGGAACGCGTCGTGCTCCTTCGAACAAGCCAACGGTGTTCTACAGCTCTGTCGCTCTGTAACTCTGTGGCTCAAGAGATCATCAGCTTAGGAAGGCAAGCGAACACTGTGCGAGTAAGAGACAGGCTTTGTAGACGCCTCAAAGACGCCTCAAAAGACGCCTCGAGAGGAACGTGCGTGCGTGCCGTGGAAGCTAACGACGCAAGTGTCAGGTAAACGTCAGGGGTTTCAAAACTAAACGGAATAAAGGGAATCCAGGGATGCCAAGGTAATGTAAGGAGACTCTTCCGATGGAGACCCCACACGTGATCGGCTCCTGACGCTGTACTCTTCCCAATGCATAGGACTAGTTGATGAGAACGGAGCTACGGATGAGGGAACAGCGAGGGACAACGAGGAACAGCGAGGGGATAATGAAGGGACAGCGGAGGAGAGAGGGGTGAGGACGGCCAAAGAGGCGATCCGAGCCACGGCGGCGTCCGACTCGGTCTGACGATCTCCGAGAAGGGGTCCGATGCAGAAGGGTTATACATATTTTTTTTGGTTCTACACAATGTGTTCGAGGTGTTCAAGCGCCTGAGCAAAAGCAGGTGACGTGGAGCGGGTGAGAGATGGCGGATGTGGACATGAGGATACCAAATATGCCAAGAGGCCCAACTCAATGCCAGCTGGTCAGGCCAACCTCAAGCCAACCATCTCTCAGGCAATAGCTCAATATGATACACCCACCCTGGTTTGACCTGGTTTGACCTGGTTTGACCTGGTTTGACCTGGTTTGACTCCTCCGCGCGGCACCTTGCGGACCTTGAGCCTTTGAGTACTTTGCACCTACCACCTGCGCATGCATGCATGACCTCGGAACCTCGGAATGATTACCTAGGGATGACCTGGGTAATGACCAGGGGGGTCAAACTATGATGATGCATTTGCTGCGATTGCTGGATGGTAGTTGCTAGGGCGGAGCCGCCACAAAGCCCACGATCGTCACCAACCAGCCCTTCACTTGACTACATCTCATCCTTCAATCCCTCATCTCTCTCATCTCATCCTTTCCACTCGTCACTCACCCCCCTATTCTCGCCACACTCTCTATTACTCTCTCTTGGTCGCTCTCTCTCTCTCTGTCTTGCTCCCTCTCTTGCTTTAACTCAACGACGGTAATCCCCCCGCCGATACCGCTTATTCTTGGCCGCGACCTGACCCCCCCAGCCCTCGATCATCTCGCTCACCTGTCGGTGCAAGGGCACCCCCCACGCAGCCCCGCGCACAATGCACCCAACTCAAACTCCACGCTCTCTTGTATCCCACAAACCGGGTCCTCGCATTGACATGACAACTGTCATGATGAATGCGGCGACGCGCACTCCATCTCCGCTCTCAGCATCTACGGCACCGCATCCGTCACTTGCACACTCCAACCCCCCCACCAACCAGTATTTGCCTGCAACGATGTCTCACGCCACCACTTCCTCCTCCTCCACATCCCCTTCCACATCCTCGCCGTCTTATCATGCCCCCGTCCAGCAGATCCACTCTCCCCGGCCCTCAATAGGCTACTCTCACAACCGCCCCGCCTACCATCCCCATTCCGTTGACGTTTCCGTCATCGTCTCTCAAGCTGCAGACAGCGCCGCTACGACCTCGGCTTCCGGCTTCCGCCGTGCCCATTCCCGCCCGGCGAGCGTGAGCATGGCGCGCGCTGCTTCCGCCATCGACGCCGAGAAGGCCATGGGCGGCTCTCCATTGAGTCCCCGGCCAAGCCACGACGTGAGACGGAGCCACGACCTGCGCGACTTCCGGAATATGCGGGGTGCCAGCCTAGACTTGCGCCGGAGCCACGACTTTAGCGCGGGACACACCTTTGGACAAGTGCACTCTCGAGGTCACAGCCACGACTTTGGAGCCACACGACCAAGCAACGACTTCGGCGCATTCCCTCCGACCTGGGCGCACAGCGTTCACGGGGAATCACCGCGAGGACATCGCGTGCCCATTCGTGAACTGGCGCTGCGCGCTGCGCGGGATCGCCTGAGCTGTGGAAACCGCTCGGGCGCACTGGGGCGGGGCCTTATCATCGGTTGGGTTCTGACGACACTGGGATTCCTCGCTGCGACCGCATTCTGGAAGGGCGAGCTATTTGCAGGTAGGTGTTTGGTGGGGAGTGGTGGTCTGTCGACCTGTGTGTTGTGAAGGCCGTGCTGCAGCGCAAGCTGGTTGGTGGCGAGTCGGGACAGTCGTGTTGGACGGTCACCGGACTGTTCGTGCGGTGTCCATGCCCTGATATGTGCCACCCGACACTGTGACCTCACGCTATCACGCAAAGTAACGGCCGGATACGGCGGCGCATGACTGAACCTCGTCCAGCTTTTTTGAACATGCTGACGCCAGCTCTCGACCACCTCAGCAAAGACCTGTACGACATGGGGTACCAGGGCCTCTTCGTCTTTGGCGTGCTTATTTTCATTACCACCATCCCCCCTCTTCCTCTCTATTCGACTCTGATCGTTCTGTCCGGATACACCTTCGGCGTGTGGAATGGCTTCGTAGCGAGCTACCTCGCGTCATTGATTGGCGCCGTCGTCGTGTTCGTCATCTCGCGCACCATGTTGCGCGATGCTGTGACTAGGTCGTGAGTAGCTACGTAGTGCTAACCAGCGCGCCCAGCTTCCTTGTCTATCTCGCTAACCCCAGACTCGCCTCTTCACCCACAGCAACGTCCCTCCTGCAGATCATCCCCCAAAACCCTCACCTCCTTCTCCTCATCCGCATAGCCCCGTACCCCTACAACCTGCTCAACGTTGTCCTCGCCTCGGCCCCCTCCCTCTCTCTCCAGACGTACACGGCGTGCACGGCCTTGTCACTGTGCAAGCTTGTTCTGCACACCTGGATCGGCGCAGGCATCAGAGACCTCTCTGTTGCGTACGTCGGCTCCGACGACGCCCCGGATACCAGCCACTCGGAGGACGACGTGCATCACGAGCGTGTCAAAGCTGGCGTCACATGGGGCGGGATAATCCTCTGCTGCGTGCTCTTTGTCTACCTCACGCACATTGCCAAACGGGCGATTGCGCGTGCACAGGAGGTGCAGCTTGGTGTCGGAATCCGCAGTGTGCCCGAGGAAGAGGTCGCGTTCTTGTCGTCGGTCGGCGATGGCAGGGATGATTCGGAGTGAGCGCATGCGAGTCGAGATGAGCTTCGGTCAGAACGGTGTTGCGCGCTGCGAGCTGTTAGCCGTGGCCCCCCGGCTAGTGGTGAACACTCGGGAATCGCCTCTTTGGCTTTCCGGGATGCCACCTTGATGGGCGTGTCGCGCAGTGGATGTGGCAGCTTTGTTCGAGGTATCGCAAGCCTCAGCGCTCCCGTTTTCGCACGTCCCAACGACGTCCACACTCGGGGACAGGCACTTTCTACCACTAACTCATCTCCCTCGCCTGTCGTTCACAGCGGATCAGTGTCAGTTCATTTGAGCTGATTGTATGTTAAATGCATGAGGTTGTCATTGGCGTTACATGCCCTCAACGATAGTACACACCGAGCACCCGTTCTTCATTCCCGGTTTAGTATCACTGTCCCTCTAGAACCTCAGCTGCCGCGTATCAACGCCCTTCATAGGGCCCTCAATCCCCTCCACAACCGCGCTCGCAGTCTCGCTCCCATCCTTCGCAGCCACCAGGCGCGGCCGCGTCCCAAGCGACGTGCACAGAAGGCGATATCGTGCGCGGATAGACATCATCAGCGCCTCTAGATCGGCTTCACGGGAATGGGATGTGGACGGTGAAGTCTCGCGTGACCTTGAGGCCCCGTCATCGGCGGCGTCGGCAGCGTCGGCTGCGTCCCGTTCTTGGCCTAAAGTGGACGGCGCGGCGCCTGCAGAAGGGTTGGTCGTTGGGAAATTCGCTATGAGGCCAAGCAAGGCGTTGGCATGGGCAGCCGATCTGATATCAGCTCTAGTGTTCTACCGCTTCTCCTCTTAGTCGTCCCAGCCAGGCTCGAGGAGACTCATACGCGCAGACTCACTTCATCTCCTTCCGCCCTTTGCCCTCGCCCAACCGCCGAATCCACACAGCAGCGTACCCCTCATAGAACCCCAGTTCGTCCCATACCTCCCACGCCTTCTCGCGACCAAGCTGCCTCCCCTCGAACACGCCGTGCTGCGCGCCGTGGGCATGGCCCTCCGCATATCCTATGTCGTAGAATCTGGTGTCAGTGCCAGTTGGTGGCGAGCGTGATCTCACTTCGACTCTAGATTTAGTGCGTCGTCGAAGATGTCCATGTCGCCGTCGACGTCCATCGTTGCTGAATGTGTGTTGTGGAAGTCTGGATGCGGGCTGACGTTGGATGACCCAGTTTTGCGTGCCTGAATTTGGGTGGCAAATCCGATGAGCAACTCGCGACCAGGTCGACTTGGTCGAAGTCAATTGGGCAGATGGCAGCAAGCACAGCACAAGTGGTCCGACGACAACGTCTCGCAGAGGACAGGGACAGAGTCTAGAATACATGCGAAATCTACGAGACGTTGACAACAATCTCTCATCAATCGTGAACGTCGGGCACTACCGCCTTCGATCACCCCTAATCAGCTCCGACCGTCCCTAACGCGCAACCTCGGCCGTGGGCTCTTTCGACGCCTGGGGTCAGTATCTATGGCATCGCCTCGCTGGCAGCCACTCACCTCCTCCTCCACAGGCGCCGCATCAACAAAGTCGGGCAGCGCAGTGCTGTCCTGGAGATATGAGGGGGTCTCGTTCTCGCCGACCAGTTCGTCGTCGAGCCCGAGCGCGTCCAGCTCGGCCTGCAGATCCGCCTCGTCGACCTCGTCTGCGACGTAGTAGCTCCGCCCGAGCGACTCCTGGATCTCGTTTGCCTGCTCGATGAGGTCCTCCATGTCGTAGTGGATGCTCTAAATGTCAGCACGAGCAGTGGGAAGATGTTATCCGAGCGCCATGCAAGCGCAGGAGGAAACCATGCACTCGTGTCCCCTCGATATGGCGGTCACGCGCACTAACCTCAATCTTATCGATGTCGATTCCCTTGTACTGCTTCTTCATCTCCTTGTTCGCGATGCGCATCGCGTCGACCGTCGCCATCGTGTTCTTGAGGTTCTCAGTCGTCATCGCCGCCTGTTCCATGTTGAATGTCTGCTGCTGCAGCTGATTAAGCTGCTCCTCGTACATCCGCTTCTGCTTCAGTGTACGCAGGGCGCGCTGCTGCACCGCGGTCTGGAGTCAACTCGGCCCAAATCGCCCAGGGTAGCCGAGGGCGACATGTCTCGGGCTCCAGGCTCACCTTGCCCGGCCCGTCGCGCAGCTTGGCCATTTGCGCCTTGTAAGCTGCCAGCTCGTTGTCGAGCTTTTTGACCTTGACCTCGATCCCGCCCATCCGGGAGTCGGTTGAGGAGATCGCATCAGTGAGCGACGGCCTTGGCCGCGCCTTGTTTGTGCCGAAGATCTGGGGTCAGCTGGTTGCCACGGAGAGTAGCTGAGCACATCGATGCTTACGCGGTTCATGGAGGCTCCGAGGTGCTCAAAGGTGGTTTAGAAGGATGAGAGTTGAGAAGCTCGTGATGGTTGAGCGCAGTCGTGGTCGATGCAATGAAGCGAGGTCGATGTGTTGCACCAGACACCCTAGTGGCAATCGCAGCTTGGCTAACGACGCTTCCACCACGAACAGGGGGGACTGAATAAACTTACCTCTGCAAGTTGGAGCCCCAGGTCTTGCCACCAAAAGTGGAGGTTCTGTTGACATGGCAAGCGTAGGGTTGACGCGACTCATCTTTCTCAACATCTCCCTTCTCTTCTCGACTTCAATCACGTCTCAGAGATGGACCCATCACCTCAATTCCTTCTATTAGCCACGACTGTTTTAGATGCCCTCGAACAGGGGACGAGTGAGCTGCCTACTTAGGACGGAGCTCAGCTCACATCAGCTCCTGACACAAACCTCACACGCCTTCACGCAATCTTTGGCCCGATGCTCACCAGCGCACTGCAGTTGGTGGACCGACGAGAAGGTGTGTTCATCTGTCCTGGGGAAAAAAGCTGGAAGCTGACGTCAGTTGTGCAGGTTGATATCGCAGGGAGGGTGGTGTACCAAGTCACCTCGTCGGCGGGCGCGCCGTACACGCTGTATCTCGACCTTCCTTCTGTCCCCCAATCGACTGGAGCGGAAACTAGGGCAATAGGTATTGAAGCAGGCGAAGATGGCGATGTGCAGATGGAAGTGGAGGGCCAGGTCGACCCCGAAACAACCGCAGCTGCGAAAACCGACCGAGCTGCCGAAGCGGAGAAGCGCGACCGCCTTTTCTGCAACGCAGGAAAGCTCGCACACATGTACTGTCCTTGTACGGGGTACGCGTTTAACGCTCTCGACGGGAGGCAAATTCTCGTATGTCGGCTGCCTGCGTCTATACCACAGCTGAACGCAGTGCAAACATATCCTCGCTGTGCTCGTCGCCCAACGGCTTGGGCGGCTCGTGAAGGCAAGTGTGGGGGTACATGCTGCAGCGGGGTTGTTAGGTCTTGTCCCGGTTGCTTGAGAGCGAGGAACTGTCGTTGCTCAGCGTTCCAGCTGCTGCGTCTGTATCATTATGGCGATATGTACTCGATTATCATCAGAAGTCAGTCACGTGGCAAACCGGAGCTTACGTCATTCCGCTTGAACCGTCAACCATTGTTCTTGGCCGTGAGCGCATTCTCAACCACCTACTCCCACTTATGTCTCATGGAGAAACAAGACCCCCAGGTCTGGAGCGACAGCAATGACACCCACCTCGACAACGACGAAAAATCCCTCAGGAAGGAGGAGACGTCAGCATCAGACGATGAGACGCTACCTCACGAACTAGCTTGCTGGACGTCGCCGACGTCGAACTCGCCCCTCGTCGAGCTCCTGGTGAGGTCGCGCGTGCGGCCGGACGGCAAGGTTCAACCAGTAGGACATGCACGGCGGTTCACGGTAACGAACCTTGGCATCGCGCTCGACCTCACGACGCTCCTTGTGCCGCGCTGTGTTCGCGCGCTGGAAAGGCACAGGGGCATATTGTGGCGTGCGGTGCTGCACTTGGCCAGTGCAGTGTTGGAAGGCATACTGCCGTCCCTGAGGTGAGTGGTTGACACGCGAGCGCCGGACACTCACTCCAGCCTGTGGGCGACAGGCCGTATGCTGGATATGGTAGAGGAGTCCTTTGGTGGACCGGCCGTTCCATGGCCCCTGGCGGTCCGATGTGCGGCCGCAGCGGTCGGGCTCTCCATCGCCAACGAGTGGCGCAGCGACATTAGCTCGAGCAACGAACGGCAGCTAGACGTGGGTCTATCGTTCGTGCCCGCTGACAACAGAACTACTACTCATATCACGTGGAACGGGAGTACATGTCCGCGCAGCTGTCCATGACAATTCAGACAGAGCAGGATGAGGTGTACATGGACGTGCTGCACGAGGCGGGCGTGTTTGCGGGCTTTGGACAAATGGTGGGCGTCACTACGCCAACATACACTCCTTGGAGCGGCCTGGATTGCCTTGCACGACTCCTATCGACCACGCTTGAACTCGGCAGCAGTGTGTGGTTGCTGTGGGAGTCGTTCAAGAGCTGCGGCATGTTCACGACGGGGTTCACGATCGGTAACACGGTGCTCATTGGGCTCTCCTTCGCACCCGGTCTCATGGATATGGCCGCCAACAGGATGTACCAGTGGTTCAACGAGCACGCGGACCAAGAGAAGATGCGTGTCGAGGCACGTATCGCCCGTGAGGAGAACACCCTCAGGTCATTCACGCAAGCCGAGGAGAAGCAGGAGCTCATCCTATTCGGGCTTCGGCACTGGATCCTGGAACGGTGGGGTCGGATCAAGCGGCGCAAGCTCGATACAGACTGCCGAACGAGTTCATGGGAAGACTCCATCGCCCTCGTCCGCGACGCCGTCCAGAGCATCGTCACGAACGGATTCTATGTTCTCCTGGCAACTCATGCCGTGCCCACGACGCTCACTCTCGGTTCAATCTATACGCATAGGGAGACGGCCGAGTCCGTTATATGGACCTTTGCCCGCTGGCGGAACATCGCAGAAGTCGCGTTCCAGTTCCCGTTCAACCTCGCTGCGTTCTTCGCCATGATGGATGGACCGGGCACAACGGGACCAAATCTCGACTACGAGGAGTACCGCGTACCGAAAGGGATGCGGATCGAGACAAAGGACCTTAGTTTCACCTATCCTGGGGCGGACGCCCCCACGCTCAGAGGCATCAACCTCACAATCCAGCCCGGCGAGTGCCTTGCAGTGGTTGGGTACAACGGGTCAGGCAAGACGACGCTGGTCAAGACCCTCCTCGGCCTCTTCGGCCATGCAGGCAGTCTCCGAATCAACGGGCGCGAGATTGACGACTACAATCCCGAGACCCTTCACAAGCGCATGTCATGCATCTTCCAGGACTTCCAGAAGTACGCGTTGAGCCTGCGCACCAACGTCGGTATCGGCAATATCGAGGAGATCGACGACGACAAGGCGATCTACCGTGCCATCAAGCGCGGCGGCGCGACAGAGGTTGCGGACAAGGTCGGCTCCCTCAATGCGGAGCTCGGTCTGCACTGGTCCGCCAAGCAGGTCGACAAGATCCAAGAGGAGGACGAGGAGGTGGACGAGGACGACGTACAGACGTACGGTCTCAGTGGAGGGCAGTGGCAACGCGTCGCCCTAGCGCGGGCGTTTATGCGGGCCGACAGCGCCGACCTCGTCGTATTCGACGAGCCCTCGTCATCGCTCGACCCTGTCGCCGAGGCCGAGCTGTTTGACCGCATTCACTCCCTCTCGGCGCGGAAGGGGGAACATGGGGCAACAACGATTTTCATCTCCCACCGTTTCTCGACTGTGCGGCGGGCTGACAAGATCGCGTTTGTCGAAGGAGGAGTGAGTCCTGCCGCTTTTTTGTGCTGACACCAGCGTATTGTGGAGCTTGGGACTCATGACCAACTCATGAGGCTCGACGGGCAGTATTGCCACTGCTTCAACTTGTCGCGCCGGGGCTTTGAGTAGCATTAACCCCGGAGGTCATCCATTAAACCCGAGGCCCACGTCCCCTCTTGGGCTGCAGGCCGCATAGGCCCACTCGTCATCATGTGTCATACCCTGCGGGGATTAAGGGCCCTCAGACATGTATGCTCTGGCAGTGTACGAGGCTCGTGGGCGTTGTGGAGATGGAATGCGCCTGTCCAACACTACATGTTGTACACACTTCCATGCTTTGCTCGTCGATCAATACCGCCCTTGTTGGCGTCACGAGGCCGAAGCCATATGCACATAATTGCACGAACATACGCATAGTGGCCCTGTTGTGCGTCACAGGTCGTTTCAACGCTCTAGGTGCATGTGGGGAGAGAGGAACTGTATCAAAAGCCGTTCATGCAACGGACAACGAACTCAGTAAGTTCGAGGGACGTATTGGACCGATCCTTTCAACAGCAAGTGGACAAGGTTATCAGAGACTGCAACGACAAGCATTAGAGTTTAACACGCCGCACCAATACGTTACAATTGCTTCTACAGAGACAGGCGACTAAACGTCACATCTCGATGACGCCAAATAGTGGAACCTCGGTCCGAAGGTCGGTCACAGCTCACTCGTCGAACTCCTCGCGCCGCAACGGGTACTCGAACCCAACACAGACTCTTGGAATGACAGACCAGTCGGGCACTCCACTCGTTGCAGAGCGGTGAGAATTGGCCCGCATGGCAACAGGCGTCCACAGACGACGTGTTCGGCGGCGAGCCAGATCGTTCGGCCAAGTCGGGTTCCGTCTGTCGTAATCGAAGCACGGGGTTAAGGTTGAGAGTTCTCATTCCAGCAAAGTCAGGCTACGGAATACCCCGAGACCATTTAGGAATCTCCGATACCCAGTATCGCCTGAGCTCGCCCCTTTGTATACCCGCCCAGGTGAAACATGCCCTGTCGTGGCTGGCCTCCAGCTAACAAGGGGAGTAACATGACATGGTACGTGAGTTGACTCCTGGGCGGCGGAACGCAACGACTCCACGAATGTGCCAATCTCCAGGCTCGCGACACGCTCACTTTGAAACTTGGCCCACTCCGCTTTAACATCTCGCTCCTGAGAGCCCGGTTGCCCCAAAATGCAGTTGCATGATAGCCTTGGGCTGTTGTGTTCGCCTTGGCCGGTGCCTTGGGGTTCTCGTCGCCAACTTCGATGCTGTCGGAGATGTGAAGGTTGGTTTAGAGAGGTACAGCAAGGCTAGACACGACGACCTAATACACGTGAAGATGATATTCAGCATGCAAAGTGAGTTGTCCGTGCCCCCGTTTCTGATCACTGAACGACCACGACAGAAAGTCGCCACACTACTGCTGTTTCCAGGGAACTCGACGGAGAGATGTCACCACCGTCATCCAAGGGATCCATGACGACAACGGGGCGGCCTTGAGCTTGTCGTCGGACGACATGAGAGGCATACCCACTCCTCCCGATGGCCTTTGGAAATCTGAGCGGCCCTCAGAGGCGTTCGAGGTGTCCAGAAAACATATATAAAGAGCGACTTCCCGCTGTCTTGTTCATCATTCTCAACAACTCCAACGACTCGAAGGCAAGAACCTTCCTTCCCTACGTCACAGACCACAGAATACCAGCGCAGCAGTGAGTTCGTCTTCGGCCAGCTGCCTACGCCTACCTTCTTGGTTCCTCCTTGTCTCGGGACCCCCCTAACCCAAGGTATGAAGTTCTCCACTCTCGCTATTTCGCTTTTCACGGCCATCTCCGTTACGGCCGCACCCGCCCCCGAGCAGCCCAACATTCAGAAGCGCGCCTACACTATCTCCGACAGCACTGCCTGCTGGGACGTCCCCAACGAGTGGGGAACTGCCACGCAGGTCGGCAGCACGCTTCCCGCTGGTGGCCAGGTGGACATTCTCTGCCGCAACGGTGGATACACGTGGTACATGACCAACTATGGGTGCTGGGTTCCGGCGTCCAGTCTTTCCGTTGACGGGACTATCGGCGTCGAGGTCTGCTAGTTCTACTTAAGAAGTCATAGGACTGCAGGAGACTGGAGATGCAAACCGTCAAAGCAGCACCGCCAGAAACAGAACTAAACTTGTCGCCACTAGCTCTGGTGCCAGAACGTATTTGTTGATAAGCTCATTCATCATCCCAGGCGAGCTGCGTTTAGCAGTCCTTGGTGGCTGCCCAACTCTAGCTTTCAACGCGTTCACCATGCGTCTCGTCGTCATGAACCTGGAGAAGTCAGACAGCGCCTTCAAACCTCACAGTAATATTACGGGGACCCAGCCGTCATCTTCGTCGTTACAACTGACACCTGGTCTCGCTTTGACATGGGTTCATCCTTCCTCCGCAGTGCACCAGCGCAACTTTCATGAATCAGCCTAAATACTGCTCGTCGTGCGGCGCTGCTGACAAACTGCATTTCACATCCCGGCAGCCGCGGCGCAACGTCTAACACTAGGGTAGTTGTAATCTACACTCTCCGCATGAATCCAGCACCCTCCGAGGTTTAGCCAGGTTGTGCTTGGATGGTCCCCGTTGAAGCTCCAGAAACAGTCGATGGAAACCGTTTCTCCCACATACTTGTTGTACTCAGGGGGCAGGTTTTGGGACTCTCCTGCCGCCTCGTCCAGACACTCGGCCGGACGGGTGATGGTAGCTTCTACCGGAAGACGCGATCTTTTGAGGCCTGACTCGTCATTGACGGGCGCTGCAATGGCCGTGGCGGCCGTAAGAGCGAGAGCGAGAGCGGAGAGCTTCATACCTGCATTGTCAGCGTCTAGACAATAAGGGTGCTGAACAGTGGGTTTGACAAAGCGAGGACAAGGGTTGACACTTACTGTACTGAAGTTGGTTTGCGTTGAGGTGCTGTAAGACTCGCGTTGTACGTTTGCTGTGATGCCGAGAAGTGCTCTTGAGGTGAAGAGAGCTGCAATAACTAGAGGCCTTTATATACACGAGCCCGTGGATCACGAGCAGTCACTGCATACGGCTTGTCCACTCCCCGGCCTACTCCAACTATCAGACAGGCTCCAGGATCGCGGTCAACAACAACGGCCGTTTCTCAACGCCGCGCCCATGTTTAGTTGGAGAACCACAGTAGTCCACCAAGGGACAGAGCACAAAGCCTTGGCGCATATTGGTGGCTACTCACTCCACCGTCACCAGCAACAGCAGCTTCATCTACTAGCTTAGACACGCGTCTGTGCACTTCCATCGTGTCGGACTACGAGATGTCACTCGCATTTACGGAGTTTTACAGTTCACCGATGTACCTGGCCACGCGTTTCATCCTCCGTTCATCACTAGTTGTCTCCGAAACTGAGCATGGGGTCTCCACAGCCCTACTCACAGTTGCCTTGACCTCATTGCCGGCATTGAAACACGCGATGGTTACAAACTCGAGCTATGGAGTTACCTCGTTGACATCACGGACCGACAATCGCTCCGTGGGTTGCTCGGGTTACGTGACGAGGCCAAGAGGTGGGGCCAAGAGGCTTCTTCACATATTGCCTAATCGTCTTGTCCGTCGTGTTATCGGAGACCCAAATGTGCAGTTTCGGATCGGTAAATGAAACCAGGACTACTAGATCACTAGATACCGACAGGCACAAGGTACGTGGAGCGCTGGTCGACTAGTTGACATACCGTTCGTCCATCCGTGCAAGCTTGCTGTTTGGCTTAATCCATCTGATTGCCTGGTGCACCTGCAACCTCGTGAATCGATCGACTCTCGACGGCTTATGCCAGTGCCAAAACGGTATTCCCCTTGAGCAGTATCACTGAACGCGCGGCCTTTCTTAGAGTGAACTCTCATTCATGCGTGACTTGTTGGTTGGTCATCGATGTTGTTTGTTGTCGACCGCGCGGATGATGTTGCGCGTCGCCAGCACTCACTAAACGGCGTCTGTCAGTGGGAGTGTCGGGTAGGGGTCTGGAGACCGTCTTCACTGAACGCTTGGAGCGTATAAAAGGCCTCATTCTGGCCCCATTCTTCCAACACCCAAGTTCACTCGACAATCATCAACATTTGAACATCGCAGTATGACCAGCCCATCACTCACCGGCTGACTGGAGACATGAAGTTCACAGCTCTTGCTCTCGTCCTAGCCGCTACTGCGTCTCTGTCTGCACCAGTCGCCGAATCCGAGGCGAACCTTGACAAGCGCACGTATAGTACGCGGCTCTCGCGCAGTGGGCCCTGCTGCGAATCGCCGGCAGGCAGGGAGATAACGACAAGAAATCAGGGCGAGCTGGTCAATGTCGAGTGTTACGTGAGCCTTAACGGCGACTACTGGAGCACCACATGGGTTTTGACCGGTCAACAATGCTGGATGCATGCCGAAGCGCTCAACTACAATCTGGGGGGAGTGGGCAAGTGCTGGTAGCCGTAGTGAAATGTGACAGATGAAGTCCGCCTGCAACCGCGCCTGTGGTCTGGTCCCTCTCATCCAGAAACGATTACTGCCCCTCCCTGCTTGGGGGGAATATTCGTGGGTGAGATATGACTGGATGGGAGACCAATGGGACTGGCTTGTGACGTAATCTGAGGGACAAGCCACAATATTTGGCACAGGTGCGGAGAGCACAACAGAGTTGCCGTCATGCACTGCAGAGGTCGCAAAGAGTGCTTGATGAGTGACACGCAGCATCCAGACTCTGACACTACTGTACAGTACTTGAACGCGTCGCGCGATGAGTCAGTGTGGGTTACACGTGACCTGGGTGTTGCTGGAGATGTTCGTAGGCCTTAGAACATGCAGGACATTAGCATACGTTGGTGTTCTGTCAGGTAGCAGACACAGAACGTGCCGAGGCCCCTACGGGTAAGCAGGGTTGTCTTAGTGGTCGGGGGACGTGGGGGCTTATTCATTCCCAAACTTCCACTGGAAACCTCGCTCCCAACTCCGCCCAGCCGCTGATGCAATAGTACGAGTGCGATTCCCCTACCCGCTAGCAGCAGAATTGCCTTCAACTCCCCAGCACCACCCCGAGGAAGCAGGGAGAGGAGCATGCTGAAGGCCCCCCGCCGGCCGAGCCCAGCTGGCTTAATACTTCCCTACCCTGGTTTCGGTCAGAATCAGTTCGACCGTCAACCTGGCATGCCATGTCCGACGAGATCTAGAACGATGCAGTCTAATCTACGGTTAACTAGCTGTAACAGTGTACAACAGAGCGGATATCGATGCAAAATGGAACGCCCGGGGCCTTCGTCGCAGGCGTGTAGTGTACGTGGCCGCGGGCGAGATGAGCACACCTTGCGCAGAGCGCGTCGGCGTCAATGAACCTAGCAGGCACAGCCGCCGAGAAGGCCGCTGTTGTCGTCCGAGAGAGTGACGTTGCCCGGTGCGCGCACAGGCTGTGGCCCGCGCTGCCACAGCGAGGGTGTGTCCAGGATCTTTCATCAGCGCAGCTTGACAGGCGGGACTCACGCGTCTGACGAGCTCCTGGAATGCCTGGGTCACACCGACATTGGTCTTGGCCGAGCATTCTAGTTGTTAGTAATCTTGGCATGGCTGCGAGCGGGTACGTACCGACGAAGAGCGTGCCCATGCGCTCGGCAAACTTCTGGCCCTCCTCTGTCGTCACTTGTCGCGAGAACTCCTGTCCGCGTTAGACGGCCAAAGCGGGAACGAGCCACCCACCTTGTCGACCTTGTTGCCTACTAGGATTTTAACAACATCGTCGGCGCAGTACGTCTCGATCTCTCGGAACCACTTTATGAGCTCGTCGAATGTTGACCTTGAGGACACGTCGTAGACTGGTGTCAGATCGCATCAAGTGCGCCGACGCACCAAGAATGACGCCCTGTGCACCCCGGTAGTAGCTTGACGTGAGAGTCCTGAAGCGCTCCTGTCCCGCAGTGTCCTGCGGTCAGTCCCACAGGGTGTGCGGCTACGCACCCAGATGGAGAGCTTGTATCGCCTTCCATCAAGCTCGATGCTCTTGACCTTGAAGTCGACGCCGATGGTCGCGGCCGTTTCCTCCTCGGAGAGAAAGTCGTCGTCTGTGAACCGGAGGAGGAGGGAGGACTTGCCTGCATCGTCAGCTGGTGGTTGGGTGGCAACTTGTAGCTTGAATCAATGGAGATAAGGACGCACCGACGCTCGAGTTGCCGATTAGGAGGAGCTTGAGGTTTGATGGTTGGGGCGCGTCGTTCATGGCTGCGAGGAGCGACGGCGCGGGATCGGAGGACACGAGACGCGGAGGTCGGAGGTGGAGTCGGACAAGGGGTTAGAGATGCTTAGGATGGTGTTGTTACAAGCAAGTGCAGCATTGCGATGGACGACTAACTGTGCTAGGGCCACCTCGAAACATCCGCCACCCCACCCTCGATGCCGGACTCCACCGTGACTCCGTGACTCCACCGTGTCACCGTGTCACTCCTTGGTCACCTTGGCACCGCGAAGCGTGGGCCACCGATGGAACGCGGCATGGCGATTTGGTTCCGTTCCCACCACGCGTCAGTGAGAGTGGTGTTTTGTCTCGGGAGTTCGGTGAGAACAAGCAGCCATAAACAAACGCCCAATATTATTATTGTTATTGATATCAAGTAGGCAACCCGTCTCGGGGAGGGGCGTTGAAAAGACAGACGTCGCGACAGGCCGTTTATATATACGTCCTCCCCGTCGTCGCATGCCGTCGACGTATGCTCGACGGCGATTGAGATGACCCCCAAGATGACCCCCAGGTACAAGTCAACAGTTTGCTCAAAGCAGCCGAGTGGAGGCCATAACTCTGCTCGCAACCAAATCCCATCCGTGGTATTCAACAAACCTTCTTGTGTCGGATACGTATGGCATGCTATGTGGACTGCCCCGACTGGCAGGAATGAAGACGACTCATACAAGGCATGCTGCCCATCTGGCCGATTGAAATATGGAAGCAAAGATCAGACCCCGGTACGAGGTGGTGAAAGTAGAGTTCCGCAGGAGTCGTCTGATCATGTCAAAGGTCGAGGTCTGGACTTCCAAGCTGTCCAGTCGTCCTTCGACGTGGTGGATTGCATGGACCTCTGGTTCCATACTAACCGACTAGCAGTTTCACCCTCCCCGTGACTCGACCCATCCCCGGCCTGTAACCAGGCCATAATAGCCTTTCAGGTCCGCGACCTGAGTACCCGCCACCTAATCCGCCCACATTCTCGTAAACATGCCACAGCGCAATATTGTGCAATACCCCCCACAGGCGCAGCCGCCATCAAAGCGGAACGCTCGCACCTTAATCCGATACTCGGATGCGTTTATCGCTGCATCAGCTAACAGCTGACCACCACTGAGCATCGAGCCTGCAGCGCTCAAGCAGTGGGAATGACAGCCACTCGTCGCTGCCCCTGGCGGACTGAGCTAAGACGGCCAAGCAGCAGCTTACAGCGACAGGCCCACAATGACCTTCTTGGCCTCCCACGATCTCTTGTGTCATCGTTCACGCATCGTGCGATCATCGACCCATCATCACGATACTGACCAGTCTATGTCCATACATGAGAGTATGATAACGCTCGTGTCCATCTCACTGTCTCACACTCATCACTCTCGATCCGGACACACGTACTCACCATGACCCACTACGTGCTCGCGCGAGAGTTGCGCGGCGACCCGCCCACCATGAGTGGCATTTACAATCCACATGCCGGCCACAGGGGACTCGCCCCGCCGCGCGAGGAGCTCGTCAAGGTGCCCTCCATGGGCAGCTTTGGCATCGCCCGCAGCCTGTCCTCCCAGCTCAAACTGGACGATTACGAGCTGAGGAATTTCGATGGCGAGAGCTTCTATGAAGAGCGCGGTCCGAGTCCCAGTCCGAGCATCATCACCAGCGACAGTACACATGACAACCATTACAACAACCACAACCACAACCAAAACGGGCACCGCGGCCACGGCGGCCACGGTGGGAACGACAACTTCACCGGAACCACCATTGATCGGAGCCCGGGCACCGACAAGGATTACCTCGATTGCGATGACAAGGTTGCCTCCGTCGAAGACGAAGCGGAGGAGGTTGAGAGCGGAGTGCTGACGGGCTTCCGCCTCGCCTTCGTCTTCCTCGCACTGCTCCTGTGTACTTTTGTGAGTACCCCTGATCGTAGTCGCTGACATCGACAGATGTTCTCACTGGGTAAGTCGCGAGGCACGCTCGAGGTCCACTAACTTCCTTTCCCCGGCTCGTCGCTGACCACCAGACCAATCCATTGTGGCCACCGCCATTCCCGTCATCGTCTCGGACTTTGCCTCATTTGCCGCCGTCGGCTGGATCATCACCTCGTACTTTGTAAGGCCGACCCACGGCTCAGCTAACCCCAGCTTACCCAGTGCGGCTTCATCCTTCTCGTCGGTCAACTCCTTACAGTTATCAAGGCCAAGTGGGTTCTTCTCGGCGCCGTCTTCTTCTTCGAGCTCGGCTCCCTCCTCTGCGCTCTCGCCACGGGCATGACCTTCCTCATCGTCGCCCGTGCGATCCAGGGTATCGGCGCTGCAGGCCTCTTCGTGGCTATCATGGCCACCATTGCCGTCGTGACCACCGTCGAGAAACGGTCCATGTTTATGGCCGGATTCGGGATGGCCTTCGTTATCTCCTCTGTCGTCGGACCCCTCCTAGGCGGTGTGTTCACGGAACAACTCAGTTGGCGGTGGTGTTTCTGGATCAACCTCCCGATCGGTGGCGTAGCCATCGCCGCCATCGTATTCCTCCTCCCCGCGCGGCCGCCTGAGCGGACCCACGCCCACCACAGGAAGGGGTGGCCGGGCTTTTTCCGCATGGACTGGGTCGGCTGCGCCCTCTCCCTCACCATGGTGACGTGCCTGCTCATCGCCCTCCAGTGGGGCGGCAACGACTACCCGTGGTCCAATTGGCGCATCATCCTCCTCTTCACCCTATCTGGCATCCTCATAATCGCCTTCTTCGCGTGGGAGTTCTGGCTTGGCGAGCGCGCCCTCATCCCGCCGGGAATTCTGCGGAACCGCACCGTCGTCGCTGCATCAGGGACATCGTGGATGATCATGATGGGTCTGCTCGGCGGCACGTACCAGCTCCCCCTGTACTACCAGGCAAGTAAGGGCCACACACCGCAGAAGAGCGGTATCGACATTATCCCATTCATGGTGGTTGTCTGTGTGGGCATTTTCATCTCGAGCGGCTTCGTGACCAAGTTTGGACGCTACTACCCCTTCTTCTTCATCGGGCCGCCCATCGCTGCCGTAGGCTTCGGCATGCTGTTTACCGTCAACGAGACAACGTCGAACAGCTACGTCATTGCGTGGCAGGTGCTCTCGGGTCTGGGTATCGGCCTCACGTTCCAGAACATCATCCTCTCGGTGCAGGTGAGTGCAGAGCGGGACCAAATTGACACCAGGCCGAGTACGCCCGCAAGCCCGCCCTTCTCCCGCAGGCCACCGGCGTGCTCTCCTTCTTCCAGCTCACAGGCGCGGCGGTCGGTATCGGCGTCGTCAACACGGTCCAGAGCGTGTACCTGAACGACTACCTGCGGCGGTACGCCCCGCTTGCGCCCTTCCAGCTCGTGCGCCAGAGCACGACAGTCATCGCCTTCCTCCCGCCGGCCATGCGCGAGGGCGTGATCAAGGCGTACACGCTGGCCATTAGCAAGAGTTACCTCCCCGTCATTGTTGCCATGTCGCTTGCGGCTTGCTTCGGCGCCTTCATCCGGAGCCATAACATGCTCAAGGTCGGGCAGCCTGGGATGGGCGGAATGGCCTAGTCGCAGGAAGGCGTGAAGAGGCTGAAAACTGAACACACTCACACTCGTTTGGAACCCCACAAGGGATGCAGCAAAACTACCATAGACTGTTATAATGTACCATAGCATGTATCGCACAGCCAAATGGACTTTGACTGGTCGAAAGGTGCGCTGAAGTCCTGTCTGATGCGCTGAGAGCCACTTCAATCTCCATGTATCAAACAGCTCATCCGCTTGCTGCACTACGAACTAGTCCACCAACTTATTGACAAGGGAAACGCAAGTCATCGATGCATGCAATTGTTATACTTCCATAGTCTTACTTCTTTATCAATCTTCTTTCTACTAAATCGTCCTGGGGTCCATCCCCGTAGCGCCATGGAATGTGGATTGGGAAGATATGCACCTACTTCTTGCCGACGCCGACCCACTTGTCGAGCCAGCCCAGGACCTCCTTATGCCACCGGCGCGAATTGTGCGCCTTGAGCACCCAGTGGTTCTCGTCAGGGAAGTACAGGAACCGGCTGGGAATCTCGTTGCTGCTGTCAGTGAAGTTCCGGGCAACGGTTGGATGCCGGACTTGGTCGACTTACTACTGGAGGGCGGTGAAGGTGGCAATGCCCATCGATTCGGCGAGGCGGAAGTCGAGGCCGCCCTGCACGACGAGCTGGGGCGTCCTCCACTCGCTGATGTGGTTCATCGGATTCCACTTCTCGTACACGTGCCTCCGGTCCTGGGGGGACCCATCGAACTCGTGGAGCGGGAACCAGAGCTCCTCGGTCGAGTAGAACGTGTCCGTCGTCGACAGCATGCCGTCATGGTACACGAGCGCCTTGAAGCCAAATGCGTTGTGCCCGTTGATCCAGTTGACCATGTATCCACCGTAGCTGGCGCCGAGGGCCGCCGTGCGTTCCGGGTCGATCTGGGGGAACTTGTCCAGCGCGCGGTGGTAGCCAGCCAGGAGATCCTGGTACGGGCCTGGTGTGAGTTGTGCGAGTAGCGAACAGACTTACGGTCGCCCCAGTGGTTCTGGATCCGGTCGCAGAATTCCTGGCCGTAGCCGGTCGAGCCGGTCGGGTTGACGGCTACGACATAGTAGCCCGCCGAGGCGTACACGGCTGGATTCCAGCGAGTGGACCAGGCGTCGTTCCATGCGCCCTGAGGCCCGCCATGGATGAGGAAAGCTGTGTGTTAGCAATTAGGTCACACACTGCATTGCGACATACCCATTGGCCATGCCTTCGAGTCATCCTCCTTGAACCCGCGCGGCTTGATGGTCCAGGCCATGACGCGCCATCCGTCCGCGCCGGTGAACCACATTTCCTCGGGCTTGAGATCATCAAGTCGACCCCCGATGTGCTCAGTGGCATAGTGCGTAATCTGGTGCACCTGCTCCGGGGGATGCTTGTCCGGGTCGTGGCCTGGGCCGTCACCTTCCTCCAGGTCGAGGAAGAAGATTTCGGTGGGCGAGCGAATAGAGGACCTAGAGATGAGGAAGGTCGAGTCAGTAAGCGGTTCAATCTTCGACGTCGACCCATTGAACAGGAGAGGGGTAGGCAGATGCCCGGCATGTGTCAGGTGGTACGGCAACACACGGCCCTTGTACTCGGCGGTGAGGTAGAGGGACTTCGAGTCGACGGCCCACGCGATGCTGTCCGGCGAGCGGTCCCATACTTCAGTCCATGCCTGGGTCTCGCCGCTCTTGAACGTGTGGACAGTCACCACACGCTTGTCGCTTTCGTACCCGTCCTCGGCCATCTGGAGCCATGCGAGCTGGGAGCCGTCGTGGCTGAACTCGACGCCGCTGACAGCACCGAGAGTGCCCGGCGTAAGGTGTTGAGGCTCCTCGCCAAGCTTGTCCAAGTCCACGACGTATACTTCCATCCTGGTGTGTGTCGCAACGGAGATGTCGTTGGGTTTGAGTGCAACCGCGACCTTCCTCCCGGAGAGGGAGAACTCGGCAATGGGGTCCATCTGGGAATACAGTCCGGTGCCCTTGAGGATGTTGTCGAACGTATGTCCGCCGACAAACTCTGCGTTGGGGTCGGTAGAGTTGTCCTCAGCGCCCTCATCCTTCTTGCCCCGGCGGTCGAGGGTCGTCGTGCCCAGGGTGTAAATCCGTCCCGGGATGCGCCAAGTGTCCCAGTGCCGCACGAACAGGTCGTCAAGGACGAGACCGGAATCGCCGCGCTCCTCGTACTGCTTATCGCCATCAGCCGTCTTCGTCAGGTCCAGGTTATCCTCCCAAACAGCGGCGGAGAAGACAAGCGCGTGCGACTGGTGGTCGTACTGCAACCCGCTGGGCTCAGTTCCCGCAGGGAACTCAAGCGCCTTCATTGTCTTTCCGGACGAGTTCGAGGCAATAGAAAAGTGCAGCAGCGTCGAGCCGTTGATGTAGGCGACCGTCTGGTTCGAGAGCCAGACGAAGTCGTGCATCTCGCTTGTGGGCGAGCTCCACAACTTGTGTACGCGCTTCTTGGCGCTTGCCTCGTCGTCGGACTGGACCTGCTCCAAGCCATCCAGGTCCAGGATGTAGAGCGTCCGGGTCATCCTGGGAATCAGGGAAGGTTACGCTGGAACTCACGCATCGTCCTTCTCGTTCCACTGGTCGACGATGCTGACGGCGTGCAGCCCGTCCGGCGAAGCGATGGCCGGCTGCGGGCGCGGCGTAGTGAGCATGTCGACGGGCGTGAACTCCTTCGGGCCGTCGTTGTTGGCTACGCTTAGGCCAACGAGGGCCAAGGCTGCGAGCAGCGATAGCGGTCGCACCAGCATGGTGAGGGCCAGCTGGGAGGAGGGTAGGGGAAAGGGAAGAGGGGGATGAGGGGAAAGAGGGAGCGGAAGACGAGGTTAAGTGACGATTATGACCTGTGATCCGCCCGAGTGTACTGTAGCATGTGGGGATGAGAGATGTAGGATGGTGAGAGTAACAGCAGTGTAGCTGCAGTAGCTGCAGTAACAGCAAAGTGAGATTACAGTTTGACTAGTCCAAAGGTGGTCAAATGGACAACGTTCTAATCGATAGTGCCGTCATCGACAGCCATCAAACCGCATGGCCACATTTCGGCTATCGGCGACGACAGGAGGAAGGTCAGTTACTAGTCACCGACACGACACACACCCGAGGTCACGTGTATAATTTGTGTCTGAAGGATGGAAGGCTGGACGGTGACCGTGGGAAAGCAAACTCTGCCAAAGGGGTTTTTATGTAGGACCGCATGAATCTCACGTGGCAACTAGCCACCGACTGTACACGGTTGCACGGTACGTACGGTACGCTGTACGACCTGTACTGTGGCATGCCACGTCTGACAGTGCGGCGCCCGGTATGCCGCGGCGATAGTCTCAAGGCGCTTCAGGATAGCAGCGTACATGGCGGTCTACACGGTCGGATTCGGCCGTATGGGACCCGGGAAGAGCTCGAAAGCGTAGATGACCTATGACCTAGATGACCGACGGGGGCTACGGCGAGGAATGCCTGGGTGGGACAAGAGACGGGCAAGGATACCCGGCAATCAAAATCCCGGCCCACCCGAGGATGCTTTAGCCATCTTTTGCTGCATGGCACTGGCTCGTATGGCTGGCTCGTAGGTCATCACACGCACCGGCCTGCAAAGCCACTAGCGACCGGGAACCACGACAACTATCGACACGCACATACCCACACATCCACAAATCTATCAAACGCAAACTACTCACCTCATCTCATCTCATCCATCTACTCACCCTCTCCTCAAGGCCTGCAGCGCGACCCAAGCCGAGACCATGTCTGCCGCAATCCAGAAATGGGTCATGGAGTGAGGCGCTTTCCCGCCCGGCAAAACCCGCTCGTCCACTGACACCCGCAGCCCGGCCAACCATGACTTCCTCGCGATCATCAAGGGCGCGCGCAACGGCTTAGTGTACGGGTGCAAAGTGCGCTTCCCGCACGCGTTGGTCATGGCCGCCCTGTTCAGCCACAAGCCGTGGAGCACGCGCATTCACGGTATTCTCACCGCGACCAAGACGCACGCGATGGCGCTGGCCAAGTTTGCGACCATCTACAAGCTCATGCTTATCATCCAAAAGCGGCTTAACGGGGGCAAGGAGCGTGACTTGGACACGTTCATCGCGGGAGGCATTGGCGGGTACGCCGTGTTCGGAGATCGTACGCCGGTGAGTGCTGTCTGCAGGCGGGAGACAGTCCGGCATTCGGAGCGCTCCGCATCCGACGCCGAGACTTGTCCACCTCCGAGTCCGCGCCGGCATGCGGGGGAGGCGCCGCAGTACTTCTGAGGATATATGGACGCGGGTATGCGACAGCAGCTAACGTGACCAGATCAACGAGCAGATCGTGCTGTACATCATGTCGCGCGCTATCCTCTCCTTCATCCCACGTCTGTACAACAACAGCCCGAACCCCCCCAAGACGCCGTGGCAGCCCCTCGACCACCCTCTGCCCCCGCTCACGAGCCCCGAGGCGAACCCACGCCCCATCCCCCCTGCCAACGTCCCCTTCGCCATTGTCGCATCCCTCTCCTGGGCAGCTGTCATGTACATGTTCCGTCACCGTGGCGAGCGCCTCCAGCCGGGTATCGTCAACTCTATGCGTGAGTGTTGCTTTTTGGGGATCAGCGGATGTTCTCGTGGGGGTCCGGTTCGTACCATGCCCAGCGGTGGAATAGTGATATCCGTCGGCGATCACTTGCATCAGACTTGTGCCGGTCGCGAAGGACCGTGCGCGAGATTTTCGAGTTTGCGACTGATGTCCATCACCTTTTGTGCTTGCGCGATGTGTGGATTGTCGACAGTCCAGAGAGGCGCGGTCTCTGTGATGTGTCTCAAGATGTACTGCAAGCTAACCCGCAGGCTACATCTACCACGAGTCTGATACCTGGACATCGCTCAAGACGCTCCTTTGGCACAACAAATAGATACCCAGCGCAGACAACTCTCGAGCGATGGCGCACGCGAGGGCGCACAATGCGGCGCGGCGAGGCGCAGCGGCGTAGTGGTGGCGTGTCGTTGCGTGTGGAGCACCCAGGGCACTCAGGAAGCACCCAAACGGAGACGGACCGGACGCAAATACTAGCCTGACCAACACGCCCATACTAGACACACTATAGTTGTATCCATCACGATGTAAACTCGGGTCGCAGCAGCGCAAACTCACGCACCACCCTCTCCGCATCCGTCAGACTGCTATCTCGCCGCCCTGTGACTGCGTACAACTCCCCCTCGTCCTCAGCAATCTTGGCAATCGCGAATCGTCCTGATGGCGTTTGAGCGTACACCTCCCCAACTCCGCCGAAGAAGAGAGACCGGAGCGCTGCCAGCGTGCCCGAGTCGGTGGAGTCCAGAGCCCCGGACGTATCGGTGACATTGGCGAGGTGGTACACGGTTGTGTCGGCTGGCTTGTCCTTGCCGTCCTTGCTGTCCTTTGCTCTGTCGCGCCGCTCCTCCTTCCCTGGGGTTGTGTAGGCTGAGAAGACGCGCAACGCCGGCATGGCTGTCGGTGGCTGGGGGTCGCCATCACTCGCAGGTGCGAGGAAGAAGAGGAGCATGCGGTCGCGCTGTTGTAAGCGGCGGCGAGGAGGGCTGTACTCACGATAACCCAGAATAGGTGACGCTTCACACTCTCTAGCCACACACTGCGTCTCTCCCACACCATGTCGACGTCGGCCTCCACTGCTGCAGCAAGATCAGGAAGCGCTACCTCGGTTTGTGACACGCCGGTGGCGATGGACGCGGCGTCGTCCGCATCGGCTCCACTGGGATTGGGCGTCGCAGACCGCTCCGGCGTGTCCGCGGGCTCCTGCAGCTCAACTGAGGACGGTGTGTCCGACGCTTCCTCAGCTTCGGTCTCGCCCAGGGTCTCGTTCGGTATCGGGTCATCGTTTCCAGGTGCATCCGAAGGCAAAGGTGGCAGAGAATCGGTAGAGGCCGTTGTTTCGAGGTCTCCAGACGTGCTGCCCTTTGCCATTGCTTGGTCAGAAGCACCGTTGCTGGACTTGACGACCCCTTCTTGCTCCGGTTCGCTGCGTTCAGGCGCCGGGTTCTCGAGACCACCGTCGGTGGCTTCTTGCGCCTCCCCCTCTCCCATATCGCTCTGCCCCTTACGCTCACCATCTTCATAGGGCTTCTCATCGCCGGTCTCAGGCGTCGCCGCACCACTCGTTTCCCCGCCTCTCGCCATCTCCTGGCTCAGTCTACTCTCCGGTTTTGGGGAGGACGAGATGCCAAACACTGCACCGACGTTACCCACAGCGTCGCCAAACGAGATCCCTAAACTCGGCCAACGGGGTCTATGGCTCGCGCTCGCAGGCCGGGACGGCGTCGCTCTAGGTTCAGCTTTGACCTCCTTGGCCTCCGGTTTATCCTCCTTCGTTGGCCCGACAGTCGGCGTCGGTGTCGGCGCCGGCACAGGCGTGGACGTCCTCGACGCAGGCGCAGAGGCGGCAAAGCCTACCCAGCTCAGCGGGCTTGCGAGGCCCCAGGACGTCTTCCGCGGCTCGGGCTCTTGCGCGATCTTCAGCACTTCCTTTGGCAAGGCCTTGAGAGTGGCAGGCGGTCCTTTTCTCCGTCCAAAGCCAAAGCCCAGAGAGTGGCGTTCGGGTTTTGGCGCTGGTACAGAAGGCGGAATGCCAGTCGTCAGGATAGAGAGTAGGTAGCGGGCTAGAGCTGCTGCCTCTCGGCCCTTGGGGACGGCGCCGGAGACCATTAGCGGTCGGGATGGCGCGACGAGGCCGGCCCCAGAATCGAGGGATTGGGCGACAAAGGCATCGAGGACATCACGCAGCTTGGCATCGTCCAGGTCGGCAGGCCATCCGCCGAGCCAAGCTAGAAGGGGACTCGATGGGCCTGGCGTAAGGTACGCGGCCTCATACGCAAAGGCAAAGCGCGTCCAGTATCGCTCGAGCAGCGAAGAGAAGGCCGGTGTGGGGGGTAAATGGGACTCTAGCGATGAATGGAGGAGCTGGTGATCAGCAGATGGTTGGAAAGGGTGGACCTACACAGAAGTCATCATAGCCCCGCCGCAAGCCCTCAACGAGCATGCTGTCAGGGAAGATGGGCGGGTCGGGCTTGGCTGGCACAGTAGCATCTTTCTCCTTGTTCTCGCGAGGCAGTGAGATACACTTCGTGTCAGTCGCATCAACGGCTGTGGCGGCGCACAATGTAGATGAACCAGCTTGGTTCTGGTGAGTACACGATTAATCGCTGGAACTGGGAATGTACAGCCCAATATACTGGTGCGTCGTCATTCTCGGCCGTATCATCGACCACGACCATACTGAGAGTCAGCCACGGATCTCGGCCATGACGCAGGGCGGATGCACAACTCATTCCGCAGCCAGATCAGTGCTCACTCGGCAAATCCCATGAGACCCTTGGCGAGGCCGACCTCGCGCAGCATGCGGTCCCGGCTCACCCCACCGCTTTCCCGCGACGTGTAGAACACGATCTGCTGCGCCTCACGGATATCATCTTCGAGATCTCGATCGCGCTCGACCTCCTTCGGCGTCGCAGTAGGGGACGCCAAGCCGCCGGCGGGTACGGATAGGACGGACGGCGCAGAATCGGGATTTTCCTGCTGTGATGCTGTTACCGAGTCAGAATCATGCCGCGTTCCCTTGTTATTGTTGCCCTTGCCAGTGCTTGTGCTCTGTTTAGGCGAGCGAACAGCGAGGGCAGGGTTGAATATGACAAAATGGGCTAGGGATGGGAGACTTTGTCTTTCGTCGTGTCGGGGCGCCGACTGAGTATGCATGGTAGCATCCCGGTTGGGAGTGGTAGCCCCGGCCGATGGGGTGTTGGCTTCCAGGTGCCGAGGAGTGACTCGGGACAAAGTCAACAAAGGAGAGAACGATGTGGGCGATCGATCGAGTCGCGTCGCCCGTGGAATTAGTTGCTGTGATGATGTTGGCTGGACGGGCTGAGATGTTGTGGATGGCAATTGGAGGTTCCGGCTGTGGTTCCGGCGCGACAATCCGCTTTCGCTGTGTGGGATGACGTTGAAGCGGAACCGTAAATAAAGTGAGGGGTCAATTAATAAGAGAATGGCCGCGTGGCAAACAGTCGACGATCATTCCTGCACTCGCTCGGAACCTTATCCCGATGTCAATCTCAAACGGAGCTGTTTGAAGTTTGAACGGGGTTCCGAAAAAATTAATCAGCCACGGAATCAAAATCTGATTCCGTTTAACCCGCTCTTCGCCCAGTTGCGTGACTCGGTAAATGACTTGACCCGGCAACCGGGTGCTCGCAAACCATGGGATTGACGGTGCCCACAGATAGCCGGCAGTGGGTACGGTGGGGGGGAAGATGTGGGATGTGGTGATCATGGTGACCCGGGTGACCTGGGCCGCGGCCATGGACAGCCTTTGTTGACCAGTTACTGCTCAAACAGGCTATTCCACTGTTCCGATGCCCGAGACGGGTGGGTCAGTCACCTGGTCCTTGGTCACCCACTCTCGAATCAGCAGCAGGATAGCAGCTTAGCAGCGCGGCTGAGCAGCACGCCAGCCAGCAGAGAAAAATCCTTCATGGATTGGGAGCAAAAGTGAGTGGTGCGGATCCTGCGGCTTGCGGCTATGGATCTTGCGGCCTTGCGGAGTCATCTCGTTCCGTCACCACCAAAGCAGCCTCCCAAGTCAACCCACCCCTCTGACGACTACAATACAAGCTCAGCCACACGCACTTCTTACCCCGCCCCCTCCCAACCAACCCACCCCTTCTACATTACATCTCACCACAATTATACCATTTCCTCACCAACACGCATCTCTTCCACATCAAACGCCTGCAACGCTGCAGACATGTTGGACTGCCCAACAAACAAACGCATCTACCTCGTCCGACACGCACAGGCGGAGCACAAGTGAGTCCGCCTCGCCAGTGACGCGCGCTCGCTTGCCACCCAAATAATGGCTTGGCACGCGACATCCCACAATTCCACCCAACAAGATTGCTGACTCCAACAGCGTGTTTAGCGACTGGTCCAGTATGTCATTCGCCTCGTCAATGCATGCATGCATTCCTAACAGCAGTCCATGACCCGTCGTTGACGCCCGTTGGCCGTGGACAGGCCGTTCGGCTTCAGGAGGAGACTCTCGGCAGCCTCCAGGGCACCGCCCAGCTTCTCGTCACCTCTCCTGTGGGTCCCCCATTCTCCACACTCCCTACACTCCGCTGACCCCAGCTTCGCCGTACTATGGAGACCACGCTGCTCGCGTTCCCGGAGCTCAAGCGCAGGTTAGAGGCCGACGGGAAGAAGGTCGTCCTGCTCGACATCGCACAGGAGGTCGAAGAGTGAGTAAGCGAGTTGCAGTTGACGCGTGCCTGGGCGGAGCACATCCGCCAGCTCCCCTGCCACTTTTTCCACCCACACTCCACTGTCCGAATCATCTTCCCTCTGCGTGCTGTTAGACTGGGCTGACACCTCAGCATCCCTTGTGACACGCCATTGTCACCGCCTGAAGAGCTGGCGTCGTCGATGGGTGGCCTGTTCGCCGACCTCGACTTTACCACCCTTTCCCCCGACTACGCTTCCAAGCAGGGCATCTTTGACCCAGAACGGGCAGCCGAGCGCGCAGAGATGGTCCGCAAATGGCTTCGCGAACGTCCCGAGCAGGAGATTGTCTGTGAGTCTAATAGAGGTTGTCACGATGGCGATCAATGGCGGAGGGTCAATCGTTCCGAATGATTAGTGCCTGGTTCTGGGCCAATCACACACCGGATCACCGGAAAGTCCGAAAGGGCAAGGTGATCGATCCCCATTCTCCGGTCGCCAAGGCGTTCAGGGCTTGGCTGTTTATTGATTGATCGTGTCCTCTACTGCTTGTGTTCTTTCGGCCGCTGACGTCCAGTGGTCGCACACGGCGACATCCTGCGCTACATTGTCGACGGGCACCACTCCTCCAGGCGATGGCGTAACGCCGAGGTGTTCGAATTCGGCTTCCGCGGCGGCTTCGAGGACCCCGAGGCCCGTCTTGTTGAGAAGCGCTCGACCCACTCCTCCACCCGGGCTATCCCTTCCAAGTCGCCCTCACCTAACAGTCCGGATTTCGCCAAGTCGCCCCCTGTCATGTTCTCCATGTCTCCATGATCGTTGTCGCCGTCACCCCTCTACCTCGGACAGGCGGAGGCATGGTTGTTGTTACTCTGTCGCAAGACAGAGGACTGTTTGTTTGTATACGTTAGCGAGACTGAATTCCCTCTCGACTGGATGAGCCGGCTGGCTCGAGGTTGTTAATATAGCATGGGTTTGTACATAGGCATTGCCCTCATTTGGCTTTTTTCCAATGCATTTAGTTGTTATCGGTCAGGTATTCTGCGAACGCAGGCGCCTATCGTTAGATGCTTACGGGATGAGGCCAGACCATGGACGGCTCATAAGCGTCCACCTATCGCCTGAAATATGCTCGCGAGTAGGGGAGCATTCAGGCGATAGGTAAACAATCCCCCCTACGACCAGTGCAACTGGCGAACCGTACAGACAAGCGATGTTGCGATGCAGTGCGTGCAAACGGGAGGTGAATCAACTTGAACCGTATGCGCGCCACTGAAGGAGTTCCACCTCGTAGTTGGTAATTTTGGACACACTTCAGTCTTCAGTTGTAGCACCTGTCGAGGTGAGCGGTGAGCTCGCAAATTGGAACGTCAGTCTTGAGACATTATTTGATAAATATGGCTGCTTGATAAATATGGCTGCTTGATAAATATGGCTGCTTGATAAATATGGCTCGAGCCAGCGCGGAGCCCTTGTAATAGTCACAGGTCTCAACCTAAATAACTCCAATCCATGTGTGCAGATGGACGTCCCCAGTCGCCGGCTCCGCCGGCCGCCGTCTGCAGCGGCCATCATGCGAGACAAGACACTCGGCAGTAGTTGTTTACAGTCCCAGCGCTTGGAATCTAACGCAACCCGTAGCGGTTCGTACTTCGTTAGCACGTTCATTAACGTCAGTGCCACGAGGGTAGGGATGCCGGTGAGGTGCCGTCGATCACTGAATGCCCCGACCCCTGGAGGGGGTTCGCCTGTGCTGTCGTGCTTGTCGTCACTCCGTCATCACTGCACCTTACGAAGCGAAGGTTTGGCTTACCGACTCCCAGCACAGCCGCAGCGGCCACTGCCGTGCATGGAGCCCGCCATGCACCTCCTAGCGGGCTGGGAGGAACGCATGCCATTAAAGACCGTTGGGTTGGGGAACAAGGGCGGAGTTGGAATGACGACGAGGCGTCGATCGGTTGCTAAGCTCATTCCCCATTACTGCGTTCAAGACTTAAATGTCGCCCTCACTCCTTACCCCCCCGGCCCCCCAGGGGGGAGTCGATTGCCGCACTTCGTGCCATCTCACCCCTATGGTCCCCTAGTCCCAGCGGGTCACAAATAGATCCAGGTGCTGCGCTGCAGTTCATATCCGGCGCTCCTATCCGGCGCTCCTATCCGGCCCTACTGACGGACGCGAGATCAATCGCGCCCACTTAGTCTCGCCTCCTTGAGATCTGGAAAGAATTGCCTTGTCTGAGTCTACTGCCACCCCTGTCACGCACTCACGCACGCCAGAACCGCGTGACGCAACGAGGACTGAGGCGAGATGGAGGCCGACGACGTCACTTCACACGTTGGTTGCGGCCGATGGTTGGCGATGGCGACTGAGCATCTCAGCCAGCTGCGGCCATCTCCCGCTCCCTCATTGTACTCCCTGTACACAGCGGACATTCGTGCCCCGTGGCCAGTCTCATGTGGGCAGGTACGCGTGCCAGCTAACCGCCATGGAGGACACGACACGGTGTGGAATGAGCACACCATTCAGCCCGCAGGGCAGCCTCGCCAGAAGGACCAGCACGTCACTGCCTCTGCCTCTGACGCACATATAACTGTCTCGCTTGCTAGCTCCCACCTCATCCTCTCTCTCTCCATTCTCCATTTCCCTCTACCTCACAAACAACGCCAAACAAGTAAACATGTCGGGAGTGAGTCGACCCCCTTGTTTGCAAGTATCCGTTGCTAACCTGTAGCTTCTGGACAAGATCAAGAACACGGTCGAGGACCAGCTCAACCAGGGCCAGCAAGGCCAGCAGGGCGGCCAGGTGCGTACTGTCATTCCCACACCTCGATCTACCACTCGCCGTCCTTAGGATGTTCCTCTGTACTACCCTTCCTCCCATGAAACCTCATCCCGACTCAATCGGACATACTGACACTGCAGTACGGCTCAGGTAACCAGCAGTCGTCGTACGGCTCGGGCAACCAGCAGTCGTCTTACGGCTCGTCGGGCTCTGACTCATACGGCTCGGGCAACCAGCAGTCGTCGTACGGCTCGTCTGGCCGTGACAACGACAACTCGTTCGGCTCGTCGGGCCGTGACAACGACAACTCGTTCGGCTCGTCTGGCCGCGACAACGACAACTCGTACGGCTCGTCTGGCCGCACCGGTGGTGGTTTCGGTTCGTCGGGTCGCGACGACGACAACTCGTTCGGTTCCTCGGGCCGCACTGGCGGCGGCCTTGGTAGCTCTGGCCGTGACGACGACAACTCGTACGGCTCCTCGGGCCGCACTGGCGGTGGTTTCGGCTCGTCTGGCCGTGGCGATGACAACTCGTTCGGTTCCTCGGGCCGCACTGGCGGCGGCCTTGGCAGCTCTGGCCGTGACGACGACAACTCGTACGGCTCGTCCCGTCGCGACGACGACAACTCGTACGGCTCCTCGGGCCGCACTGGCGGTGGTTTCGGCTCGTCGGGTCGCGACGACGACAACTCGTTCGGTTCCTCGGGCCGCACTGGCGGCGGCCTTGGCTCCTCGGGCCGCGACGACGACAACTCGTACGGCTCGTCCGGCCGCACCGGTGGTGGTTTCGGATCGTCCGGCCGCGACGACGACAACTCGTACGGCTCGTCCGGTCGCCAGACTGGCGGCCTTGGCGGCTCTGACGAGTACGGATCCGGCCGCAC
Source organism: Cutaneotrichosporon sp. PL3408A (assembly GCA_023629975.1). Classification (NCBI taxonomy): domain Eukaryota; kingdom Fungi; phylum Basidiomycota; class Tremellomycetes; order Trichosporonales; family Trichosporonaceae; genus Cutaneotrichosporon; species Cutaneotrichosporon sp. PL3408A. The sequence goes on along the minus strand of JAMAMB010000010.1, from coordinate 552,304 downwards.
CGGCGGCCAGTCTGGTGGCTACGGCGGCAACCAGGGCTCTGGGTACGGCGGCAGCGACAACTACTAGGCTCGCACTCGGCTGAAGGAACAGGAGAGAAAATGTAAATGAATGTACATACGAACAAGTAAAATAGTCGTGGACCGCACGTAGTATACGAACGGCATGAATGAAATGGTTTGTCTGCGCGACATGGTCACTTCGGGATACGGTGAAGGTGGTGTTCGGGAGTGGAGACACAGTGAGGAAGGTGGAATACGATGAGACCATCGAGAAGACCAAACAAACTAAAAATCAAAAGATTAATGACCTCTGGCGGGGTCGAACCGCCGACCTTATGCGTGATTAACATTACGTAATGTTAAGCATACGCTCTAACCAACTGAGCTAAGTGGCCTGTTTTGGATGTCTGAGCATTTGCTCTGTCCGACAGATTCGGAAGAGACACACTTGTCGAACACGTGGGCGCTGTCGGAGCTTTCGGCCTGTCCGGAATGACGGATTTGAGTGTTTCGTCGGCGAAACTCGGACAGTCACCCACTTTGGGCTGAGATTTGGATCACTCTACCAATGAGGATGAGCGTAATTGAGCCAGCCAGCCAATGCAGCCAACCGTCACCCCGGGGCACTCTCAGCACTCTTCCACCAACTCCCACCGTAGCCCCGGGCAAGCGGGGGCCAAGCGGTCACCACACTCACACTCACCCCTCACCTGACCCAACTTGACCGTCACTTCTCGCCGCGGGCACGTACCAACGATTGGAGCCCTCTACCTCGTCGCTTCTTGCTTCTCGCTCAACGTTCAACACTCACCACTCGTCAGTCGTTGATCGCTACCATGTTCGTCGCTCGCCCATCCCTCCTCCGCGCCCTCGGCACCGGTACGTCCTCCCTCTTTCTGCCCATCTAACTCCAGCCCCCTCGCTCCGCGCGACCTCCTTCGCACCCCGCGCGGTGCGCATGCTCGGCCGCCGCACCATCACCACCGAGCGCATCACCCCGATCCAGGAGCTCCAGCTTCTCAACAAGCAGCGTTCGGTCCGCCCCTGCTCCCCCGAGCTCGCCATCTACCAGCCCCAACTTACCTGGTACCTCTCCGGTCTGCACCGTGTCACCGGTGTCGCCATTGCCGGTCTCTTCTACGCCGGTGCGCTCGCCTACTGCCTTCACCCTTGGTTCCCGTCCATCGACTCGACTCACGCCATCGAGTACGTCCACAGCCTCCCTGGCTGGGTTAAGGCGACCGCCAAGCTCATCATTGCGGCTCCTCTGACGTTCCACTCGTTCAACGGAGTCCGCCACCTCATCTGGGACACTGGACGGGGTGAGTAGCTGGGATTTGACGGTTCTTCAGGCACTTCACATCACCGGGGACAAACGGAGAGAAGCTGTCTGGCCATCGGCCAGAAACGCTTCGATGGTCACAAAGGCGTAGGGCAGGGCCGACACTCGTGGAACAGCAGACCTCGATGTTTGACAGTCGTGTGGCGTGCGCGAGAGTGTCCTCTAAAGGGCTCCGTTGCACCCGGGAACTGGTCACTCCAACTCCCAGCTTCTGTCCATCGTTCTGGATTCCTGTCGTTGTTGTTGCTATCGTCCCATGTTGTCCTCCGTTTCGTTTCTCTGCGTTCCCCTCCCTTTTCCTTACTGCGACATCTGCGAACGTTACCTCACCCTCCAAACAAACGCTAACACGCAGCTCTCACCGTCAAGGGTGTCTACGCGACGGGCTACACTGTCCTCGCCGCCACGGCCGTCTCGACGATTTACCTCGCGTTCTTCGCGTAAAAACGGTAGCTAGTGTAACGGTAGCGGTGATGCGACGACATGAAGCCAAAGGTTTAGGAAGTCAGCGGGAGGCATTCATGGGCGTTAGGCGAATCGTGATGGAGGGACATGATTGTCTCTTCACGAACGTCTCACGGCTGACAGACGCCGCTCTCAGGTCGTTCAAGCTGCACTGATCCGCTGGGGGAAGTTGAGAGCGGCTGCTTCTGTCAAAGCGGGACGGATGTCACTGGTCGTGTGACTGAACTGACCATGAAGTACCATCCTCTGCCTTCAGCGTTGCTTCAAGGTTGGCATATGGTCCTGCCATGCTGTATTATCATGTCATGCTGAGTATATGGAATGGGACAAGTCTATGACAGAGGCCTCCTCCCCTTTGTCTTGTCTATCTCCCTCGGTGGTTTCGCTACTTGAACCATGCGTTTACACCAACGCCGGCCGACTCGCCCTCAGCGGAATGCCACCACCCCTCCGGGATAAGTACAGTGTCCCCCGGTCCAAGGCGGGCATAACAAGCACCAGGCAGAGCAAAAGCTTCAGTCAACGACGAGCGGAGATCATCCAGCTCAGCGGGCGTGAGCTCATTGTCGCCACGATCTTCTCGCGACCCCACTGCCTCGCTCTCCTGACTCGCTCCTTCCCCATCCGTCACGGTCCCCATCCCCCCAAATACCCGTCTGACACTAATCGGCACGGTACTAGTATTCCGCGTCACCCCGCTCTTCACAGGCCGCAGCGTTTCTGCAGCCTCAGGCGGGAGGAGGTGGAATACTTTCCGCCCCGTAATCTGGGTATATAGGCCCACGTTGGGGTCGCGGTGGAAGGGGGTGAAGCTGCCCTGCGGCCCAACCCAGAGAGTACGTCCGTAGATGTCGCCTCGGGGCCCTTTGTAGTGTTCGAGAAGGGGTGCGGCTTGACGAAGACCGGGACGGTCGAGTAAAGGCGCTTGAGCGAGGTAGCCGGCGGGAACGGAGCTGGGGTCCGAGGACGGGATGCGGTTCAGAATAAAAGCGTCAAGAAAGAGGCCTGGGGTTGGTATTTTCCTAAACGTGAGGAGAGGGTCGTTTGTGGCCAAGCAAAGCCCTCTTGCGGCTGGCGCTGCAAGTTCCCCTCGCTCCTGCACTCACCGAAACCCATTGTCACCCGCTGCCACCCCGGATCGAGGTATCCCCTCCCCTTCCGACCTACTTCAACGTCAACAGCCGTGTCCTCGCCCACATCATTGCGTAGTGTCCCGAGGTCTGGCGCGTTCCATCCCCGACTTGCGGGCCAGTGGGACACGAGCGAAGTGAGACGCAATGGGCCGCCCGAGGCCGCGATATGTGCCCGGAGCGCTGGTGCTGCCATGCTCGCGACAGTAGGCGCGGACGCTATTAGCGGTGCCCGCATCGTCCGTTACGTTTTACGGTGAGGCTTGAAAGGATGAAATGCGAAGAGTGAGAATGTCAACATCGGAAATCGAGCGGTGGAGGGAGCCAGAACTCAGAACGCGTCATAAGTGGATTTCGACACTTCGCCATCACTAACAAAATGTCGCTGACCCCTGATCAAGCCCGCGCGCTCTGGGATGCAGGGGGCTTCGCCGTGCTTACGGGTCTCCCCTCCGGCGCCGAAGTCGGCATGGACGGCGTGTATGTCTCCGTCCGTCCCTCCTCCCTCCCTCCCTCCCTCCCTCGTTTCTGACTCCAGGTACAACGCAATTGCCAAGTTTGCGGGGTACAAGTTTGTCCCGCCTGGTCTGCACGCGGTGGTCTGGTCGCTCGAGGACGCGACTGCTGCTTCTGGTCTCCCGCTCCGATCGGCACTGATCAAGCACTGGGCGCCGAAGGAGAGGGTGGCGTTGTCCTTTGACGCCAAGACGGAAGAAGCGACGGGGAGGGGTGTGGATGAGGCAGAGCTCCGCGCCCTGGATCCCCACATGGCCGCGTACCCCTTTCCGCACCTGGAGGACTGGAAAGCGCTCTCGGGACCTGTTAGTGCCGCTGTGTTGAGTGCGGTGCTCGGAGATGGACGGGTGGACAGCCTCACGCCTGTCGAGGGACAGAAGGACGAGGTTGCGGAGGCCGCTGAGGCTGTCGTCGCTGGGAGTAAGCGGAGGCGGGAGGAGGGAGATGTTGGGAGTAAACAGGGTGAGGGAGGTGGGGAGGGTGTTGAGTCTACTCCCAATGCGGAGGACAAGGACGACCGGCGGCCCATCCGCCTACCGGTGTTCGACATCCGCCGGTCCTGGCGCGAAGGCGCGACCGGGGACGACGTCACGCGCTGGTCCCAGGATAAGAGTGTGCTGTGGGAACGCCTAGCGAAGGATAACGGAGGTGAGCGGGCATGACGGCACATTAACTGACACCAGGCCCCGCGGCGCTGCTTGGTCAGATGGCCCTCGCCTTCCTCCTCGTGACTCAAGTATGGAACTATCCGGCCTTGGCCGCGTACAAGCGCCTACTCGCCCTCTTCTGCCGTTCGCCGTCCTCCTTGGCCGAGCCTGAAGAGCACGGCTACACGGGTTCTGAGGCCGCAGCTGCCCGTGAAACTTCATTGGCGTTCGTGAACCTCCTTGCGGCGCAGATATCCAGCCTCCCAGAGACGGCGTTTGAGGCCGAACTGCCGGACATGGACGCGTTTTACATCGCCGAGGTGGAGGCGCTGCGCCGCGGACTGGGCGCAGCGCTGGCTGTGAGAGGGTGGTGGGGGCTGGCGGGGCGAGCGCAGGCAGCATGGAGCCGGTTGCAAAGGGTTTGTAAGGCCCGGGGGTGGAGTGTAGGGACTCTGGCACAGGGGGCCGAGGAGGAGGAGGAGGACGATGAGGAAGGAGAGTATGCGCCCGTCGTTGTTGAGATGTAGCACGAGGCAACAGACCGAGACCGGCATGATAGAACTGTACATATTGTGGATCTAGATGTCTCGTGCACCTACAACAGCCACGGAAGAGCAGCCTTCCTCTCGGGAGGGTACTGCTTGAATGTCCTCTGATACCATGCATGGCCCCTCAGTGCGCGGGGGAGCATGGAGGTGACTTCAGCAAGCACGAACGCCCACGGTGCAGCCAGCATGATGCTAGGCCAGACCGGTGCCGCAAACTCTGCGATGCGCTCTGTCCATCCTGACAGAGGAATCGTGGCGAGCGGAGGCACGGCGACGAGAACAGCAGGCGCGGCCGCGATGGCGAAGCCGATCCATTCCAGCCTGAGGTCAGCTGTCCGCATATTCGCTGGCTGCCCAGACGCACCACTCGCAGAGATAATTTGGGAACGAGACGAGTCGGAACAGCCCCCCATTGGGAATGCGGTACTTGCCCTTCGGGTCTGAGGGGCCGTCGTTCTCCGGCTTCGACACGAGGCGGCGGGAAGCGGGACGGCGGAGGTCGTGCAGTATTTCGTCGTGGTATACTGTCGTCAGACCACGAAAGAGGACGACCCACCATTCCCAACTAGTCCCACAGCCCACATCGCCAGGCCGAGGGCGAAAGTCCAGCCTCCTGGAGGCGGATACGATCCCAGCCCAGTGGCAAGGAGTGTGGCGTTGAGGCCGTTGAAGGCGAGCGCAGCAACCACCACGGCAGCATGTAGCGGCGCCCTCCGCGGAGCGAGGAACAGAGGTGACAGGACAGCTCGATGGACGTAGTGCCCGAAATACGCGCCTGCGAGAATCCGCCCCCGAGAGGTTAGCGACACCGGGAGGTTGAGGTAGAATGTCAGTGGCTGTTGTCAGCTGCCAATGATCGTATATCAGCTGAAGCAACTGCTAGCTAAGGCTTGGCCAGCTGCGAACTCACGGCAACTAGCTCCATTGCTGCCCACGAGATGTTGCCGGGGAGGTTGAGCCGGCTTGCCACTGAGAACTTGCCGAACGGGGCGTCGAGGACCCACAGTGTTATTGGTGCATGGACGGGAAAGACATGGAAGAGAAGGAGGAGGGGGAAGAACTTTGGCGGCGGCGGGGATGTGGGATGGATGGGTCTCATGGCGGCCGCTGCTGTTGCGCCACCTGTGGGGCAAAAGCGTCACAGAGTTGAGAGCAGACCGGTAAACGCAGAGTAGCAGCAGCGGTGCTGTGGAATAAGCTGTTCGGTGTGCTCGGAGTGGGCGACGCGAGTGAGGAGCGGCAGTGCGATGTTGAATGTTGAACGCAAGTAAACATTTGTACAACGTCTGAACGTTGGAAAGTCGAACGATGCCAGCCACGCGGCTGCACGTACTTCTATGACGTAACGCGTTCCGCTCATTCCGCTCCATCCGCTGCAATCGCGTCTTCAACGAGCTGGACACATCAGTGGTGACAAGCGCAGTGTCGAGGCCGTGGAGAGTGATGCCATGCATGCAAGTTTTGGACAAGTCGGTGCTGAGTAACTCACTGGGTGGCAGGGTGCACTCTTCTAAGGCCTGAGACAGGTTAAGACCAACCGCCCAGCTCTACTATCACGGAATTCTGACCGGCGTTGGTGTACCGGCATAACACGTCTCAATCATTCAATGGCCTGTTTCAAGCGGTCTGAGTCAGTACACCAGCGTCGGCGGTTCAAATACTCCTCATGTCATTCCACGATATGAGGGGGGAGGTTTATGACCTACCTGCCTGGCCGTCAGAAGACATACAATGCATACATACAAACCACCATTACCAAAGGGATTGAACCATCACATAAGGCATACCATCACATAAGGAAACATACCATCACATAAGGGATCATACCATCACACTAGGAATACTTGGAGTACAATATAAACAGGAGCCATAAACCTTTTGTGGCTCGCTCTTTTACGTCCTGTCAGTCAAGCCGGTGAAGCTGGTTTCCGCCCGCTCATGGATCAGGAGCTACCATCGATATTGGGTAAGCAAACGCTCAAGTCAGCGGCGGGGATGGGGTATATGCGTCATGCAAATCGTTGTCAAGTCTCTAGGGAGTTGGCCAAGGGGCAGTATCGATACATCAAGTCAGTTGCTACATGTGTAAGTCTACGCCGCCTTCTCCTCACCAGCAACTTGGTCGACCACGGCCTTTCCCGTCGTTCCACTCCCCTCTGCCGCGGCCGACGCCTTCTCCGGCGCCGCGCCCTCCCGCGCAGCGGCAGCAGCAACAGCAGCCTCAGGGCTCTTAGTGGCGTTCACGGCCGAGTCCTTAACGGGGATATCAAGCACCTCCTTACCCTTCTTCTCCAGGGCGGCAATAGCGTCCTCGTCCACAATCTCGAATGCGACGGACCAGTACATGCCTTCCGGCTTCACGGGGTTCTCACCAGGACCCACGCGGCGGCGGCAGACATAAGTCACGGGCTGGCCGTCCCAGTACGACAGGAGGGAGATGGAGAGCGGGAAGGGGTTCGGAAGCGTCACGGACAGCGTGGAAAAGTCTGCTGTCAGCTAGACGAACGCTAAGCCTGGCGAACAACCGGGCGCAGGCAGAGAATTAGGCGCACGCTCAGTTCTCTGCCTGCCCAACTTGCTGCTGCAGTCCTGGGCCTTCACTCACCGAGAAGACCGCTACCAAACTCCATCCCAGCGGACAGATCCTTGTCGAAAGTAACAAGCTCCCGATTGCCAGCGTCTCCGAAGAACCTGCGCCGCTTTCCCACGTCGCCGCTGTCGGGACGGTGGAGGACGCTGAGCGCGTCCTCGTCCACAGCATTGAAGATTCCCTTAGCAGTTGGTGCTTCCAGCTTATCCGTCCCGCCCTTCGAAAGAGCGAGGTGGTTCATCGTGGACAGGACGGGAGACAAAGCCCACGGCTTATCGCAATACACGTCCAACTCGAGGGTTGGGTCGACGAAGCTGCAGCGTTAGGACTGGTGGGTGGAAGTCATTGCACCCACTACATGAACTTTGTGGCGATGGCTGTGCCCCATGGCAGACTGTCGCGGATGGGCCGCTCAAAGACGTTCCCGAAGACCAGGTCATCACCGTTCACGTCGTCGAGGTATCGGCCTGCTGTCAGCGTTCCATGTTCTGACGGCCGCCTGGCGGTCACAGCTGTGTGACGACTCACCGCGCACGACGATGCCGAAGGAATCTTCTGGCCTGGCGTCGAAGAATTCCTTGCCGTCGCCCATTTTACCGTCCCCTTCGTACCCCTTGACAAAGACTGAGATCTCTCCCTCGAAGTTCTCCGTCTTGACTGGGACAGGTCCCGCGTTGACTGGACACAGCGTCGTGGGAGGGTAGGCCTCCTTGGTGGACAAGAGGACACGGAGCTTCGGCATGGTGGTTCAGATGGCAGCGAACAGTCGGAGTCGATCAGCGGGTGTTATCTAAAGCCAAGCTGTACACTCGCGCTAGATGGTGAGATAGTGAATGTGAGGAGAGTAACGATTTCGTGGAAGCTGCTGTGGCGACTGCGACTTTCAGTGTCGGGTTCACTCTCGTCCTTCCGCTAGTCCGCGATTATGACGTAGCTTCCGCGGGGCTTTCCGGCCGTGCCTGTTTCGGTTCGTGCGTCCCGCATGTCCTGTCTACACACTCCCCAATTCACCGAAACGACACAGTTCTCCAAAGGTACCAGTTGGCGACTGCACGCCCGCCTCGCGATCCAGTCCAGCCTTGCCGTGCAGCTAGAGCAACAAAAGACACACGCTGCTGCAAGAGCTACATGAGCTGGACGAGTCAGAAATCGAACCAGAGACCTCTTCAAATCTCTATGCGAATGAAGCGCTCTACCAACTGAGCTACACGCCCCTGTTTGCGGCGGCGAGGAAGGGTTCGGTGGTCCGTGGATGCGAAGACATTGTGGATGCGAAGACATCGACAACCTGTGCTGTCCGTGCTGATTTGCGATTGAGAGGACTTCAGACGGAGCTGCCCATCATCTGCACCAAAGATCATGGCGACTTGCGCAAGCAGCGGTTACATCTCGTCAATAGGTGCGGAAATGGCCGTATCCCCGCAATTGCGTACTGCTTCATTTCGTCTAGCTTTGGTGATATGTGTGTACATACGACTTGGCAGGCTCAGAAGCAGCCCACCATTGCTTCGCTTCCGCTCCTTCCGCATACCGCTCTCGTTCCACATGATTTCGATAATCTGCAACCTCTTGATGGCTGCGGTGCCTTGCTGCAGCCACGTCTTCAACGATCCTCTTCTCATCCCTCCCTGTTAGCCTCCCCCGCACTCCGGCCCCTAGGCCAATACTCTACCCCAGCGTGCGGTCGAGATTGAACGCGGCGGAGATGAGCGTGACGTGCGTAAAGGCCTGCGGAGTGTTGCCAAGGCCTTCGCCGCCGGGGCTGATCTCCTCCGAGTACAGATCGACGTGGTTCCCATATCCCAAAAACTCGATAAACATGTTGACGCTGACGTTAGAAATGGACTGGTGACGGAGACTTACGCGAGTGAGAGGTACTTCGGGTTGTAGGCACCCGCGCGGGTGAGCGCCTCGACACACCACAGAGTGCACAAACTAAAGGCGCCTTCGGCGCCGCCGATGCCGTCGTCACTCTTGGTCACGTCGTACCTGAAGATACTGGCATTGATGCACAGTCCACCCTTTTCCGGTCTGCTGTTAGTACAGCTCAGAAGTGCAACCCACGTTCGAAGGATGGCATCAAGCGTGCCAGTAAAGCGTGGATCGGCCGCCGAAGTGAAGAACACAAGCGGCATGACCACTGCCGTCAGCTGCATATACCAATTCTGGAGCTCACAGACTGCCGAGTCGAGGATGTTGTTCTCCTCGTAAGACTGGCCGTAATATCCGAGCTTGGTGTTGTACGCCTTGTCCTGGATCTCCTCGTACAACCAGTCGCGCGTAGCCATCCATTTGATACGGTTTGGGCACGGGAGCGATCGCTTGTCCGCCAGGCGGAGACCGCGGTCAATTGCGACCCACATCATGACCTTCGAATAGGTGTAGTCTTTGACTTCGCCGCGGGGTTCCCTGCGGGTCAGCTCAACAGGATCAACAGATGTACCTTCGTGCTCCCCGTGACTCATCACCTGGAGTGCAGCATTTTACGCACCAAATGGACAGGTCCTTCTTGTCGACCATGGTAAGGACGTATTCGATGACCTGCCTCACGGCGACCCACGACTCCCATGCCTGATGTCAACTTTCAGAGCCACATTCCAACTCACTAGCGGCTTGCTAAATTTCTGAGCGAGATAGATACAGTCCATGAGCTCGCCGTAGATGTCCTAAAGTCAGCTGAGCCCTTCCAACGTCGACAGCTCACAAGTTGGAGATGGTCGACGGCGCCGTTACCGACGCGGACGGGCTTGCTGCCCTTGTGACCTTCGAGATGTAGAAGCTCTAGCTCGGGAAGGTCCTTGCCACCGTGAATTGTGTACATGCTGAACGTTAGCGGGCTGCAAGCCCTATGCCTGCTCGCCCTATGCCTGCTCACATCTGCAGCGAGCCGTCCGAGTTGCGGTCTTTGAGGCGGTCGAGAATAAAGTTGACGAAGGCATTCGCCCTGCTGTCAGCTACAATCTCAGTAGCACAGCTCACTCGTCTGTGAAACCTAAACGGATGAATGCGTAGATGGTAAAACTCGTGTCGCGCACCCAGGTGTAGCGGTAATCCCTGAAGTCAGCTCAGTTGAGGAGGAGCTAGCTGACCAGTTACGCGTGCCGCCAATATACTCGGGAAGGGAGAACGTCGGGGCTGCAACAATGGCCCCCGTCTCCTCGAACACAAGCATCTTCCTGCTGTTAGCTATCTAGTGAAAGCGAGGAGCTCACAAAACAAGAGCACTCCGGCGGACAGCCTCACGCCACCGTCCCTTGTACTTGCACTTGGCGATCCAGCGATTCCAGTAGTCGCTAGTATCGTTGAACATGTCGTCCAGGAGTTTGACGGACATGATGGGATTGTTCCAGGGACGGAGTAAGTGTGCAGCCTCGCGGAACTGCTCAAGTGAGACGCCTAGGGCCTCAGACCGCTTACTCTCGGCCGCTGTGTCGATCCACTCACGCGTCCGCTGCGTGTCCTCCGGCATTTCCCGGAGGACGAAGTAGACGGACTGGCCCTCTGTTAGGGTGAAGTCCGCGACGGCCGCTTCGCCGAGCATCTCGCGGTGTGGGAGAGTTTCGATCCGGATATCTAGCTCTGGCTTGGGGACGTCGTCCGCGTTCGAGCACACATGCCGAAGGTCTAGAGTCAAGTCTTTGGACCGGAACACGACCTTTGTGTGTTTGTTGAGGATCTCAGACGAGTCGTCCTCAACAATCTGGTGTCAGCTGTTGCCTCTTCAGCCCGTAAAACTCGACCTACCTCAGCGGTGTGAGTGTCCCGGGCATAGTTAAAGGCCGGAGCGCACTCCATGCGGTAGTTGACTGCGCCGTGGATACACTCGACCTTTCGGATGAGCCAGTAGAGCGGCCCACGGTCCTGCACGCCGCTCCTGTTGGCATCTTTGGGCAGTAGGAGATCTGTCACAAGGCCTACGCTCTCCTCAGACAGGAACTTGGTGTGGAGAATGTTGGTGTTGGGCGCGTAGTACTGCTTTCTATGGGTGAGCTGAGGGAATGGAGGGTACAGAGGCCTATTCGGAGCTTCCTGGAAGCCCTCGTGACATCGACTCACGGGCGGAACTCGGTGGTTGGGGTGACGAAGAAATGACCGCCCTTGTTGGCGTCGACCATACGGGCGAACACACTCGGCGAGTCAAAGTACGGCAGGCAGTAGCTCTCAATCGATCCATCGATGCTCACGCACGCGGCGGTCTACCGTCAGCCATCAGAGGGCGGGGACCGCCGCTCGCACAACGGTTCATCAGCACTCACACGAAGGTTCCCAATAAGGGCATAGTCCTGCCATCAGCGACGCAGAGGTCAGTGGACGACAGCGTGCTTACGGCGATGTCAGAGATACGGCGGCCCGTCTTGTCGACCAGGGCTTCGGGACGCTGGCAGCTCATCGTAGGAGCAGTTGGCACTTCAGGCAGATGGAACTGGGACTGGAACGGCGACGTCGGTCGGGACGGATAAGGCGACGGTGCGGGGCTAGGTTCACGCGATACGTCTCTGGACGGTGGTAAGATGTGAATGTGGCCGCGCATTGGTGGGCAGGAGGTATATAACTTGAATAGCGAGCGGCTGTGGAGCGCAGTCAGGCTGGTCGGTACCGGCTGCGGTCAGGTCACTAACACTATGAAGCGGATGTCTAACCCCGACAATCTGTGAGGTCCTAGCCGTGGGCTACTAACAACTACTTAATTAAGGCAACGTCGCTGTTGGACACGCTGGGCCCGGGGCATGGCCGAGGTCGTCGTTGCGTTCCAGACCAGACCAGACCACATTGCAGACTGGTGATGACCGAGGTCTGTGACGTCAGAGATCGCAGTGGGAATGAGACGGGACAGTAGGTAGCCGATGTCCGCTTTCCTGCTACGTTCAGTCACTCTCTGGTCGCTCCACCTCGTATACATTTAGCGACTAACTCCAGAGAATGCTAGGGCAGTTGCTGGAGTTGCCGTAGCGGATCGGATGAACTTGTTGGCAAATCGACCAATTCCAGGAGTTATCGGGGTAGTCACCGCCGGTTTGTGTGTTTTATGAGACGTCGATCTACTACTCATGCACAGTAGTTGATGCATAGAAAAATACAGACCGAGGGCGGTCGCATGCTACTACCCGATACTGCGGGGGGCGACCTCCGTGGCCGCATACGTGCGTTTTGGTGTCATCTCTAAGCCTCCCTCGTCCGTCCTGGAACCAAACAACATGTCTTGCCTGTCGTACAATCACGTCCCACAATCACTCCCCATGCCTCTTGCCTCACTCATTAGCTTGGATCCCAAATCCTCCCTATTGGCCATGCGTATGGCCGTTGGACTCCCTCTCCTCGCCGGTCTGCACACCCCACTCGGGCCCAAACATGAAATTCGCCTCTCCCGCCGTCTCGTCCACAAGCATTTTGGCAGACTGATATCCCGCCACAGGAAGACGGAGTCGGCCCTGAGGACATGGCACATAGTCAGGCAAGAGCCCGATCTGCTGCAGCAAGCTCGCTGCATCCCTGCTGTCAGCCCTTTCCGAAGCTCAGAGAGCTCACCACATGATGTGCTCGTGATACAGCCTGTCGCCACGAATATTGACGACGGCCATCATTGGCAGTTCAATCTTCCGCCCCGTCGGAGGAACGCCAGGAAGTAGCCAGTCGATCATGCGATCGTGGGTACACGAGTAGATGAATTCGTCGACGACTCTGTCTGCCCCGACAGTGCGAGAGACGACGAGAAGATCTGCGTCCTCGGGATTGCTGTGGTCAGTTTCGGGATTGAACAAGCCGACACATACACAAAGATGAAGTGGTCACGGTAGAATTCAGTAAGCTCTTTCCTCCCAACTCCACCAGCCATCGTCGGGATGTGATTGACATAGGGCTCATCCTTGAGTCAGCATTGAGCCCACAACAGCTGCCTTGATAGACTAGGACACTAGGTGGACAGGTCCGCGGCACTCACAACCATAGTCAGCATTGTCTTCTCGACGGAACGGTCAACAAATTCGTAGTGCGTGTGCTCGTCCCAGATTGCCTCGAGGTCATAGTACGGCCCTCCAAGCTGTTCGCGAAGGAACACGAGCGAGCGCGAGTGCGCCAAGCCAGCATCGCCGGGCGCGTAGGCTTTGGGGCCGGAGCTGGGGACCATGAAGTGAGGGCTGTCAGCACCGTATTGGTACATACGGCAGTTAGGGGGCGGCCGCTCCGTGCTGTGGACAATGCGGCTGGGGACGTGGACGAGCATGGGGACCTGGTCTGTGAACGAGGCCGCACCGTGTGATACGATCGCAACAATGAGGGACATTGAGGCCGAGCCGGCAAGGATGGAGGGTAGGGCGGAAGGGTCGTAGACTGAAGTCAGCAAAGTGGGGGAAAGGTGGGGTAAAGTGTGGGGAGTCACCGGCGCGTCACCCACGCGTCCAGCGATCGCGAGCGAGCACCGAGCCATTTTACGTTTCACAAGGATACTGCCTCCAACACCGGATCCGACTTGCACGGCATGCACAGCGCTCCACTCACCTAGCACAGCATACCGGCTCTTGGTATCTACGAACTCGGAGTGCTCCAGCGCTGCCAGGGCGGTTGAGAGGGCCTCAGTCACGTCCGTACCGCCATTGATGTGTGCCCCGACAACTGTGAAGCCCTCCTCCGCCCACTTCTGGACAGGTTCGGGATCGAGTGGCGTGCGAAGGCCCAAGTTCTTGTGCGGGCGCATGCTCAGCCGGGGAGGCGGGATGACGATCAGACCTGGACCAGTACCCCTGTGGGTCAGAGGTGGCTGGAGGACCACGCCCGGCATGCCCAGGTCCCGGGGTGGGCGGACGATAGGATGCCGGAGCGGCAGGGTGTCGGAGGTGGCATCTCCATTCGGCGATGTCGCGGGACTATTGGCCATCGTGGTGGGTGGCCAGAGTAATGCAGTGATATAAGACAAGGAAACTACGGGATCGCTGTGGTAACGAACGCAGGGGTGTGAGTGGCGGAAGATGGGAAGGGGTGTGAAAGGAGTGAACGATGTTGAACAGGTCGAATGAACGATGTTGAACAGGTCGAATGAAGGTCGTGGGAAGAGTTAAGATGTGTTGAGGGAGAGGCTGGTGAATTGTAGATGGACCAGATGGACAGCCTTTGTGACCTCATTTATGATTCTTCGCTGCGCGTAATGCTTTTGAAATGTGAGACTCACATCGGCTCTCCTCGAGTTGCTGGCATCATCGGGGCAGCCTCTGTTGCCACTACGTCCGCGGCTGCTACCCGCTACGCCTTCTTCAGCAGGTCTAGGTTGGATCGGTCTAGGTTGGATCTATCCATGAGCCAAGCGCCGTTGTGGTATGGGGTCAGAATCCGGCAGGCCGGCAGCCTGACATGGACAACGCTACGCAACTCTCGTCGGAGGAATCGCAGATAGACGCATGTTCTGGACTAACTGCTTCTGACCGCCGCCCCGTTTGGGAAAGGGGACGGGGCCGGGGTTCGTGCGCTTCGGAGGCGGAGGCTAAGGCGGAGGCGGAATGGGTGGCTGGCTGCGGCGCTGCGGCGGCGCTGCGGGTTGATGGGAGATAATAGGGGCCAGAAGGCGGATTTGACCGAGTCCCCCCTCTTTTATCTCCCAGTGCCCAGAGCCAAGAGCCCAATGCCTCGAGGAGTGGAGGTGCCCCACTCCACTCCTGCCCCACTTCATTTTCGATCTCAGGTCACGTGCATTCACCACAAGCACGTGGCTATCGTCGATCACTGTCCGCGACGTCCATCCACTCGCCCCCCTCGCACCGTGGGTGCTTGTCGACAACAAACCATTCTACTTTGCATCGACAATATGCACCACAACTCACTCGGCAGCCCACTCTCCCTCATGCCAGACACACCACACACGCAGCGTCGACAACCCATATCCAATCCTTTATCCGTATCATCTCGCCCCTCATCCCCACCACCAGCCACCCTCTCCAGACGCAACCTCACGATCCCAAATGCCGTGCCGACACGCCCAAGTCGGTTAAACCCCTCCCCACCACCACACAGCCCCTCTCTCCCTCCAAACACGCTTATAAACGCTGCGCCCATCTCCCCACCGGCACAAGTCCCCGACTTTGGTGTGTTGAGTCGACAGAGCTCGACCCGCTCTGCGTTGAGGAGTAATCCCACCGACGAGGACGATCAGCGGGATCCTCGCGATGCCGTGCGCGAACGGCGTGGTGCTATTGATGTCCACGACGAGGCCCAGTAAGCATTGCGTAGAGTTTAAGAGCTAATGGCAGTCCGCTTCAGGCTGAGATTGACCGCCTGACTGCGCTGTGCGAACATCACGAGCTCAAGTATAGATCGTCTAAGGTCCGTCCCACTCTCATAACGGAGTGTGCACAACTGCCGAGTGGTTGAATTTTCTCAAGGACCCACTAATTTTAGTCATCATTCGAGCACCGCGTCTTCTCCGAGTTCCCCTCCGTCCTGGGACGGCTGAGTGACCTGGACTCTCGCGCAGAGGTTTGTCTCTAGGATTGACCAAGCTGACGACAGAAATCGACGGCGGACCTTTACGGCACGATGAATGCAGCCGTTCCGAAGCTCAACGACCGGCTTCAGGCTCTTCTTGACGAGAGGGCGGAGGATGTGGAGACGATGCGCGAGCGGACGACGCCATGGACGGCCTTTGTGGAGGACGGGGATCCGAACAGGCTGCGCCGTGTGCGTAGCGGAGGCCGCGGGCGGATCGGGAAGATCCAGCGTGTGCGCCAGGAAGAGGAGCATGATGATATGGAGGCGTTAGCAATGTTTGAGGGGTGGGCCGATGAAGTTGTGAGTCTGCCATTAACTGGCAGGAGTGAGGAAGTGCTCGTGCTGATGGCAGGAAACATATCTTACCGACGAAATTGCGCGGTTAGAGAGGCAGATTACTGAGGAGAACCGCAAGCGCTCCATTATCGTGGGTGGTGAGTTTGGGACGTGATTGTGCTTGGTTACAACTGACACGCAGGAATGGTAGCCGTTGTGCTCTTCATCATTTTCCTCATCTTCGTGTACGGCCTGCACCGCGCCGTATCTCGCATCCTGCGCAGATGGTACTGGTAACAACAGGTCGCAGTTGTATCTACTTCAACATCTACTTGAACATGGGTTTATTGTGCAGGGTATGTATAATGTGTATGTCTGTAGGCATCCATGCTTGTTTGTCCGTTGTCTGCGTCCTCAGAGTACGTGTCGAGTCCGTTGTCGTGTCCGCTGTGGAATCCATTACCGGGTCTGATTCGATCGAGGTGGTCTACGCGTAGTATTCAAGATATTCCGCCCACAAACTAGGGAGGGGTGCTCCGCACAGCTTCTCCCATAAATCCTCCTGGTAAGGTCCTGACGCGAGCGAAAGATCAAGCTGTCTGATGAGGTTCGGGAACGGCCCCCTTCGCGACCTCGCATCCTGGTAGTCGGGGGGTGCGTCGGCAGAGACATGAGGTAGCGCCGATGTACCTCCTCCCTCGCCAGCGGTCCCTTCTACATCACCCTTCCCTTGCTCGTGTGGTTTTGTCGCCGTGAACCGTCCATCTCTTGACGGCGCCTCCCCCGTCAACCACGTCAGAAACAGGGCTCCAACATCGTATCCCTCTTGCCAGCCCTCTTTCCGCCTTCCTTCTCCCGGTTGGTGCCAACCTGGGGCGCCGAGATGTCCCGCCAGACGGATGTTGTCTGCAATGGACTCTAGCAGCCACCTCGGAGCGGTATCATTTCCCTGTCGTCAGCGCATCCAGCAAGGCCCGTGATTGCTGTGCCGTCCGGGTATGCTGTCCCACGCGAGCAAGAGAATCTCAGGCCGCGCTGACGATGGAGTTTCGTGTTCGTCGCGGTTCCACGACTTTCAAACTTTCGTGTCCGAGCTCGCAAGCGATTAAGCAAACGACTTACGTTGTGCTGGACGCAATGTGTGACCTCGTGCAACACTGGTGTCAGCATGCGTCAAACTGCGGAATTTCAGACGCCGAGATATTTCAGCCGAGGGTCTCATGTTTGCACGCGACTTACAAACACCCTTGAATTCGTTGGTACACGAATCATACGTCCTCTTTCCGGCCCTCACGAGTCTCATGAGCTCAGCACACCATCGCAATGATACGTCGATCCGGCCGCCGCTCGCTCTGGCCCTCCGTATCCCCGCCTCGCCGGTCATCGTTATTGAAATATGACTATGTCGCCACGCCTGGAGCTGCGTTTGCGGTGACAGACGGGTCCGCGCGAGGCACATTGCATGATACACCACGCCGACGGGGTCGGGGAGGCAGGTGAGGAAGAATGCCGTGGCCGGGCTAGACGAGGGGTCGGGGTGGGATATTGTGAAGAGGAGGGCGCCGCGTCCCAACGGCTCCGAAGGGGGACGGGCGAGGGGCTGCAGTGCCGGAGCCGTAGGGCCAGCGTTTGCCCCCAGGGCCAAGTAGTGCGCCGTGATTGAGGCAGTGGACGAGGTTGAGCATGTTGACGCCGACGAGCGTCGCCGATGGACGAGTGAGGACAGGCCGGCTGTGATTCCCGACACAGTGCCCGACACGGCACTTTGGATGTCGCGGGACATGGAGTGGGTCGTGAGCAGCGGGCTGGAGAGGCAGAGACAGTGGGAGAATGAGAAATGGAACACAGGTGCTAGCAGCTAGTGGATACAAGCGAAGAGAGGTGGGGGTAGACGTTGGTCGGCCGTTTGCCCGGTCGTTGACGTCGGCCATAGCAATAACAGTTGCAAGGTACGAGATGGTTCATTGATATGGACCTGGAATAGCTGGATGCCTCTGGTGCGTGAAGCATCCGCAGTCAGCCCAGCACTTCATCAGGCAGGCCCGATCGGGCGACTTCTGCGACAGAGCGAAATGTCCACAGAGGGAGGCACAGCTCCCATCCGCGACTTCAATGTTGCGGAACTGAGGCGATAACGCGGCTCAGGCATGCAGTTCGGGAGGTGTCTGGCCAGTTACCAGGAACAGCACTGGTACCCTCGTCACCTGCTGCGGAACTCGGTATATGGAGCGATTAGCGCTGGCGGAGCACAGCTCCACCGCCACAATGGAACAGAACAGGTATATCGAGGTATGGCCATATGGGCATTGGTGTTCTGCGCATGTTCCATTGCGCCATCGCGACCGTGTTTAACTGTTTCCACATGGTGGATGACTTATTTCCGTATCGGAGTGATTACCGATGGCATGGCGATCTGGCTGACGCTAGAGTGAGATCGTGCATGCACTGCCTCAACCGTTATCCATCTCATCTCGGTCTCACCTTATTTCATTCTCATCTCATCTCGGAAAAAGCAAGAACGTGTGGGGACCCCACAAAATGCTCCTTTATGTAACATTCCGATGAGATCACGTGGCGGATCCCACCCTGAATGACGCCGGTCCAACCTCCACTTTCCCACTTTCATGCCGACCACTTGACCGCATTGTTAGCTGCCAAGAGTGACATCTCCCTCATCACCTGCTCCTCTACTCATTGCCGCCGTCTCCTCTGGCCTTGTATGAACTTCCAGCATGGCTGAACCGTCCGTCACCAAGCGGCGCAGCAGCCCGCCCCGCGAACCTCACCCTGAGGCCCATGCCGAGCCCCAAATCGAGCCCCAAGTCGAGCCACATGTCACTTCCCAACCCACTTCTGCACCTCCCAAGCAAACGCATGGCCTTGGCCCGTCCCGCGCAATTCTGATCATTGCAGCTCTCGGGGCGTTATACTTTGCCCTCCAAAACACCGCCTACGCGCCCTACCTCCTCACCAACCGCCTCCTCGCGCCCATCACTAGGATCTTCGAGCTTCTGTCTGGATACCGTGGAGAGGTCGTCGGACACGCCGACTTCGGGGATGGGCGTAGATTGACCTGCCCGTCTGCATTCGTCAGACCAAAGAGCGAGGCATTGCACTGGGTCAATGTGAACTTGGGCAATGGCGGGTGAGTGGATTCATGTGCCAGAACCAGCTGACGACAGACCGGAGCCTGATCTCAGCGGCGGGATGATCCCGAACGTGGGGACACCGTTCGGTATGACCAGGTGGACGGCGCAGACGCGCTTCAATTGTGGGTCTGGGGTAGGGTGCAAGCTGACGCAGACGTATCGATGTGCCCGTATAACCAGACGGACACTCGGGTACGCGGGTTCATTGGGACACATCAGCCCGCGGTGTGGATGGGCGAGTCGGGCCCTGTGCAAGTGGCTGTGGGACTTGGGGATGTGGTTACGGATTTTGGGAAGCGTGGCCTTGACTTCAAGCGTAAGGACGAGTATGCGAGCCAGAACTACTACTCAAACGTTCTTCGGGGGAAGCATGGAAAAATCGAGGCTGAAATGTCCGCGAGTGAGTTGGTCACCTTGGATCCATACTGCCGAACCCCAATGCTTACGCCCAGCATCGCGCGTTGGCCATCTCCGTTTTACGTTTCACCCGAACGACAACGCGGCGCCGCACGTCGTCGTAGACGCCAGTCGCGTCAGCGCTGTAACCAGCAACCCCGGCAACGTGTCGCTGCCCCACGGTCACGTTACCGTTGACTATGACCGACAGGAGATTTATGGCTGGAACGATGAGCGTCAAGAGTGAGCCGCCTGGTTTGCCTCCACTGACCTCTCAGCCACATCCTCGTCGGCGACGAGCTCCCTGCGACCAACTTCAAGGGGTACTTTGTTGCGCGATTCTCGAAGCCATTCGAGAATGGAGGCATTTCCCTCGATGGCGACGTCGATGGGAGCTTGCTTACGGGCAACGGTCAGGTTCTTTCCGGCTGGGCAAGCTTTGCGAAGGATATCCTAAGTGTGGACGTGCGCGTAGGCGTTAGCTTCATCAGCATTGAGCAGGCACGCCGCAACATTGACCTGGAGGTGCCGGACGGACAGAGCCTGGAAGCAACGTCTGTGGGGACCCGGGCCGAGTGGAGTTCCAAACTCGACCTTCTCTCTGTGCAGGGTGCCACGGCATCCAACAAGACAGTCCTGTACACGGGCTTCAGCCGTACCCTCGTCTATCCTTATGAGGTATTCGAGAACGCTGGCACACTGGCCAAGCCCAAGTGGCGATACTACTCCGGATACCTGGATAAGGTGGTCGACGGGCAGAGCTACAGCGGCTACAGTATCTGGGACACGTTCCGGGCCACGACGGCGTGGCAACTCCTGGTGGCGCCAGAACGGGTTCCCGCTATGATCAACTCCATGCTCCAGGACTACAAGCAGGGCGGCTGGCTGCCCATGTGGAAGAACATTGTGGAAACGAACATCATGGTCGGGACACATGCCGACAGCATCATCGCGCAGGCAATGATGGCTGGTGTGCGGGGTTTTGATTGGGACTTGGCTTGGGAGGCGGTCCGGAAGAACGCGTTCACCCCGCCAGACAGGGATACCGAACTCCGGTTCTTCGACCGCGAGGAGCATACCCCCCAGGAGGTCCGCGCCGGTCTGACCGAGTACATGAAGAACGGATGGGTCGCGGACGATCTGCACTCGGAGGCTGGTTCGCGGACACTCGACTACGCTTGTAAGTGTCGAGAAGCTAATTTTACAGTCACGGCCGCTCACAGCAGATGACGACCACGCCGTCGCTATCGTGGCGGACATTATGGGCGAGCACAAGGAAGCCAAGCATCTTAATGCCCGGGCTAAAAACTATCGCCACTTGTGGAACAATGAGACAGGGTTCATGGAAGCGCGGCGCGAGGATGGATCGGGGGCTGGCTGGTGGGCCGGCTGGACTGAGGGCGATCACTGGGCATACTCTCTCACTGTCATGGTGGGTAACGCATCAAAAGAGGCGCTGACAGAAGCACGACGTGCCGGGTCTT
This sequence comes from Cutaneotrichosporon sp. PL3408A, assembly GCA_023629975.1. Classification (NCBI taxonomy): domain Eukaryota; kingdom Fungi; phylum Basidiomycota; class Tremellomycetes; order Trichosporonales; family Trichosporonaceae; genus Cutaneotrichosporon; species Cutaneotrichosporon sp. PL3408A. The sequence continues at coordinate 531,289 of JAMAMB010000010.1, read as the reverse complement.
ATTGACTTGATGGGCGGCGACAAGCACTTCGTCGACTTCATCGACCGCCACTTTGCTGGCGACCACAACTTGCACACCAACGAGCCGAGCCACCACATCGTGAGTTGACATGCCTCCCTGGAAACTAATCCTAGCCATACCTCTACTCCTACGCAGCAGGAGCTGCCCACAAATCCCAAGCCGCAGTCCGCAAGATCGGCGAGGAGGAGTACGACCACACCGCGGAGGGGCTGAGCGGGAACGAGGACTGCGGTCAAATGAGCGCGTGGTACCTCTTCTCTGCTTTGGGATTCTATCCCGTCGACCCAGCGTCGGCAGAATACATTCTCGCCGCACCTTTCTTCGACCGGATAGAGCTCCGCCTTCCCTCTGCGTTCGTCGGCGCGCCAGGTCTTGGCGAGGGTAACGCCGAGGCGATTGTTGTCACCGCGGCCGGGGCGAGCCAAGGGAAGAGGTATGTGAAGAGCGTCAAGGTCGACGGGCGCACGCACAGGAGCATTGTGCTCAAGCACGACGAGATTGTGGGTGGTGCTTCGATCGAGTTTGAGATGGCAGATAAGCCGCAGGCCTGGCCCGAGGCCTGAGCCTAGCTTATGTAGATGTGTAGAATCTGCTGTAGACGTGATGATACAAGTTTGAGAAGTGTTGATCCCCATTGCGCCTGGCGAGATGTGCTGATGTTGAGTGGTATGCATGATGTGGTACTACTGTACTTGCTTCGCCGTCTCCTCGGCGATGACGGCCTCCACCCTCGCCTCCTTGCTCTTCAGGCCCTTTCCCTTCTTCTTCAACACCGTCTTGCTCTTGCCCTTCGCCCCGCCCTGCACTGTCGCAGCATGTTGTGCCTCCGCATCGTCGATCTTGGGGAACAGCGGCGGTTGTCCCTTGAACGCCTCAGCTCCCCCAAGAATGCGGTCTGCAATCGCTTTAACGTCTACCGGCCCATTCAGCGCCCAGGTCGCCGACTCCCAGCTCCGTTCCTCCTCCGGTACGCGGAGGCGGTCGAGTAATTCTGCTGCCTTTGTTGGGATTACCGGGCTCGCGAGAATACCAACCATCCGCAGACTGGCATACGCGTACACCACGGCCGCGGTGGCGTCCGACCGCCACGGCGCACTTTCTGTGAAGTACTTGTTCACCTCGCCCATCATATCCAGAATCCGCGTACAAGCGCCAGAGAGGTCAAAGTCCTCAAACCTTGCCTCTATGTCGTCGCGGATCGAAGCTAAACTCTCGTCAATCACAGCGACGCGCTTCGCGTCCTCCCACTCCCCGATGTTGGCGAGCACCTTCCGCGACGAGGCCCGAGAGACGAGGTTACCGACTTGGTCCTGCAGCCTGCCGTAGGACGCCTCGAGCTCCGGCTCGGAGTAGTCCGAGTCCTTGGGCAGCGAGCCGCCCACCCGCATGAGGTACCAGCGTACGCCGTCTGCGCCGAACTTGTCCATTGCGGCGAGGGGGTCGGCGACGTTACCCCGCGACTTGGACATCTTGGCCTTGTGCATCGTCCAGTGGGCGTGGGCGCGGACGCGTTTCGGCATGGCCTCGCCGGCAGCGGTGAGGAGGGCGGGCCAGTGGAAAGCGTGGAAGCTGACGTCAGCGGGATGAGGGATGGGGGGCGCACCGGATAATGTCCTGGCCAACGACGTGCATGTCAACCGGCCATGCGGTGTGTTCTGCGGGGTAGCCAGCCACTGTGATGTAGTTGATCAGGGCGTCGACCCAGACGTAGATTGTCTGTCCGGGATCTCCTGGGACCGGCACGCCCCACTTGACACGCGAGGACGGTCGGGAGATGCTCAGCTCGCCGGCACTCTCCACCTCCTTGGAGATTGCTTTGTGGAAATGCGACGGCGTCACAGCTGCTGTAAGCTCACAGCACATAAATCCAGACTCGACACTCACACTCCGGGTTTGCCAGCCACGCCTCCAGCTGTGGCTTGTATGCCTCGAGCCTGAACTTCCAGTTCTCCTCCATTTCCCAGGTCACCTCGTTCCCTGTCTCCAGCGCGATCATCTTCCCATCCCGCTCCTCGACTTGCTTGGCACTGAAGAAACTCTCATCCGAGACAGAATACCAGCCCTCATGCGTGCCCTTGTACACGTTTCCGCTCGCGACGAGTTTGGCCCAAAATGCCTCTACCGCGGCATAATGCCGTTCCTCGGAGGTGCGGATAAAGTCCGTGTGGGAGATGGAGGCGCGGACCGAGAGATCGCGGAAGCGCTCGGAGACGTCGTCGCAGAACTCTTGCTCCGACACGCCGGCCTTAGCGGCTGCCTGCTGGATCTTGAGGCCGTGTTCGTCGGTCCCGGTGCTGAAGATCACGGGGCGGGATGGATGACGGAGGCGGGAGAAGCGCGCGAGGACGTCTGTGAGGACGATGGAGTGAAGATGGCCGATGTGTGGAGAGGCGTTGACGTAGAAAATGGGCGTCGTTACAAAGAAAGGCTTGGAGGCTTCTTCGGGAGGTGGGGTGTAGAACGAGGGCAACGGTGAGGTTGTTGATGGCTCGGCGACGGGAGATGAGGCTGCCGTGGAGTTGAAGCGCAGCCCTAAGGACATGCGCGGGCGGACTGCAGGCAGCCGAGCGCAGGAAGCCACACGGGGCAGCAATAGGATCCTCCGCATATCGATGGACAAGAGGAATGTCAGCAATGTAGTCGTTGTTGTTGTCGTCGTTGTTGTCGCTGTTGTCGTTGTCGACATCGTCTTTCTTTCAAACTCGCGACTCGCCGATCAGGCACTCACCGTGTGGAGGTGAGTTGTCACGTGACAGGCCTAAAGTTGGACTTCGCTGCAGATGAGTTTAACGCTTGGGCCGCCACCTTGTTGCCCAACCCTCCCGGCCTCAAGCCAATAACGCCACTCCGCGCGCACAAGTAGCTAATGCTCCCCACACTTGTCAAGATGGCCCGCTCAAGGAACTACTCGGTAACGCACAACTCGAGCGTGTAGCTGACGGGAAGGAGGCAATTCGGCTGTTAAACACCTGCCAGTCCAATGCCGCGACGTCAGTGTCCCGGCGCCGGCGAAGGTCGGCTTGAGAGGAGGGGTAGAGCTCCGGAGCTGATGGCAGTATCGAGGCTATTAGAAAGTCGGGCGGACGGCTCAACGAGTGGGGTATCAGCGAGATGGTCGACTACCTCCGCCGGATCGGCTACAAGGTGGGTTGGGTTACTGCTCATTCCTTATCGGCCGGGTGCTCATGGGCAGCCCGACGACCTTAACAAGCTCAACGTCGTCCATGTCACGGGAACGAAAGGGAAGGGTTCGACGTCGGCGTTTACTGAGCGCGTCCTCCGTTCCCAGATGTCGGGCAGCAAGATTGGTGCGTCCAAGCCGTGTTAGGCTGACAGCAGGCTTGTACACCTCCCCGCATCTCTGTGCAGTGCGCGAGCGAATCCGGGTCAACGGCGACCCCCTCTCCGAAGAGGAGTTTGCCAAGTACTTCTTTGAGGTGTGGGAGCGCCTTGAGTCGGACCAGAAGGTATGTCGCCGGTTGTCACCCAGCGCCTGAACTCACTGACCGCAGACGATCACTGATCACACTCCGGTATTCCCGATATACTTTAGATTCCTCACCCTGCTCGCATTCCACGCCTTCTTGAGCATGGGCGTGGACGCGACTGTCCTCGAAGTCGGCATCGGGGGGACCTATGACTCGACGAATATAGTCCCCAAGCCTGTTGTCACTGGTGTCTCGTCACTCGGCCTCGATCACACGGCGGTGTTGGGGAACACAATCGAGGAGATCGCTAACAACAAGGGCGGAATCTACAAGCCCGGCGTGCCAGCCTTGAGCGTGCCGCAGGATAGCGAATCGGGCATGGCAATCCTCAAGGCGTGTGCTGAACGCGTGGGCGCGCCCTTTGAGGTGGTCCCCATCATCCCCCGTGTGCCGCTCGGTCTGCATGGGGAGCACCAGCGTGTCAATGCTTCCCTCGCTGTAGGGCTTGCAAAGCGGTTCCTGGAATGGAAGGGCCAGAAGGTGGAAGACACGGCGCTGCCCGAGTCCTTCAAGGCACCGCTGGCAGCCACACGCTGGCCTGGTCGCTGTCAGGCGGCAAGGGACCCGCAGGACCCCGAGGTCACCTGGCTCCTGGATGGCGCGCATACGGTTGAGTCGCTCCGCTCATGCGGCGAGTGGGCATGGGGCACGCATGAGGGGGAGGAGAAGAGCGTCCACCCGAATGTTCTCATCTTCAACACCTCGGGTGGGCGGAACAGCGAGGTGCTCCTCGCTGCCCTCCTCGACGCTGGGGCTGCAACAAGTGGGGACGACCGCACAGCGCTGGGACAGCGTTTCAAGGACGTCGTTTTCTGCACAAACGTCACGTACAGCGATGGAGGGTTTAAAGGCGACCTGACGTCTGCTGCCATCGACCCGAACGATCTGGCAGCCTTGGCGACGCAGCGCGCACTGGCTGAGGCCTGGGGCAGGCTCGTTCCGGGCTTCGGGGGCAACGTGCATGTCGTGCCCAGCATTGAGCACGCTGTGAACATTGTGCGGGGAACTAAGGGTGAGCGTGGAGTGCTCGTTGCAGGGAGTCTGCATCTCGTGGGTGGTGTCATGGAGGTGGCTTCGCTCCAGCACGCTCTGTCGATGGAATAAGAAAAGTCATCTTGCACATACTCAACATATAGGTCTGTAGTCTCATAGCAATGGCGGCCTCGTGGCCCCATGATCTCAACATCTAATGCATCATTGGCATCGCAACAGTCGCCCAGCTGGATAAGCGCAGCGGGACCTGGGCACCGATGCATGCGAAGAGATGACCCATGCAAAATGCTCGTGCTCGCTCACTCGCGTCCCCCCGCTGCCGCACGATCGGCTCTGCCGACCTAGTCATCCTCGTCGGAGTCGTCATCGTCGCCCGCAACGTCCATGTTGGCCTGCTCGAACTGCTCCATGAGTGCCTTGAGCTCGGCATCCTCGGTCTCGCTGACGACCTTGGGCGCCATCTTGATCGTAATGTCGCCCTTCTCCTCGTTGATTGTGGTTCCAATCGCCTCGACCGCCTTCTCCATTGTCTCGATGGCCGCTGCCTTGTCTGTACTCGTCGTGGACATGACATACAAGGGGGGCGCAACGAGACGGACCTTGATAGGCACCTCCTCGGTCGAGCACGCCTCACCGGCCTTGAGGGCTTTACGGATAGCCTCGATACCGCTGTACGCGAAGCACTTGACCTCGATGTCTGCGCGCACCTTCACCGGCTTGGGCGTCAGGCGGCGGGCGATGTTGTGCTTGAGCTCTGCGAGAGTCTCCTCGTCGACGTCGAGGTCACCGAACACGGCATCGGGCTCCTGGATCGACAGCTTGAACGCCTCGTAAGAGTGGCCGTACTTGCGGTGCAGGGGCCACGCAATCTTCTCATACAGAGACTCGGGGGAGACGCCGCGACGCTTCGCGACCTGTGTAAGAATCGAGTCGACCGCCTTGCCCTTCTCGTACTGCTCCTCGCACTTGACGACCTCCTCGGCGGACACTCGGCGCTTCGACAGGTCAATGTAACCTATGTGTGAGCATTAGGTAGCATCGCAAGTTGCCACACGGAGTCTCTCCGCCGGCTCACAACCCACCCTTGTCGGGGTCCACACGCATGACAACGACAACCTCGTTACGTCCCACACGGATGTGCTTCTGCACGGAACGGATTCGCCGACGGGACAGCTCGGAAAGCAGGACCATTCCCTCAATACCGTCATATTCGAGCTGAGAGTTAGCGCACACGCCCGTTTGTTCGGCGAGTCCGTCAATGCGACGTCGTCAATACGCACGAGCTTGACGTAAGCGCCCATGTCCTCAATGGACTGGACCTGGACCATGACCAGCTGGTCCACCTGGGCGTTAGCGCTAATTCAAGCCTCGGGCGACGGCGACGGCGCGTACCTCGGGGTACTTGTTCTCGTAGTAGCGTGGCATGGTGGATGTGGAAGTGGATGGGAGGGGTTGGTGATGGAAGGGGAAGCGCGCGGGGTTGCCTTTTTAGTGAGTCGGGTGTCGACTCGATATGCGCGCGGCGTGGAAAGGAAGAGGTATCGGGACGGCGCTGTTGTTGCTGGCCTTTTGTATCGTTGTTATTGATAAGTCAAACTGAGATGAGATTGTTCAGAGTTCGGCCCTGCCATCGGAGCGCCCAAGCCGCCATCAACTAGCTCATTGACGCTTCGGCTTGGACTCGAAATGCGAGTTCGGATATTCGGTGGTCACGTGGGCGGATTTAGGTAATTGCCACGTTTTGTGGCGTGCCTAGTGTACGAGTAGCCTCTCGGACCTTGTTTGCTGAGTGCCACCATGCTACTCAAGGCCGATTAAATGCCACTCAAATGCCACGAACGACGTCAAAGTAGCCGGAGCCCTGGGGGGAGGCTTTGGGGGGGAGCGGGGGGGCAGCCGGGGCTGGGAGCCATCCGGATATGAGCGCCGTCATTGCTTACCACTTGCCTGGTCAGTTTAGGCGAAGGCGAGAAACAGAGACGAGGGACAGAAGACCGAGATGCCATATGACATTGCAGCGAGTGAACCACCCAGTAGTAGCTCGCCAAGCACGACACGACACGACACAGGGGGCTTGGGTACATGCACCACGAACCACGAACCAATCCAATATAAGAGACCACCCTCTTTCTCACCACCACTCTCCTTCTGCTCTCCACTCACCACCACTCCCAAAAAACGAAGACAGTAGTCACCATGATCCTCTCTCTCCGCCCCGCCGTTGTCGCCCGTCAGACCTTCCGCTCCTATGCCCGGGCCATGAGCACCCAGGCCGAGCCCCTGGTCCTCACCTCGCGCTCCGACTCGGGCAAGGTTGCTATCCTCCAGCTTAACCGCCCCAAGGCCCTCAACGCCCTCTCCTCCCCTCTCTTCGACTCCCTCAACGCCGAGATGGAGAAGGCCGATAACGACCCGGAGGTCCGCGCCATTGTCCTCACTGGTGGTGACAAGGTCTTCGCTGCCGGTGCCGACATCAAGGAGATGAAGGACAAGCAGTGTAGGTCCAACTAAGACGCTAGAGATAAGGCGAACAGATAGCTAACTAGCCTCACAGTCGCCGACGCCTACAAGAACAACTTCCTCGGCACCTGGGGCAAGGTTGCTTCCATCAAGAAGCCCATCGTCGGTGCCGTTGCCGGCTACGCTGTAAGTCTCGAATCTATCCCACGTTCGTTTTAGGATGTGTGTACTAATCTCAGCTTGGCGGTGGCTGTGAGCTCTCGATGATGGCCGACGTCCTTATCTGCTCGGAGAAGGCCACCTTCGGCCAGCCCGAGATCACCCTCGGCATCATCCCCGGTGGTGGTGGCACCCAGCGCCTCACCCGCCTCATCGGCAAGAACCGCGCCATGGACGTCTGCCTTACCAACCGCTTCATCTCGGGCAAGGAGGCCGGCGAGTGGGGCCTTGTCTCCCGCGTCGTCCCGGCCGACCAGTCCGTCACCGCCGAGGCCGTCAAGATCGCCGACAAGATCGCCTCGTTCGGTGTCGTCGCCTCGCAGGCCGTTAAGGAGACTGTCAACGCCTGTAAGTAGTTCGAATACCTTGACAGTAAGCGCGATACTAACCCCGTTTCAGCCCAGGAGCTTCCTCTCGAGCAGGGTCTCCGCTTCGAGCGCCGCATCTTCCAGGCCCTCTTCGCCACTGCCGACCAGAAGGAGGGCATGGCTGCCTTCGCCGAGAAGCGCAAGCCTACCTGGACCGACAACTAAAATGGGAGAACAGTCGGAAGATCCACAAGGATGCATGTAGCATTGCACTAGACTAGGAGGGTTGCGGGGTGGACGGGGTTGGACGTGGGGCAGACGGAAGCTAGGCCGCAGCGCGACTGATATCATATTGACGGCCCAGAGCGGGAGCAAATCCCTGCCGGATGCGTTCCCTCAATGGCAACACTCGCTTCCAGCGACGTCCCGTTTCTTGCAATCTCTCCATCGTCCTCTCTTGCTATCTCGAGCTCTCCAGCGCGGCCAGCCCCTTTCGGTCTCCGCAGACCCCTCACTCTTCACAATGTTTGTTGCTTTTGACAGCTTTTGACAGCTGCTTCTCACTACTCTCAGCAATCGAGCCTGTCGGTTGAACTCCTGCTGATCATGCAGAGGTAGGGCGAGAACGATCTAGCTCCGACCGAGCGCGCACTGGCCGTTGACGACGACGTCAGAAGCGACAACTCGTAATGTTTTGCTCATTTCGGCGGCGACCTTGGAAACTCATTACTGATTGCTGCTCGACGACACGATCTGCAGCATGGGCAGCAATAAACAAGATCAACAGACTGCAACTGCCCTCTTTATATCTCTCTCTCTCTTACTCATTGTCTTCCACCCACTGACCGTTCCATCCTCATTGTCTTCTCGATTCTGTCTCAGGTAACATCAACAACAAAGCCCCCAAAACGCCATCCACATTATCTGCGCGCCTCTCCCTGGTCGCTCGGTCCTCTTTCGTGAAATTCAAGTGGTCACCTGTTCCTCACACTGGTATAGACGCGGGCCATGCCGGTCAAGCACAGACCAAAGCAGCAAGCATATACAGTTATGCGGCACCGACGCAATCATGCAGTCAACCTCAATTCCTCACACCCCATTTTATACTCGTCCACTGCCATGTCAGGTGATATTGCCCCAGGCGCGACTCCAAAACCTGCCACACCGCCGTTGCCCAGAGCAACCTCGCGAATGGTCAACTACGCAGCAATGAGCCGTCTGGAGGGCCACGGAATGCCGGTGAGTTCGAGGGGTGGGCAAGCCTTCTGTGGACATGAATCTTAAGCCCCGCCCGATTTGCTCACCTCAGTGTGCTCGCACCGTCGACGTGTTCTTCACCTCTGCAGCACCGGACGAGTCGCCCACGATCAAACGGTACCGGGAGCCACGTATCCTTGCTCCCGTGCATAGGGGCGCGCAGCGAGGGCCAACCACGCCGAAACGCCGAAAGTCGTCGGCGACGTTCCACACAACGCCAACGGCGTCGCCCCGGGCATACAAGAGCAAGGGGCAACAGGGCGTCGAGCGTGCTCTTGAGGACCTCATGCAGAGCCTAAAGGTCGCGGCAACTACCCCGAGGCGCCCCGACGCAATGGCGCGGCCCCCGCTCACCAGCCACTGGAGCTCAAGCAGCGAGGAGAGCGGTAGAGACAGAGACTCGTCAGGCTTCACTTGGTTCTCGCGCAAGTCGACAGACAAGCTACGCCTCGGGCACACTCCGTCCAGTTCACAAGCCTCGCACAAGTCAACGGACAAGCTGCGCCCCGGTCACACCCCGTCCAGTTCACAAGACTCTGACTGTCGCGCTACTGTCCGAGTAAAGCGGACACGCGATGAGTCGTCTTTCAAGCGCTTCACTGCGTCGATCAAGTCTAAATCGTCATTCCAATCTATTCGCTCCGCACACTCCTCGAAGCGCTCTGGGCAGCCTGTCACCGCAGCGGAGCCAATGTCATACCTCACCTCAGCAAACTCTTCCACGTGGTCTTTCGCTGCTAACCTCAACCCGATCCCCCCTTGCACCTCCACCTCCACATTGGTGACAGACGTCGCCACAAAGCTGACAACATGCGACACTCACGATGAGGTGGTCCAGGAGGGCCCCGACCCCGGATCAGAGCGTCACAAGTCGAAGAAGCTCCAAGGCTTCGTGAAGAGAATTACGGCCAAACGCACTCGGTACGTCCGACGGACCTTGAGTGTACACATGTTCGGCCGTGTTCCTCCGTTTAGCCCTTTCACGGACGCTGACAGCCCCACAGAGGCCCCATTCCTGAGTCGTTCTTTCCGAGACTGCCGACGAGTGGGGGCCACATTCCCCTAAATAAGGATATGTTTACAGGGCCTGCAAGTGGCACGACAACAAAGCCTACCACAGCGCCGGTTCCGACATCGCCGACATTGTCTTCGCTCCACAACTTCAAACTGCAGGGGTCGAGTCACTCTTCGCGTCCGAAGCCACCCGTGACCGTCTTGGGTGGCGTTAGTCACAATGAAAGCCAAGAAACCTTGACACATGGCCAGCCATGTGTCCCCAGCCGCCACCGGGCACGAGACGCCACTGACGTTTCACCTGCCTCTGGTTCGCTTGTATCTCGCAACATTTTCGTCCACGTCGACTCACGCCGCGGCGTCAGCGGCCGTGGGCTGGACGTCCGCACTGAACAGAACAAGCATGCCCAGAACATCGCCCCTGACGCCACGCCTTCCCCCTTCGCCTCGACAGCACCAAACACGATGAACAATGGTTGTAGCACCGCCGGCATTTTTAGCCGTGTCCGTACCGAACAGATCGCCTACGACGTCGCGCTCAACTGTGACGGCAAGCCCGACACAAGTTTTATCAACAGCGCAAAAAGCCAGGTCTCTTCCTCAACTTCCCCGATTCAGACTCCAATTACTCCTCCAGCCAGACGCTCCTCGTTGCAGCTTAGTTCCACGAACTCGACTGCCACAGCCACAGTTACTACCTCAGACGCTGTCAACATCCCGACAGCTGCCGCCAACGTCAACGTCCGCAAGAGACGATCCGTTCTAACTCTCATTGCCTCGCCCACTTCACCCTCGTTCCCCCAGCTCAGCCTCTCACTGATACGACGTCGGTCCCGGAACCCACCGCCGCTCGCCATCGAGACCAACCCCGCCAGATCAAAGTTTCCGTCACACGACTTTGCAGCCACACCCACTGAGAAGATGCTTCAGGCCGCTCCCCTGGGCTCACCGCCCCACCTTTCTCCGATGATGCCGTGCAACCGCTCCCTATCCAAAGCAGAGAAGATGCTCGGCGTCAAACTCCGCCGCACCAATTCCGGCTTTTCTCTCGAGGCCGAGCGCAACGGCGAAACCGACCACAGAGATCGTTCGTACGACGCCACGAGTGCTGAGGAATCCGACGAGGAGGTCATCACCTTTTCGACGCCCCGCCACGGCCGGCGCGCCACAGCCATGACTTTCCAGTCCATCATTTCGCCTCCTGGGTCTCCCCCTGTGTTCGCCCTCGCGTCTTCAACTTCGAATCCTAACATGCGCGCCACCCACGCCCGTCACGCGGGCAACAGCCACCCAAAGGCTTGCTCCCTCACAACCCCCGACCTCTCGTTCGAGTCTCTCTCTGACCTCTCCGACAACGCGATCGAGCGTGAACGTCATCAGCTCCACACACCGCCTCACTCGCCCTCTCTCCGTGCTGTGTCAGGCCGCACCGTCCGCGCTGCAGTCATGGCAGCGGCCGCCGACCCGGCCGTTAAACCGCGCCGTCTGCTCAACAGTCTGGGCAGACGCGGTGGGCGTCCGTTAGTTCGGAAGAGCATTGGAGAGCTGCTCGCGGCGCAGCCCGCTCGCGCGCAGCCAACCGAGTTTATCCACGACACCCCTCCTGCCGCTCCCATTTCACTCGGCGAGCCCATCGCTCCCCGCCCTACCGCTGCATCTTCTCCCTTCGGGGACACCTACAGAGCGCGTTCGGGCTCAAACGGGTCGCTTAACGATGTCATCTCGCGAAACTTCGCCCACCTCGCACCGGTTGCGCACACACCCACACCTCACACGCCACTCACCCCCCGACCCCGACCCTGGTCAACCCAATACCGGCAACCAGGTGCCCCAGCCCCAATCGCCCCCGACGCCCGCTTGCCCCCACACTCAACCAGCTCAAGGAGCCGCGCTCCGCAGTGGCCCGAGTGGCCACCGCGGTGGGACCCGACGGAGGAGGACTACGACCCCGAACGGGAAGTGTCGCCTGCACCTCTCCTGCCATCCAACGCTAGTATACATACTTTCGGCACAGCCGCTAGCTACCGTAAGCGGGGCTCGAACGCGTCGAGCGTGTTCGACTTCACTCGCCCCCGTGGCGAGGAGATGGATGTGGATTCGGAGGACGAGTGGTGGGAGGAGAAGACGGAGGATGTGCGCATCGAGGTTGTGTAAGAGACGGCTCCTGAGAAACACACCGTTCCAGGCGACTGTGACCATGTAGCATTACCAGTATATCGTGATATCGTAACGATTTGTTGACATATGATGTCCATTCCTTAAACACTCGGTCCGAAACGCTGTGCTCGAACACTCCGCTCGAACTGTGTCCCTTTGCCATTTCTGAGAAACTCCCCTCAGCATACTCAGCATAGCATCGCACTTCAAGACTTCCGCATTCCTCCATCACTCTATTTACGGTATGCTTCCTCCACGATCCTTAGCCGAGCTTGACTAAGAGTCTCGGCCTGCATTCCCGCATCACCGTGTTCTTCCGGTCGGCAGATAACTACTTCCATAGTGTGGCGCCCGCTTCGTCCAATGCCCGCTTGATAGCCTTGGGACGTTTGTTCGGCACGAGTGCCAACGCAGTGGGGTAATGTTCCCTACCGTCAGCCCCACGCATGCTCCACAGGTGTCCCTCTTCCGCGCAACTCGCGTCAGAAGCAGACTAAGATCCGACGAATCCCTCGCGCCGACAGGTCGATGAAAGCGGAAGGTGGTGAATGAAACCTGGGGCTCATGAAACGCAGACTCACGGCTCCTCAATCCACAAATGGTGAGGCACCCCCGCACGTTCCAGCGTCTCGTGCAGTCCCCGCAGTGCCGCCTCATCCGGCACCTCGAGCAGCGCCTTGCGCATGCTCATCCACCCCTGGCCGTCGTCGCCTGCGAGGTACCGTTGCATGTCGGGATGTGAGGCATGTAGATGCTGTACGGCCGACGCGGCGTGGGCAGCTTGTGCCATTAATGGGCCGACTGGCCAGCCATGTTCCTGTTGTCAGAGGGATCTCGGGACACAATAGACACCAGCTAGTGCGCAACTCACCGTGGCAAGATCGCGTCGCACAACGATCTGCATCACCAGTCCAGTGGGCTTTGACGCTGGCACTGGGGCGGGCGCACTGCTTTGTGGAGCGGCCGCAGGTGATTGAGCTGCAGCTGCAGCCGCCTTGGAGCTCATCCGGCGCAGGAGAGTTAGTGTTGCAGCCCGCGACATGCGATGTCAACAACACATTCGGCGCCGACTGACACGCTGTTGTGGGTGCAAGCGGATAAAAGGCGGAGAGGGGAGAGGTGTGGCGGAGAAATGCCGGAACGGAGATTTACACAGTCTCCGTGCCTCCACCGCTGGCGTCAGCATCTGCGTCATGCTGGGTGCGGCGTGCTCAGTGGCTTTGTTGACGCGTTGCTCGCTCTTGCATCTTTCATCTCTTCATTTTCATTCAGTAAGCAGCCATGTCGGATAAAGAGCAGCTGCTTTCTATGGGGTTCGGGGCTGAGCGCATTGACTGTGAGTGTTAACCGTCGCCCCCTGTTCGCCTCCCAGCTATCGACGCACCGCTGAAACGCTATTATCACATGCTGACATCAGGGGCGCTCCGCGCGACTAAGAATGCTGGTCTTCAACCCGCGATGGACCATATTCTCGCACACAACGACGAGCCCGTTCCTACAGCTGAGGAGTTGGCTGAGGAGCACGGCGAGGAGGTAGACATTCCCGACGTTGGCGAGGCCAAGTCAATCAAGTGCTCGGAGTGCGGGAAGACATTCCGCAGCCAGGCTACCGCCAGCTTCCACGCCGAGAAGTCCGGCCACACCGATTTTGAGGAGAGCACCGAGGAGGTGGGCGTTGTTTGGAATTCTGGCTGATTCCAGCTCAAGCCCCTTACGGCGGAAGAGAAGGCGGCGAAGCTCGCCGAGCTGCGTGAGAAGCTCTCTGCGAAACGCGCGGCGCAGTCCAAGGAGGACGAGAAGGCTGCGCGTGCCAACGAGGTTGGTCTACATGGACAGCTCAAGGAAAACAGCTTAGCTGACGCCAGGCACTCCGCCGTAAAGCCGGACAGGACCAGGGACGGATCAAGGAGGAGATGAAGATGAAGGAGATGGAGCGCGACGCCGAGCGCAAGCGTCAAGGTGAGAATGGCACTCCGAATGAGCTGACGGCCAGACAAGCTTGCGGACCAACGTGCACGTGCAGCCGTGAAGGCGCAGATCGAGGTGGGCCCTGCAGCTCAGCAGCTGTTGCCAGTGCCCAAGCTGACCCCAGGCGGACAAGCGCGAGCGCGCCGCCAAGGCAGCGGCCGAGAAGGCGGCCCGCGAGGGTAGAGCGCCCGTGGAGATCGCTGCTCCACCCAAGCCGTCCGCCATGGCGGCGGGAAAGAGCAGCGACGCACCCCAGACACGACTCCAGATCCGCCTGCATGTCGGCGGCCAGCCCCTCGTCAAGACGTTTTCCAGCGACAGCAGTGAGCATTGCGGTATTGGCTATTGTGGCGGTGAGCTGACGGCAGCCCTTGTCGACGTGGCGGAGTTCGTGAGTAGCGAGAACCTTGCGTACTCTGTCGATACCGTCAAGTTTACCTCTACGTTCCCCCGCAAGACGTTCTCGGCGGACGAGATGCGGAAGTCGCTCAAGGATAACGGGCTTACACCGAGCGCCGTGCTCATGGCGAATGTGTAGAGGTATTGCTTAGTAGGGGGAGCGTGGGGAATGCATAGCGGCATCAATCAAAGCTGACAGTCTACTCACGCTCTTTCATAACTGACTCCGGTCCAACACTATTGATTATGAGAATGGGAGTGGGCGATAAGGAAGAAATTATTTGGAAGTGGGAAGCATTAGTACGAATGCCCCCACCTGTCTGACACACAGTGAGGAATTTGCTCTTGACGACCCCGCTCGCAGTCTCTTGGCTATCTTGGCCATCCTTAGTCTCTGGGTTATCTTAGTCATCCTTGTCTCCTGCTGAAGGTATTTTATGCGACCGCGCCGCCAGGTCACCACGTTTTCCCTCACACTCCTCCTCCTGATGATATTGTCCACTACACATCCCCAGCTATCACAGAGCTAGCTATTTACCGGCTCCACCATTCCCCCACCTCTGACGCCTTACGCAGGCCAGGATAAGGAAAGGGAGAGTGAGTTGAAGTTTCCCAAACCAGCTGGCCGTTCCTGATATCTGACCGGAGTGGGAAGCAACTTGATGACCTCCTGCGTCGGTCGAGTCAAAGAGGAACAGGGGGCTGGCTGTTGACTGACTGCGGGGATGCCGTGTGTGCAAAGTGAGGCTGCATCCATGGGACTTAGCCGTCATTCGCGATCAACTGCTCTCTCACAACCTCCAACCGACAGAGCAGTCGACAGGAGGCTTAGCCGAAGAACGTGATGCCCACCAGTTTGTTGTTTGAATCCACCTTGATCGTGACCAGGTCCAAGACCATCATCCTGTCAGCTGGTTAGCATCCCGGCAAACGTCCTCGTGCCGATCCCCTTCTCGAATGGTCAGTGAGCCTTGATCCAGCCAAAGCTGAGTGTGAGTGGGGCTGTCAAGAGGCGGCTAATAGGCAGTGGGGGGTGGTGTACAACAATAAAACACAAACGGGCGGCAATCACAAGTGGCACGTTAACAAACACATATACCAAGTGGAGACAAGTTCCACTGTGTCAGGTCAAGGGTCGGCTATCGTGCCGAAGCTATCGTGCCGAATACATTTGCCGTTTAAGTGACGACTCCGATTAGGAACAACAAGGGGGAAAGACTCTGTTTGCTGTGCCCAAAGTGCAGAGATCGTTCTCAGAATGAATGAACCTCGTCTTCTGGCCCAGTTGTGCCGAAGAAAATCCGTTCTTTGCCGTCTTACGGCGAAGGGGTGTGTCAGCTTTTACCAACGCCCCCGGATTACGCACTTGTCACATTCCTCAGGCCCTCCCGCTTTCAGATCAACTGATTCACGACAGCCGCCCTCCAGGTTGAATTCACGTCGTCGTGGGCCCATGCGTATTATCTCCACTCGGGTCTCACAAGAGTCGTATCCAGTATTCCGAGCCGGCCATTACTCTCCAGCCTGACATCTATTCTGATGGCACGCTAACTTAGTCGAGCCGTTTGTTTCGGCCACAGGGCCTCTGGACAATTCACCTACAGTATCTTCACGTCATCCGGTCATGCGGGGTTCGGGAATCGCATTTTGATCGTTTATTACATTCCAGGTGGGGTTGCATCAGCATAAATCTCCTCAGAGAGCCTGCCACTCGCCTGGTGACACATGCTTATTGACGGGGGTATCGGCGGCTAATCCGCTATCCGAAACACTGGTGGTAAGCATTGGCTGTGGTAAGCATTCATTGTGTAAGAATGGAAAAGTTAAACGGCTTTCCGTGCCTGGAACGGTCTCGCCGTACAGTGGAGATGACCTCAGCCCACCCTCGGCTCAGCCCGCGGTATGGAGGTACGCTAACAACAGCAGCGATCGGGCTCAATTCCTTTCTCCACCTCTCCAACATCCCCAATGGGGCCATCTCTGCTGGATCATCGACTCTGACTACCTGTTCGCGTTTACTTTGCCGGTGTTGTCACACTACATGGGTTTAGGTGCTCCACGGAGCCGCCCCTAACCGTGGGGCATCCATCTTGGGCCCCGGCTACCCCAGACCCATGACACTGCATGTAGTCAGATGTATAAATCTTGCACACCCCACTCACGACTCGTGCATTCTTCTGCTTAATCCTAAAGACAAGGCACGAGCATCCAGAATGTCTACCCCTGTGGTGTACCACGACGGCGACGTCGAGAAGGCGGCTTCCATCGTACACGAGGAGGACAAGGCACCCTCCGTGGTCAACAATGGCGAGGAGAAGGCCCCGGTGTCGCCCGAGGACAACAAGCGCGTCCTCCGCAAGATTGACTGGTGTGTCTTGCCGTTTTTCATGGCCATCTTTGCCCTCCAGTTCCTCGACAAGACCTGTATGGGATTCGCGGCCATCATGGGATTCCGAGAGGCAAACCACATCTCGCTGGCCCAATACTCCTGGCTCTCAAGTATCTTCTGTAAGTGTTTTGATCTGAACTACGCTGGGGCTAACATTAAAGCCCTCGGCTACCTGGCCGGCGCCTATCCCATGGTCATGCTGCAGCAACGCCTCCCCCTGTCCATTTTCACCGGGTTCAACATTGTCGTCTGGGGCGCTATCCTGTGCTTCATGGCCATCGGCGGCAACTTTGCCAAGCTCATGGTTGTGCGCTTTTTCCTCGGCTTCTTCGAGGCGTCCATTAGTCCCGCCCTCATGCTATACACCAACATTTGGTGGAAGAAGGAGGAGCAGGGGATGCGCTCTGGCCTCTGGGCTGGGTCTACCGCGCTGGGAAGCATGTTCGGCTCCGGAGTCGCGTACGCCCTGTACAACGCGAACGTTGACAAAAAGCTCAGCATGGCGGGGTGGAAGATCCTCTTTATCCTCTTGGGGTGCATGACCATCTTCCTCGGACTCTTCTTCCTTGCCCGTATTGTGCCAGACCAGCCCGAGCGGGCTTGGTTCCTTAACGCCGAGGAAAAGGTGATCGCAAAGAAGCGTCTTGTGAACAACCACTCCGACTTGGATCGCGAGCCGTTCCGCATGTACCAGATCAAGGAGGCGCTTGCTGATCCCCTAATGTACTGCTACATGCTCCTATCGATCCTCACCAACATTCCCAATGGCGGTCTTTCCAACTTTGCTTCCATCATCGTCCAGGGGATGGGGTACTCCACGAGCAAAACTCTTCTTATTGGGCTTGCAAACTCTTCCATCGGCCTCTGGATCGTTGGTACCATGTGGTTTAGCGGAATTATAAAGAAACGGATCCCGGCTGCCTTTGCGCCCCTCATCGTTTCCACCATTGGTTGCATCCTCATGCTGGCGCTTCCGCATCGCATGAAGGAAGTGCGTCTCCTCGGGTTCTACCTGTAAGTTTCCCCTATTCTGACTCCTTTTCCTGACTCCAGCGCCTGCGGCTACACTGCCGGCTACATTGTTTGCGTCTCAGCCGTCATCACCAATGTTGCCGGTCGCACCAAGAAAACATTCGCCAACGGCATGTACAGTAAGTTTTCCATCGCGCGGTCTTCGCTTACAAACTGTCGCCTGCAATTGTGCTGGAACTCTCATCGGCCCTCAGACGTTCAGACAACAGGACGCGCCCAGCTTCGCGCCCGCGCTTGCAACAGTCATGGCAACGAACATTGTTTCCATCGGTCTCTTCCTTGTCGTATGGAAGATCTACAACAAGAGGAACAGGGAGCGTGAGGCGAAGCGGCTCTCGGGAGAGCTTCCCCCTGAGGAGAACCTCAACGGTCATGGCAAGGACTTGACCGATACCGAGAATCCCTACTTCCGCTACACTATCTAGATGGGTTTGGTGGGGGAGAGTTGGTGCTGCATTACTGGCCCGCGGTCGACTTTCGGTCTTTAAGTACGGTGTTCCCCGCCTTGCGTACGTCGTCGAGCCAGCGCTGTGTGATCCGGCTTTCGGCCAGAGGCACTCGTTCGCTCTCAGTCTTACCATCGCGGATACACCGTGCGACCTCGTCGGCTTCGTAGTGCATACCACCACCTGCTCCGGGTTTCGCAACAGGATACTTTGTCGTCTCGCGCTTCTTGATATTGCCAGGCTCGAAGGATGCGTGGGGAAGAATTGTGAGAGTCTCCGGTCGCCATGGTGGGTCTGATATTAGCATGAGCGTTCCAGAGACAGATGTAATATTATTGCGGATATATCAGGGGTTTCATGGTTAAAGAGGCGGATATTCACCCGTCACACCGATCCGGAAGGCTGGTCCCGAATCAATGTGTGATCTCCAGGCCAACGCCATGCCGAATCGGATATAACGAGGGTGCCCACATCCTCGATGGTGGGGATCGACTCACAGCTCAGAACGAGATCCGCCTCCTCGCAGGAAACGACTACACACGCGTCGTCGTATCCACTGGTCGTCATGTCCGTTACAAGGCGCGCCTCGCCGAAATCCTTCCACTGAACGATCCACTGGCTGTATGCGTCGACGCCCGATCGCTCGTAGATGCGCTGGTACGACGAGACCACCTTGGGGTACTTGTCCTTGTTGTCGGGGTGGTGGTGCATTGTAAGCATGGCCCAAACAGACGGATACGGTCCCTGGTCAAGCAGGGAGCCGCCGCCCTGTTCGGGGTCGATCATTCGGTTGTTGTCCGGGCGAGCTGGCGTCAGAACGAGGGATAACGGCAAGACGTACTGTCGGGAGCAAAGTTCATGGAAAAGTCGGCCCACATGCGCTTGACGGGGCCAAGCCTGCCCGACTTGAGAACGTCCTGTGCCGCATAGGCGATGGGGTGGAAGCGAGTCCACACAGCTCTGGACGTCAGCTCGAAGATATCTCTACAGCTGACACACTCCCAGCAGAGTTGAGATCTTCCCACACGCCCATACTCACTCCATAAGGAAGAGGTTCTTCTCCTTGGCAATCTTGATCAGCTCGTCCAGCTCTTCGAGGTCGAACGTGAATGGCTTCTCGCACAGAACGTGCTTGCCCGCAAGCAGAGCCGCCTTGGCGTTGGCGTGGTGGAAGGTGTGGGGTGTGCCGATATACACGGCGTCAACGTTCTATTGAGTCAGCTAATACATTGACATCTGCCATCTGTGCTGGAACAGCTGACGGATAACTTACCGGGTCAGCGAACACCTCGTCGTAGGAGCCGCACGGCCTGGCGTTGTCCAGCACCCCATTCTTGAGTCCCCAGGCATTCGTGCCGTCCACACCCCACTGGTTGGGGCTGGGGTCAGCCTTGAGCCTGTCGATGAACTTTTGGGCGCTGGCGACGCTGCGGGAACCGACGGCGGTGATGTTGTGCGCGACGTCCGACACATCGCGCGTCGCAGGGTTCACGAGGAGGTCCTGTGTGTGAGCCGGTTGTCGCCGATGACGTCGTGGCTTCTCACCTCGGCGAACTTGGTCGAGATGCCACCCGTCGCGATAATGCCCCAGCGAAGAGTGAAAGGAGACATGGTGTGTGGTGAACAAGCGAGAGTGTGAGTCAGTCGTCAGAACTCACGTTGAACCAGTATAAGTATAGCCCAGCCCGTGTCGAGACCACAAATGTATTGTACGGCGCTTTGTCCGGTGAAGCGGGGATGACGGCGGATCAGGAGAAAGCCGATGCCATCTTTGGAAATTGTCCGTTCCCGTTCTCTCAATCGGCATTCACGGACAGTCATCCGATCTCCGATCGGCATGTTAGTCGGAGTCGCTTCGATCGATTGTTTTAAATGACACATCATAAATGACACGTGGACCTCACGCGACCATATAATCCCGTTCTTACCCTTGCATGTGGCACCCCTCGGCTTGGACGCGATCAACACAACACGCGCGGTTGAGTGACATTCCAACACCCACCGCTCTGTTTGGTTCGGCGTGGAGGTCATCTCTTTTGTCAACTATCCCATCCATCATCATTGTCTTTCAGTTCTCAAGGCCGGCCATGCTAGCCACTTAGGCCTAATATACATACCTAAACAAGTCTAATGGACACCCTCCGCCCCCAACCGAGCACTTCGACCGCCCGCGCGCTCGCACAGCGCCTCCAAACGCCGTCACTCACCTCCACAACCTCGGCGAGGTCGTCCTCTTCGTCCATGTTTGCCTCCGGCTCCAACTCGGCTGGTTACGACAGCGAACTCGGATCGGGCACTGTTGGCGGTCGTTCCTCCCCTCCCCTGATCGATCTGGACGATGCCACTCCCACCATTGGAAGGCGGCCATTGGCCTTCGACGCTGGCGCGGGGATCACGCCGACCGAGAAATTGCGCGCGCTCCTCAACCGGATGCATGCTGACATGGACGATGCAGGGACTCCCCATCCTCGTCGTGCCCTAATACCGCGCCATTGCAAGTTTCCCAGCATCGATGCCACCCCGACGGCGGCGCTTCGAAGGCCACCCCCAATCGATGTCCCGACTAAATCAGACGACGATAACCTCGTCTCTAGCGATCCCTCGAGTCCCCCTACACCACCACCACGAATAAACAACCCTCACCTCTACTCTCGCCGGGCGACTGAGCGACGTGAAAGCGCCGCAGCGACCGCGGCAGCGGAGCTGGCGTCCCCGCCTCACCGCTTCTCGTCGCTGCCTCGACCGTCGGCAGAGCAAACCCCTCAGGCTCGCCGCATCCCCTCCCGCGCGATAGTTTTACGCGCAGCAGCAGCGGCAGCTGCGGCCAATGAGGCATCCGAGACGCCTCCGGCACGTGAGGTTCGTGACAGGAATGCGCCGACGCCTCTCGAGAACTTCATAGCGATCGCTGCCCCGCCAACCCCCTATCTTGACTCCACGACATCCTCCCGCCGTTCGCCTGAATCAACACCACGAGCGCGTCCACGGCACCGAACGACATCTCCCAGCCCCTCCCCTCCATCACGGAAGCGTAAGGCATCGCAGCCCCGGCGGTCTTACTCGGACGACGACGATACGCGCGACGACATCCCCGAAGACGAGCACGAACCCCCACGGCGACGAGGGGCCACACCACGCCGTACCACTTCGATACGCCGGACCACTATTGCGTCTCTACCAGACTCATCCGCATCGTTCGCAGAGGGTTTGAACACGTCAAGAGAACCTTTCGTTGACTTTGAGGACGACGCCGAGGTGCCCTGGATAGAGGACGACGAGGGCGTCGAGTCGTCGGAATCGTCTGTCCCCATTGATCTAAACAGAGGACCGGCGGCGCGCTTAATTGTGGCAGAGGAATTATCATTTTCCCGATCACGCGAGTCGATCCTCTCGGGCGAGCGGTCACCATCGACCTCAAGGTCCTTCAAAACTGCTGCCAGTTCATCAACAGTGCGACAACGACGGTTGAGCGACAGTGTGCGGCAGCGACGGCCGAGTGTGGATACCTCCCTGTCGCAGTTACCGGCGCTACCAGTGCTCCCTGGGCCAGAGAGCTCCGAGGAGGATGAGGAGGTGGAGAGCTCTGTTCTCAGGAGACGACGTGACATGTTCCGACCGTCCAAGACGCCAGATCCAGAACCGTCCTCTTCCCAAACACACCCCTCGAGGGTGTCGTCGCGCGAGACAACTGTCTACACGGATGCCGGGAGCGAGGTCCGAAAACCAGGTGAAGGGCTTCGAGCTGGCGAGCCCTCAGAGGACCGCTCAGCACGCAAACGGACGACGGAATCGTTTTCCTCCCGCTATGCTTTCCTGAGGGAGGAGGAGTCCGGCAAGCAAGCGCTGAAGCTGAAAGCGTCGCCGTCAGGACGAGAAGAGGCCAGGCAGGAGCCTCGCAGACCCGAGCCGTCCAGGCAAGAATCGTCGTTATTACCGCCCTTTCATAACGACTCGTCTCTCTTCGACTCCGACAAGCAACGACCGACGTTACTCGAGCTATCGCGGCAAGACACGTTGTATGCGTCATCTAGGGCAGCGGACCCGTACCAGACTTCACCAAAGTTGGAGCGGGCAAGGCATTCTCGCAATCGCTTTGACCGCGTCCAGGACGATACCGACGAGTATCACACGGAATTACCCCAGGCCACTGGCGAAGACGATAACTTTGACGACATCGAGAGTTTACCTCAGGGTTCGTTCCCCCCGAAGTCACTCGGCAAACAGCTCCATACGTCCGTTGGCAAGCCTCAGCCATTCAGGGACTCCATAGGGCGCTCATTGTTATCGCGCTTGGACTGGCCGGAGTACGGGGCGGAGGGAGACTTGGAGGTTGAGGAGAAAGCTGAAGCAGAGGCCACGGTCGACCCCACGATCGAAGAGACGGAGGACGGTGCAGCGATGTTCAGGAATGAGGACGAGTACGCCGACGCCGAAGAAGACGATTGGCCCGCTGAGACCGATGGGGAGGACCTAACCAACGATTCGTGGCGCGAACTAGAGGCCGCTGCTGCTCTCAACCCACCGACCCCCTCGCCTCCTAAACGCGAGCGCTCCGCAGGTTCACCAGCAACATCCAGCCCCGTCGTCCACTCGCCATCGCCCGCTCTCGCAGACTCTGATACGCTCCCCGACACGCCTCCGACGGGCCCCATTCCTCGGCGACAGTCCTCGTCTCCACGGAAGGCGGGCTCGACTTCGTTCAACCATGCACGCAACCTGCTGAGGGCAGCTACATCGCCCGGCTCAGGTCCCGCCTCTCCTGCTCCTGTGTGTCCGACCCCACTGCGTAGTGCCCTGCGCAAGAACAAGGAGCCACGCTTTCCTCCAGCCTCCCCAGCCGTGCGGTGGAGTCCGGATGTACTTGACAACGAGCCAGAACCCGCAAAAGAGGTGCCCATTGAGGAGCCAGAAACACCGAGTGAGCACGAACCCGAGTTGCCCGCGACAATAAACCCGATGGCTGCATCCTCAACGTCTCCGCCGTCGTCTCCCCCACGGCAATTGGCAGTCACCGGCACGCCTCTTCGCACAGTGCCCGTTCCAGAGGAGTTCACAACGCCCGTCCGGCCTCAGTCCAAAGTGGCGCACGTCCGCACGCCCAAGCCGCCAGGAGGTTGGGTGTCGCCGGTCCAAACCCGTGAGGTTCCCCCTCTCTCTGGTCTGCCTCCGACTACTCCGTTGCCGGCCCCACCAGTCCCAGCCGAGGTCCCCGCGACACCAGCACAGCCAAGTGTACCTGCCACATCAGGGCCACCGACGCCGCGACCTCCTGGCGCATGGTTCAGCCCGGGACGGGCACACAACGCGCATGTCCCCGCTCGGTTGTCGCGGCTGAGAAACGAGGTGCGACTAGACGACAGCTTGAGCTCGACGGGGAGTCTGTCGAGCACTGCGGACATGTCTGTGCACCGTATCCGCCTCAGTCCGAAGCCAAAGCGAGGGTCGCGGAAAGTCAAAGAGCTGGAAGTTGCGGTCTCCGCCAAGGAGAACGGATCCGCTGTGCCTCAAACACCGAAGCTGCCCGGGGGGCTCAAGTCTGAAGCCCTCGCGACGCCCTCTGCGCAGTCGAGGCGACCAGCTGGGGACACTGTGGCCTCCACATCGAACGTGGAGAGCACACCGACCACAGGCAAGGACGAGCCTGAGGACGGGGACACGTCGTGGACAGAACGTCTGAAGCGCGTTGTGCTTACGCCCATCAGCTCAGCGCTCCCTAGCGGCACGCCCACCATGACGCCGAGGACGGCGGCGCGCACCAAGCTTGCAGAGGCGCAAACCGCGCTCGACTCCGCCTCGGCAGCATCTGCGAAAGCGCGTTCTCGTGTTCTCGCCGCCCAAGATGCCTGGCGTGCCGCCCTTGCCACGAGATCGTCAGTTGTAGAGGCCCCGGCGCCAGAGCCAGCGCCAGCTCCTGTGCCCGTGCCCGAGCTCCCTCCCGCTCCAGTCCCGTCACCCCCTGTCGCTCCCTCGCCGGCCGTTGTCGTCGTGCGCACTGCCCGCTGGGGTGTATGGGTCACCTGGGCGCTACTCGAAATTGTCTTAGTGTGGGGCGTTTTCCGGTGCGTTTGGCTCCTTCCTACATATCGCATATTGCTTAGCCCGCTAACGTCTAGAGTTACTCTCGAGTACGCTACCTCCTCGCAGTTCCTATCGCGAACCGACCCGTTCGGCCCGTTCGCGATGAGTTATGCCGTCGGTGTGCGCCTCCCTGCCAGCCTCGAGGCGTTTGGGAAACATCCACGCGCTAGCGCAAACCTTTTCGACCTGCTCGATGCGCTCGGCATTGGTTTCGCAGGCGCGCTGCCGAAGTGGGCGCCACCAACATAACCCTGTGCGACTGACATGTTCATCCTGCCTGTGCTGTTCCTGCTGTGTCATGCTGTGTTCATATTCGCCCTCTTCCCGTGTTCGTTCGTGTACTCTTGTATCCCCTATGCGTGGCATTCTTGGGCTACAGGTTGCTCTGTGTTTGTAGACGTAGTATATTTTGATGCCAAACACTGCGGCTAGTCGACCTTAGGTGCGGAGGATGAACGAAACCTGATGAACTAAACTTTTCCTCCCCTCCAGTGCAACAACCTTCCCTCCATGTCAAGTCTGATCCACGATGCAGTCAGAACTGATGTAGGCCGTACAGATCGAATGGCTGGCGCTCTTTCCCGGTCACCTCCGCCTATCTCGGACAGTGCCATCAGCAAAATTCAAAGTTCCCCACACTGCACCTCTTCACCTCCTTAAGATCCCACAACACCGTGCAGATGCCCTGCAGCCAAAAATGTATCGCTGGACGAGTTAGGAATCGAACCAAAGACCTTGTCAAGTAGGAAATGCTAATGACACGCTCTACCAACTGAGCTACACGCCCTTCGCAGTGATACGTTCTCGCACAAAAGATCCCGGGCAAGAATACGTGGATAATTACTCGGGAAAACCTCGGCATTTTTGGAACTCCAATCGTTCTATGTTCTTTAGGAATCTCAAATTCCTGTCCTTGCGAGCTTACGTACTGAGGACGTACCGACACGTAGCTTACGTACCTAGAACGTACCGACGCACGCTCGATGCCCTTTGCGTACCCGTTGCGCTTGTCTGTGCAAGTGCGCACATTCAGATCCGCCGCCGTTGGGTTCGGACAACGAGGATGTCTAGCCCGATAATTACGGGGGCGACAAATGGGATGAGACGCGTCGAGACGTAGATGCACTGCATGAGGGAGGCGATGGAGGCGGGTAATTGTAATGCGCCTTTGCTGTGCACTTCGGCTATGCCTCTTTATTTTTTGCGACTTGTGGTCATAGCTACAAGCTGGCGTTACGCTTCGTGGTCCGAGCTGCACTTGACTCACCAATTTCTGCTGCGATCTGCGATCTGCCAACTTGCGTTCACGCTTGAAGACGATGAGTGGTGTGAACTGAGCCCGACCAGTCGTGTGAACCGACGTCATGAGGTATGCACAGGCTGGATGAGTCCGTGACGCCGCAGGCTCGGTATTTGGATGCGATAGCAGCCTCCTTCAGGCCTTTAGCATGATCGTCTGTGGCGCTGACCAGCGGGGCATTGGTGCTGTGGAGCAAGCATGCATAGACCTACTGGC
Source organism: Cutaneotrichosporon sp. PL3408A (assembly GCA_023629975.1). Taxonomy (NCBI): domain Eukaryota; kingdom Fungi; phylum Basidiomycota; class Tremellomycetes; order Trichosporonales; family Trichosporonaceae; genus Cutaneotrichosporon; species Cutaneotrichosporon sp. PL3408A. The sequence continues at coordinate 505,544 of JAMAMB010000010.1, read as the reverse complement.
TGCGTCTCAGAGGGTGACGGGGTGCGGCTGCGGGGACAGGACTGCGCACTAATCGTACTTTCGGACCTGCGCTAGCCATGTGCTGGCCCGCGCCGCCCAAGTCCAGGAGACTGGATCCTAAGGCACGCACAGTCCGACTTCAGATCTGGTACAGGTAGGTGGCTCAGAGACAGGAGACTCAAGCAGGCGGCAGGGACAGACGCAACTCAACTGAGGGCGACGCATGCTTGGGGGTAAGTGGGGCGTAGTGCTGGGAAGTGGTCGATCAGCTCGGGTGCCAGGTAGGCGTTCAATTGTCGTGTTGTGACGAGACAACATATTGCTGTGAGCGTGAGCGACGAAGTTGAGCCGTTCTGGAAGAGTGAATAACAACGACATGATGTGAGACTACGTAAAAGTGCGCATGCATCCCCATATGTACGCACCCGCAGTCAAGTCATGAAATGGTAACAGCTGCGGGGGAAAACTGAGGATAGAAAGGATAGAAATGCCAAGACAAGAGGGTAATATTGCACAGAGAGAGCGTCAGAAGGAGAACTTAAGAGGCGGTGTTAGACGAAAGGGGCCAGGAGGAGGCCAGGAGGAGAGGTACAGTGTCACAAGTCACCACCACCACTATCGTAGCCTCATCCTCATCCTCCTCCTCCGCCGCCGCCGCCGCCGACGACATCACCCTGCCTGGTTCTCCTACTTCGCATCCATCAAATCCATCAATCGATCAACCCAACCGCAGCCTCATCTCCATCGTTGCTGCATTGTAACATTTTGTATACCTTCCACAGCTCTTCTCAACGCCAACTTGAACTTTATCACCGCGACATTTGCTTTACTCATCGTCGACCGCTTTAACACGACACACGCCACAGTTCCCGGTCCCGTCGTCAACGCTCTTCACACCTCCTTCGGCCACGGTCACCTGGCCACCTGCACCGCACCTAAACGGAGCATCTCCTATTCTCGTCCCGACCGCAACGCCAATACTAATGACTATGATGGGTCCCCCGCGGGTCCACCTTGCGCGCTCGCGCATGGTAGCGGCGGCCATCACTCTCATCTTTGCCGTGTTGGTGCTCACAGGAGGAGCAACGGGTATGTCTAGTCTTCCTGCGCAGCTACGCAGCCGCAGCATCGTTGGCGTCCCCATAACTCCACTACCTGCTGTTTACTGATGACCTCCAGCCCGCTCAGCCCATCCACCACCTGTGCGCCGCGTACATCATCCATCGAGATCGACGATCCGCATCGTCCCTCGCGGAAGCAGTAGCTTGTCTAAACGGTCCCGAAGTGCCCCACAAGCAGATACTCTCCGCCATGACGACACGCTTCTTCTGACCGCCTCTGTGCCCTCGATGGCACCGTACGAAGTCGCTTTGCTCCTGCGTCCGACCGAGGACTTGTTCCACCCAGAAGCCAAGGTCACTTTCCAAAGCAGTGACGGTTCGTCCTATTCGGAGCCGTTGTTGCCCGAGGACTGGCGCTTGTTTCAGGGCGAGGTTGTGCGGCCAGCCTGGATTGAGCGTGTTTGGGCCGAGGAGATGGCGGACATCGAGCACAGCCCACAGGCTTTCCTGGGCCGCGCGAGTGTCATGGTCCATGAAGCCGGCCACAACACGCGCTGGGAAGGGACGTTTACCGTCGACGGTAAAAACTACAACGTTATGACCCGCGAGAACTACGAGCGTGTCAAGACCTTCCGTGATGCCGATGTGTCCGCGTTTGGAAACGACCTCGTGATCTTCAGCGACTCGGACATGGGCTACGAGGAGGGCATTGATGTGCCTTCAAACACGAGTGGCTGCACACACGACCACCTTCCGTTCAACACCGACCCCGAGCATCCAGTTCTCCGTCGCCGTGACGCAAGCCTGTTAAACCTCGGTCGCCGAGATGACATGGGAGGAATGAAACCCAAGACCAACTACATCGACTCCATTGGGTCTACTGCTGGGTGCCCCACTTCGCAGCAGATTGTGTACATGGGTGTCGCGGTCGACTGCAACTATGTGACTGCTTACCGCGACAAGGACACCGCGAGGGCCCAGGTCCTTAACAACTGGAACAAGATCACTGCACTCTACCGCAACACCCTCAGCGTTTCTATCGGCATCATCGAGCTGGTAGTTCAAGATGCCAACTGCCCCAGCTCCCCGCCCAACGACTTAAAGTGGAACCAGAACTGCTCTGACACAGTTACTCTTGACGACCGCCTCAGCATCTTCAGCCAGTGGCGTGGAGACAAGGGGGAAGATGGCGCTGGTCTCTGGCACCTCCTGACTGCCTGCTCCACTGATACCGAGGTTGGCGTCGCTTGGCTCGGTACTCTGTGCCAGACCGGTGCGAACAAGCAGGAGGGCAACCAAGTCGTTTCGGGCACAGGCGTGTCGAGTGTGTCCAAGACCGAGTGGAACCTCATTTCCCACGAGATCGGCCACAACTTTGGAGCCATTCATGACGTGAGTTTGCCACCTGTGTGGTGCTTTTGTCCTCGTGCTGACATCTTCAGTGCATGCAAGGTTGTTCCCTGACTAGTCCATGCTGCCCCAGTTCGAAGAGTTCATGCGACGCAGGTGGTCAGTATATTATGAATCCAACGACAGCCGAGAAGGAGGACCAGTTCTCGCCTTGTACGATCGGCAATATCTGTGAGTTCTCAGCCCTTGCTGCTCAGCATTCGCTAATCGTGAGGCACTTTTTTGAGCAGCGGTTCAAAGAAATGCGTCCAAACTCCGGGTGCTGAGGGTGCTCCCAAGCTCATCAGTCTCAAGCAATGCGGTAACGGTATCGTCGAGCCCGAAAATGGCGAGGAGTGTGACCCAGGAGGGAACAGCACGTCGTCTTGTTGCGACCCCAACACGTGCAAGTTTATCAACAATGCTGTCTGTGACCCATCCAACTCGGCATGCTGCACCGACAAGTGCCAGTTCGCATCTGCGGGGACAGTTTGTCGCCCGGCTATCGACCCCATCTGTGACACGCAGGAGGTGTGCACCGGCACGTCTGGCGACTGCCCCAAGGATGTGACTGCTCAGGATGGCAAAGACTGTGGCAACGGCCTGTCGTGTGCTAGTGGTCACTGCACGTCCCTGGACCAGCAATGCCAGAAGGCTGGCTCTTCGCTCAACCTCTCCGAGGCGTGCGACTCCCGGGACGACCGATCGTGCTACGTTACTTGCAAGGACCCCAACGTTGCGAATCAGTGCACTATTCTGCAGACCGTTCTCATCGACGGCTCGCCCTGTGGGTACGGTGGACACTGCTACAACGGTACCTGCGCTGCTGGGCCGTGGCAAGATCGTTTCAAGGCCATGTACACCCAGAACCTCCAAATCGCGATTCCCGTCACGATTGCCGCAGCCATCATCGTAAGTCATTTCCAGCAAAACCATCGCTGACAAGCAGCTCTTCATGATTCTGTACTCGATCTCGCGGTGTTGCTGCCAGTGCTTCGGTGTCGGTCGCCACCGGGGCTCCAAGCCAAAGAAGCAGAAGAAGGCATGGGACCTCAACCAAGGGGGTGTTGCCATGGCGCCTTACCCAAAGCCGGGGGAGACGGGGGTCGTTCCAGGGCCAAACCAGGGCCGGCGGGGATTCCCAAGTAGTGACCTGCATACTGGGCAGCCTTTGCTCTCGGAGCAGGAGCAAGCGCACCTTGACCAAGGGCACCGGCGCACCATCTCGGGATCGTACAGCGACGACATGGGCCTGGGAATGCCCGTGCGCGCATCCTACACCGACCCATACGCTACGGGAAGCGGCGGTTATGGGCATGCTGCGCCCGGTGGACGAAGCGACTGGGTTGACGAGAGATCGTACAATGGGCGAGACTTCCGTGACCAGGACTTTGATCAGTACGACCAAGGCCATGAGTATCGCTATGATGACGGCATTCCGCGGAACCAGTACGATAGCCGCGGGCACATGCGGGAGTGAGCGACGAAGGGCGGGGTTCAGTTGAACACTTGTGCTATTATAGAGTATCTCATGTACCTTACCTCAACTTGGACCCATAGCATTCTCTTTGGCAATGGCCATGCCAGCATAACGATACCCCCATGATGCATGAACACTGCGATGATGCTAAGTCAAAGATAGTCCTGAGAAGATAACAACTGTCTGGACACGATCGTCGTTCCCGTGATGAGCCAGTTGTGATGCTACTTCGGTATCATTGGCCATGTTGCAAGGCTACTATCAGGCATAGTCACAAGATCAAGACTAGTGCTAACGAAACCAAGCGGTCGCTCTGGCGCCCGTCGTCAGCTCCGCTCCAGAAACTGGAGGGTTGAGACGCCGTTGTCGACAGCATGGTAATCATGTTATCAACGAAGGAGGGCGCGAAAAGAAGAGAATTGAAAAGATCCTCAATTGCCTGCTTTCGTACCACGAGCTTTGCTTTGAATTTACATCGTCCCCCCATTTGAAGTTACGTAAACTCACTTCCTATCGCCTTGAGCGTCATTCGGAACAACAGATCGCCTTCCTTGCCATCTTTATTCCGCATCGTTCACTGTTCTCTGACTTGTGGTGGGCTCTCTCTATCGCCCAGCATCATGGAAAGCTCCGAAATGGAGGTGGTGCGGCCCTGTGACGGCCTCGAGGGCGATAGCCCTACGCGTACCCCTGAGACCGCCGTTGACGTCGGGCTCAATCTGGATGCCGAGGATATTTCCGACCTCCACGACTGTTTCGGCATGATGTACGCCGGGAGCGAGTGGGCCAGCGACGACGAGGTGAGTCAGAAGCTGAATGGGAGGCATGCCGGCCCGTGCGTACTAGCAACATAGCTGACAACAGGAGTCTCAACTTAAACCACCGAAAGACGGCTTCGATTTGGTGTGTTGCGTTCAGCGGCAGTGAGATGTGAGGAGCTGACGACAGCCACGCCTTCTCTCAGACCTCGCGGCCCTTGTATCCGCCCCGGTATTCTCGGTCCCCAGCAAGCGGCGTCTCTTCCCGCCTCGCGTGCGGCAGCCGTACATCTTTCCATCAACATCTCCCATTCCCGAACTGCCCAAGCTGGACATTTTCGCGCCCTTCTCTCCCCTCCCTCTGCTGGTGAGGCTACGGACGTTTGGGGCGGCGGGCCTCTCCTCCGTTCCTCAAATTATCGGCGCACAGGCGTGTGCGCTGCACGGTTGGGCGAGCGGAGGACGGGACGCACTGGTGTGCGCCTCAGCGTGTGGGGCGCAGTGGGGCGTCGCGGGGTTGGACGACCTGTCAGCTGGAGTGAGGCGAGGTGTGGTTGCAAAGTTGGCAGCAACGCTATCGTCACGGCATAACCCTGGATGCGCATGGCGCATTACTGCGTCTCCACCGGACCTTGTCCCCCAGCTCCGACGGACGCTCCACCCCCTCACTGCGGCCAGTCTTGCCGCGCTCGCGCGTGCCCTCGCTCAGCAGTCGCTCGCAGGACCCGTCGCACCCAAGTGGACTTCACCGGCGTCTAAGGACGAGATCGCTTGCCTCACTACCGCTCTGCGACGACACCTTCCTCCAGCGCATTCGGAGAAAGAAACGTCCGAGCAGGCGCCGGACTCTAAAGAGGCTCTCGCGGCTGCACTTGCCCTGTTCGGCTGGTACCCCTATGATCCGTCCTTCCCAGCCGACCACGTCCTCCCGCACGGAACACCGACAGATATCGTTGCGTGCAGGATGTGCCGTCGGCGCGTGGGGATGTGGGCGTTTGCGAAGGACCAGACCCGCATCTTCGATCTCGCTGGTGAGCACCTCTCATGGTGTCCCCTGCGGGCTGGGGATGGCTGGTGGCGCGAGTGCGCCCTTGTGAAACCACGGACGAGCGAGCGCACCGACACCAAGGCATTGGGCGAGATGCTTACCATTGGTAATGATCGGCCAGCCAAGCGATGGCGCCGGAGGTAAGGGATTGAGAAAGGTGCTGAGGCATCGGCAACGAACAACACCGCAGGGGAAGAAGTGCTCCAGCCAAGCTGTTAGACGTGTAGAATGTTTGTTGTATGCATGTAGATATGACTCTGTGCTATGCAGTGGCAGTTGGCGAAGCCACTGGATGAGTTTTGGCAGAGAGCGCCCATTGCAACCACCACTCCCTCCCAATGCAGCCTTCCCCTGTCCTGAGCGCCAGTCACAACCCGTCTCTACAGGTAGACATTGGCCGACTTGGCACGACGGACTACCCCTTCGGGGCGCTCGGGGTTGATCTTTGTCTCCGGGACTGGCTCCGCGGGCGCCGTCGCTTCCTGGACGACTGCGGTCAGTGCAACGACAAAGTCTTGGACTCACTCTTGGACCACTCAGCCACAGCCGCATCCTCATTCTCCGTCTCCGCAGCCCTCCGATCCCTTTCCTCACGTTGCTCTCGTCGTCCCCGAAGCACCTCCCACCAGGTCACGTCCCGCATTTCCGCCATGACCTCGTCGTCCGCGCTTGCCGACGTACGAGGGCGGAGCGCGACCATTTCGAGCTCCCGCCTAATCTCGGAATCGGGGACGACCTCCCCAGCCTCAAACCGCGCAATGAGGCCGTGGAGGACACTCTCCTGGGCCGAGGAGCGCGTCGCCTGTGCCTCGCCCCGCTTGCGCTGGCGCAGCAAGTGCATCGCCAAACTGGTTATGATGGTCCAGACGACAATGAAGGGGATGAGGGGCCGTAACCGGGCGCTGATGGGGGGAATGTCCTCTGGCCGCGGGCCACGAGCGCTTTGACCAAGACCAAGGCCGAGGGGGTCATCGTCAGGTGGAGGAGAAGGGGGAGGACGGGCTGTTGCGAGTAATCGCCGCGAGGCTGGGGCGAGGACAGCTCGTGGTGGTCGCAGCGAGGCGCGCAGGCCGATCCCGAAGAGCGAGAGCATGTGGTCGGCGGGGCTGAGCCGAGAGGGTGGTGTGAAGAAGCCCAAGGAGAGAAGCGACGAGTGAAGTGTGGTGTTAGGAATCAAGTTGGGAGGTGGTGACACCGACGCGACAATTCAGCCGCCTCTTGTGGCGATCGACAAGCAGCGGCGTCACCAACTTTTTCTGCCTCCACCCATCATCTCATGTCCACAACCCGATAGCGACTCGACCATGTCCCCACCCCTCGCGTGCCAGCGCGAGCGTGACGAGCTTGTACAGTGTGTCCTGCGTACTGACTGGTATGTTGTGAACGCGGAGCGAACGCTGGACAGTCAGCCTGGGGGCGGATTTGGCTGCCCGAGTCCGTCTCGGACCAACGAGCGTCAACGCTCCCGGGGTTGCCTGCGCCGTTCATATTCCTGTGGCCTTGATGTCACGACTGGGCTCTCTTCTCCGGGTACAAGCTCATTCCAGCGTCCTCAAGCAAGGCAAGACTCCACACGAGTGCCTCAGCGACAAGAACAACTTGCCATTGCAGTGCCAGCACCTCCTCTCGTCCTTTTCTGACTGCAAGCGCGGCCTGGTGAGTGTAGGGTACAATTTGCGGGACAGAGGAGGATGGCCTCGGCGGCGAGCTGGACCGAAGAGTGCAAAACGGGGGTGTTGTCGCCGTCTCGTCCGTGCCAACATGAGAGGTAGTGAGCGCATTCCGTTGCACCTGTTCGCCGGCGAGGAAGTTGGGGCTGCTGTCTCCCTCTAGTCGTCACCGAAAACGCTGAAACTCGCTTTACGCTAGCGGTGCTGACCGCAGCTCGACATGCGCCGTCGATTCCGCGGAAACCACTTGAGCGACGAGGCCAAGCGTGCCGGGTAGCTCCAGTCGTCGGCATAAGCCAGCAGATAGTTAGATCTCTTTGTATGCATGACACCACTCTGTAATGGGAAGCGATAATCTATTGCAGTCTCGGCCGCTTGTATTGTACATACCTAGTCCTCTGCTGCTCCTTTGACTGCTTTGGACTGGTAGTGAGCTTGATGCCACCCGGTTTGGATGTCAAGCGGCGCATTTTGTGACGTCGACGATTTCGCAACAACAATCTGATGGACTGGTGGATTCGGTTCATTGCTCTGTACAATTCACCTTTATCATCAAATGCTCCAACCGTAACATCTCGCCACGACGAGCGCTCTCCATATCTACTGCCCACTTATCACCGGCAACGCCTCGGCGCCGTCTGACGACCTCAGCTTTCCATCTTTCCCGATCTGACGCCGTGCCGCGATGTCGCTGGACCCATTCGAGGCGCGCCTCCAGTTCCTCAAACTCGTGCGCACGCTCAATGCGTCACAACAGAGTATTCAGAAAGTCGTCTCCTTTGCTGTCAAGTATGGGGCGCGGTGCGGGGACGATCTATGGGAGTGTGTCGGGGACGAAATAGGCAAGGTGAGTTGTTTTGCATGGGACGTTACAAATGTGGTCCACGATAATGAGGGTTGTTTCCAACGACTCGGCGCAAGCGGTTTTCCGCGATCTCTGCATACCCTCGACACTCTTCCTTTGCTGACCCCAGGGCTCCCTCAACTCCCGCATCAACATTCTGTACCTCCTCGACTCTCTCGCAGAGACCTCATCCGCCATCGGTCCTCCCGACGCGCCCTACCTGCCTCTCATCGAGCGCTCGCTACCCGACCTCGTCGCCGCCGTGGTCCCCAATACGCGGGAAGGACTTCTCAACGCCCGCAGTGCGCGACTGATCCTCGAATCGTGGCGCGCCAGGCGCGTGCTCGACCCCTCAGCCGTCGACGCTGCCCTGGCCATTCTCGCCGAACGGTCACACGCCGGCGCTGCGTCCTCCGAGGCTGGAGAAGGAGGCGCCCGCATGTCCCGCTCCGACATCCTGCGGCGGATCGAGGAGGACCGCGAACGACAAAAACGGCTGCGCGAGCGTATGTGGATCCTCCCGATTCCGCCTTTGCGGGCGAGCACGGCCAATCCCTCGCCCGCGAGCCCGAGCCCGTTTGCGCTTACACCGGCATCGCCTAAGCCACCACCTGATGCAAGAGGAGGAGAGCGAGGGAAAAAGGGCATGCCGCCCCCACGACCGCCTGTGATTGTGCAGCCTGTGGCGACTGTGCAGCCCCTCGATGTGGAGTTTGAGCAGATGTGGGAGGGATCGAGTGATCTCGATGACGACGACTTTGATCGCATGCGAGAGTGAGTGTTGCGCGCTCGACTATATCGAAGCCAGCCTCTACGGGGACGCAGCGGTCGCCAATGTAAGACTCCGAGCTGACGTGCAGGAGTGCAATCGCTGCTGGCCTCGACGTTCCCAGATAACACCATGAGGTGCCGCGGCACGACAACTCTCGACCCTAGCAAACCTCCCACCACAGCACACAGAATTGCACTGTACAGTAGCATTATGAACGCATCTAACCTGTACTGTCTACGACGAGATCGAACACCTCACTCTTCTTGTCTGACCTCTATCGGCCCTATTTGGACGCAATCACCAGTTCAACGCCTGTCCTCAGCGTTTCCCTTGCCGCATCCAAACGTTTACTCAGATCTGCGACTAGCGCCTCGTCACCCACAAGGCCCCCCTTCGCCCACTCTCCTTTGGCCGGTGCACCAAGACCAGCAAGCCGCTTCGGCAGCGCCTCTCTCGCGTTTCTCAGTCCCACCGCGAGCTCAACGAGCGCAGCGGGCCGTTTCTTCCCCTTCTTAGCGGGTCCCGCGAGCTCGTTCACTCGGCGCTCAACAGCATGCGCAGTTCCCACTAACCGCGCGAGAGAGAGGTAGGCGTCCGTGCGTACCCATGTTGTAGTTGCCGAGCGAAGTGCGGCGATGGAGCTGTCGTAGAACTCGGCCATGTTGGGTGTGGACGCCGTTGGAGTTGAGGATGGGGTGGCTGAGGGTGAGGGTGAAGCGGCGATCGCAGCTGTGATGAGAGTATTGAGAGCGTTCACGAAGGCCCTGTCCGTTGTCGAGAGGCTGTCGCAGTCGATGGAAAACTCTGGCGCCACCTCACCGCGGAGGTAGTACGCCACGCGCAGGAGGGTGGCGCCGAGCGCGCGTACCGTCGCTTCGTCCATTGTTGGCTGTGGCGCTGTACCACCCACCAGGCCATCGGCCATGAGCTCAAAGTTTCGGTTGTCTACAAAGGGGGCATCATCTTGCAGACCGGCACTCAAGCTCTCCACAGTCGACGCAAACCCAGGGGTCCCGTACGCGAGTGCGAGGCCCAGGTCCTCAACCTCCAGCACTCGCTGGGCAATACTCCGCTCCAAGGCCCGGATGAGCGCGCGCACCCCATGTACTTTGCTGTAGGTCTCGTGCTGAAGCGCCTGCTTGATGTAGTTGGGCAGCTGGGCGGTTAACGCTCGTCTATCGTTCCCACTCACGTCGGTCACACTACGCCCGTACATGTCAGTAGCGCGGTCGCTGTGGTTCGTCCACGGCTTCAAGCATCCCCCAACCTTTGCTTCGAGTGCGCCCCGCTCCGTAACAACATGCAAAAGATTGTCGAGCTGAATCTCGGACAGGCTGAGCTTCTGCAGGTGTGGGGAGTACACTTCTGGCGCACCGAGGAGACGGTACACGCGCACAAGGGTGAAGTGGGCGGGATAGGATGACGGAGACTTCAACACCATGTACTCGAGACACTCGGCCGCGTGCATCAACGGCGTGTCGTCTGCCGTCAGCGTGTTGAATGACTTGCGAGTTTACCCTCAGGCTTGGTCTGCCATAGGCGCGTGAGGACTGAAACGGCAGCCATCCCGATTGGGTCAGCGGGCTGGGGGTCCGTGGAGGTCAGGTTCTTCCCGTACGCCAGGCCGTCGAGGTACAGTCCCCAGAGCCGGCGCGCCTCGTCCATTGACGGTGCTGGGGGTTCATCGACCTGGCGGCTAAGGAAGAGCTCAGCGACAGCGCGAGCGCAGAAACTCCGCTCGTCCGAGTACGGCCGCCCGGCGGCAGCAGTCATGATCTTCCGCATGGCCGCAGAATGAGTGCCAGTAATGCCTGCCATCTCGGACTCTGTGGTCCACTTGCTTCCCCATCTGTTGAGATAGTCGCGCACGGTCGACTCCCATTCCTCCTCAGGCATACCGTTGCCGCGCTGGCCCTCCTGAGCGTCCAGCTCAAGCAAGGCCAGCAGCGGCGAGCGTTCCTTCTCGCCAATCGCCACGATGAGGTCGCGGAACAGTGCAGCCGCCTTGGCCGCGCGCGCATCGCGCTCCTCGCCGGCAGCAGCAACCGCCGCAAGAATGTGGCGGTAAAACGCATAGTTGTACTGCGCCTCGGGGTCAGCACGAAGGAGGGCCGATGTGGAGCTGAACTCGTCCTCCCACACGTTTGCTGCTAGCGTCGCAGAGTCAGTGCGTTCAGCAACCACCCGCGCGGCAGCCATGCCGAACCAGCGTCGCGCGAGCGACCCCTTCCGCCCCTCCTCGCGTACCAGGCGCCATGCCTCTGCCACATCGCCGGCACCGAAAGCCACCTGGAGCCGGAGCCAGAGCGTCTCAGCCGTCGGCACATCCGTCCCCGTCGTCCGGAGTAAAAGCTGTGCAGCGAGGAGCGACTTGGGCGGCGCGGCGGGGAATAGCTTTGCGTCGGTAGGGGAAGGTGTGCTCTGTGCCCAGGCGGAGTAAGCCGCCAGACGCGCGCGCGCTGGGATCTTCTGGAGGTTGAAGGACTTGCGCGAGGCCTGATGTTAGTTTGCGCTGCCGATCACCTCGACTCACGGAGGCCATGACCTCGGTATTGCCTATGGCGGCAGCCTCAAAGAAGACCTGGTCCGCGAGGTCAAGGACGTCGGGGTGCTTGTTCCACAGTTCCTGGAACATCTGCAGGGCGAGCTCAGCTGGGGGGTCAGCTAGGACAGATCGACAACGGCTCACGTCGGCGTATGCTGCGGAGGACGCTAGAGACGCGCCAAATGCTGCGTGGGGAAAGGGGACCGGTCTTCTGCACTTCCTCGTAAGCCTTGAGAACGGCGGCGCGCCCCTGCCCCGTCGAGTCGGCGAGCATCATGCGCGCGACCTGGTGTCAGTGACTAAGAACTGTAAAGGACTTCATACCGGGAGCCCGGCTCAGACTCAAACTGCATCACTGCACGCCGAACTACTCACCAGTGCGGGCTGAGACTTGGGATGCTTCTTGAGCCACCGCTCGATGGTGGACTGCGCAGGCTTGATGCGGCCCTCGTGGATGTCGTCTGGTGTAAGCTGCTCGGTTGGGGGAGGTTTGCAAGGGCGAGGTCCTGTTCATGATCCCGCATACGCACCGAACACGGGCTGGAGCTTACGCTCCTCGGCCGCCCAGTCGACCGGTCGGGTCATGATGTGCGCCAGGCGGTCCACGTGTAGTAGAAGCAGAGAGCGAGATAAAGTGTAAAGAGCAAGACGGAGTTGAAGGTGAAAGTTCGAGGTCAAACACGTCACAAATGTGGCAGAGGTCGAATTGTCAAGTGGGTCAGTTACCCGGATCAACAGATCGACATTGTAACCGGAATGATGCCCACCTCGCTTGCCTGCCCTGCGCAGAGGGCAGTTCTGCGCAGCACGACGCGATGCATAGAATCAATGTGAGGGTAACAACATTCTTATGGCCACAGTCAGATTGTCAGAGGCCCCAGCGCATAGACGCTGCGCCAGTGACAACCACAACTCTGCAACTTGGCTGCCCGACCAAAAGACAAAAGATAACTTTTAATGTGGACGAGTTAGGAATCGAACCAAAGACCTTTCCAAATCACTATGACGTCATGCGAATGGAACGCTCTACCAACTGAGCTACACGCCCCGCGAAGGGTTACACTCTGAGGGAGTAGCTCGCTCGTCTTAACCTCCTCCTTGTCCAAACCATCAATCCCAGCATGGTTTCTGGCTCTTGGAGCTGCCAGTTCGGAGGCTAAGGCTGCTACGAGCCAAGCCATGGACGCAATAACTCATCCCTGAAAGGCTTGGCGCGTAATTGTAAAATAAAGGTTGAGTCGGTCAATTCAAGACCGAGTCGAGGGCTGTAGATAAGGCAATGTGAGTCGGACCGAGATCTCGATTGACCCATGTGCTACAATTTAGTACTCTACGAGTGCCGGGGCCGACCAGACGCGCTCGACTCCGAATCGTGACACTTAAGAGAGCCGGCTTGAAGCTGTTGACTGACCACTACCCATCACCATGGCGACAATAACAGAGGTCACAGACGCGTCCCCAGCGTCCGTGGAGAGACTGGCCAACTCTTACGCTACCGTCTTTGACATTGATTTCTACCCCAACAGCGCCATCTACGCCTCCCTCCTCCGCGAAGAGGCCAACCAGACTATCAACCTCTTCCTCAGGCAGACGGTGTACCGCTCGATCCTGAATCCGAACCATGAGATGCTGGCTATCTTCGACGCGGACCACGAGGACGCAGCTGCGGTAATGATCCTAAAGTGGCCTGCTGACGAAGGGGAGTGAGTGGACGAGCAGGGACTGGCTGATTCCAGTTCGAGTTTCTCGGACGAGGCGCCCACGCCGTACGATGCGGAGCTTGAGGCCCGGACGACCCCGGAGGCTGCGGCGCGAAAGAAAGAGGTGAGTCGGTTAGGTCGTCCTCGTGTTTGACCGCAGCTCGATGAATACGCCGGCGCTCTGAAGGCGATTCAGCCGCCCGGCGAGCCTGAGCCAGCGCAGTGCCGTATCTCGTGGCTCGGTACTGCGCCATGGGCCCAGCGTCGTGGCCTGGGCACAAAGCTGGTGCGGTACGCTGTGGAGAGTGCGCGCGCCAAGGGGAGGGGAGCGTGTCTATCGACGCACACGGAGGAGAACGTAAGTGCGCCAGATGACAGACGTTAACATTCAGGCCAAGTTCTACGCCCGCCTCGGCTTCGATGTCGTTGCGCGCGATGAGTGGAAGATCGGGGAAGTCCCGTTCATCTGGTTCAACATGGCGGCCCCTGCGAAGGCAAGGGCTGCAAGTGCTTAGCTGCATCCATGAGAGGATGCACAGCATATCCTGTATCCTCAATGTATCCCAGGTACGAATACTTCAGCTAGAGGGTACACTCGATCCATGCTATGCGATTATCCAATGCTAGCGAATTACTATTGCTACTGATGCGGTATCCACGATCCCAAAATCTACACAACTGTTCCTACTGTACTGGCAACGCTTCACGTAAACGCGTATACCTGGGGTATCCGTACACACACAAAGTCATTCCCAGCCCCAGAACCCGTCCCAAGCTCGTGGTACCTCAACCCCACGGAGCTTGGACCGCTTCACGCGCGCCTTCCAGCGCCACCAACGCACGATAAACGCAACACCACACGCTACGAGGAACACCCCCACGACCACGCCGATAAAGTAGCCGTGGTAGTATGGCGGTGGGCCCTCGGGATTGCCCTCGCCGTCATCCTCCTTACGGTTGTGAGGAACTTTGACGTTCATCGAGAACATCCCTGGGATCAGCTCGGTCAGTAATGACTGGCGTACCTGTGACAAACTGCATGGGGAGGATGCCGATAGAGACGACAGATAAGGCGAGAATCAGCGTCGAGATCTCTCCGCGGGACGTGCTCCCGGTGACGTGAAGGTAGGAGATGTATGCTGGCTGGCAGTTGGCGAGGATATACTCGTAGTGGTAGAGCGATGTCTGGAGGAGGAGTATATGGTCGTGCACGTCGGAAAGGTATGCTTCGACGTCGTTCGCGGCGCCGAGCTGCCGGTTGTCGGTGGCACGCTTGAGCAGGCTCGCGACGACGGCGTGCTTTCCCCCCAGGAGGCGAGAGAGACCAGTAACCAAGCGGCGGAGGTTGGTCATGCTGTTCAGCACTGTCGGGCGGTCGAATACCTCGGGCGCTGTGGGCATGTATTGTTTGGGTCTGGCTGTTGTGATAGGGAGGAAGAAGAGCCTGAGGTAGAGCAGCGTCTTCAAGAGGGGGTTTGTCGCCGTCCGCCCATCGAAGGTGCTCTTGGCAAACACCTTCTTAACTACGCGGGACATGACGGCCTTGGTTGCGCCAACACGCGATACTTGGCTGGCCAGCCGACGCTTCCGCCGTTTGGCGAAGTTTTTGTCGTCCATCTCGATCCACTCCACATCCTTGTCGTCGTCGACAAAGTTTTCGATGTGATCGGCGTACGGCGCGTCAGAGGGTGACTCAGACTCAATGTTGGGCAACTTGTTATGTGCTTCCCGCGGGTCGCGTGTAGGGTCGATCGTCAAGGAGTCCATGTCGTCCACTGCTCCATCGACATAACCAGTAAGGGGGAAGAAGGCGTCCACAATTGAGTCGAGCAGTCCGTGCGCGATCCAGTCGGACGTCGGCTCGTGAACCGGCGCAGACAGGACGCGGTCGCGTACGCGCGATGTGTGCTTGGCGACATCGTCGTAATGGAACTGGCGGTTAGCGGCCGCCGTACCACACAGTAGGCACTCACGCTAACAATGCCGTCGGCAAAAACAACGAGGTAGAGGTTGATACCTCCAACAGCTACACCTTCAAGACCCTCTTTGCCTGGATTGTCTTCCACGATCTCGACCTTCTCGCCAGCCTTGGACGCCGCTCGCCCTGCAGCGCGGCCAAAGCCCCATCCTCGTCGTGTCCGCTCCTTCTTTTCACGGGGCTCATCGTCTGGCACATTCTCGTTTGGGTCGCCCGGCAACGCACCAGCCACGCCTGCCATACCACCAATCTTGGCCCCAGGCGGGTGATCGGCCGTTCCAGGGGTGTACTTGAAGTACTGCTCGTCCAAAGCGCGCACAACGACAAAATAGTAACCCAAGGCATCGAAGGTGTCGAGCTTCTCCCGCGGATCCTGGTGCAGCACGTCCTCGAGCGTAAGCGGGTGTAGGGCGAGGAGCTCGCCGATGTCGCGCAAGTCCTTCCATGTTGGGCAGGAGACATCGAGCCACCAAGCTGCTCGAGGTTTCGGAGGCTGGATATCAATGCTACTCTGCGGAGAGGGGATGGTCGGCTCTGTGGGTATTCCGTCGTCTACAAGTCCTCGGAGGCTCGTAGAGCTGCTTGACCGAGGGCCGACCATACCCAGCAAATCTGAGGCCGACTTCGGGCGGACAGGACCTAGAAAGGTGGGTGTGCCGCGCAGCTCCTCCAGACGCGAGAGCGTCCTGGGGACGACCGGCCGCCGACTGACTGGCGGGGCTGCGAATGTGCGCTGGCCGCTGCGCGATCTTCCCGGGGCAGAACCACCGCGCCGCACTGGCACACCGAACGATTTCGAAGAGCCTTTGCGCGACTGAGGGGGCCGAACTTCAAGGTCGGGATGGATGATTCCCGACGCTGCCCGCGCCTGCCGCACAGCCTCTAGGATGGGCTGCAGCACAGGCGTCGTGATGACCCGATTGGGAGTGCTTGCGGGAGTCACTCCCCCAATGGGCGGAGTGGCGGGAGAGACGGGGAGGCTGGTGTTCGAGTCGCCAGCCCCACTCTCCCCAGGAATGAGGAGTGTAAACTCGCGCCGACGGGGAACATGTACACGTCGCGGCCTATCATCCGTACTCTCAACCGTCGCGCGGCTCACGGTCCGCGTGAGGGCTCGACCCAACCTCCCAATAACTCTTGTCGCAGCGCCATCGCTGCTGGTCGAGGACGAGCTGGAGGAGCTCACAGCGGACATGTCGGCTGTGGAGGCACTCCCACGGCGTCGAATAGCCCCACCGATACGCTGGACCACGGCGCGTGTGGCGCCTGCCACACCTCCGCTCCCCCAGGACCAGCTGGACGAACCACTACTGCCGCTCGACTCTGTCAGCGCGTCGTCATTCGGCGGAACGGCCGGTGTGGGATCGGGTGTGGGATCAGACGTAGCGCCGCGGTACAGGTCTCCGTCATTGGTTGTCCATCCTAGCCTGCTGTGTCCGGCAAGGACTGGTTGACCGGCAAGCATGCCCAATCCGGCGGGCGCGTCGGAAGCCAAGACAGCCCTTGGTCGCCGCCGTCGACGCAGCTGAGCCGGGGTGAGCAGTTCCGCGAACTCAGGCTGCTCTAGTACGGGGTTTGGGCCGGCTGTGTGCGCCAAGATCGGCGTGGGCGGTTGTGTTGAGGCCGATGTATTGGGAACGCCGCTAGGGCCGAGCATGGGGGTCACATTCGCTGCACCGCCTTGGGGTCGGATCGAGCTCGGGCTTGCCTGGCCGTGCGGTCCATGAGGGAGAGGCGCGAAGCGGGGCGAGAGAGGGGAGTTGGACCGTCTGTCATCGTTATCGTCATCGCCATCGCCATCGCCACCCGCATTGCCCAGGCTGGACGTCGGGTGCGCCATGTCGGCATGCAAGGTAGGCGAGGAGGCGGCCAACGGGCTCAGAGTACGGCGTGGGTCCGCGTCATCATTCGCACTGCTGCCGGCGGGATGGCAGGAACTAGCGGAGAGAGGGGATGGGCTGATGAGAGGCGACTTGTCGCCGTTGCGACCTCGAGTCGTGGGGGCCATGGTTTACGGCCTCGGGCTCGGAATGGCAGAGATGGTGATCATTTGCGGAGCTCCCGGCACGCCGCACATTGGACGCGCCGGTGTGAAAATATTTGCGCCAATGTGCACCACGGCTACGGCGTCTAAGGCGCTGACAACGGCTGGTGGCTGAGAGGCGCAATGTAGGAGCGAGTGAGTTAATGGATGCGTTTGAAAGATGAGACGAATGGGGTGAGTGAGATGAGTAGTTGCTACAACAAGTGCTAGTTTGGGATGTTTGCCCAGGGTGGGTCATTCACCACCCCACACAATCACTCGGCCCAAGCCAGGCCCAGAACTTGGGAGCTACAAAAATAAAACGCCACTCTTAATTTGTTGATGCACGTGTGTCGTACCTCGCGGGTAATGCATTCTTAAGACCCCTCCCACTAACCATGCCCAGTGCGCCAGTGCCTCGACCTACTCATTCTCATTTCAGCCTCAGAGCGCTTTCGAGGCTTCGATAACAACGTCCCGAGTACTCGAGTACATGCATGATGGATATCAAATGTTGCAGGGTAGTCAAAATCAAGAAATGATCAACATAATAGGCTATCTACGAAAACCGACTCTGCAGCGCGCTCCGCTTCTCGCTCTGGTGTTCCCCAGGCCTCCCTTCGCTTCCATCCCGATTCAGCAATCTCAGATCGCTCACTTCTTTTCTCTTGCGTTGAGTTGAGCCTTAACACTCGAACGAAGCTTCTTCAAATCCACATCTGTCAATTTAACGGCGTCGCACGCGCGGATAAATGTCTCCGGGAGGAGTAAGTTATCCTGCGGTAAATGGTGGAGGTAACCGAGCACGTCGTGGCTTGTGCGCGGAAGGCGGAGGAGGCGGTCACGACTGAGGGTGAGGACCGCCAAGGACGCGATGAACAGGTATCGCGGACCCTCCGAGACGACCGCATCGAAGAAGCGCAGCACTGTTGGCCAGGGGAGCGAGCGGATGAACATCCCCATCCACCAGCGGACGAGGTAGTCTTGGGCTGGTCTTGTCAGCACACATTTTCGATAGCAATGCCAACGGAGGCACTCACGACCGATACCAAGGTCCGCAAACAGGCGCGCGAGCTGCGGCTCCGTGCCCTGCAGAATTCCCGCAAACACATGCAGATCCACACGGAAGGCAAACCGATCCTTGACGTAGTACGTCTTAAGGACACTGTTGAAGATTCCCGCCATCAGCCAGAACGCGTCCTCGACCACAGCGTGGATGAGGAGCGCACCGCCAATCAGGGCCAGCTCGGAACGGTAGCCATTCGGTGAGAACAGCATGTACGCGCGGAGCAACGTGCGGAGGTCCTGCTGTCCTGGGGAGCCCTGGCGGAAGAAGACAGCATGGTCCGCGTACACCTTTACGATGTCCTGGTCGATCTGTGCGTCGAACTCTCCAGGCTCATTTGTAATGAGGCGCGAGAACAATCCGGGCACGCGCCCCGAGACGCCGTTGGACATGAGCCATCCCCATACTCTACCGCGCAGACTTGAAGGGACGCTCTGTTCGATGATCATGCGCTTGACCTTCTTGGGGATCGGCTGCCCGCGGTTGAGAGGTGTTGAGATAATATTCCGCCACTTCTGCTCCAGTGCCCGAATGTCTCCGGCTGTCTTGCGCGAATGGAAGATAGCTGGCGTCGGAGTGCGATCACGGAGGAATCCCCACTCGTCCGTCTCGGGTGGAGTGTCGGGCACCACCGGCTCCAGGCCATCCCGCGCAAGCTCTTCAGGAGGCAGAAGACCAAGGTCGCTCGAGTCCAGGTTCAGTCGTACTACAGGGGCGCCGTCCGACTTGGTGTGCGGCTTGAGAATCTCAAACTCCATGCCATCTGCCTTGACGGTGGGATCGGCATAGTCTCGGGATGAGATGCCACCTGCATACTGCAGACGACTGGGACCATGACCACCCGAGGCTGTTCGGGTTACAGGGCTGGCCCCCCAAGTACCAGGGCCTGATGCCGACCGCTGATGATTGCCAAACGGTTGTGTAGGTGGCACGATCGGTGCTGACCGTTGCAGTTGAAGCGAGGGCATACGCTGTTCAGGCTGTTCCGGTATAGGCTGCTCCTCGCCGATCGGCATGTGATGGACAGACGGGTCCAACTTCATGTGATGCACGGCCATTGTGGAATTGGTAGACATCCTGGAATTGGCCTTCCAACCACCGCTAGGCAAGCCCAAACTAGAGTTCTCGGATACGCCTGTATCGGCGCGCAGAAATTGGGGCATAGCTTGATGGGCTGGGTTGGACAGCGGGGACTGCATCGTAATAGCAGGTATCCGCGGGGCCAGATCCAACGATGGGTTGCGTCCAGTGATCACTATGGGCTTGCGAGGAGCCAAGTCCAGTGATGGCTTGCGTCCAGTTGTGACAAAAGCCTTGCGTGGGGCCAGGTCAAGTGACGGCTTGCGGCTGCCCGATACTGCCGGCATGGGCGGGGGAAGGTCCAGAGAAGGCTTACGGCCGAATGACTTGGCGATTGCCGCGGAGAACGAACGCGAACGGGCGCGGTGAGCCGGCTGCGTTGGCTGAGACGGCGGGGGCTGTGGGTACGACGAGTTCGAGGACGAGAAAGTTCCCGTGCTCTCGAACGAGTTTGGCGTCGCTGGCTGAGCGCCTCGCGCAAAGGCAGGGTTCAGCCCCAGGTGCGGAGAGTCGGTGGGTCGTGCCATGGTTGCTGGCTCTTCAGGAGAATAGTTGAAGCGGGAAGCCTTTGGCGTCTCGCTTGGCGGAGTGCCCATGAACACAGCCATTGGACTGGGAGCATCTGCGGCCACCTGACGCGAGGTGGCAGGGGCAAGACCTGGCTTGAACGATCCGGGGAAGGCCTGCATGTGGTGGTCGTCACTGACGCTCCGGTTGATGGTCATTGGCGGAGACACCACTCGGCGTGCGAGCTCGCTTGGTGGTGTGCTGTGACAGGAGTCAGTGGAGGGAGTGCCATAGCGCACAACCTCGACAGGTGGAGTGCGACGGGCAGGCGTTTCCGTCTGGCTAATGCCATTAACCGCACCACTGAGAGGCGATGACTGGTGTCCACCTTCAGAAGATGGCGTATATCTGCCCTCCATTTGGGGCGCGAACCGCCGCAGACTGTCAACAGATGGTGATGCGTTTCCAGTTGGGCCATGTCCGCTCGAGCCAGCAGAGCCTTTTCGGAATGGGGTGGGCGGCGTCCCGTGTTGAAGACCGTGGGGGGTGTATCCTGGGGTTGGAGGCGCAGGCGGGGCCGGCCTGGGAGAGTTGTAACGCTGAGATTGGGGTGGAGTCATAGCAGCTGCGTATGGGGGCTGCACACGAGGCGTACCCGATAAAGGCGGGGCATCATCGTCGTAGCGGAATGTAATCGGAACGGGGAAGCGAGAGTTGGATAGGTCAGTCTCCATGCGTCCGACCAAGGTGATTCCTTGGCGGCGCTGAGCCTCGGTTCGCGGTGACTGTGAAGCATCCATCGGACTTGCTCGCGAGGAATCGCTTGCCGGCGATGGTTGCGTATCTGGTGCCGTCGTGACCAAAATCGGAGGTGCGCCGCCCCCCATTGGACTTGACTGCAGTCCAAAGCTGCGAGGGACGGTCGCTTTCACGTGCGAGGCAAGGGAGGCAGGAGCTCGCGGTGGGGGCATCACCGGCATGCGGTCCGGCTCAGCTGTCGTTGGGAGATTCCGACCGACAGGCACATTCTTCGCAACACTGGCCCAGCCATTCTGAGCGTCTGCCATACCTGAGGGATGCGGAGTGAAACTCGGTTCGGGCATCGTGCTCAAAGTTGAATGTGCAACGCTCACCTGCGATGCAAAAGCGGCGGAGTGGTCTTTCAAAGACTTGCGTTGCTCGACTGTGAGTTGCGGATGGTGGCCTAGCGCGTAGAAGCCATTTCGGAGGGCCGCCTTGGCTGCCGCGTGAGGCTCCACAGACCATCGCGAGTCAAAGGACGTGGGAGAATCATGGACGGGCGTCATTGGCGACGACGAAGGGAGCTCTGTGTCCGCGGAAAGGGCTGGTGACAGTCCTTTATCCGACGAGCTCATGTGGTCAATACGCGGCTTCTCGTCGATGACAAGGGGAGGGGCAAGACCGAGAGACGAGTGGACGCCATTGGTAGACCCGTCGTTAGACGAGCCACTTCCGAGGGAACGCGCCTGAACGGGAGGGCCAAACTTGGATGCCGGCAGGCTTTGGGGGGTGTCCAGGAGAGTCTCGTCAGAGACTGAAACGTCTGGCGATCGATGGCGTTTGGACGTTGAGTCAGTAGCTGAGCTGCGGTCAAACGACTCAAGTGACGTCCGTGGCGACTGGTTGTAAGCGAGGCCAACTGTGCCGTCGTCCGATGAGATGTCGATGCCGCGGGACGGCGCGGCAGCCAGTCGCTGGCCATAAAAGAAGGATGGCATGGGTATCGTGTCACGCAGCTGCTCCTGGTCCTGGATCTCGGGAGATCGAAGCGCTTCAACAGGACACTCTCCCTCGTCGTCCGCCATATCAGCAGTGCTGATTTGGGACAGACGATTGTCCGTGGTGGCGCTGAGCGGATGACGCTCTGGGGAGAGAAGCAACTCCCGTGATCGGAGACCGTCACCTCCAAAGGTAGCCAGAGACAATGGGGTGTGAGGGATCGGCGACTCGCCAATGCGCGCCGTTGAGCAATCTGAATCGTCGGCCATCGAGTCTCGATTGTCCAGGTCCAGCGCGATGGGTCGCCGCCGCGGTGGACGCGCTGGTGGGATTGGGCATTTATTTGCTGGCGACGGCGCAGCGATGGCGCGATCGGTGTCGGACTCACTTAAGTCTCCTTCCGAATCCTCTCCGACAGTACCGACGGTACCAACTTCGCTCACGCGAGAAAGTCGAGACCCTTCGCTGAAATCGCTGAACCGATGTGTTTCTTGTGTCTCGACAGCCAGCGATTGCCGTTTCAGAGCCGTCGTGGTTGAGTAGCCAACGCGGTTGACAGTGCGCACATTCCCAGGCGTCACGCCACGTACGCTCGGGCCATTAAACAAGCCGGGAGAATGGAACGCAGCGGCCTGGGGCCTCGGAGACGAGTAGGCGCTCAGACCACGGAGGCCCAGGGACGTGTAATCTGTCGTTGGTGAGGACAACGGATGCTCATCGAGGGCTATTGCTCGTAGTTAGCTTGCGGAATAAGTACGCAGCACCACTCACATTCCTCTTCACCCCGTGAATCCGGGCTTTGGAACTGATTGAATGCACCGAGCACCAATGTGCCAATGGGTTCCGAGTTGTTACTGTAGGACGAGTGGGTGGAGGTAGTGGACTCGGAGAACGTGCGGGAATGAGCAACTGGTGGTGGGCTTGGTTCAATCGGAGTCACAAGTGGCCGTCCACTTGACCGCCTTGGCCGAGTTGGCGGAGACGTATCGTGTTGCTGGCTGCTGGCAGAGCTGCAATCGGAACCAGAACCGGCGTGCGCATCCTTGTGATTTGCATCTGAGACAGCTTGAACCTCGTCAGTCGCATCGCCGCCGGAACGCGGCTCCGTAACACCCCAAGTCTCGGAGGGCAGGACAGCAGTGTCTCCGCCAGTGCTGTAGTCGCTGTCGTCGCTGTCATCGAACTCGTGGTCTCTGAACCGGTTCTGGAGCGATTGTAGCGGCGACTGTTTGGGGGACGGTTGGGACTTGTCCTGCGACCACCGCGGTGAGCTCGGAGCACTGGAGGAAGCGACAGTGTCGAAAGACACGTTCCGACGCTTGACCCATCCAACCTCGCCCTCGCAGTATGCCAGAAATTCGTCGCCCTCATCTCGTAGAAGGATCAAAGTGTCACCTTGGATGTACATGAGCTGGTCCGGGCCTTCGGCGATGCAGTCGGTGAGGCTGGTTGTCAGCTTGCTCGTGCAAGTGGGACGTACGCTGTGGCGTTACCAAGGCCCCCGCGAGCGGCAAAGGCCAGCATGTCATCTATGACTCTTGGGTCGAGACGACGCATGGCTTTGGCTGTGGACGGCGGGCAAGGGAGAGACAGACCGACGGGTGTGGAAAAGGATAGTGATTAGGATGTGATGGAGGAGGCGGTCATACGAATGTTGAGGGGAGACAAGTCGCGTTGCCGATTGCGCGTGTGGGGTGGTCGCGATCGTTGGAGAGAATGGAGTGAGTGTGGTGTTCGTGTCTGGGTAACCTTGTAACGCTGCTGTTTGTAAACTTGTTTGAGATCTTGAGACGCGAGTATTATTATTTGTAGCAAGCAGGCAATTGAGCAAACAAAAACAGGGCTGCGGACAATGCCACGACGAATCTCACGCCGTGCGCCGCGATGAGATGAGATGCGATGAGTTGGCGAGTTGGCGAGGAGTGATTGAGACGGCGTCGAGGATCATGTGAATGAGACTGAGAGGATGATATTCGCGAGAACGGGGTGTATCGAGTAGTTGGGCGTCGGGTGGCCAGCGAGCACCCAGGAACTAGACTACCAAACTACTATCCCCACCATCAGTCCTTCCATCGGACCCAACCTGTTTTGTCCTATGCCCCCCTATCCACCTATACAGTACATGCATTAAGCTACGTGCGGGACAGTATTGTACTACATGTACAGTGAGTACGTACATACAGCACGGGAAATAGAACTGCACATGCATTATGTATTGAGGGACGCTTGGTTAAGTGCGCGGTGCGCGCGGGTGCTGGAAGTGGTTGGCGGGTGCATTGCTTGTTCGTGCCATGTTCTTTGACTTTTTGCTCTCACGCTCCGGCATGCAGAGCTGCAGAGCTAGACAGGGGGTTACAGAAGGGACAATGTTTCAGGGTACTCAGGATTCTCAGGGCAAAACCCACACCCGTTACAGGAAACAGTCGGGGTAAACATCTCAAAAAAGGTTTCCCCATCAGGATATATGCTTTGGGACGGTCCGTGTGCTGTCGCGTGGCGGCCCGTGACATACCGGAGGGGCCTTTTAAGTAGGCTTATGTAGCAGACAGCATGGGCATGGGCAGCAGTGGGCAGCAGGGGGGCAGTACAGGCAGTACAGCAGTACAGGAGGAGGGCAGTATGGGGCAGCATGGCCAGACTCATCCTCGATGCTTGGCTTGCGACCAGCTGTTAGTGTTCTATTGTGGCTAAGGGTAAAGGTAGGGAACGGTTTGGCTCTACCTACCATTCCACACCCTTCCGAAAGGGTTCAACGTCCCGGCGTCATGTAGCGCGTAGCGCGTATGCTGTCCATCCTATCGGCACCATTATTGTGCACACCGAGTACACTGTGCATGTCGGTCTGCCTCCTTTTCAACCAACCTCAACAGAGGTACCTCCCTTGGTCCTCTATGTTTTCTCCTTCACCGTCACAGAATACAGACGGGACGATAAAGAATGCCGTGATTGACGACTCCTCACCCCACCCCAGTTTTGTGGCCCACTACATGGGGTTGACAGTATTAGCTAAGGTATGCAGCTTAATTCACTGCGCTTTCCGCAACTACTGTAGAAACTAGCGCTAATTCCAGACGCCCCCCGTAACATTCCCGAGACCCCCGTAACCTTCCATTGCCTGTTGACACAAACTCGCAGCACAACCAACAACACTGTTCTGCTGGAATATACAAGGTCGTCGCCATGGAAGAATAGGAAGTGAGACACAAGGAGATGCGTTCCGGGTTAAATTCCAGCGATGGCGTGGTCAACTCATACAGCCCCTCCCTCGCCTTGCCAACTTCACGCGTCTCCCTGTTCTTGAATTCTTGTGTTATCAACGGTGTCTCCTCTCCTTTCTGTTGGTTGGGTAAAATCCATTTGGCCTGCTTCCTTCGTTCACTTCAACTGCTGTCGTGATTCTGACTTGATGGACGGTATCAATTGAGACTTGACCCTTTAGTGTTCTACCCTGCAATTGCACATGAAGGCATTTGAGAGGGCGTTCGTTTGCGGGGGAGAAGCTGCGAAAGTGTGGAGAGGGTGAGTGGATGATGCGGGGGAATAATGTGCATGTGGTTGGGGGTGCGATTGGGGTACAACTCCTGAGACTGAGACGCAAAGAGTTGCGCGGAAGGGTCGGTTGCTGTTGCTGATTGAGGTCTATTGTTCATTGCGGGCTAATGATCATTATAGCCGCATTTTTAATAAACTCCTGTAATTCCCTAATGCACGTCCCCCCTCCCAGGCTCATTCCTCCCTTATTCGACCTTATAACCGCCCTTAGTCCCCCTTAAGCCCCATTACAAATCCATCCACTTCAACTCCTTATCTATTCCACCCTCCTATCTCTCTCCAGATGCTTGGTCGTCTTGCGATTCCTTGTGATTCCTGCAATTCCTGCAATTCCTGCAATTCCTGCAATTCCTTCCAGTTCCTATCCAGCACCCAGTAAGCCACAGCCCATTCCTGTGATTCCTTTCGATTCCTCTCCCAACCATCCAAAGACAACCGAGAGGAATCGCCCTTTCAAGACCGCACTGGCGCACTGACCTCTGCTCGTCCTGAAAACGTTAACTAACAACAAAGCAAAAGCCAATGTCAATGTTGCACTGACCTCATCTCAGCTCACATGCCCGCTCATTGCCCGATGCAGATCTGGATCTCCTCCATGGCGCGAGAAGCTTTCCACCCATCACTTTCGAGGGAGTCGTATACCTACTGCCGAGACCAATCCTCATCATCCGCGCTCACACTGCTGACTTTGAGCCTTTTAGAATCATCTAATACATCTCTATTGAACGAGATCCGCCCTGGCGGCCGCGGGAGCACCGTGTTCGCCGATCACCAAGCTAATACTACTGTAGTAGTTCTTATCCGCTCTGCCCGTGTTCGGTGATCACCCGAGGGAACCCATACAGGTTCAATAGCCCCGAGACCTGGAATATGGAAAATGATGTGAACAATGGATGACGCGTCGTTCAACACTCTTTCGTGGACAGGGTGTGGCTTGGGGCGCGGTGGCGCCGTGGCTCGTACAGTGGCGCTGTGGCTGGCGGCGGTGCTCAGACCACTTAGCCATGTTGTCGGGGGAACCACTTTCCGATGCTCTTTCACTTCTGGCTACATGCCTACGCTGGCCGTAGTAGTCGGGCGAAACAGACAAGAAGGACATTTGGGACCCGCAGAACAAGCCCTTGGCGCCGCCTTGACCACCTCCGCCTCCCCTCAATACCACAAGGCGTGGGCATGTTCGGCATTCATCACTGCAGCACCAGGTCATGCCCGTCGTGACAGACTGTCTTTGAGTGTGGGTGATGTGCGTGGTGCTGGCAATGGGGATAGGTAATGCCACAGCCGGACTACTCTACTCAGGTTACAAGTCGAATCCTGACCCAGCCAAGTACAAGCGAGTGATCTGACGACAGTAAAGCGAGCTGTGCTTAAGAAGACCCGGAGTCTAGAGGCCCCGACTTCTTCCCCCCCTTTCGCCCACTCATAGACGTGCCCTCTTTGACAAAAGGTGTCCGACAGAGAGAGCGAGAGCAGGTAACAGCATTGTCTTTCTGCTTTGACATCTATCCGCTAGCTCTCCAAAGTTGAGAGGTCGCTGCCTCTATCGACCACTGCCTTCACTTGCACTTGCCTAGAGCCACTGTCCGACCCGACTTCCACACTCCTTCGTGTCTCCTCACTTTACTCCTACTTTGAGTCCTCTCCCGCCTTTATTCCCCTCTCCTCCCTCCCCTTCCCCTCCGCCACTTCGTTCACCCAGCCCGACTTTCATTGTCGCCACGATGGAGACGGACGCCATCTGCATGAGCCCAGCCGAAGTTACGGCCATGAACGGTGTCCTCCGAGGCCAGCCGGCTGGCATTATTATCACACCGTTTCTCATGGGGTAGGTTGGACTACGGGAGATAAACCATGACGACACTGATGTCAGAATCATCATCGACTCTGTCCTTATGGGTCTGATGATGTCCCAACTGATACACTGGTTTGCACACCAAAAGTCATCGGAGCCTCGAATCACCCAATGGGCCGTTGTGAGTCGCTGCTGCAAGGCGCCCACCGCACGTTTTGCTTACACGACAGTTGACCTGCGCCGTCCTAGGAACAGCAGTTTTCGGTCTGTGAGTGCATTCACCCGCACTGTACAGTGAGTTGAATGCTGACCACAGCTCGACGGGATGGATTCTGTTCCTCTTCGGCTGGAACTTTGGCAACTGGGTCCCATTTACCGACTTCAAATGTGGGTTTTCATTCGAAGCATGCTGGCCGCCACCATTGTCCTTGCGCGCCGCATGGTGGTGGTGTGCTTGCATCGGATGCCAATGACGAAAACGCTGACGCACAGGGGTCTCCTTCTACCCCATCATTGACAGCGGTATGGTTATCGTGGTTCAGGTGAGCGTCCCTCATGTGGCGTCAGGACAGCTTGCTCAGACCTCCAGACCTTTTATGCCGAGCGTGCCTACAAGGTCGCCAACCGCGCCAAGGCGCTTATTCCGGCCGTCGCCGTTCCGATGTGAGTTGCAAGCTCAACGATCAATTTGACACCGAAATTAATTGTTTTTAGGGTCGTCTCCGTTGCCGGTGCTGTCGGTGTCCTCATCGTCGGCGTGACCGGCAAGATCATCGCATTCAAGTACAGGCTCTTCCTCTGGCTCTGGGTGAGTCGTTCAAATTACAGCAACTATCACTTCTTACCCCGCACTTGCGCTGACCAGCCAGATCGTCGGCACCTTCGTAGCCGATGTTATTATCACTTCCACCGTGCTTTGGGGTCTTTCTCGCCAGCGTTCGCCTTGGGAGCAGACTGACATGGTCGTGAAGAAGCTTATCCGGTGAGTTGCACTCCATTCAACGCCTCTGACTCAAGTGTTGCATGCGAGTCGCAGCTCCCGCCAACCATTTGTGCCCTCGCCCTGTTGATCGACTACAGTGTCCAGCGGGAATCAACCTACGGTGTCTTCTTTGAGATGATCCAAGGCAAGGTCTACGTTGTCGGTATGATCTACGTCCTGAACCAGCGCTTCTTCCTCCGTCGTGAGCTTGATGGCGACCAGAACAACATTACCACAGGCCAAGGCATTAGGGTGAGGTTCATAATACGTTTCCAGAAGTTAACAGCAGCCGAGCACGTTCAACTTCAAGAACAACCGCAACGCCGGCCGACCACTTGGCCCAGCCACCATTCACGTCCAGACCGAGACCTACGTCGAAGTGAGTTGAAGGTGTCGCTCGCTTGCCCAAGTTTTGCTAACTATTTCAGACCCACTCCATCAACCCCGCCTTCCTGGGACAACGGGTGCAGCCCAAGATTCGCGAGGCGTCCGAGAGCGGCGACACCGAGATGTCCGAGCTCGACGGCGTCAACCAGAGCGAGGTCGGTCTCAACTCGGAGTACATGGAGCGTGTTCGTGCCGCCCGCAAGAAGCCCGACTTCAACATCTCCTCCTTCGCCGCCATGGGTTAAGCGCTTGGCCGCGGCCGTTGCCGCTTGCCCATCTCCTTTCTCTCTCTATAGGGTACAGTTATCGTTTGTCTGTTCGGGTGCGCGCATCCCCCGCACCATGCCTCAGACCATGCTCTGTCTGGCAGGCTGGTAGGCTGGCGCGCTGGGCGGGCCCACGCCTCATCTCCTCTCCACTACTGCATTATCGTTATACCCTAAACCATGTCTGCCACTTGTCTGTATATTGTGTGGACCAACTGCGCCGTGTCTGTGTCTTGTCGCACTGCCAATCCGGCTGTTAACACTTGCCGAATGTGAGCGCGATGGGCTCCCGAGGCACGCCGCAAAAACTCTAGGCAAGAAAGAAGCAGGGCCACAAGGCACTCTAGATGAGCAATTGATTCTGTCATGCTAGTTCGTGACATCCTTTTCGTGACATGTTATTCGGACTCGGCGTGGTGGCTGAGCAGGGACGTTGGATGGTCAGTGCGGCTCATCTCCCTCCGAATCACCGAGGAGTGGCTCGAGCGAGATCTGCGTCGGATCATTGCCTCGCTTGGCACCAAGCCTGATGGGAATCATGTTCTCTGACCTAGGCTGTGGATGCTTGCAAGATCCGCAACCGATGCTGAGGTAAGCTTACTTCTGATCGTGCCCAGCAAGGATTACATTTCGGCCGCATTCCTCGGCTTGGAATGATTCCGAAGGCGGGGAATGCACGAATTGATGCCTCCTTCCGTTGCACATGATTCATGCGCAATGCTGTTCTACAGTTATGTTGTTGTGACTACTACGAATGTCTTTGCTACCGCCTAGCATTAGACCATGAGGAGAGACGAGAGGGTCGCCTCAGTGGCGAAGACATCGAGAGCCTGCTGGACCTCGAGCTTGCGACGGGCCTCACGGAGCCAGTCCTCCGCAAGCTTGCGTGGCCATCCGGTCAGGCTGTTGACCTCGCGCGTCGCAGCGTCGAGATCCTTCTCGCCGAGCGCCCACTCCGCACGCGCCAGCACGGAGCCGACGTCATTGCCGGCCACCAAGCCAGCCTTTGGCCGGAAGAGGATCTTGGAGAGAACGGCAGAGGCGAGGTGGCTGGCCACGGTAGCCTCCTCGGGAGCAGGGACGAGCGACGCCTCGTGGATGCGCGGCGCGACCGAGTTGGTGAACCACGACGAGAGATCCGTGAAGCTCTTGACACCGGTTGCGGGAATGCCGCTCTGCTCGAGCTGGACAAGAGCGGCGCGCATCACGCTGTCGTCGGCACCCCCCGAGTCGGGGTCGGAGGGGGTAGAAAGCGCCTGAAGAACGCGCACCTCGTCATCGAAGGCCAGATTGCCCTTGTCCGCCTTGGACTGCACCGCACGGAGGGCGGACCAGATCTTGTGCAGCTTGACGTTGTCGTCGAGTGCGGCTGAGTTGTCGAGGGTGATGCGCTCGAGCTGCTTGAGCGAGGTGGTGAGCGAGTCGAGCTTGGCAAGCCGGCCGCCACGCTCAGTCTCAACCTGAGACTTGATCGAGCGGAGCCACCTGCGCTGGAGCTCAATGCCCTGGGAGACGACCTCCTCACGCAACCTGCTGTTAGTTTTGTTCGACGAGGCTCGCTTACCTCTGCTCAATGTTCTGGCGCTGGGCCTCGAGCTCGCCATCAAGCACATCACGCCAGCCGTCGATCATCTTCTGTCGCTCAGCCTCCCAGCCCGACTTGAGCTTGTCCTCGTCCTTCTGCCACTCCCGCTCCTTCTGTGCCAGGTGAGACTCGAACTCGCGCGTCTTGCTCTCGACAGTCTGCTGGAGGCGCGCCTGCTCAGTCTTCTTGACGTCGTCAAGGCGCTTGTTTAACGCTGAGAGATCGGTCTGCGCACGCTCCAGGATGTTGGCAGCCTGGGTGCTAACGGCTCCCTTGGCGGTAGAGAGCGAGGAAGTGAGCGAGTCGATCGTGGAAGCAAGCTGGGCAATGATGGGCTCCTCGCCGCCCAGCTCCCTGACCTTAGGAGTGAGCAGGGGCAGCCTTCCCTCCTCGCTCTTCGGCTTGGGCGGGGGAGGGGGGATGTAGTATCCGGGAGGGGGCTCAAACCCGATGGGGAGCTTCTGGCCGTACTTCTCCTGGCCGTCGAAGGTACGCTCCTGCGGCTTGACGGTCTCGGGGCGAAGAGGGCGGGGCTTAGCAGTGTCCGGGAAGGGGTGGAGAGTGTGCTCGATTTTGTCGACGGCATCCTCCTCGGTCTCCTTGACCTTGTCAACGGCGACTTCGGCAGCCTTCTTTGAGTCCTGGACAATGGCCTCAGCGACGCCGACAGTAGCAGCCGTTGCGGTCTCAGCGCTGTCCTTGACAGTCTTCCTGGCCTTCTCGGCCTTCTCGCGAGCTTCAGCCGCGGCGTGGGAGGCCTTGTCCCGCATGTCGTGCGCCGCGTCAGACGCCTGCTTGGTGAGCTCGCCAGCCTTCTGGCGGGCAGACTCGGCAGCGTCGTGCATGCGCTTCTGCGCATCGGCAGCACCCGACCTGGCCATAGCAGCCGCCTCATGGGCCTTGGCCTCGGCAGCCTTTCTCGCCTCAGCGATCTTGGCCTGGATGTCGTCCTTGCTCGCGCTGGTCAGCTTGACCACCTGCTGGGTGATCGTGCCGGGGCCGAACTGGTCCCATCCGTGCTCGTCCGCATAGTCGGCGAGCCACTCTCCTCCAGGTACCTTGATGAAGAAGTCACGATACTTCTCGTTGTGGGTCGAAATGTACGCCGAGACGGGGTAGAAGACGAGGGCGCCGAATGCGGTCCAGAAGACGAGGCGGCGCAGCACGCTCTTCTTGGGCGGCTGGTTGATCGTCGCAGCGGCAGCTCCTGCTGCCGTGGGCGGAGGGGCCTGCTGGAGACGGACCGGGGTCGACGTGAGGAACTGGGGTTGGGTGAGTGATTCCGGTCACGAGATTGGCCGGAGAGCGTCAAGACTTACACGCCGTTGGGCGAGCGCCCGAGGACCCCTCGCTGGGACCATCCTAAGCTGGGCGTACATTTTGATACCCAGTCACGAGAGGATACGGTTGGGTTTTAGATGAGAGGTGGATAGGCAACTCGCGATCATCATTCGGTGCTCCCATGGCATTCATCGGGGCGAGCGGAGCAGAAGCCAGGCGGGGTCACTCGGAACTAGCCGGCGTTAGTCCCCATACAAATGGTGACCTCACCATGTGGCGGAATCAAATAGCTCCGAACGGCCGGTGGAGGTCGATGCCTTCCATTGCTGGTTGAAGCATTATTGCCACTCAAAAGTCATAGTTCTCAACAACAATCAACCATGGCAGCCCCAGCAGTAGCGCAAACCGCATCAAACGGACTGGGATACGCGTCCTCAACTGCTGCTCCTGCATCGGAACCGGTAGGCGCTTCTCAGGGAGCAGATGACATCGAAATCCGCCTGGAGTTTGGGTGCGTACTCCCCCAATCCAGTCGAGGAACCAAGCTCACAGCAGCGGGGGTCTGCACCTCATCTTTTCGGCCCAGCCGAGGCACACGGTCTATATCCCCAACACAGTCCCAGGAAGTGACCGGCCGGCCGATATCCGCTTCCTCATCCAGTGGATGAAGAAGAACCTCGTGTCCGAGCGTCAAGACATGTTTGTTGACGGCGACGGCGTGTAGGTCTACCGTTCTCTTATCGGGGCTAGACCGCCACTTGGCTGACATGTAGGCGGCCTGGTATCCTCGTGCTTATTAACGATGCCGACTGGGAGCTAGAGGGAGAGCTAGACTACGAGCTCAAGGACCGCGACGAAATTGTATTCATCTCAACCCTTCATGGTGGATAGTGGTTGAGAGACATGTCTGGCGGTGCAGCATTTGTTTACATTGTACATTACACTTCATTGCATAGAGATGTATCAGCGGCACAGAGTGAACAGCGAGGGAGTAATGCTACAGCTTGCCCATTGTTGCGCTGTTGCAAGTTGTTAAGTACATCCTTGTGAGCTTGTGAGTTTGTGAGCTCGTCGCTTGCATCTAGCATCTAGCTATCTAGCTTTGTGCGCTTGGGAACTTGTGAGGGCAAGGATCCTAACCACGTGGTTGTGCCGAATCGCCACCCATGACATGCAAGGTTTCAAGGATCGAGGTCGCCCGACGGACCTGCAATGCTCGCAATTCCTGCAAGTTGATCACAGCCTCTGCATCGACAACCGCGCAGCTATGTTCAAGAAGGCGCTCGCGCACAATTCAAATGCGACGCCCATCCGCTCCTCGGCGCGGCGGCAGGTCGTCAGCAGCCTCTTCGCTCAGTACCCGGGTCTGCACGAGTCCGTAGCCGAGGACGGCGCCGAGGCCGCGCCTGGCAAGCTGAGCGAGAAAGACCTCGGGCGTATCCTGGTTCCGGATGGCGTGCGCATGTCCAACTTTGAGACCAGCGGCGGTGTGGACGGTGTATGTCCCATTTACGCGCAGACGGGATAGCTGACCGAAGACGATGTATGTCGCGCCGGATGGCGACCCACTGTGGATGACCTTTGGTCGTGGGTCCAAGGAGCTCACGCCGACATGTATGTCCTGCGAGCTGCTGGAGCTAACGCTAGTGTACCTTCTCGCCCGGCTGCCTCCTGGCGTGAACCCATTTCCCGTCCTCGAGCTCCCGTACCCCCTCCCACCACCATTGCTGTCTGGTGCGGCGCTGTTCCTCCCGGCGGTGCGGCATCTGGATAAGCCCTGGCGGCTACCGAAGGTCGATGCGGGCGCGATCGTCACCTTCGTCGCTCCCATCACAGGGGACGGTGTGTCGTATGTGGGTGTGGGTCGTGTCGTTGCCCAAGACGGTTTGGAAGGAGCCTTGGAACTGCTCATCAAGCACCGCACCGAGGGCGTAGAGCGCGACAAGGGCAAGTTCGCCGACATCCTCTGCATTGTTGATGACCAGTACGTTGCTACAACACAGCCCAGCACTGCTATGCTTACACACACCAGTCTCTGGGATCTGGGATCCAAGCCCTCGATGCCGTCGTTCCCACTGCCATCGCCTCGTCACCCTCTGCTTTCTCCGCCAGAAAGTGAGACCGGAGCATCTAAAAGTGCAAACGTCGCGGAAGTGACCGATGGCATGGGAGCGGTGTCGCTTGAGTGCGCTGGAGATAGCCAACAGACGCCGGCACAGGGACAGCCCCCGAAGATCGACACAGCCGAGCATCTAACACCCGCTGAAGTGTCCACACTCCTCTCTGCTGCCCTCCTTCAGACACTCGTGACACTTCCAAGTGGGACGCTTCCGCTCCCTGCATCCCAGTTGTACTCGGCACATATTCTTCCCAACCGCCCAGCCTACATTCCCGCCGCGCGGCGAGATGACGTCGTGATTGGGAAGAGCGAGTGGAAGAAGCTGGCCAAGTGGATGAAGGAGGCGAATAAGGAAGGGATCGTCAAGACCAAGGACACGAAGGGCGAAGTCGTGGTCACTGGGTAAGAACACGTGCGACGATTGGCTAATGCTAGATTTGACCCCAAGCACCCTGCCGTTGACGGCCATGTCACTTTCGTCACTGTCGCCGAGGACGAGACGAAGCAGGCGAAACGGGCCGCGCGCGAAGCTGCCGCGGTCGAACCTCCTGCAAACGCGCCAATGGCCATCCAGGAATTGTGGCGCCCCTCTGGGTCAGCCGTTGACTTCTGGGCCGAGTGCGGCGTGGAGAAGGGGTCGCTCAACCTCCCCAATACGATCAAGCCGCTCTTCGACGCGTACGCAGACAAGCACGGTCTCGAGGACAAGGAGGAGCGGCGGATCGTCGAGCTCGATAAACCCCTAGCAGCGGCTGTCGGCGGCAAGGTGGGCCAGCTGCTCCTGCGTGACGAGGTGGTTCGCCGGCTACGTGCTGGCGTCGCGTGGAGCGTGAGCGTTGGCGGCGTCGTCAAGAAGGGGGCGCTCAATCCCATCACGATGGTAGTCAAGACGCGCCAGGGGCGCAAGCAGGTCACCCTCGTGTCTGGGTTGGAGGCGTTTGGTATCGATGTCGACGACTTTGCGGAGGAGCTCCGCCGCCTGTGTGCTGGTAGCACGAGTGTCCAGCCGCTCACGGGTGCGTCGCCCAAACTCAACCTCAAGGAGGTGATGGTGCAGGGGTCGCAGTTCAAGACTGTCACAGAAGCCCTTGTCGCTCGTGGGGTGCCGAAGCGCTGGATTAAGGAAGATTCGGGAGGCAAGAAGAAGTAGAGGAGGATAGAGGATCTGATGCACCCTTTGGGTGCGCTAGACGGGACTAACGACGCCAGTTGAGCTGACAGTGCGAACCCCTGGGAATACACTTAACGCTTAACGGGCGAGGGGGGGAGCGACAGCTGTGTCAAGGAGCTGAATAGAGGAGCAGCTAGATGGCATTGGCATGAAGGATAAAGAGATGTGGTTGTTCTCGCCCATCGATTGTTCGTCGCTCACGCCGTAATTGATCCAGAAGAAGATTAATCGAAAATTCCTCACTGTGGAGTACTGTAATAGGGATTGATGACAAGAGTGACAATGTACGCTGAGTACAGATTACAGCGATGAGCAAGCTATCCAAGAGCAGTCTCAGAGCTCAGAGAGCAACCAGCGATAGCCAGTACCTCTAGTACCCAGTACCCAGTACCCGTCATGCCTGTCAGGCCTGTCAGTTACAGTGGTCTTGTGGCCGTGTGGACTGGCACGCGACACCGTCACGCGACACCGTCACGCGACACCGTCACGCGACACCTGCGGGCATTGGCGCGTTGCGCATATTAGCGGGCAACCGTACTAGATCACCAAAGGACAAATTCAGGCGCGACGTTATAGGCCTGAACAGCTGTTGGCCACGAGGACGGCTGAAAAAATACTCCCGTTGCCAAACCACACTGAAACAGTCCACACACCGTCATCAATTGAGTTGTCGTCACCATCAAATTACCCACACACGCCACCTCCTGAGCTCGTCACCACCACCTCCTTCCTCACCTTACCGCACCTCCCACCCTACAGCCCACACCTCCCACCATACAGCTGGGCGTACTATGGCCGCCACAACAGCCAGTTTTCGAAGTCCCGGCTCGCAAAACTGTACGATATAAGGTGCCTCCCGACTCCTATAGTCAGCCGCCGGGCTCTAAACGAAGTACTTGGTGGCCGCCGCCGGGCTCTAAACGTGTCTCAAGAACACATAACAATACAATTGATACAATACTTGATACATGGAACAAAAGGCCGCCGGGCTATAAACGTGGCTCAAGAAAACATATTCCAATATTAAACAAAACATATACCACTACAACAAATACAACAAATACAATTATATAGACCGCCATACCAGGCATTAAGCGGTACCCTCTGGCAAAGATGGTTAACTCCTGGTCAGCTCTGGTAAGCTGGGTCACTTAGGGGGGGGGGGGGAGAGTAGCCACTGGTGAACTTCCTTTTTGCATTTCCATAGCGTTTACGGCCGCCGTGGGTGTGACTGACCGCACCCTCAGTGGCACAACATAGGTGACTGCGACAGGGATCGAGGCGATATGTTTGTAAGTCATCGTCATCATCTACCAAGGCAGCTCATAAGTCTCAACAATCCGCACCAGTCCCAACGCCGTCTCCTTTTCTGTCTCGGGTGTACCCTTGTATGGCGCGATCACTACATACGGCCCGTCATTCGGCACCACGCCACAGCTGGCCTTCGTGCCCTCCTGCAAAATGGACGAAACTATGCATACAGCATCAAGTACACGCTTCCCTTCTCCGCCTTCGCGGCCTCACGACGCCGCGACATTATCCTCTCCGCTCTCATCACTCTCAACACCATGCCTCCTGAACAGACCCTTCAACTTCTTCCCAACCCCGCCTCGCTCTTTGTGCTTCCGTCTCGCCTCGTCCCGCATGTACTTAGCGTCCTTGACCTTCTCGGAATCCTTACTTGAGAACAACTGAGCGAGAATGACCCACACCGACAATGTGTTTAGCTCAGAGTCCTCGCCAGCAGCATCGATTCTGTCGGCTTGTAGAGCGAGCTCCCGCCCCTCAGGAAGGTCGCGCCGGCTGACAATAGCACTGGGAGGGGGTAACTCCTCGTTCAAGGCCCACTGCCATGCCCATGTCTCATCCTCCGCAACGTGCTCGCAGTTGTGTGGGTCATACCATTCAGTGTCGTCGCTTGAGACGTCGTCGACTTCGTCTTGTGCCGACCTGGCACTATTCTGCCAGCTTGAGCTCGCCTCAGAGTGCCTGCGCTCATGACGTTGACGCATTCGCTCAACGATCTTTGAGGAGTCCTTGTGCGCACGCTTCAGGTTGCGTTCGCGGTGCTTGGCGATCTTCTTGAATGTCCGCTTAAAGCGGTGGTTCCACCTCGCCTGGCCCTCGAGATACCGCAGCGCGGGTCCTTTCTTGATCATGCCGATCTCCTCGACGGGCACTTTCATCGCTTGCAGCTCAGAAGCGGGCTCAAGCGGGCGGCAACCGCCGTGAAAGTCAACGCGCTCGCGGATCATGTGGTCCGTGAATGGCTGTGGATATTAGCCGTTGCAATCTCAAACTGGCTTACATGGGGCGCCTCGTAGATTCCAGGCCACCCTGCACGGCCTGGTCCAACCTTTGGGAGGCCACCGAATGACAGGCCCTTGCTTCCAGACCGGCCGTGAGAGTGCCCTGATCCACTGTGCTTGCTCTTGGTCCCGGAAGACTGACTTGAGCCATGACCGTTTTGCTCGAGTTGCACACGCTTTAAGCGTGCGTCAACAGCGCTGACGCCGTCGGGATGGCTTGCGTCGAATGAGGTGCTGCCGCCATTGGGACCGCCTAAAGTGGCTTGACGTGGTGTCTCGACAAGTGGTTGATCAAATACAGGGGACATTTCTCCACTGGACATTTCCGCAGGAGACTCCATACCAGTTGCAGTCGATGACATTGGCGTAGGCCACGACCCGGGAGCGGAGGGCGTCACCCATCGCGCAAATGAGCCGATGGCCCTGACGGCGCAGTGGCCAGGTTTGGTCATGCAAAACAGGGGGATGTCGTGCCCCACGCCTGAGGTTAGTAAGGCTAGCTGCAGTATGTAGAACTCACCATCGTACACTTGCAAGTGCACGTCTGAGGGATGATACTTCGCCTCGATGCCTTCCCAGTGAGGCATCATGGCACGCACGTCCTCGCGAACCGGATGGGCTGCGGGGTTGGCAGCCTTGTGCGCCCTTTCAAGTCAGGGGTTGTTTCTGGCGCTCGACTCACGTGTAGATGATCTCGTCCCGAAGCACTTCACTGTCACCAGCGATAAATAGCATTGGCGGTAGACCCCCAAAGTACCCCAATGCCGGAGAAACGTA
Organism: Cutaneotrichosporon sp. PL3408A; assembly: GCA_023629975.1. NCBI lineage: Eukaryota > Fungi > Basidiomycota > Tremellomycetes > Trichosporonales > Trichosporonaceae > Cutaneotrichosporon > Cutaneotrichosporon sp. PL3408A. The sequence continues at coordinate 467,662 of JAMAMB010000010.1, read as the reverse complement.
GGGATGGTTTAGCTGCGCGTTGGTGGCGTAAAATTGGATCTGGGTGTCGAGCACAATGTCCTTGTCACCGATCTTGGTCCTGAAGGAGTTGTCTCCGCATGCAAGCGTCGTGGAACCAGCTGATCCGCGGGACTCAAGCTCGGCGTACTTATCCGCTGGGTTAATGAGGATGGTATCCATTCCACCGCCTTGCTGTGCGAGTTCGTCGAGATAAGGCCCTAGCTTCGCGAGTTCGTCTGTGTCGGACGTGCGAATTGTTCCGTCGTCGTCGCGCGTTCGCACCCTGTGGAGAATACGGTGACTGCGAGCGTGGACGCCATTCTCGCGATGGTAACCGTGAGCTCCGCCGACCGCGTGCTGCACTCTGGAGATGATTCTGGAGTGCATCGACCGCGTGAGCTCAGGCGAGGGAGGGGGCCAGAGAGAGGACGGCTTATGAATAAAACTGTATGGAGGTAAGACGTCCTGGTCGTTAGAGGAAGCAGAAACTGAAGCTCACAGTCTTGGTGTTGCCCAAAAGGCTTGGGAAACTGTGGGTGAGGTCGCACCACTAGCTGTCAGTGTAGTCCTCGAAAGAGAAAGTTGAACTCACTGGGCTCATTAGAACCGCCCCCGCAGGAAGGGGCAGACCCATATCACGCAAGACCATCAAGAGGACGAGAGCCAGCCCGCCACCTGCCGAGTCCCCGGCAACGATTATGTTACTGGGATCGACAGCGCGGTGCTCTGCACCGGGGGGTGGATCGATGAGATAGAGATAAGAGGCGATGACGTCTTGGATCGCGCAGGGGAACGGATACTGGGGCGCCACTGAACATCAGCCGAGGACAAGCGAAGTGAGACATACTTCGATAGTTGACCGCAAAACACCGCCCGCGAATTTTCTTCGCAAGCCGCCAAATGAAGTAGTGGTGAGTATTGATGGAGCCCATGTAGTAGCCGCCACCGTGGACTAACGTCAGTTGCCTTAGAGGGGAGAACCACTCACTTAGAAGCATACACCGCAGACGATCCATTTCTGGTACGACTGTGGTCAGTCCACACAGAGAGTCTTGACACTTACAGCCACAGTCGTCATCATTCCTGCCCTTGCTGTCGGTCGACGGGCGTTCTATCGATGGACGTTCTGTAGGGGTTGCTGCACCAGAGTCATGCCTCCTAGGCGAGTCTGTACCCTCCCGGTCCTTTTTCTTCTCCTGGTAGTCCTTCTTCAGCGTGATCCACTCGCACTCGAGACCGTCTCCGGCGCGGACTTGCCACCACTTCGTCCCGCCCGCGACCTTGAATGTGTTGTCCTCGCCGCCTAGGGCCTCGATTAGGACATTCGCGGCGCGCGCTGAGGTAACCTGGGGGATGTGAACGCGGTGCATGGCCACCCAGGGTGGCACGGGTGTTCGCTGTTGGCCAAGTTTTTGGAGGGCATCGGCGGTATGTCTGGTGAAGATATCAGTTCCCGGATCCAGCTTCAGGGCCGATGCCACTCACAAGGTTGCGATACTGAGAACACGCTTGGGTTAGTCACGTTCAAAGACGGTGGGCTTTCCTCACTTGGACTAGCTCAAACACTGGAGTTAGCTCAGTACCGGGTGCTTGGAAACATGCCTTGATCATACATGAGAAGCACTCGAGCGGTGTCTTTGCCCTCGGAATCTTCGCGGTTTTTGTTCGAGGTCAGGTAGTGCTTGAGAAAAGTCGACAGCAGGTTTGGACCCGCTGTGGAACATCAGGCGGTGTCACACGACCGTAAACCATAGATAACTTACCTGCCAGAAACACATGGATTGTTAGACCGTCCTTCATTGTAGCTCAAAACAGCAACTGCTGATGTTGGAGCGGAGTGGTCCACTGATCGGCCGAGAGGCGTTCAGTTCAGAACTGAAAAGGCAATTGCAGGAACAGCAAGAGAGAGAAAGATAAAAGAGGGAATGGGAAATGCACACAAGTTACAGCGGAGCGGACATGACCCACTGAAAGCTAATGGTTGTGTGGGTCCGATGGCTACGTCGCCGTTTGTCGCATTATTTGTTCATCATTCTTTGTCGTTTACGGATGCGGCGGTGGTGTCGGCGTTGGGTGTCGTCGGTGGCTTCGGTTCTGCCCGACTCCGCTTCGGGCATTCGGGCACTTTTACAAGATAACACAATGACGACAAGAATCCGGGATCTCCACAACAGTACCACGTGGGAGGAATGATCCGCAGTGACGCCACGGTTGCGAGACGCGTGAGCGCCCACCAAGTTGTTCAGCAACTGTGTGTTGTACAAACTTAACAACTCGCGTTTCAACAATTAGCTCTCTGTTCCCCTTTCTTTCTCTGCTTGACCATCTTCTCATTACTCCCGTCCACTATTAGGCATTGCATTGCTTCTCAAAATGGCTGCGAAGCCGTACCAGCTGGCATTCACACTTCACGGCCACTCCTCCGACGTCCGCGATGTCTGCGTCCCAGACACCAACAAGCCCATCCTCCTTTCAGCTTCGCGTGATGGCTCAGCCATTGTCTGGGGTCCTTCGGCGAATGGCAAGGACTGGGACGCCAAAGCACGCGTTGAAGAGCTTGAGCGCAACTACGTTAGCTGCGTGACGAGCGTGAACTGGCAAGGTGATGGTGAGTTTCCTCCTTGCGGGGCATTGCGAGCCCTAAGCTGATGGACAGATTACCTCCTCATCGGCTCGTCCAAGGGCCTCCTTTCGTCTTATATCGTTCCGACGATTACAAATGACAGCTCAACCGTCGACGCGCCTACAATTGAGCCTTTCCACACACTTGTCGAACACCAGCAAAACTTGTGCTGCATCGATGCGAGCAAGGCGGGCCTTGTGGCTACCGGTAGCTGGGACATGACTGTCATCGTATGGAAGGACTTCAAGAAGGCTATTCATATCAAGGGGCACAAGCAGGCTGTCTGGGCCGTCAAGTTTGTCGGCGAGGACCGCGTCCTCACTGGTACGTGTCTGACTAGATTGTATTTCTAATCGAAGCGTCCGCCGACAAGACCATCACCCTCCACGCCATCGATGTTGCAAACGGCACGTCCACCCCGTTGCAGACGTATACCGGCCACACTGAACCAGTGCGTGGACTCAGCCTTCGTCCAGATGGCCACGGATTTTGGAGCTGCGGCAACGATGGTCTCGTCAATCTCTACAGCTTCGACCAGCCTTCGCCCGTTCGTTCGCTTTCAGGACATACTTCCTTCGTCTACAGCGTGGCGGCAATTCCTGATGGATCTGGTGCCGTGAGCAGTGGAGAGGATGGAACACTTCGTCTGTGGTCCGGTATGTCACATTTCTGGGAATGTGGCTGGCGAAAGCTGACCTGCAGAAACGGACCTGGTGCAGACCATCCAGCACCCTGGCCTCTCCGTTTGGTCGTGTGCTGTTGCGCCCCAGGTGAAGGAGCGAGGGTACTATTTGGTGTCATCGTCTGGAGACTCAACTATTCGCTTCTTCACCCGATCCGATGACCTGAAGGCGTCGGACGAAGACATTGCTCAATGGGACAAGGAAGTTGGACAGCGCAAGCTGGATAAGTACGTTAAGATGGTGTGCTTCGCCGGCTAACGTTGCAGGAGCCAGGTCGGAGATGTGAAGCGCACTGATTTGCCGGGCATGGAGGCTTTGGGACGGGAAGGTGAGCTGCTGACAACTACGTCAGCTTATGCATCAGGCAAGAAGGACGGCCAAGTCATCATGATTAACAACAACGACGCAGTAGAGGCGTACCAGGTGAGCTTTGCCACATGCATAGATATGCTGACTGGCAGTGGACTGCTGCGACATCGACATGGCAGCAGATCGGACAAGTTGTCGATGCGGTCGGCTCGGGACGCAAGCAGTTGTACGAGGGTAAGGAGTATGACTACGTCTTCGATGTGGACGTCTCGGAGGGAATGCCCCCATTGAAGCTTCCCTACAATGTCACCGGTGAGTAATTGTAAATGAATATGAATGCTGACATCCAGAGAATCCTTGGGTTGCCGCCCAACGCTTCTTGGATCGCAACGATCTGCCTGGAGGCTATGCCGAGCAGGTCGTTGATTTTATCCAAAAGAACACTGGCGGTGTCGAACTTGGTACCGGGAGCAGTACCTACGTTGACCCCTACACCGGCGGAACGCGGTATACTGGAGGGGGAGTGACAACCGGAAGCGGCGGCGGTCAGTCTTTTGACCCTTTTACTGGAGGATCGCGCTACACGGGCGGTGGAGTGACAACAGGCAGCGGGCAGGGTGGGCAGGGATCAGGAGGAGACCCATTCACGGGTCCTTCATCGTACTCCAGCACTCCTCAACCCGCGGCGCCCAAGATTCTTCCAGTTAAGACCTACCTCTCGTTCAAGAAGATCAACGCGAAGGCTGCCATGGGCAAACTGGAGCAGTTCAACCAGGAGTTGACGGCGTCATCTGTAAGCCACACTGCCCCATGGCCACACTGCCCCATGGCCACACTGACTGTTGTAGCCCGAGTTGGCCATGGATAATGCGACCAGGGCATGCCTCGACGAGGCGGTCGCTATTGTGGCAGCAGACAAGCCAGCCGGGAAGGGGAGCGAGAGCTACAGCCCTACCAAGCTTCTTGAACTTGCTCAGCGCTGGAAGGAAGAACACCGCTTCCCTCGTGAGTCATCTCGGCCTGCTTTTACTGACACCTAGTCGTCGACATTCTTCGTGTCCTCGCATTGTACTCGCCGGCGTTCAGCGTGTGCGCATCAGCACCGCGGGACTTGCTTGAGATTGCTGGGTGGGACAGTTCGGGAGGGATGACCAAGGCTCGCGCCACCAACACTCTTCTCGCTCTCCGTGCCCTCGCCAATATGTTCACAACTGTCTCTGGTCAGGCGACAATGGTTGCCGCTGCCGAAAAGGGTCTCTTCTCCGAACTTCTCAAGGGCAGAACGTGGGCTGATCTTGGAAATGCCAAGCAGCCTTACGCAACCATTGCTCTCAAGTAGGTCCATTCTCACTGCTGCTTTCTCCACCTCTAACAGCACTCAGCTACTCCATCACAGCGCTGGACAACAAGCTGCCTTCATCCCAAGCCGGCTCCCTCCTCGACGTCATCGTGCACATTCTGAACAACGAAACATCGGATAGCGAGACGATCTACCGCGCTGGTGTGGCTCTGGGCAATCTGCTGTTGTCCCCCATCAAGGGTAGCCTCCGTGTCGGTGTCGTTGAGCAGGGCAAGCAGCTTCTCCTGTCCCGCGCCAAAGCTCTGAAGGAGAAGAGGTTGACAGACCTAGCGTTGGAAGTTTCGGCCATCACGGCATAGACTAGAGGCGGACGGGACAAACCAGTCAATGCCTGCGGGGTATTATAGAAGGCAGAAAGTACATGCATGGCTAGATACATCTAAGGGGGATTGCCGACCTGCGGGCTCTATGAACAACGAAGAGATATGTGATTAAACAGCGATGCCGGCGGCAACCGCTTTGTGCGCACTGCGTTCCATGCCAGTCGTGTACGACTTCTCGGGACTGCCGGGGGCCAGCGTGTCGAGAGGGTTGAACTGGTCGGTCGAGTTCTCGTACTCCCACATGTCAATGGCGACCTGGCAACTCTCCCGAACAACCTGGGGTGCATCGGGCCGCACGGCCCAGTCGCGGAGAATGGCCAGCACACCGCCCTCAGGGAGGGGGTCGTCGCGAGGGTCGATGTCGGTGTCGGCGCCATCAGAAGCGATACCGCCAAGAGCCTCAGCAGCCTCGTGGCGTACCATCTCCTCCTCGCCATCGTCACGGAGCACGCGCAGAAGACTAGGGATAGAGTGAGGGGAAGAGATCTGGCCAAAAATGTACGCAATTTCGTGCCGGAAGAGGGCTGAGCTGTCGCCAAAGCCGTCGGCAAGCGCGCGGACCGCATCGCGCGATGCGCCCCCGTAGTCACGCAACGCAAACATGGCGCGGTACCGCTCGAAGAGGGGAAGCTTGGTGTTGAGGAGGGCGGCGCGGAGGTCCTCGACGGGCTCCTTGTCGCTCGACGGGGCCGGGTCAATGGTGGGGAAGTCCGGGCTGGTGTCAGCTGGTGCAAGGGGTCGAGCGCTGCTCGAGCTTGACATACTTGGGTTTGCGAGCCTTGCCCTCGGGGGTGTGGTCATACTCGATCTTCGCGACGGCGATTTCGCAGGTCTCGCGAACCGCACGAGCGGGGTCGTCAAGGTATTGCCTCAGGACCGGGAGGGACGCCTCGCTGCTGATGGCGCCGAGGGCCTCTGCAGCCTCGTGACGGACCATAGCGCAGTGCTCGCCCGTAGGGTTGACAAGGACGTTCTCGAGGATGGGGACCGCGGTAGGGGACTTGATCTGACCAAGGACGTAAGCGAGCTCATGCTTGAGAAGAGCAGATGGGTCCTTGAGACCCTCAGCGATGATGGCGATCACTTCGTCACCGCCAACAGCTTTGAGCATGAACAGGGAGCGGAAACGCTCGTGGAGAGGGGTCGTGCCCGAGGTGTTGAGCAGGCTTGCGCGGAGTGCGGAGAGCTGCTCGGGAGTGACGGTGACGCTCATTGTGGAGGGGGAGATGGGGGTGAAAAAGGAGGGAGAGAGAGGGAGATGGAGAAAAAGGTTATCAGGTTGAAAGGTTATCAGATAGACCACCCCACCAAATGGAAATTGTTGACGAACTGGACATGCCATGCTTCTCAAGAATTTACAGCTCAAGGGGTGCCTCACCTTGGCACAGCCTCCTGCCCCACTCTTCCTTTGTAGCCCCTGTTTCACGTGACAAACACATGTTTTTCACGTGAACACTCCGCAGCTCTCTGCCCCACTTCATGACATCATCACTCTGTGAACTGTGAGTCAGTCACCCGATGAGGGTTTCCCGATTCCCGATCTGCCTTTGCCACTACCACTACAACGTGCTCGTATTCGCGATTACCACTTCTGAATCCTGCTGAATCATTCAAAAGGTAATCAGTAAACCGGAACGCAATTTTCCTATATCTTTCTCACAAACTCATGCTGTTGAGAGCTATATCTAGGACAACAGTGCGACCAACTCGGTTCTTCCACTCTCTCAATAAAGCCATCTCCACAACTACAATGACCAAGTCATCAGGATCAACCGTCCCAATCCAAAAGCTGCCCCTGCCCGCAAGCACGCTTCAACGAGGACTCACCCAGCTCGACCTCGACCAAGAGCCGTCATCTCAGCGACGGAGCACGGCTTTCCCTACCTCTAGTCGTGGCGTGTGGGCGCGCGTCCTCCCTCTCTGGACTGAGTGGCCTCTGCGAGTGACCAAGGCTGAGGCGCTGGAACTGGGCGCAGACGTAGACGCCGGCGAGGGTGTCGATGTCGAGGACGTCCTACGCCGCTGGGATCCGAACGACGTGGAAGGCGGCACCGAGGGCAACGGTTTGTCCCTGGCTAGCAGCAAGCACCGGCTCAAGCTCGAGCCAATCCTCCTGGGCGTGTCCGAGATTGCGAGGCGGGAGATTCTCCCCCAACTCAACGTCGGTGATGCGGCGGATTTCAACGCGCCAACTGAGGCCGAGGCATCGGCTGAGCGCGCAGCGCTCGTTGACGTCCTATCAGGACGTAAGATCCTGTCTGGCGAGGTTGACGGTGTGGAGTACGGGCCTTGGTCGACGCGTTACTGCGGGCACCAATTTGGCCAGTGGGCTGGCCAGCTTGGCGATGGGCGTGCGATTTCTGTGATTGAAACGACGAGTGAAGAGGGCGGTCGGCAGGAGATTCAAGCCAAAGGTGCTGGCAGGACGCCGTTTGCGCGACAGGCCGACGGCCTCGCAGTCTTGCGATCCGGCGTGCGTGAATACCTCGGATGCGAGGCCATCGCGGCTCTTGGAATTCCGACAACGCGCTCACTGGCGATCCTAACTTCGCCTGTTATCGTCATCCGCGAGAACGGTCGCGAGCTCAGCTCCCTTGTTGCACGCGTCGCGCCTTCGTTTATCCGTATTGGGCACTTCGAGGCGATGAACCCGGGCGAGACTGCGCGCAAGACTCACCAGATCTTCTTCGGCGGGGGCTGGCAGAATCCGAGCGAGGCCGAGGCGGACAAGGACAGCCCGCTCGGGGGACAGGGCAACCTCGAGGGTCTGCGCGAATTGACTCTCTGGATCAAGGACGAGGTCATGGGCTTTAACGGCAGTATCAAGGACTGGTTCCTTGATGTCGTCAAGCGCAATGCCGACACCGTCGCCGCATGGCAAGTTTATGGTTTCATGCACGGCGTATTGGTGAGTGCGCTCTCGCAAACTGATAACTGATACTCAGAACACGGATAACATTTCGATTTTGGGTTTGACCATCGACTACGGACCGTATGCCTTCATGGACGTATTTGACGCCAATCACATCTGCAGTACGTTCAGCTGGCTCACCTACAAACCACACACCTGGCTAACTCTGCAGACCACTCAGACCCTGGCGGCCTTTACTCCTACAAGAACCAGCCGAACCGTGTCTTGTTCGCCCTCGACTCGCTCGCTAGCTCACTCCTTCCAATCATTGGGTACGAGGCTGAGAAGGGTAAGGCACCTGCGGCCGGCTGGAGCGAGGGTGTCGCCCCCGACGATGTAAGGCGATGGGAGCAGGCAGGTCTCGAGGCTATCGAGGGTTGGAACGATGTCTTCACGAAGACCGAGGAGAAGGCTGAATGTGATGGCTGGCAGATGGTGAGTTACTTGGTTCCGGTTGCAACCCAGTGGTTTGGCGCACGCTCACAGTGACAGCGCTTCGGACTCAAGACTTACCAGGACTCGGACGACCGCTCAATTGTAAAGGATTTCCTGAACATGCTCAAGGCCAACTCCATCGATTTCGGAGCTTCCCTGCGCATGCTGGCCGCGTTCCAACCGTCGCGCGTCGAGGAGGAGGGATACGTGCGTGGCTTTGCCCGGCGCGTTATCAAAGACACCACGACGGACCTGCCAAGCGACTCTGTCATGCGTGCCGAGGAGGATGTGGCTGCGTGGCTGCGCACATATGCCGCTCGGGCAGGGTGCGAGGCTGAAGTCGCTGGTTGGAGCAAGGAGACGGGCGACGCAGCTGAGACGTGGGAGGCGGCGCGTACCGCTGCCATGCGCAAGGTCAATCCCCGCTTCATCCTCCGCCAGTGGGTATTGGAAGAGCTCATTCGGACAATGGATACGGCCCTCAAGAGTACCGACGTGCCGACAGCTCGCAAGGCGCTTGCACTTGTCCTCGATCTCACCAGCAATCCCTTCGAGGCGTACGGTGAGAACAGGGATGGCAGTATCCGCGACGACCTCAATGATGAGATGGCCGAGCGTGCACGCCTTTGCAGCCTCGGACCCCGTTCCATGCTGGGCTTCCAGTGCAGCTGCAGCAGCTAAAACCAAAACCGCACGCGCCGGACTTAGTGTACCATAGTCATCCATAGTAGCTAAATGTATCTCGAGCCGATCCCTCCTCTGTCTACTACAAGACTCGGCGCTTTGATGGAGAGCGAGACCTTTCGCGCCTCCGGTCGTCACTGATCTGATTAGCACTCACTCAAGGATAGAACAGCGAGCCGCCGTGACTTACTCGTGCTTATCCCTGCGTTCGCGATCATGGTCGCGGTGGTCGCGATCTCCATAGCGTTCACGGTCCCGGTTGCCGTAGCGGTCGCGGTCTCGGTCACCATACCTGTCACTGCTGCGGTATCCACGGTCACGGTCCCGATCCTCGTACCGATCGCGCGCGCCACTGCCGCGCCTCTCATCGAACCTGTCGCGGCTGCGATCACGTCCGTCCTCCACGAGCTCGCCGGCCTCGCGCTTGGGGTCGTCTGCCACAGGGAAGGGCGGGACGGGCGGTCTGCTAACGGGCGGTGGGACAGGAGGTGGCGGTCCAGGAGGATGAGATAAAGGTGGGGCCGCGCTTTGGGGGGGCCCTCTCATTCGCTCCTCAGCCCATAAGGTCATGAGCTTCCTCAGCTCGTGGAAGCCCAGGTGCATTTTTCCGCCGAAGTGGTCGGCGAGTCGCTTGTCCGAGTCCAGGACACTGAGCATGGCGCCACAGATCTCACACACACGCAGCTTCTGGTGTCCAGACGCGCCCGCGTTCTCGTTTAACACCTGCAGCTCCTTCTCCTTGTCCGCCTTCAGCTGCTTGAGTGCGTCGACTGCTGCCAGCTTCTCCATCGACTCGTCGACCTTGCCCTCTGCACCCAAAGCTTCGATCTCCTCTGTCCCTCCCTGGATCGACAGCTCGATCTCGCCAATTTCCTTCATCTGAACGTCAGTCACGGCAATAAGCTTCAGCTCACCAAGTCAACGGTTTTGCGGTTCTCCTCAGGCGTTTTCTCGAGCTTGCGCTGCGAAGCGCGGATGCGGCGGTCACACTCGTCAACGAACTGGTAGATGTTGTTTTCGTGCTCCTGCCTGAACGCCGCAATGCGCGGGTCGGGAGGCGACTCCTTCTGCGCTTCCTGGAACTGCTTGAGGATGCGGTCGGAGTGCGTCTTGGGACACGGCCCCAGGTCCATTTTCTTCCGTCAGTTGCCGCCAATTGAGAAGTTCAACTGCACATACAGTGTTGCTGAAAGTGTCATGCAAGCACGTTCCAAAAAGATAGTCGCGGCACACTTTCTCGTTCCACCAATCGAGATTCGGGGGCGTGAAACCCATCGCCTCGGGGCCCATCATTTGCTGGTCTGTTAGCAACCATAAAGTGGACCGGTCTGTACAAAGCGAGGCTGCTTCTCCTCCTTCCCAGCAACTCACCTCTAGCAGCTTGCGCTGCATCTCGGCCATTTTCCCCATGTTGGGCAGATATCTGCACAGATGTTGAGCGAGCGGGAGGATGAGTGCAAACTGTGGATGGAGGAGGTTGAGGATAATGTTGTGAGTTTGTCGAGGAGATTGTCACGAACAACTCCAGTGCTGGCGACAACCTCTGGCGGAATCATTTCCACGTGGTTTGATTTACAAACCAACTTTAATGGGCTTATAGCCACATAGCAATAGATCGCAATTAGGATTGACTTTGGACCTTGTGGTCTTTCCTAGCAAATGGCCTCCACCTGATCTGATTGATCTTTAGTCGGCATTGCGATTCGAGACTTCGGCAACTCCATCAGCGTCTTCGTTCAGCAATCAACAGTGTCATGTCCTCCGCTGTCGTGGTACACACCACGCCGCCGTTGAATCCCCTTCCAGCTTCTGATGCGGACTCGATCCGGCTCCTTGGCATTGTGCGCTTGGGCGGCGTCAGCCCCGGTGTCACAATCGCGGACTGGTCCGCAAACGGTAAGGCGCCCTGTTCGTCCTATTGTGCTCACCCTATAGGCCGGGCGTTCATCACCTTGGACGGTGTGGCAATTCAGGAGCAGTATCTTTCGTCTATTCCAGGATGGTCCAATCCCGACTACGCTTTGACGCAGGTGCAGGCCGCTGACTGCGTTGAGTGGAAGGCATTCGTCGACGGACTGGTTACCGATCTCGTCGTGAGTGGTCTGCTGAGCATGGCAGGGACCACTGCGAGCTGACTTCAGAATCACACTATGTACTCACTCCCCGCTAACTACGCTTTTCTTGCTGGGGCGCAGCTCGCAGCCTGCCCATTCCCAATGAGCTACTATATCCCACAGCGGCTGCGTAGCATCCACAAGGCGCGTCTACAGGCGGTTGGTCTTTGGGGACTCGGAGGAGGCCACGAAAGTGCGTATCTGGTCCTCAGCGTCGCTGACGACAGATGAGGAGTCGGAAGCCCAGCGCAAACGCCTCGAGGACACCATCGTGGTAGCTCCTGGAGGGACGAAGACCGACAGAGCCTGGAGTGGATGGAACTCTGGTCGCGAAACTGCAGAGCGGCAGCGCAAGTTTGGCGAGGAAGCGGTAGGTCATGACACCCAGGCGGACAGAGCTGAAACCAGCTTCGCCAGCGTGCCCGTACAGCGTTCGACCCTCTTGTGCGCAAAATCGGACAGAACAGATACTTCTACGGAACAAAGTACGGCTTCCTGCTCTCTCTCTTAGGCAGCTGTGCTGACATCCAGACCCACGTCATTGGACATTGCGCTCTTCTCGCAACTCACTATGGTTTTGTCTGTGAGCTGGCCGAATCCCCTCTTAGCGGATCTTCTGCGCAGCACGTATCCCACTCTCGTCGCACACCACGATCGCGTGCTCAAGAAGCTGTATCCTGGGGGATGGAAAGAGGTCCGACGCATTACGGAGCCACCCAAGCCGAGCTTGGTAGACTGGGCGAAGTCTAATTTTCCTGCATGGCTCGGAGGGACCGCCGAGGCCAAGACGCCTGAGCCACAAGCAGAGTCCGATCCTCGGGAGAGGGATCTTAAGAAGCGTATGCGGAGGGGACGGTACCTGTGGTTCGCTGGTGCTACCGTGGCATTTATTTCATATGTCCTATTGAGCGGCATCGTTCAGATTGAGTTCGGAGGTGAAGACGACGAGGAGTGGGCGGACCAATGGGTTGTCGGTGACGACGAGGACGACCCATTTGGAGGCCTGGTTGAGGAGGAGGATGAATTTGTAGAATAGTTGCAGTGCATGAAGAGTTGGATAATTGCAGGCACTGTGCAAGTCAGAGGCCGCCGGTTTGTATACAACTCGGAGAATCAGTGGATGCCTCGGCAGCGCCGTGATGCTATTTCGGCCAACTGCGATGAGCATCAAAGTCGGCATATCGGTGTTCGGCTGACGATAACCGGCATCACGGTACTGATCTCCAATATTCGCACACTTAACAGTGGTGGGCACAATTTCTGCTCATTCTTTCGCTCTCCAACCATTTCACACTCCTTTTAGAACATGACAGTGCAAGCAAGTGCTCCAGCGGCTCCTGGTACGTACTGTAACGGACTACTGGCGCGCCCTATACCGAGACTGCCGTTGACACCAGGTCGGTCTCTGCGCATCTTGATCGCGAACCGGAACGAGATCGCTGTGCGCATACAAGCGTCCATTCTGCACCTGGGCCATGTCCCGTTGGGTATCTACACGGCACAGGAGGGCGTGTATGCGCCACACCTGCTGCATCTCCCTCTCGAGTCTCGCCTCCTCATCCCTGGCGAAGGGGCCAAGGCGTACCTCGACATTGAGGGTATCATCAGTGTGGCCAAGGACGCCGGTGCCGAGGCCGTGATCCCAGGCTACGGCTTCCTGTCCGAGTCACCCGAATTCGCACAGGCAGTTACTGACGCCGGACTGCTCTGGATCGGGCCTCGTCCGGAGACGCTCAGCCTCTTCGGTGACAAGTATCGCTCAAAGCAGTTTGCGAAGGAATGTCGCGTGCCCGTGCTCCCGTCGACGTCGTCCAACGCGTCACTGGACGAGATTCGCGCCTTCGCCAAGCAGCTCCCTCCAGGGACGAAAGTACTTCTCAAGGCGCTCGAGGGAGGCGGTGGCCGCGGTATTCGTATCGTCAACGACATGGCGGAGCTGCAGGAGGCTTACGAGAGCTGTAAACGAGAGGCGCTCAGCTCCTTTGGCAGCGACAAGGTGTTCGCAGAGCCGTTCCTCCAGGGCGCGCGACACATTGAGGTGCAGGTCGTGGGTGATGGTAAAGGCGGTGTCCGAGAAATCGGCGAACGCGAGTGCACGTTGCAGCGCCGCCACCAGAAGCTCATCGAGCTCTGCCCCTCACCTACGCTCGCAACTCTGCCCAAGCTCCGCAACGCGATTATCCAGTCTGCCGTCAACATTGCCACGGGAGGAAAGCTTTTGTCACTTTCAACGTTTGAGTTCCTCTTCGTCCCTCCAGCCAATGGACATGATGGCCACTACTACTTCCTCGAGTGTAACCCACGCCTCCAGGTCGAACACACTGTGACCGAGGAGGCTTATGGCGTGGACCTCGTGGCGACACAAATCCGCCTCGGTCTTGGAGAGCCACTGAGCAAAGTCCTCCCACCCACGCCATCCGCAGCACCACGGGCGGCTCTCCAGCTGCGCATCAATGCCGAGAAGCTCCAGCCCGATGGCACGGCTGTGGGCACGACAGGTGCCTTAGCGGCGTTCCATGCCCCGAGCGGCCCAGGTATTCGCGTCGATACCGCGGCGCACCCCCCACTCGGGGGCACCGTCGGAACGTTCAAGCAGGGGCTGGCATTCGATTCCTTGCTTGCGAAGATCATCATCGTTGGGCCAAATTACGCCAACAATATTGCTCGCGCACGCAGGGCGCTGGAGCAGCTCCGCGTCCGCGGCGTCCAGACCAACCGCGCCCTTCTCCTTGCTCTCGCCGAGGACGAGCGTGTCATCAGCAACCAGGGTATTAGCACGCGGTACGTGGAACAAAATGCCGACAAGTTGTACGAGCGCGTCGCGGAGCTCGAAAACAAGTGGGCAGACGAGGCCAGCGCGTCATCCAGCGGTGACAGTGTGGAGCCAGAGGTCAAATCGCACTTGCCGCCTGCTGGCCCAGGAGAAACGTACGTCAAGGTCCACCTGCCTGGCCGCGTGGTGAGCTTGAGCCTCCAGGAGGGCAGCAAAGTCTGCAAGGGCGACACCGTAGCCATTCTCGAAAGCATGAAGATGGAACACACAGTGCGCTCCGAAGTTTCGGGTACGGTTGTCAAGACCCTCGCGGCCGAGGGAGATAATCTGGACGACGGTGCTGCAGTCGCGCTTGTGAGCGTGGACGAGGCCGCTACGCGAGACGGCGATGGCGCAGCCGACGAGGCCTCCAAGGTCGACCTTGATGCCAAGCATGACTCGCTGCTGGAACTCGAGAAGCTGCGTGCAGACATGCAGGACAACAGTGCAATTCGCGCCAAGGCGACCAAGCGTCGGCGAGAGAGAGGATACCGTACCGCATTGGAGAACCTTAACCAACTCGTCGACTTTGGCACTTTCCTTGAGTATGGCGACTTTGCTCTTGCGGCCCAACGTACCCGTCTGTCACCCGAAGCGCTCGCAGCCACACGCAACGACGGTGTCATTGTCGGCTGGGGAAAGGTTAATGGCGGCCGCACAGCCATCTGCATGTACGACTATGGCGTCTTGGCTGGCACTCAGGGCTACTTCCACCACCAGAAGCTGGACCGCATGTTCAGCTCCGTGCTCGAGAACCCTGCCCCTCTCGTGCTCTATGCCGAGGGCGGAGGTGGTCGTCCAGGTGACGTTGACCTCGTCCACCAGAAGGTCGCTGGTCTCCACGGCCCGTCATTCACGTTACTCGCGCACATCAACTCGCGCGGCATCCCCATCATCGGTGTCGCCAACGGCTACATTTTCGCAGGTAATGCGGCTTTACTTGGCACTTCGCACTTCATCATCGCTACGAACAGCAAGGGAACCAGTATCGGCATGGGTGGTCCTGCGATGATTGAGGGCGGTGGTCTCGGCGTGTACAACCCGGAAGATGTTGGCCCGATCAGCGCTCATCTCGAGAACGGCAACATTGACATCGTCGTCAAAGACGAGGAGGAGGCAACTGAGGTGGCCAAAATCCTGGTTGGTTTCTTCCAGGAGCGCCCGCCATCCCTACCACGTTCGTCGGGCGATTGCTACTGGTCTCGTGACCCCCGTCTGTTCCGACATGCGATTCCCGCGGACCGCAAGCGCGCTTACGACATGCACACGATCCTGGATTTGCTGACGGACGACGATACTGCCTTCCTCGAGGTGGGCCCACACTGGGGCAACTCAATCATCACAGGCTTCATGCGCGTTCAAGGGAAGACACTGGGTGTTATTGCCAGCAACGTTCTGAGCCCGCTCGGAGGTGCAATTGATGCACCCTCGGCACGCAAGGCCACGCGCTTCATGAACATTCTCGCCAAGACTAAGGCTGCGCACATCATCGCATTGTGCGACACCCCTGGCTTCATGGTGGGCCCCAAGGCTGAGCCCGAGGGCGGTCTGCGAGCGTTTGCAGACTACTTCGCTGCTGGTGCTGGGTTTATCGACTCAGGCGGCAAGATCTTCGGTATCACAGTCCGCAAGGCTTATGGGCTTGGTGCCCAGGCCCTGCTGGGTGGATCAACGCATGTGCCATTCCACAGTGTCGCCTGGCCCAGTGGCGAGTTTGCAGGCATGGGTATCGAGGGTGCTGTCAAGCTCGGCATGCGCAAAGAGCTCGAGGCGATTGCCGATCCGGCAGAGCGTGCCAAGGCCGAGCAAGAGTTTGTCGACGACATGTACCGCCGCGGTCGGGCCATCAACATGGCCCAGTCCACTGAGATTGACTCCGTTATCGACCCAGCAGAAACCCGAGACTGGGTCATCCGCTGTCTCGAGTCGGTCGAGCGTAGGAGCGGATACAATCCTCAAGGACCTAAGTGGGCGAAGTTGTAGAAGATCGAATAGGTTAATTATGGATAGACGTTACAACGGTCTTTGCGGGCGGAGTGCAATCTTCCGTCTCATCGCCTCACTTACTGTATGGCGAGCCGTGACACTGTGAGCCCAGCGACGTCCATAATACTCCCAGACGTCATCAAAAAGTATGCAGACAACATGGTATTCGTGAGGGTTATATAAAACGTGTAGTGTGGTGATATGTTACTTGGCAGCCGTTTTGGCAAACCTGATGAATGCTTTGACACCTTGCATGAATCCTCCACCTCCTGCCGCACCGTAGTCGGCCAGCGTCTTGCCGTCCGGGTCACGCCACACGCCGTCAGCTTGCACGCCTCCGTATTGGAGAGTGTTCTGGTTGGCGAGAAGTGCTGTCTGTCAGGGGGCTGCTCGCGCAGAATGAAATCTCACTGTCCATGATCTCCTTGGTCACCTGCTTGCTGTCAATCATGACGTTGACCTCGCCCGAATGGAAGACGGACTGCGTGTCTCCGTTGGCGTTTCCCAGGATCATAACTTCGTCGTCGTAGGCTGCGAACTTGATGTGGCAGTTTCGCTGCTTGATAATGGCATTTAGAGGTCGAATCTGGTCCTTACTTGTGTACCAATATACCTTGAGGTGCTTCGACTTGCCCTCCTTGCCAAGCTTCTTGTACAGGCGGTCGACAACCTGCTCGTTGGTTCCGCCCTGAGACGTTAGTGACGTTTAGAGATCTTGGTCGTACCTGGAACATGATGCTTTCTGCCATGTCGTTGAAGCCGAGATCGACGAAGAGTGTAACCTCAACACCACGTCGACAAGCTTGCTTGACCGCGCGGACCAGCGGCCTGGCGTTGAAAGTAGGTGTCTGAATAAATACCTTGCGTTTGGCATAGCGACAGCCTGCGAGCCAAGCAGCGTTTTGCGGGTTGGCAAGGTCGTGGTGACCGGGGACTCCGTGAGGACGGCGACAGACCATTGCGATAGGGAAAGGGTCGTGTGGTGCGTGAATAACGTGTGCACGGAAGTTGTCTAATTCGTCCGAGTCTTCGACTGTGGCCCACGCCTCACTGAGAGCACCAGCGTCTGAAGTTAGCACCGCAGCTTTCCCTGATGCTCACTAAATCGCTTCGACAGCTTGAACATGCGTTTAGTGCCTCTGCCAGGAGGAACCTCCTCATCCATGGAGACTTTTGGAATGTATGGTGGAGTGTGTGCTCCTGAGCCCATGTCCCACTGGAATGACCTCCTGGGAGTTAGAGTGCCGGTGAGAGTACGTTCAGCATGGCCCGTGCTCGACTGCTCGTCGTCGAACGGCGATCGATGAGGGATCGCAGATGCGCTGTCCGACGGGTGAGGCTTGGAAAGAGCCGTGGGAGCGTCACTGCTCTCAGTGGCCAGTACCTCACGCTCGTCGCTGGGCTCTTCAGGGACGTCGTGCATCTCGTTCACGGGAGTCTCCACCAAGGCGCGATTGAGGATCGGGTCGGTGGTGGTAGCCGAGTCAGACCGGTTGTGGCCATCTTGACTAAGCTGGGCGTGTGCTGAATGGAAGCTCTGCCGCCTTGAGCTGTTGACAGTAGTTGTTTGATCGTCCTCGTCCGGACAGAAGTGTACAGGCTCGCTGTCACAAATAGGGACAGTGTTGGACTTGACGGGGAACTCATTCAGTGTGGGCGACGTCGGAGCATCGGACGGCGCGGGTTTCGTGAGGATTTGGTTGGCAGCAGTGATGGCAGCAGTTTCATCGTCGTGATAGTCGTCGCGGCGAAGCATCGCGAAGTCGGCACTTGTCCGCCTGCTGCCCGGTCGGCTCCCGAAGCTCATGCCCATTCGTTCCCCAAATGCGCGGACCTCCTTCATCGCCGTTGCGGAGCGCTGTGCAAACTCCTCCTTGTTATGGGCGAAGCGATTGGCAAACTCCTCCTTGTTGTGAGCGAAGCTTTGTCGCCCGCCAGCCATGGCCTGTCGCATTGCCTCCACAATGCGGTCACGCGTTGGGTGCGAGGCATCCGCGATGCGCTCGTCGTCGATCTGTTGTGTTTGTCTGCGCAGGAGCTTGCGAGCAGCCCGGGCAGCCTTGAGAACCTCAATGTCGCGGAAGTATGGATTGTAGTCGCGGAACAGGTAACGGATTTTGCCGTTTGCGTCTCGAGGAGGTTCGTATGGTTTGCTGAGACAAGGCAGTGGAGGTTCGAGCTTGTTGTACCAACAGTGCAAGGCGACATCGTAAAAGGAGTCAACAACTGGCCCCTCGAGATGTGTCATCATCTCGAGGTTTGGACGGTCTTGAATGTTGCAACTGTTGATGAGGACCACCTTGCGGTCCACAATCAGAAATTTGACATGGAAAGTGCCCAGCAGGACTTTGTGGAAGTTCTAAGGTCAGAATTGAGACCCGGGCAGGAGATACGTACGATCACTTGGAGATGTAAGCCCGGCACATCCTTGGCATCAGGCAGGTCGAGCTTGGTATAAGTGGCCGATTTCACTGGAGCATGCGCATTCCAGAGCTGCTCCCAACTACCGCGGTCGTACATGACCTTGACCACTACCTTCTCACGGCCCTCCTTCACCACACGGGCAGAGAGGTCACGCAGAGCCTGCGACACGGTGTTGACGGAATCGGATGGTCTGTAACGGTCAGAGAGGCGTTCGCTGAGATCGCGTGACGTACTGCCAGTAGTTGGTAGCAAGAAAGACCTCTTCTTGAGCTCGGATAATAACGTCTCGGTAGTGTTGCATAATGTCCGGGATCAGCGAGATGATGCTAAGCGGCATGGTCGTCGTGCTACCGAGCAGATCGGGCGAAGTGTAGCCAGCCAGCGGGTCACGGTCGATTGTCGGGAGACATGACAGGTACATCTTCCAAAATAGAGGCGAGACCTCGACGCCGTCGCCCTCCTCGCCTTCAAGCTTCCATCCAGCACGCCGTCGGATCTCTGGGCCTTGGGCATCGAGGTGAGCGAACTCTTGCTCGGTCAGGCCCTTGATAATCGAGTGCTTGCCGGGGAAGCGAGCCATAAAACGCGAGAAAGGTTGCGACTTTGGGAAGAGATGCGCCATAGCCTGTGTAACCGACTTGTCCGGGTGCTCGGCCATGTAGCCCGCGATGGTTTTGGCGGGCTGTGGTTGTGGTGGGTCCGCGGAGTTTGGGACATTACCATTAGGTTGGTCGCGTGCAGCGCTCATTGTTGGTGGGTAACAAACATCCTCGTCTCTTGGTACAGGTTGGCTGCTGGGCGCCTTGCTGGGCTGAATGCTCACCGGCGCATGGGGTATTTGCCCCTGCACGGGGTTGGCCATTGCGTGTTGACAAGTTGCGGAGTGTGGTAGGCGAGAGACAGGAGGTTAACGAGTGAGACAGAGAGAGTGAGAGAGACAGAGAGAGACAGAGGGAACAGGAGGAGAGAGGGGAGGTGGGGGCAAGTGGAAGCGAACGAGATTGATTGGCTTGAGGAAGCGAAGTTGGAAGGAAGTAGGAAGGAGGAAGTAGGAAGTAGGGAAGTGGGGATGAGATGGGTTGATTGACTACTCTGATGATGACGATCGCCTGTGCGTTCGGATGTCGTCGTATCCCGTTGAATCGCAGAAATGGATGTGGGGTGGGTGTATATGCAGGCAGTGCTGCCGAACCAGGTGGAGATCGAGCTATGTATGATTGTAATATTATTGTTATGTACTGTATGTACCCGAATATGACCAGAGTCAGCCCATGGGTGCTGCGCCGTAAGGGATAGAACGGTATGACGGAAGAGACGAAAGGGGCACGGGGGGGAGGGAGAAGAGAGACGGATGGCCTATGTAGTCCGGTTTTGACCCGCTGGCTATTGACCGCGCCGCTGCGGATCGGGCATGCGCGTATGCGAACCATCCAAGTCAACAGAGCAAGTCAAGCCAAAGGGCCCAACAACCCAACTGGCAGACTGACGTTGGCCAAGGTCGGAGGCCTATGCACTACTGGGCACGGCTTGGCGATGTGGCTATCCTACAACTTGGGCGGCAGCAGTAAAAACGCTCGGCAGGCAGCCAACCGCAGAGCTCGCAGTTATTGGTGCCGATTACTCGATGAACGTTACCTGACACGAAGATTGTCAGAAGCAACCCGACATGACTAGCCATGGATCTCGATGCATGGGGTCCAAGTGCTATTCGTAGTGGCGAGGGAGGTATGGTGGTGGTGACACAGGGTGAAACTGAGCAAGATGGTGGCATATGGTGGTTAAAGATAGATCGCTGCATCGTGTGCATGTCGTGTGGCACTCTCAGCTATTGGCGGCCTTTGCCACATTGAAGACCTACTCTTGTACTCTGAACAGTTTGGCCACGACCCGTTACCGTGCGTGCAGTGCGCCAAAGGATTAGCACTGACTTATGACCCTTCATGAGCTCATGAGGTTGAGCCCAATGTTGCCTAGAGGGAGACAACCACTCCACCACGAACAGAGGGCATAGGGCTATATCAACAATTCCACATGCCGCGATCCGAGCGACCAATACCTCTTCGCACTTAGGAACTTAATCAACAACGTGCAGTAAGTAGCTGAACACGCCCTTCTGCCTTTCTTAGAGCGCTCGGCTAGCTCGGCTGATCTTTCGCTGTGATGTCAGGCTAGCAAGACCTGACTGAAAGGGCTGCGATGTCTGGGCGTCTGCGAGGGCTGGCTGCGCAGGAGCTACGGGAGCTGCGCGGTGGGAGGGGCTCGGGCCACGGTGAACTGCGCATGCTGTGCAGCGTAATGGCGTATCCACCTGTCCCGATGGGTTCGAAAATGCCATGCGGTTTTCCATCTGTACCAAAGCCTGATACAGTTGATGTTTCCACCGTGGGAAAGTATTACCGTGGGAGAGTGGAACCATTTACTTCGGGCCGAAGATTCCGGCCTCCACAATAAGCATGTTCCCCTGGTTTGCAATTGCGCTCAACTCTTCATCTGATTACATAATATATTTCAATCGGGAGGTCCGAACAAAGGTGGAGGTGGAGGTTCCGACCCACCTGGTCAAGTTCACCCTGAGCGTTTATCCATCAGAATTCAGGGTTGCCTTCCACACATCCCCGACCCTGAGGCTCCAAACTCCTCGCCCTCTTAATACTATCGGTCTTCATCTTTCTCTCACCCATCAAAGAGCTCAACCTCGCCATCAATCCACCCGTCTACACCATGTCCGGCTTCGAACAGGCTCCTCACAAGCTCCTAGTCATACCTGGGCCGATCGAGGTATCGTCGGAGGTCAGTGCTCGGTTTTTTCTTCTTGCGTGCGAAAGCGGTCTCAAACCCTCGTCTGCATGAGCATCGACGTCGGAGAACCATTATCTGGAGATGCTGCTACGTCTTTCGGCTTGAGAGACTAAGAGAGCCGGGGCCAGGCATTAATATTGCATCTGGTGCTGCTCAAATGTCGTTTCATACCAGACATGACATCCAGCTCATCATATTGTGTCATCTTGAGGGCGATCCTGTGGAGCGATGTGGCATGTGCTGACGCAGACTAGATCCTTCTCGCCAACGCATCCCCTAGCGTGTCACATGTCTCGCCGGCCTTTGTGCAGGTCTTCGGCGACTGCCTGCGCTTGCTCCGAAAGGTCCTGTACGCCGAGAAGCCTGGCAACCAGCCTTTCCTCATCGCTGGCTCCGGCACTCTGGGTTGGGACGCTACAGCCGCCAACCTCGTCGAGCCGGGGGAGGATGTGGTGAGTATCATTCTTGCGGACTATTCTCAAAGCACTGCGGCGTCTGTCAGGCGATATTCTTCGTCTGGCTGCCCACTTGTGATTGTGGTGTAACAGGCCCATTGCTGCCAACCTGTTGGCAGCGTTTGTCGAGTCACAAACTCCGTAAACGGAGAACTCCGTTCCGTGATTCGAAAACAAGGACACCGAAATCCCCATTCCCGGCGCATCGATCGCCGGGGATGTGTCCTTTCCAAGTTCAAATATTGCCGCGTTCCACTTGCTAACTGTCAGCTCGTTCTGAACCACGGCTACTTTGGTGACTCCTTTGCGGACTGGTAAGGGACACTTTCTTGTGTATTGTTAACGTTTCCAAGCCTCTCCACTTACGGTGCCAATGTTGAGGTGCTCAAAGCACCTGTCGGTGGCATTGTCGAGTAAGTAGCATGGCTGGGATTATTTTACCGATTTTGACTGTTCCAGCGAGAAGGAGCTCATCAAGACACTTCAGGAGAAGAAGTTCAAGCTCGTCACCATCACCCACGGTAAGCTCTACTGCAAGTCACAGCAGCTGACATTGTCAGTTGACACCTCCACCGGAGTCTTGGCCCCCGCTGCCCGCTACGCTGAGCTCATCCACAAGTACTCACCTGACTCGCTCATTGCTCTCGACGCCGTTTGCGCCGTCGGCTCGGAGGAGATCCGATTCGATGACTGGGGACTTGACGTTGTCATCTCGGCCACCCAGAAGGGTCTCGGTGTGCCGCCTGGTCTCTCGGTTGTCATGGCTAGCGAGCGCGCCATTAAGACACTTGACAACCGCAAGGCTGCCATCGGCACCTACTACATCTCGTGGAGGCGCTGGCTTCCGATCATGAAGGCGTACGAGGAGGGCCGTCCCATGTACTTCGCTACTCGTAAGTGCTGCGAGACCCCTCTGGGGCATTAAACTCTTTACTCACACACTTCAGCCCCCGTCCAGCTTGTTACCGCGCTCCGGGTCGCTCTCAAGCAGATGACTGAGGACTCTCCTTCCCTCGAGGAGCGCTTCAAGATCCACAAGGACGTCTCGAACAAGATGAAGGATGCGCTTGCTGAGCTTGGCTGCGGCTTTGTTCCTCTCAGCCGCGACATTGCGGCCAACGGCATGTCCGCTGTTCGGTACCCGAAGGGCATCACCGCAGCTGATGTCCTTGCCCCGCTTGCCGAGCGCGACATTGTTGTCGCCGGCGGCCTGCACAAGGACATTGCCAGCGAGTACTTCCGTGTCGGCCACATGGGTGTGACTGCTGTCGACCCCAAGCGCGGTGACGTCGACAAGGTGATTGCTGGTGTCAAGGAGGTAATTGAGAAGGCGCGTGCCAAGCAGCAGGCTTGACTCCCAAAAGCTTCGGTTGAGTTTACCGAGGCACCCCGTGCAAGGCTATAGGAGAGATCAGTAGACACATACAAATAGGACAACGACCGACATATTTGTACGCCGAAATGCAATCTCCCCGTGTACTTGTACACAAGGGTGTTGAAGTTTACTCGTCGGATGCACACAAGGGGGCGGGCAGCAGAGCAAGGGACAGTCAGAGTGGGGCAGGAGCTTGATTCGCCCAGAACGTAAAGGCCATAGATGGAAGTACGTAAGTCCAGCAGTTGACAGTGCGGATACAGAGTTGGGTGGAAAGTTAGTTTCAACTCTGATGCAGAGGATTGAGCAAGCGAGTATGTAATCAGGCAGGTTGGTGCCTGATGTGTCGCCAAGGCACTTATTCAGGGTAAGCTAGGAGTCACCCTCCAGCTCGCCCACTCATTCCCCATTGAGCTTTGGTCCTCATACTCTCCACATTCTTCAGTCTTCAGTCTTCAGTCTTCAGTCTTCAGTCTTCAGTCTTCAGTCTTCAGTCTTCAGTCTTCAGTCTTCAGTCTTCACTCTCCTCCCCCTACCCATTTGTCATTCCTGGACCGTTGATATATTGCATATGCACACTGCACAGCATCATCGATCATAGCCCAGGTTGGGCCCGACACAGTCCATTTCACTTCTCGCTATCCATCGGTTCGCTGTTCGGAAGATTGGCGGATACGAAAAATGTGGGGGTGAACACTACAGAAGATCGGCATGCGGCTATGCAACTGCGGCAAGCGCGGCAAGGCAGCTCTGCACACATACTGCACGTTCTGGCGTCATAGCTACCCCGTCCCACCATCCCACCATCCAACCTGTATCCTCTTGGCCTCTTGGGCTTCTACCGAGCTACCGATCTACCTCAATGCTCTTCCCCTGCCTTGGGTGCATTGGCTGCCTTGACTGCATTGGCATTGAGCGTCTGCTCATTGACCTTGGCTGGCAGGGCAGCGCCGTTCCAGGAGAGTGACTGCTCGAGGATTGCAGGATAATTGGAGGCTTGAGAAGCACGAGCTGGATCTGGGGGGGAGGTCAGTCGCCGCCGGCCGAACTGCTCTGTTGGAGATTGGGATTAGGTTGGCCTGAACATGCTGAACATGGATGCACAAATCCAATCCTAATGCCGTTCCAACCCCCCCCCCCCCCTCCCCCTCCCCCAGCCAATTAAGCCAAGCCCAGTATCAACCGGTTGACGGTTGGTCGGTCAGTTTACAGTCGTCTACCCCATACGGCCCCATACGTCTCCCTACTTTCTTATCCTCATGCTGGTCACTTGCCTCTTGGTCTCTTGCCCTCCGTCCCCCTTACCCCCCGAGCACCCTCACACCCTCACGCCCTCGCCTCCAGGTCCTCCTCCAGGTTCCTCCCTCCCCAGCTCCCCAATGCGTTCGCCCCAGCTGGCCAGCTGCGGCATTGAGGGCCATTGCCACTAGTGATCTGCACAAGGTCCCTCAAGCCAGGTCAGCTGGAGTCATCTGAGCATCCCTGAGCGTCTGAGCGTCGTCTGGGCGTCGTCGTCTTGGGCGTCTTGCGGCGTCTGGGGCCTCCAATGCTACAGCCGATCCCATTTCATCCTATCCCATCATCCCATCCCATAACATCCATCCCATACGCCATTCACTCCTCATTCATCATCCATACCCCCTCCGGACCTCCCCCCCAATTCCACTGAATCAGTAATCAATCCACTTGTCGTCACTTCCACTTCATCTCATTCATCACTGAGCAGTATCGTCTCAGAACTCAGAAAACACATCGACATCATTTCAGACTGCTCCTTAATCGCCCTGGCCAACTCGCCCTTCATCCTCATCCTCATCATCTTATCTTGATCGGCTCCCTCAATCCCAACCCCTGTATTTCCATCAACACATGCCATCCTCCACCCGATCAAGCAATGCAGGCCTTGTGCCCAACAATGGCCACCTCGACGGTGATCGAACTCCCATGCCGGCGTACGAACCTGCCTTTGAGATGATCGTCCTTGGGAGCGGCGGAGGACCCTTGGAAACTGACTGCTCGGGGTGAGTCAAACGACTCTTTCAAGCTCTGCGTGAGCAACAACTTAACCCTCTCCCAGGTATCTGGTCAAACCAGCATGCATGCGTTGGGAAGACGGAATCCTCGCGCTTGAAGGGGGTGAGCGATTCCTACATCCCGCAGGTGTTGTTGACACCAAGGCTCCGGCATTGGCGCCTTGACGAATCTCTTGCAGGTACATCCACCAGAGGAGCTGTTCCCCAACGTCGACTTCCCGCAGACGCACAACTCGCCTGTCCTCAAGGCGGCTTATATCTTCTCGTTCCTCACGTGAGCAGCAAACTCAGCCGCGCACCTGATGAAGAATTGTTCGCGATAGCGGTAGCTGATCCTTCACAGTTGCTATCTCATCACCCACGCTCACCTCGATCATGCTGTATCCCTCATCCTGCTCTCAGGCTCTGTCCCTTCCAAGCCCCGTCGACAGCCTCGAAACTTCGGGGGTGACAGCTCCGCTAACGCATCTGAGGCCATGTCCGATGACACTGTTCCCCCCGTGCCCGCTCGCATCCCCGTGTATGCCACTGAGTCAACCCTCACTAACCTCGCGGCCGCTTATGGCGGAGGTCTCTGGCCGGAGTTGGGTGCTTGGGCTTCACCAGAGGAGCTCATGATGACCGGTCGACGCAAGCGTCGAAGAAAGGAGGATTCAGAGATGGGAGTTGGTCCCAAGTTTTATCCGTGGGTGTCCTCGCCGCTTGCTGTGCTTTCTCTTAACGGTTGGTTCTGACCTCTGCAGATTGGAAACCGACCACTCGAGGAAACATAGCCACCTGCATGCGTCGCTTCCCATTAGTACCCTCGTCTTCCCCGTCGCGCATGGACAAACATCCCAGGGGCCGTATGCCTCGTCTGCGACATTCATTCGCCACGATTCCTCTCTTATGGCGTCGAGACCCCCCTCGCGGTCGGCGTCCATAAGCCACATATCGACACTGCCCGATGAAGCTGACCTGGAGAATAGCGCCATTATGGAGAGCCACGCGGGGCGCGAGTTCCTATTCTTCGGCGATGTAGAGAGCTGCTGGCGTGCCCAGCACGAGTCCCATGTTGACACGGAAGCTGGGCACACTGCCGAAAGGCTCAACAGAGCTATCTGGGAGCAGGCTGCCAAGAGCTTCCAAGAAGGACGGCTTGCCGGCGTTTTCGTGAGTCATCTTTCCAGTCAGGGCATCCTAACTTTGACAGCTCGAATGCTCGTACGACTCAACACGACCAGCGGCCGTCATGTTCGGCCATCTATCGCCTCCAGGTATAATGTACGAGCTTAATACTCTCGCCTCACTGGTAGGGGGGAACCACAGGTAAGAGCGTGGATTCGATCGCAACTCACACTGCAGTCGACCACTGGAAGGACTGAGGATATTCATCACACACGTCAAGGAGTTCTTGGTGCCGCATAAGAGCGGACTCAGCGCACGCGAGCTCATTAAGAGAGAACTGGACGAGCTCGAGGAACAAGAGCAGCTGGGTGTCACTTTTAACATCGTCGCTCCTGGGGACCGTCTCTGTGAGTGAATGGCATGGCGATCCCAGCTGATCCAAAGTGATTTAGTGCGTTCAAGCGTCGTAAATGGCACCCAAAGTCGTCCTAGTATTGTATGTGTACGAGGGCGAAGGTCAAAAGTTAGTTAGGTCAGTGTAACAGTAGCGAATGGTATGACTTGACGATTCTGCCACACGATAGGGGACCGACGCTACAAGCCGTGAACTGCAGCAAAATTAGACTTCATCCAGGACATAGCCATGGTGGCCATCAAGATATGCTCAAAGATCAGATCTCGTCGCCAGCATAGCGAACGTCGGCGTTCCCTTCCAACCACGTCATCCACTTCTTGAGATATGAGGAGCCCTGAGCCACAGTGCTGGAGTCGCCAACAATGCACAGAGAATCAGCTCCACTCATGATATTGCACCCACCAGCTGTCTCCTCGGACGTGTCATTGCGACATTGAGTCGTCGGTACTCACCCAGAAATCCGACGTCGCCGTTGTTGTTCGAGCGGACCAGACTGAGGATAACGGCCTGCGGAAGTTAGCGTCGTCGCGGAGGCATCCCCGTCGTCGCAGAAGCATCCCCGTCGTCGCGGAAACATTCATCACTCACATCTCGTTCTTGGCCTTGCAAGCCATCCACAGTGCCGATTGTCATGTCGGGAAATTCGTCGCGAAGCATCGAGACTAGCAATGACACTTGCGCCTGGTAAGGGACCACAATGCCTACCTCGGCCGAAGGCACTCCACAGGCAACCTGAGAGGTCAGTCAAACCGTACCCTCGCAACCTTACGAGCTGTCGGGCCCATTTGGCCACGATAGTCGCCTCGTTCTCGTTCGACTTGCTTCCCTCGCCCAAGGATTTCGCAGTGCTCAAGCTTTGATCCGATTCAGACCGCTCGAAGAATTCGCAGCCATCAGTGTCAAAGAAGACCACTGTTGGCTCCAGGACGTCCCGTACATCCTCGCTCTCTGGGGAGGTGACTGTCGGGAGATCAAGAAGTGTGCGCTTAGCGACTGAAGCGTCGGAGACTAGCTCGTTGTTGTACAGTGTAACCGACGGGAATTCTGCAATCTTCTCGTTCATGCTGATTGTTAGAAAAGGCGATCAGGTGTATATCGTGGACTCACCGGTACTGGACTTTGAGCACGCGCTTGATGCCCGGACCGTATAGCCGTTCAAGGCGATCAAACAGAGTCGTCTCCAGGGTGCGAGGTGGACGCAAACTCGTTTTGGTGGGATCCATGGCAACCGAACCCAACTTACTGTTGAGTTCTTCCGTACCCGATGCGTCGTCACGTCCGTCGTTGCTAGGCGTAGAGCCTCCCGACGGGTTCTTCCTGATAGCGTCTGGCTTGCGTGCGACGGCTGCTGTGTCATTGGCTCCAGAGTTGCTCTTGGCACCGGTCGATGTGGAGGATTCTCCACGTTTAGCCTTCAACGACTTCGCGGCCTTGTCTTTGCTGAGAATTGTAGGCGGGAGCTTGGGTTAAGGTGATCCGACGCATCACGTACCTGCTGGGGGTCGCCCGCGAGGATGAGTTTCTTGGCCTTCAGGATCGGCACCCAACACACAGCCTCGACGGCCTGCGTGGCCTCGTCCACAATAGCCACATCAAATTCCATGTTGTTGAGTTGGCGCGACCCGGATGTATGGCACGTTGCCAGTATGACGCGGGCCCCTTTCACCGTGTTCGCGACAACTTTGGCTTCTCGCTGTCGATACCTGGTCATGAGTCTCTTTGCCTGACCTGCAATCCGACCTACTCTTTTCGTAGCTCGCGAACTTCTTCCCACTTCTTTCCTCGCTCTCTGCCTTTGACTTGCCCCTTCTCACCGCGCTTTTTGCCCAAATCACCTAAATGCCCCTCAATCTCGCGGGCCACATCGCGAACCAGGGCTCCGTCGTCTCCGTTCGCTGTACGCCAGTCAAGTGTCTCTTGCACGAGATCTCGGTGAACTCGAGTAGGATGGCCCAGGCGTAGAATGGACCCCGGAGGAAGAAGCCCCTCATACTCCGGTTGCTTCGCCAGAGTGTGCAATCGGAGCAACAGATTATCGAGTGCCAGGTTAGATGGAGTAGTGACCAGGATTCGTGGCGGCAGCGAAGTGTCTGAGGACGCAGGACGAGCGAGAAGTTGGAATATTGTCTCGATAAGCGTGTGCGTCTTTCCAGTCTGGTCGTCAGCGTTAGTTACTAGCGCATGTACGCACCCCGGGTGGCCCATGGATACATGCCACACTATCTGCTCGGAGACAGAACTCGATGGCTTCCTTCTGGCTGTCGTTCAGTGCGGGACTGAACCACTTGATTGAACGCCCTCCATCACTGGTTGACGGTACGCTGGGAGACCATGTCGGGGGTGATATCCCCAGCAAGGCGTTGATTAACGGCCAGTTTGCTTGAGTCGGAGTCGGCCCTGGGGCCTCGGAGGGCACGAGGAGGCGCTGGAGGTGGTTGAGCGTGCGCCGCATCCTGTCGTACGTCGCTGAGTTGGCCAGCTTGACTCTAAGGGTGAGCTTGGAACCCATGTCAAACGTACAGCCTTAGTCGCTCCGGCAACTCTACGTCTTGGCCATCGCTGACTGCGACGATGATCTTGTCCCGTGTGACCTGAGGTCAGCTTGACGACTCTTTTGAGCCTCGAGCATACCCGGTAGACAACACCCTCAACGCCTGCGCCGTCTTCACCCTTCTTGGCTTTGGACTTGGCCTTACTTCCCGACGTAGAGCTATGCTCTTCGATCCTCGCAGGGTCACCGTTGCGGAACGTGTGTGGCGGAAAGATCGTGTCGACATTGTACGCTGGGGGGCGACAGAGTTCTATCAAGCAGAAAGTGAGCTGCTAGATGCGTTCATAGGGACCTACGTTTTGCCTCCCAGTCCTACTGAGATTGACGACACGCCTAAGCTCCCGAGGGCGAGTCCCTTCTGCTCGAGCACCTTCTGGCTACAATTGGTATTCAGGAGCCGCGTCTGCTCCTCCTCTTCTTCGCGTTCAGCTTGGAGAAGCAACTGATGGCCTGATAAGAAGCTCTCGAGATCGGACTCTGTCGGTTGCTTGACCTCCAGCAAAGCAGGTCCCGGCTCCATGTCGACGATGTTATGATGGACACAGACAGATGCAGTCTCGCCGAGGCAGAGGTCGACGCGCCTCCACCGACCTCCACTCTAGAATCAACAAGTTTCGCTGGAACGCATCATCCCCTTTTAATCCGCGTCAGCCGTCGGTACGCGTCGGTCTCAGACGTCCTTTTTCATGCAGTTCTCATCTACAGCCCAGACGCGTCTGCTGCTCTGCATGTCGCTACAAATATCTACAGCATCGACTACCTCTCAGCCCAACTGTGGATTACTTCACTAGTGTCACGTCGTCTCTGCCCACACGCCGTGAATGCAGGCAGGCCCATGAGAGTTGTAATCCAATTTTGAGACATAATGTTTGCCTTGGTTTTCGTTGAAGGCAAGTTTGGCGACCATTGACGCGCCCAAGAAAGGAGCCAGGTCACAGGTCTTAGGATAGTTGTCGAAGTAATCGCTGGGAGTTAGCAAATGAATTACACGGCGGCTCACGGTATGGATAGCAGCTTGAGTCGTGCTGGCTGCGAGTCTGATGGCAGGTCGGAGCTTGACAGCAAGTAAGGGCTAACGTGTGTAGCGATGGACACAGGCAGGGCTGAAGGTCAGATTATGCTCAATCTCTTGGACGCACATTTGAACCGTGCCATGTCACCAATGACAGCAAATGCTTCCCACGCAAACACACGCTCCGCTCCATTCAATGCGGAGCTTTCCATCGCACGTCCCACAGCCTCCCACACCGTGTCTCCACCTGGTGTCTTTCCCTTCAACAGCGGCTCAGCCAGACGGTGACGGACTGGCCCGACAGTAATTTCCTTCTCAGGCAAAGAAGGAATGACAACCTTCTTGACGTCGGCTGCAATCGCCGCGTCAGCAGCGGCTTGTGCCTTGGCCGCAGCGGCCGCAGCCATCTGCTGTTGTTGCTTCTTCGACTTGTGGGAATTGGACGGCAATGGTGCGGGTACAGTGTCCGCAGTGAGCCTGCAACGGTTAGTGATTGTACAGCTACATGCTGTTGCAGTAAACGTACTTCTTCGCGATGTCGAACTCGTCGTCCTCCTTGTCCGGCTTCCCTGCCACCTCAAGAATCTTCTCTACTGAGCCCTTCGCGACAGGGATCTCGATTTTACTTGGGTCGGTAAAAATGAACTCGCGGATCTCTTTGACCAACTTCTCCTTCTGGCCGGGAGCGAACGAGTCGACCTCGGCGGCAGACAATAGCTCCTTGTTGAGAGCCGGGTCGTCCATAAGCAGCTTGTCAAGCCAAGTTTCACAGTCGACTTCTCCAACTGCAACCGAAGTCGCGCACTCCCATCGTGCAATGGAGTCAACAACGACAGCAACGGTGGAGGTGGTCCGACCAATGTGTAGAACAACACCCGTCACGGCGTTGAGCCCCAGCAGGGAGACAACAGGGCTGGAGAACAGCGCCAAATGCGGTGCGTTTAGAGTCTCGAAGACCATCTGGCAGTAGAGCTCTTGTTCTGGAAGCGGCAGAGTGGCCGAGGACGCTGGTGGTACGAGAAGGAGTGGGTGCATGTTGTTGATGGGCTTGATGCCGAGAAGCGAGTACATGTGCAGCCTGCAGGAGTCAGTTGAGGTTGCGGTAATGAATGATTGAGGCAAGTCTCACAGAACAAACTCGCGTCCTTCCCAGTCCACCTTGTCGGTTGTAGGTGCGAACGGCCATCGAATCTCAATCTTTTCGTCACTGCCATCCACCTGCAGGGCGATATCCAGGGCGTCGCCGATGAGCCATTCGGAACGGTTTGGTTGAGATGAGTGTGCCGGGGTCCCGTTCATGGCAACATCGCCGTTTGCATCCGCACCATTCTGGGTGGATGTTGATGCCTTTGGTACTCCATAGCAAGATTCAATGGACTGGTATGTGTCAATGATGATGAGACGGTTGTTTATGCTTACAATTGCTGGTTGAGCTACGAGATCGGACAGGCCGTGAGAAGCCCGTAGAGTTTCATCATCGATGACAGCGATGACGGGCTGGTAACTCATGGCCTATGGATGTTGAAGTAGAGACGGGTGGTGCTGGTGTTGTTTGCGAGACGCGAGAAACCAAACTCGAACGCGCGAACGCGATCAATAAGATAACAATCGCAGATCACAGGCTGCAGAATGGTAGCTATTTACGCTGGGCGAGCTGTGGTTGGGTTGCACTGACACGCCTATGAGTGCAACCTTGGACGGTGTTCACGCCTATCAATTTGCTTCCGCTTCAAGTTAAAGCAATTGCCACCCATACACCCAGCCATTGTGGTGGGACCTGTGTACCTACGAGTGGCGCAAGGAACGAACGCGTCACCCATGATCCACGATTGATTGTGTTGCCGCGCGCATGCCGTGCACCGTGCTACTGTGTCATAGTGCCATATTGCCAGCAACCAACCAAAAGACGACGACGGGATTAATTCCCATTATCCCATTCCATACCGGCCACCGTACCACCCTACAAAGGCGAGTTCACCGGTCCACCCCCACCCACGAGGCTAACTCACCCGGGCTCACCCACCCTGCCTACCGACCCTGCCTACCCACGCCTGCCTACCCACCCACCCTACGCGCCCCCACCGGCCACCAACGCATTCTCACCCCTCTCACCCCTCCGCCCCCCATTTGGCTTCCGGCTTTGTCGCACAACATCTCCTCAATCCTACTCCCGTCCTCATCATACTTACCTCACTACCTCACCACCTCACTACCTCATCACCTCTCCACTTCCTGAAAACCCCCAATCCATCATCCATCATCCCTCCCCCCCTCATCGTCTTTCGTCCTCTCCGCCTGTCTCTCATCTGTCTCCTCTGCCTCGTCTCTCTCATCTCTCTCCCTCTCTTGGCCACACTCCATTGTCTCTCTTCCTTCGTCTCCCCTGACGCGTCCAATCTTTCCTACCCATATAAGCTTCACCTCGTCTCCCCCTTCCGATTACAATGGGTGGTGTCTGCAGCTCATGCTGCGGCCAGCGCCGCAAGAACAATTACGAGCCTCTCCTCCTCGAGAATGAGCGTGAGGCTGTTGCAGACCTACTTCAATACCTCGAGAGTGAGTACCCACTTTCTCATATCTGACCTCTTCCATCATGCGTTTCTACTGGTGTCTCACCTTCCTCTCTTTCCTCCATGGCGTCCCTCGCCCCATGCTAAACACTCCCAGATCGCAGCACAACAAACTTCTTCACCGGCTCACCACTTGCGGCCCTCACCACACTCTCGTTCTCCGACAACGTCGACCTGCAGCGTTCAGCCGCTCTGGCCTTCGCAGAGATCACAGAAAAGGAAGTCCGCGAAGTTGGCCGCGACACTCTTGACCCCGTCCTCTACCTCCTTACCAGCCATGACAGTGAGGTGCAGCGTGCCGCGAGCGCTGCCCTGGGCAACCTAGCCGTTAACGGTGAGTAGTTGAGTGTCGTCGCGACACAGTGCTCACTCATACCAGCTGAGAACAAACTTTTGATCGTGTCACTCGGTGGTCTTGAGCCGTTGATCCGCCAGATGCTCAGTCCCAACGTAGAGGTCCAGTGCAACGCTGTTGGCTGTGTGACAAACCTGGCTACACATGGCAAGTCAACTACATGTCGTCTGCTAACTCCCTAGACGAGAACAAGACACCAATCGCCAAGTCCGGTGCGCTTGTGCCTCTGACGCGTTTGGCCAAGTCCAAGGACATGCGTGTGCAGCGGAACGCCACTGGAGCTCTCCTTAACATGACCCATTCTGGTTTGTTTCGTGCATTTCTTGCCGCTAACGGCTTCCAGATGAGAACCGACAGCAACTTGTCAACGCAGGCGCTATTCCTGTACTTGTCAGCCTCCTCAACAGTCCCGACACAGATGTTCAATACTATTGCACCACTGCCCTCAGCAACATCGCTGTTGACGGTCCGTGTTATTTTTTGGAACTTGCTGACTTTGCAGCGGCGAACCGCAAGAAGCTTGCGGCCACTGAGCCCAAGCTAGTGCAGAGCCTCGTCGCCCTTATGGACAGCCAAAGTCTCAAAGTGCAATGCCAGGCCGCGCTTGCGCTCAGGAACTTGGCCAGTGATGGTAGGCACTCTTCGCTTCTCCCTGCTGACATGGCAGAGAAGTATCAGGTTGACATTGTGAAGGCGGACGGCCTTAAGCCTCTCCTTCGCCTTTTGCACTCGTCTTATCTTCCGCTGGTCCTGTCCGCGGCGGCTTGTGTTCGCAATGTTTCTATCCACCCTGCGAACGAGTCCCCCATCATCGAAGCCGGCTTTTTGCAGCCTCTCATTGGTCTCCTATCCTTTGATGAGAACGAGGAGGTTCAGTGCCACGCAATCTCTACCCTGCGCAATCTCGCGGCCAGCAGCGAGAGTAACAAGGGTGCAATTGTCGAGGCTGGTGCCGTCGATCGCATTCAGGAGCTCGTCCTGCAGGTCCCTTTGGCAGTGCAGAGCGAGATGACAGCTTGTGTTGCAGTGCTTGCGCTCAGCGGTATGTCTTTCTGCTTGTAGCGCGAAGCTGACTCGTTATAGACAATCTCAAGCCTCAGCTGCTCGAAATGGGTATCTGTGAAGTTCTCATCCCCCTCACCAGCTCGCCAAGTGTCGAGGTGCAGGGCAATAGCGCTGCAGCTCTTGGCAATCTTTCCAGCAAAGGTGAGCATTCCGTTACATTCCCAGCTGCTCACGCCAGCTGCCGAGGACTACGCCCCCTTCAATGCGGTCTGGAACAAGCCCGATGGAGGTCTTCATGCCTATCTCGTGCGCTTCCTCAGCAGCGCAGACACTACGTTCCAGCACATTGCGGTTTGGGTAAGCTTTGGCTCAGGCCCAAGAAGATAGCTGACGCGTGCAGACCATCGTTCAATTACTTGAGGCGAAGGACCCTCAGCTCACTAGTAACATCCGCAACTCGACAATCCTCGTTTCCTCTATTCGCCAGCTTGCAGAGTCGGCGCCATCTCCACAGCACCCGGGGGCACGTGGCGGTCACCACTCGGATGACGATTTCGACGAGGATGGCATGTTTGAGGATGGTGAAGGCGAGATTTACGGCCTTGCCAAGCGCATCCTCGAACTTATCGACGAGAGCGACGGCGCGGGGAAGGGTGACACACATCTCAGCGGGGAGGAGAGCGCTGGGGAGCACTCGGAGGATCACGCCGCACTGCGGGCGAGCGTTCACCAGGCACTTCGTGGTCAGTGATCGCTAAGCTCAGCTCCCGTGTTCTTTGTTGGTGTATTGATATCCGCGTGATGGCTGTAGTTGCCTACATTTGCGTCATTAATTGGCGATGCTATGTTATTCCTAAGGTGTTACGAACGGTGCGAAATGAGTTCGACGAGGAGACGGAACAGGAGGACACTGGTAGATGGTAGAGACTTCTTTTGTTGCCTGAGATGCTGCCCTTGTCGGAACACCGAGTTGCATGCATCCTTCTTGAGACATACCTTCGAGAAAACCGCAGATTAATTCGGGCCAATTTATTCTACTCTCCGCATTCAGCACGCACTCATATACAGTCGTTGCTCAGCGGCACCGCAACGATGTACTGTATTCATCCTATCGTTCAAAGATATGGTGTCCTGCAGAGTCTGATTTTGCAGTTTGGTTTTGTTGACAACTTGGGACAAAGGCAATCTCACGACACAGGTGTGCGGAATACAGCATGTGATCATTTACTGTCGGCATGTGGGTAAGTTCCATTCCCCTGTGCACGTTCCGCCACCAAGAACACCAGACAGGAAACCCCAATCCTTAATTTGCTCTGACCTTTGCAGCATCAGACATGCATCGAGCCCTGCATGCCCTCGAGGTTGGTGTCCGGGTTGTCCAACTTACTTCGCCATGACTGGGTGCCTTCGGAAGTCAACAATCGACCATGCCTTTGATGGTGTTACTCTTGTTGAAACCATACCCTATCAAGCAACCTGAGCTATCAAGCAACCTGAGTTTTCAGAGTGTGCGCACTTCGGGCCCCTTGAGTTGGGAGATCAGATGGGCATCGCTTGGATCCAAAATCGAACGCTTTCGTCGCAGGTTCATGTCAAGGTTGCCTTCCAGTTCCGGGCCCCGCCGGTACCCACCTCCTCCGCCATTCATCTGCCATTCAGATTGTCGGACGTGTACCGATATGGCCCCTGCTCGACCCCTCATCCCTCGTCACATCCTCGTCTGGGGTGACCAGTCAACCTCCCCACATGCCGCTCCTCTCATACTACTCACAAGTGCTCACACTCCTTCTACAATCCTGCTCTATCCTACTTACGTTCTGCCGTTGTGCTTCGAGTCCAACACTTCAGCTCTCAGCTCGCAGGTAGTGGCTCTCGACTGCCCAAGGCAACTCTCTCACTCACTCACTTCACAATGCCTCAACGGCGAGCACACACTCCTTCAATAACACTCCCTGCATTACCAATACCTGCGCACATCGGCAGTACATCAACCTCCTTCAGTCGTCCTCGCTCAATCAAACGCGGCGGATACAAGCCACTGACAGTCGACATCGCCTGGGATGCTGCTGCCGTGACGGAGTATGATCCCGATGAGATTGTAGGCCACGGCATTGCTTTGCCAATCCAACTGGAGCAAGACGACGCGGTTGGATCCCTTTGCCCGGCTGGCACGGACGAGGCATCTGCACGGCGGCGACAATCAAGTTCTAGGTGGAGTTCGGCCCATGGTCATGGTGTTGACAACCGTTACTCCACCGCTTCAAGCTTCTCCAGCATCTACCCACTTTCTACCAGCCCGTCCTTTTCGCAGTCAACATTCCTAGACTCAGACGCTCCGATGACTGCAACGAGTGCCTCTTTCTCCGATAGCATCGGGAGCGACTCGTTCGAAGCCGAATCCCAGCCAGACTGGGCGCCATGGTTATCCCGCGATCCATCACCCGTTCCCCGGAGGCGATCTGTTATGTGGGACCTTCACCTCGATCCATCAGTCCTCCGCCGGCCACCACCACGCTCATCAATCGCGCTCGAACGCCGTCCAATTCTGCTGTCAACCAACACCTTCTACCTACCTCCGCTGTTCGACAACGAACGCCCAACCTTTGCGGCTCCTCGCCGACAAAACTCTTCGACTGGCACACCAAGACAGGGTTCAAGGACCGCGCTACTGCCCGAGCCGACTTGCCGCCCTCGCGAGGATTGCTTCCTCGGACTATGTTTCGGCCGAAGCAAGCCTCTAGGGGGAGGCGAAACACGAGCAACTCCTCAACGCAACACTAGTCGCAAGGTGTGCAACAAGAGAGGTTATCGCATCAGCTTCGTGCAAGATCGCCAATGGCGAGCCAACATCCTAGATCAGGCTGTCGAGCAGAGCCTTTCTTCGGCCCTCTTTCCCACAATACCTAAACCTACGAAGCCCATGTATGATACCCACTCCAGGCCTTTCACTCACCGCACCAAAGGCAACAACGAAACACAGGCTCCGCGTACCAACCCCTCCGCTAAAGATCCTACCGCCAGTGGCAAGCGCAACGTCCATCAATATAGGGAGGCCGACTCGGCTATGAAGAACGAGACCGAAAAAGCCAGCGTCCTGATTAACAGAAAGCACCACGTATCCAAGACGCCACAAGAAGACCTGCTACAAATGTGAGTTGCCTCTAAGTTTGCCGCCTATGCGCCGAACTTTCTCACCGCTAGGTCAAATCAAGAGCGGCAGCCACCTCTCGTCTGCCCAAGTCTCCAACACATCTGGATGTACCCCGAGCGAGCTTCCAAATTGTTGTCGTCTCGCCCTGGATCTCCAGAGACTTTATCAATCTCCACTTCAATGGCCGTTGCGGGGAGTATCAGCCCTGCTTGAATGAGTAGTGTTAAACGCGAACTTGGACGACAGGCAAGGCCTAGTGTAGGTTGTAGATGAGCCAGTGGCTCCCCGAGTAAATGCGAATGCCATATGTATCTATCTACGTCGCTCACTCATGAGAAACTCATTGACTCTCTTGAGAGCAGCCCTCGGGGGGTTACCATCGGGCCAAAGGGCAACAAGTCGGTGGAGAGCATCGGCAATCACGATCTTATCAACCTCCTCCTCCTCGTCCAGTTCTTCGCCAAGCCCTTGGACGGAGCATAACAGGGCGACAGCGATGGGTATGATCAGCTTCTTCGCTGCCTGAAGCTCAGGTCCGCTAAAAGTCTTGGCGTTTGCAGAGCTCGATTGGTTGGGCGTGCTGCTATCGGGTTTTGGTGAGTGATGTCGGTCCAAAGCCGACACTAGGTCCTCTTTTCTGCCTGGAGTGAGGAGAACCATTCCCTTCGGGAGAACAGAAGTAGCATGTTCGCGCACGGCATTGAGAGCTTCAATGTAACCTTTCGGCCTGGAACGGGGGGACGGAGTGGCGAGCACGACAACGGGCGCTTCCGAAGCAGTGCCGAGCGATAGTATGTAAGGGGCGTCCTTGACGACTCCATCGATCTCGACGACTCGGATAGTACAACCAATCGGACGACTCTCTTGATTGTCTGCTGGGCATATTGGCGAACCCAAGTCAAGTACAAGTGACTTTGATACGGCTGTCGGGCGGTCCACCCTGTGTCCGTCCAT
Source organism: Cutaneotrichosporon sp. PL3408A (assembly GCA_023629975.1). NCBI lineage: Eukaryota > Fungi > Basidiomycota > Tremellomycetes > Trichosporonales > Trichosporonaceae > Cutaneotrichosporon > Cutaneotrichosporon sp. PL3408A. Next base: position 429,216 of record JAMAMB010000010.1, on the reverse strand, counting down.
TTGAGGTTGTTCTCCCTCCAGCCCTGGTTCGTCCAACGCAGTGGATTGCATAGCTCCGGCGAGAGCATCATCAACGAGCTCGTCCACTATGCCGGGGAGTTCGTCGCGGGGTGTAGCTAGTAGCCAACTTTTCGATGCATGGTATGTGGCCGGTTTGAGGCCCTTCTGTTAGTTTAGTTCCACACGCAAAGCTCACCCGACCCCACAACTCGTCGTCATCGCCAGCCCCGGGAACGTAGTCGAAGGCAACTGTTCGGCGGAATGGGCCCTCACCGATCCATGTCGCCGCAGGTATAACATCGCTGCCACCTCGTTCATTCACCCATCGTGAGGCCGAAAGGCATACGATAGGAATATAGCTCGGGTCCACGGGGATCGATGGAGGAACGGACGTCGAGGGGTGTATAAAGAAGGGACGCAGTGGCTTGCTCAATTCCGGTAGGGGAAGAACTGACACCTGCACGTCAGCGCTTGGTCCAGGTGAAGGTGCTAGCAACAAACTTCCAACATGTGAGCCCAAGCGTCGAGGCGAGACTCGATTTGGGAGTGTTCAGATGCCGACACAATTTGTGGAGGCACGTAGAGAGTCGTATCCCAGCCAGGCAACGGCGCGGCTCCTTCCCGTTCTCGACGCAGCTTGAGTGCTCTGTTAATGGTAGAGCACCAAATGGGTACGGTCTTAGAGAGGCCGTCTGGCATACGCTATCATGTCAGTCATGCCAGGTTTGATTGTCGAGGGTTCACCTTGCCCCGACGAGTGGAGTCAACCAGGATGAATCTCACAGTCAGCGCAAGGACAGTTCACATCAATGCGTACCCTCCATGCTCCTGAGCGTACATCGCCAACGCGAGATTTGACCTCCTCAAGTTGAAGTCCCAGTTCTTCTGGTGAGTAACTTCAGCGAGTTGCCGCGTACCAATGTATGCCCATCAGTTGACTTAAAGTAGGCATATGTAGTCGAGCTCGTCTACGACATTCAGATAATTCGATTTCGTAGCTTACATTGGGATCACAGTACCATGTTCCACAGCGTTGATTCGCTTGCTCGTCAACTTACACCCTCCCAACTAGCCACACTCAACTCACCCACGACCGCAAAGCGGCCTTTGTACCACTCCTGTGCGACCGTCTTGACAAATGCTTCGTCAGCGGCTATTGAGTGTAACCTGTTGAACAGGTCATGTTGCGCCGCATACTTCTTGACGGCCTTTGCGTCGTTCATGACGGGCGCTGAGGAGGTTGACAAAGTAACCCTCGTGATATTGAGCGAGAGACACAAAATGGTCCTGAGGTGACGGATGATTTTGGTTTCCAGGCACGGGTCATACAAGATTTGTTGACGCTTCAAACATTCCGCGCTCCCGACTCCATCATGTCATCCACTTTCTCACTCTCTCAAGCACTTTTCCATCGTCATGGCACCGAAAGCCCAACCGGCCACTGCTAAGACCAAGCAGTTTAGGACAATCCAACAAACAGAGGATCTTATTCGCAACAATGAACGCGGGAAGCGTCGAGGTCGGGGCAAGGAGAAGGCCATCCTAAAGGGTCTTCACGACCTTGTCAAAGGTAACAATCTCGACAGCCACACAACGAAGGGAGTTGTAGCTTATAATTACAGCAACGAAGAACCTTCCGGCCTCAATCGCTGTTGAACGATTCTCCGAGGTATGTCTTGTGTTTTCATTCGCCGTGCTGCTTAGCAATGCTGATGCGGAAGTCGCGCGCATTGGAGGTTGCGGCACTTCAGAATGCTATCAAACTTTCTGCGTATGTATCGAAAGTTAGGGGACGTTTTTCTGACAATGGAGCTCTTTAAGCAGCTCAAGGGCGTTTCAATCTCTACCCCGGCACCTAAGGCGACGGGCGGCTAGCCACAACCCGAGACGTGTACCCAAACGAATGAGGACTCGCGCGGCAGCAGAGGTACGTTGTCCGAGTGCAACCAAGAACGGATAACTGACTCGACGAGATTGACCCGGGAGATATGACTGTCAAGCTCCATCGAAAGAAGGCAAAGCTGCGGGCGAAAGGAGACTTACGCGGTCGAAGCCGGACGACACAGATGAGGGGCCGTCAATGTGAGCGTCGAGATACGCCTTGGGTCTGACCGTCACAGTGAATAAGAGGTGGCTTGGAACCCATATTTTCCACGCGAAGCGCTTTCACATGACTAATATCTGGGGCTATCGTTTGCCGTTGACGCCGACTTTGAAGGCTTTTCGGGCCTCATACCGCGCCGCTCGCCGCAGTGCCGTAGTGCAGGACACCAGTTTTGTTGGCACGATCGAGGTGCAGGGCTCCCGCTCTCACATAGTGGGATTGTTATCCATGATTACTGCAGGTGGGACGTTTGCCGGCAGCAAGTTTGAGGCTGGCATGAGGGTTGCGCATACAGATGCGTATCACTATGGTACATTCCCACTCGGTCTTATCGGCCCGGTTGATATCCTCTGGCAACCAGCGACTGAAAGCGAGGCAACTCGAACGGTCTGGGTTCGACTGCACCCTTCCATCTTCGACGAGGTTTGGGAAACCATGACCACCGCTATCTCAGCCAACCCCGAGAAATTTGGTTCACTGTTAGTCCACGACTTGCGGGACTCTCTGGAATCGTTCGAGATCATGGGACCTCGTGCCGGTCAGGTCTTGAGCCGTTCGCTGCAGGTTTGCAACTCCGAGCCATCCAACAAGAGGCAGGCGATATCGTCGCTCCTTCATTCGGACCCCGCAGAGTGTCCCGACAGTATGATCATAGGTTTGAAGGTGTACGATCCTCGCCTGTCGTGAGTTGTCTACCTCGTTATCTGCTAACCCAGTTACCCTCCTCCTCGGTCTGATGAAAGGGGTGCCAGTGAGCTGGAACGCCCTTGGAAGGTTCTTCAGTCTCGAGCAGGTGTCACCACGGACCTTTGGGACGAGGACATTCGCGCACAACTGGCCAAGCCGAAGTTCAGCAAATCTGATCTTGATAACCGCAGAAAGCGCCTCAGCGTCCCGGGTTTGCGACTAAACGCCGAAATGAGCGACGACCGTATCCCCATCATCATTATAAAGCGTGCGGTGCAGAGCCAGAGGCCGGGGAACGAGAGCGCCGCTTTCCACGGGTATACAATCATCTTTCCCCGTGGCTGGTCAATGGCATTCCTTCCATCTTTCGTTTACTGCAATGCTCGCCTGAGCGGGCTTGCTGAGCACCGCGTGCGCTTTCGAGAAGCAGGTGTTCCTTCATTCCCAGAGCACTACTCGTCTGTCTGCAACGCAGGGGAGGCGTGGGAGTTTCAGCGATCACAAGAAGACGAGCTTCTCTGGCTGCGTAAGCCTCCCGGAAAGCGACCTGAATTCTCAACGTTCGGCACGCGATGGCCGTTCCGACCCGTCTGGGGCGAAGTTATGATGGTAAGGTGCCAGCTTTCAACGAACTGATCTTTGCAGGGGAACCCATCGATAACAGCCGAGGAGTACGCTACAAACGGAAAAGCAGATGTCCACGAATGGCTTTTCAATTCTGCGATGACCCCGTGCCTTTCACCACTTGCCGCAGCAGCAAATCCTCCCCAGGCTTTGCTCGCGGCGGTCAATGCTTTTCGGCAACGCCGTGGGTTGTCCGAGCTCCCAATGACAGTCGCCAATCAGCTCTTCCTAGGCGCGCTGTGCCAAGTCCAAGTCAACGTGATCGGCCGCGGCTCACCCTCTGACATGGCCGTACTCTGCGAGCTGAACGAGGCGGACCGAGACGTTTGGCTCAAGGCCAATGCCTCCGATGAGCAGGTAGGATTGCGCGACGACCGGCCAAGTGCAATGCTCAAGGTTTGTCTAGCCTTCCCATGCCTTTGTTTGTTGACATTCCAGCTTGGGGAGATCTCCGACGAGGCCAGCGCAATTGGCTTCGTCACGACGGGCAACATCTCCCTTACGCGTGGCGAAGGGTACGCGTTGGGGATGGTGACCCTTTCTGGTTATCTACGTTCACTCGCAGCTGCCCGACAGTCACAACAACCGGAGCTCGTCCTTGTTAAAGTAAAAAACAGGGACGGTCGCATCAACCGCATTGCGTCGCTAGCGTTGGTGTAGCCGTTGTGTAAACGTTTCTGTTTGAGGCTGAAGGCTGAGGTCGGCATGGTGGTGGCATTTGGATATCTAAATGTCCCTCTCTGCTTTCCACGTGCGCAGGCACCGATGGCTATGACGTGGACTAAGTTGAAGATCTTGTTTATGGGTCGGGATGCTTTGCCTAAATGACGTGGACTGCATTTTGATTCGGGTACCCTTGGTCGTGGGCGGCAATCGCACATTCAACAACACATCTCGAGGTGCTTGCTGTACTACTGGTAACTCCTCGGCAGCAGTCGCCTTGTTGCTCGTTATCTATTCAACCATCTCCATCTCTCCTCAAGTAGCTTGCCTTGGTGTCTTTGGCATCTCTCCACTAGTTTCAGCACAATGTACGACGGTCCAATACGAGGAGGTATGTCGTCAAATCATGTTCTCAGCATCGTGGCATGCATGGCGTCAGCTCTCAGCCGTCAGCCAGCTGTCTGCCATTGACTGTATCTGCCATTGAATCTATCAGCTAACTCTCCACAAGGCAATCGAGGTGGTCAGGGCGATTTCCGGTAGGACAGGGTGGAGGCGCCGACATCCGCTGGATCAACTAACGCTTCAGATGGTCTGCCGTCAAGGAAGACAAGTATAGGGGTACGTAGAAGATGAGCCTCGATAGCAGTGTCTGATTTCAGAAAACTACCTCGGCCATACGGTCAACGCCCCCATCGGTCGATGGCAAGCCAACAAGGATATCCATTGGTACACCCGCGAAGTCGAGGACGACGCTTCGGCTCTTGAGCGACAGAGGAAGGAAGAGATTCGCCAACTCAAACAACAAGAGGAGGACGCGCTAGCTGCGGCTTTGGGATACGCGCCTGTGAAACGAGATGTTGCTGGGGAGGGAACAGGCGCGAACAGCGTGCCAGTGAAGCAGGGCGACGCCTATCAACAGGAAAAGGCGCAGAGGAGGGCGGAGAAAGAGTGAGGACAGCATTATCGACGCGTGCATTCTCAACTAACGGGAAGGCTTAGGAGGGAGCAACGATCTCTGAAACGAGCAGAGCGAGCAGCTCGGCGGGACGAAAAGGAGGATCGACGGGCTGAACGCGACGATTATCGGCGTGCCCGAAGGTATGACGACGACGATAGGTCCCATCGCGAACGCTCCGGAAGCTACGACGAATACCGTCGTCGTCGGGGTGAGCGCAGTGATCGACAAAATGATCGTCGGGAGAGCGGACGCACGGAGAGGTACGGTGATCGCAGTCATTCTTCAACCAAAGGCGGAGACGAATCGAGAGGGGGACGCCAACGAAGTCACGGCCTTTCCGATTCGAACCGAGGCCGATCTGGCCACGATCGTCGAACCGAGCGGCTGCTCGAGAAGGGTCGTCCACGATCTCGCTCCCCGCTATGATAGCAACGTGCAGCTCCCTACATGTATGTATGCCACTATCTCTTTTGTGCATGCACGGTCTGTAGTCATCGGAAACGTTGAGGAAGCTATTAGCAGAGAGACTGAGGGCGGTTCTGCCCAGTTCCCGATGCGCTGTCAGGGCAAAGCCCTGCATGCACTGGATGATGCGGAAGACCGATGATCGATAGCTCGATAAGTCATCCACAACAATCTACGGATGACGCGTGCTGGAAGCACGACGTCATGAGACTTGGAGCTTGGAGGGGGTGGCCAAATACAGTCACGTGCGAGAAATTGAACTCCACAATGTATTTGCGTGGACGTTCCAGGGCAGTTCCTCCGCCTTGCCACTGGCCACTGGCCGGACCCGTAGCCCGCCTAACTACCCCACTCCTCTCGGCTCCAGGCTCAGGCTCAGGCTCAGGCGAAAACCAGCAAGCCACAAGGGCAAACGTTGGGAGTGATGGTGCGAGGACCGTGAGGGCCAGAGGGTCCGAGGTGGTGGAGACGGCTGTATCGTGTGGGAAAGTATGGGTAACATGCGGAAGACGCGAGGGCCCATGCCTGAAACGGCCGCCGAGCTCAATCAAGGTCAATCAAAGTCAATCGATGTGCATGGACGACACTCGGGCTCGCGGGTTTCCAGCTCGGTCGTCCTTCAACAATACTCGAACTCCACTTTAACCCACGCGCTCTATCACACAGTCATTCATATAGACTTGCATCTCTCCCTTTACTTCCAACCACATCTCCCATCCTCTGTCTACTGTCCGACCAGCTGTCACACCCTCCTCACTCGCTTCATTCAATACTACTCAATCACCGTCAATCATGTCCTGGTTTGGGTAAGTCATTGGGCAGCTGGTTCACCACGGGCCACCCAGCGCCATCTGTGGCCACGTCTCCATATTGAGTCAATTGATCTCTGACACGTCCTTAGTGGCAAAGCTGCAAAGCACGATGAGGTCTCCAACTTTTGGCCCGACCCGTCGTACCACAAAGGTTTCGGCTACCTAACTGACCAGGATACTGAGGTGGGGAGCATGATCGTTACCAAATACTGATTAGCGTAGTGGATGTGTATTAGCAATAAGGGTTTCCAGACCGAGACGCAAGTCTGGTACTCTATCTTCCCAGACGGCAGTTTCCTCATGGTACAGGTCATCTGGAGTTTCCTTGGGTACGTCTGCCACGCAGTTCCCCGCCCCCCATGGCAACCCCTGTAGTACCTCTCTGACAGACAGCATGTTCCTCATTCCAGCCACTGCCCAAATGACTTTCAAGTACTACAACCCCAACACCAAGGAACAAATTTGGAAGTCGGTCAATGTCACCAACTTCAAGGCTGAAGGGAGGAGCTGCAAGTCGGACCGCTTCGTAAGAGCAAAAATCCTGTGCAACCTGACGATTCTAGAATGTTCAGAACACCGGCTCTGCAGCTGGTGAGGAGGCCTATGCCATTACCGCCGACCTCGACAATGAAGTCCAGCTCGATGTTAAGTTTGCGAAGCCTGCGAATGCCCCAGGCTTCAAGTATGGTACCGGCGAGGATGGCGGCTACTCCATCTTCGGCAAGGAGAAGAGCGTCGAGAAGCGTGAGGGCTTCGTGCTCCAGTGAGAATTGCTGCCTTAAGGCTAAAGATGGCTGACGATTAGCCGCTTCCACCCCATGGCTTGGAGCACGGGAACACTCACCATCAACGGCAGGAAGATCGACGCTACAGGTGAAGGCGTCTTCATCCATGCGATCCAGTCGGGCATGAGACCCAACCTCGTGAGCGCTGCCACAGGGAGCTGAGATGTTGACTATCACAGATTGCCAGACGCTGGAATTTCGCGTATTTCACAACTGCCGGTGGCCTGGAGAAGTCGGAACTTGGCTCAGTACGGGCGATCCAGATGGAGTTCGAGACGACAGTGAGTTGGGATGCTATCACCCAAATGGCTTACTGTAGGACGAGTATGGACCTGCCGGTAAAGGTTCTGGGCACATCAAGGTCAACGTTGGAGCCGTGTACAGCACGGCTCTTGCGCAGTCGGCTCTGTTGGGCGTTGGACAAACCCATACTCCGAAGCCTGATGTGTACCCTCTGATCAGCAGCAACGTGGCAAGTGCCCAACATCTCGACTGCATTAAGGATGATTACACGGGCTACATGGCGCCTCACGGGTTTACCTTCACTTGGGCTGGTGACCGTGTTGATGGCAATGGGCAGGCCAGTGCGACCGTCACAGTCGAGGATGCATGGAAAGGCCTTATGGAGAAGGTCGACGTACTGGCCGAGTTGCCATACGTCGTGCGGAAGGGCCTCGCCGCTGTGACAGGTGCAAAGCCTTTCATCTTCCAGGTAAGCTGTGTAAAATGAGGTTGACCATGCCTAATACACCAGTACCACAACCCTGCTACACTCAACGTCGAGACAGAGGGGAAGACTGTTCCGGTCAAGGGTTATCTCTTCAACGAGGCGTCCTTCGTTTCGCCTTGAGTGGCGCCGCACTCCGCACTAGCCGCGAACTACATGTGTACGTAGATAGATCCATATATGCCCGTAATATGCACCACACTACTTCGATCACACGACAGACTCAATTGCCTGATGCTCACGACGAACTTAATTGCTGGTGGTCAGGACGAACTCAGTTGCCTGAGCGTGGTCTTTCTGCTGGGCACGGGCTGCCTTAGCGTGCCTTCTCTTGTCGTCAAGCATAACGCCCACGTGATGCATGGTACGCTGTCCCACCGGGAATCGGGAACGCCGAAGCTTATGATACTGCTGTACCCGGGTCGCTGGTAGCCGGTGACAAGCAAGTGAGGACTTTGTGTGTCGTGGGATGGACGGAATGCTAAGGAGAATGTCGGAACTGATTTGTCTCGCCAGCTCCGGGGTTGCTACCAAAAACGCAGATTCGAGACTCCGTCACCGTTGAAGCTGCGAGGACGTTCCAGCCTCTCTAATTGAGGCTAAGCTAGCGCATTAGGCATTCGCCAATTTCGCTGGTGACGAATGGCCTGGTTGAGGAAGAGCACGGTAACAACCAAACCCATGGAGGTGCCGCGGTGTTCGCGCGTGTGCTCCGCTCAGTAATGCGGAGTGCCCGAGCAGTTGGACCACAACGGCGCATCGTGCTGGGTTTCATTCCAAGACAGCGATGGTTCCTTACTTGCTGATAGCCAAAGTGTCATTGTATCGCGCGGCGCCGTAGGGATGGATTCCTTGTTCCCAAACGGAATGCATCGATCACACACTGCATCAGGAGTGGAAGCCGAGATGACACACTGGATTGTCAGGTGTGAAAGCAGTATTGATGACGACGGCGATGTCGCGATCGATCGGGAGGCGCGCGTCTGAAGGGTGTGACGGGTGTGACTTGCCAGGCTGGGTCTCGCTCGCGCTCGCTATGAAGGCCGTGCAGTTCGGGTAGCGTGAGGTTCGGATAGAATAGGACTCTGGTTGCCATAGCGGATAACAATGAGCCGGCGGCAATCGGGTGGGCTGTGGTGCGACTCTGGCAGATTTGCGTATCAGGTCCCCGAGTGTCCAAGGTCCGAACAACAATGGGTTGAGGAGCAGGCCACTGACATTTGGTTCCCTTGGGAGTGTTGGCCGGCTGCTCGCGAGCTGGGTAGCTGCGGGGACCGAGGATGGACGCGCTTGGCCAACCCGGCCAACACGTTTCCAGCTGTCCAGCTGCCTCTTTGGACTTTATACTCCTATGCACTCGGGATACGACTTTGATACGACTGCTGCTGACGCAACTCGCTTTGTGCCCTTGTGCCTTCTGTAGAAACCCTGAGAGCTGAGAGGTCGGCGGTCTGCGCGGGCTGGCGGATTGATTGATTGGATGGCTTGGACTAAGTAGTACTCCATGTGCGGGATGCTCCCAAAACGTTCCCAAGCACTATAGAAAACAAAGAGGCAGGGGGGCGGAGGGGCTAACGGACAAGGGCAACCGAATCCACCCAGGACGCCTAGGCCGCCCGGGCCGCCCCACCGAGAACAGTAGACGAAGCGGAGCACGTTCGCCTTGTCTGTCACGGCTATCAGCCTCCGACTCTTCGTTCGCAGGTGCGTTAAAGCGTCACTACAGCCAGCAAACAACAATTGGCCTTGTACAAAAGTAGTACAAGTATATATCATTCCCGACTCTATCCATCTCCTTCGTTCTCTCCTTCTCCCTTTCGCTCTCGCTCCATCTCTCGTTTTGACTTTGTTACTTTCTGGTCCTCGATCCTTAAACACGGCGTTGGCGAACCCGAGCTCGGCAGCTTCGTCCGGGCTTTTGCCACCCGGGTCAGGGGCGCGAGTAACTTCGTGTCACCCAACACATACCGCTCTGGTTCTGTACGAACGCCACCCAAAGACCCGAGCCTCCAACTCTCCCTCTCACTCATAATTTCTGTCCTCTTTCCATTGTCCTCTTTCCTCCTTCCTACTTTACGCGAGCGCGCTAATTGCTGCTTGCACGCTCTATCATCTTCTCCATGTCGCTAGTCCTTGCCGTGTAACAACACGGTAGCTAGTCTACGCCGACACCAACCACTCGAGCCACAATGCTCATCCCTCACCTCACCGCCCCATTGATGCTCACGGCCGCGCGTTCCACCGCTCCTCCTCCTCCTCCTCTCACCAGTGCCCGAGTTACCTCCATTTCAGAATGGCTGCACTTTTTCCACAACACAAGGGGCGTGTTCCGCTCTCCCTCTAAGCAAGGTGCCGAGCTCGAACATCTCGACATCGATATCACCTTTGTCGAGCCTCAGGCACATGTGTCGCATAGGGAACCACTCTTCCTTCCCAAGGTCGTCGTACTGACCCTTCGGGGTGGTGACCTTATCGACGATGACGAGCGTATGGAATGTCTGTCGGAAGTTCTCACTGCTATAAGGCCTCTGGAGGTTCGATGGTATGTTGTGCGACGAAACAGACTTGGGTCACTAACAGAGGCAGGTTGAGCAATACCACCGAGGGTGGCTACTCACCTACGGCACATCTGGTGCACCACACTATCCTCAAGGCCGGGGAACGCTGGTCAGCGAAGGGATTGCTTCGCAAGCTCGTGCTTCAAGGTACGTTCGCATTGATTATTGCGCAACCATAGCGAAGTTTGACGCTCTTAGGAGGTTTCCCCAGCAGCACATGTCCAGATCCCTCCATGATGCACCATAAACCGCCGCCGCTTGACTTCGCCTTCCGCACATGGTCGGTGGAGGAAATTCATTGGCAACTGGACAGTGAGTTATCACAATCTTGTTCATAATCTGCAGGGGCCCGAGCTCATTGACAGAATTTACGCCCGCCGCAGCCGTCAAGATTGTTCAGCATTATTTGCAGGCTATAAACCGTGCCTACTGGCAAGGTAGCAACAGTGCTGTACCAACTCGAGCGCTCACCTTCGCCTCGGTTCCTTATGAAGCTCTGGATCGCATTCAGAATCTCCCAACCAAACTTCGCCTTCCTCAGCGTGCGACCGAGTGGATTCAAGATGTAGCCTTCATTGGCAAAGGCGACAGCGTCTCTCGACTTTGGGGTGAGCATCCTCCTGTTGACGAACGGCTGCTGGCTCGCCTTCGCGCCGAACTGCTCGTTGCGCAAGAGCGACGTATTTTACCCATGGCTATGCTGTGGGCATGAGATTGGCATCACAAAATGCATCTAACATTCATCCTTTCAGATGTACCTGTAACGTTCACAACCGAATTAGCCTACTTGTTTGTACATGAGAATGCATAGCGAATGGGGCAGAGAGGCAATCATCCCATTGTACTTTACATTGTCGTCTCCTATAAGGTATTGGGCAATCTGAGCTTAAGAGAGACGTCAAATGCGGCTGCTTTGTATACAAGTACACAAAATCACTGCGTCTCAATTATGAATTTGATCCCGCTACGCCTTTTGGTGGACTGCGGGTGGCAGTGGGGGGTGTAGGGAGGGACAGGAGGGACAGCGTCATCAACCGGTGGCCGGTGGATCGAGGTGGAGGCCAGATCAGCCATAGGTCAAAGCACAGCCGCTGACCATCACCACTACTACTCATTCCAGCACATCTCGCATCTGGCATCTCTCATCTCTCATCCTCATCCCACTTCTCATATCCCCCTCCCTTTCTCTCGCTCCCTCTCACACACATCGGTCCCTCCCCATTCTTCCACCAACTCGACTACTCCGGCCCAACAGCAGAAGGACTTCACGATGAAGGGCTTGACAAAGGCCCTGCAGCGGTAAGGTCTTGTTCTTGCCACACGAGGTGCATCACAGGGCGGCCAACTCACGCTTGACAGGACTCCGCACAACCTCACCAGCCGCATGGGCATGGCTAAGAGTGGGTATCTCCTGAGACAGTGACCTGACTTTACCGCAGAGTCGACGGATCCCGAATTCGATGACTGGTCAGTAGTCCTCTAACGACTGCGGACATTGGGTGGGACCGAGCGCTGAAGTAGAACCAGGGAGCGCAAGTTCAGTGCTGTCGAAACTGCATCTGAGAAGATGCTCAAGGACTCGGTTGTGTTCCGTGACGGTGTCACTTGTATGTATTTTGCGGCAGAGATGCACCGGACTAACTCTTTAGCTCTCTTGGACTCCGGGTCGAGCTTCTCGGCATCGCTTGCAACGTTGTTCTCGCCCATTGGTGCCGAGTATGACATTGCATCCAAATTCCCCAATGCCGAGACTACCGTCAAGAACATTGCGTCCTACCAGGGCTTGATGGAGCAGCTAAGAGGTAGGTTTTCTGGCAGGCAAACGTGTTTCATTTCCACTCATGCCTCAGAGACTCTGGCCCCCGAGCTAGAGCTTATCGAGTCCCGCATTGTTCAGCCCAGCAAAGAACTTAATGAGATTTGCAAGAAGATCCGCAAGACTATCGTTAAACGCGAGCATAAGCTGTTGGACTATGATCGCCACAATAATAGCCTCAACAAGCTCCGGGCGAAGAAAGAGAAAAGCTTGAGCGATGAGAAGAACCTGTTCAAGGTTGAGCAAGACTTTGAACTGGCCTCCGGCGAATATGAGCATTACAACAACCTGCTCAAGACCGAGCTCCCGGCGTTCCTGGCCATGTGCACACGCTTCATCGACCCCTTGTTCCACTCGTTCTACTACATGCAGTGAGCCTCAGAAAGCTGAGCTAGCTAATCACATCCTAGACTGAACGTGTATTACATCATGCTCGAGAAGCTTCAATCGTACTCTGACGGCAAGTACGACCTTGAGCGCCGCGACATTGAGAATCTCTACTTTGAACAGCGGGGTGATACTGCTGAGCAGCTTGATGAGTTGCAGATTACAAAGCGCGGGGTCACAACGGGTAAGAAACATTACGGACAGCAGCCGCTGATTGAATAGCAAAAATTCTACAGCAATCGCGCTCTGTAAGCGGTTCGACCGCGTCACGCACGCCTTCCATGTCTTCTAAGGCTGGTCTCGACCGGAAGGAGTCATCTGGTTCGTCATACGCTCGCAACAACGTCGCGGCACCTCCGCCTTACAGCCCATCGACCAATGCTCCTGCCACGTCCTCCTTTGCGGGCAAAAAGGCTCCCCCTCCCCCTCCTCCTCTCAAGCCCAAGCCCGGGGCACCTCCAAAGCAGTATTGTACTGCAATCTTCGACTACGAGGCGCAGGTGCGTTGTGACGCCAGTGTTCTGAACCGGAAGAGAACCCGTGGATACTGACGTAGCAGGCTGCAGGTGATCTTTCATTCAGCGCCGGGGATCGTATCGAAATTGTCGAGCGGACTGATTCTGCGGACGACTGGTGGACAGGCAAGGTTAATGGTCGCCAGGGAATTTTCCCTGGTAACTATACGCAGGTTGACTAGCGAGAGCTTCATGAGGAGGGGATACGGTGGATACGTAAATGAAAATGGCTCTTCACACTTGGACGCTGCCCATTGTATCGGATCTACAGATCCAGCTGACGTCTTAGGTATTGGACGAAGTAGGGTGGGGATCACTCGAATGCTTTACTGAGATCGGCCTACCAATCAGCTTGGGCTGCAATTGTCGACTCACGTATGGGTCGACCTTTCTGATGGGGAGCAACGATGTTGCGTGGGCTAAACGGGAACAGGGAAGAGAAGAGGTGTGGAGTGTAAGGGGCTGCTCTGCAAGACGGTTGGTGAATGTGTCGGTGGGTGGGGACAAGCCGACCATGACGCTTTGATTGTTCTGGACGTCCATATTGTTCCGGGTCTGCGCGCTCTAACCTTCAGCTTACATTCATGGCGACTTTTTACCTCCTCAAGGCTGCGCATAGTCTGCGGGATGTCGGCGTGCCGGATTGTAATAGAAGGAAGCTATCAGTCAGCTCGCTTCAACTCGATACTCACTTGGCGGTGAAGCTGATGGTTACGCTCCATAAGTTCAGCATTGTGCCGCACTACCTTGCTCTTCTGCTGCTGCAGTTCCTTGTTTTGCAGACGCAGCTCCATGTTCTGCCGCTGAAGAGCCCGATGTTCAAAGTGCATCATTTTCACTTTGTCCTGATACATCTCCCTGTCGACCTGTGGTGAGTCTGAACATTCATGCTTCCTTACGTTGGCGAGCGACAACCGTTCATTGAGGTTATGCTTTTCTCCGGCGACGATTTGCAAACGCTTCAAGGCATCTTGGACATCTCGCCCCTTCTTCGACAACTCCTGAACGCCCGTCAGTAAGACGCTCGCATGGGCCATTGTACACAGCACTTACATCCTCATAGCGGCGCGCGGACTCCTCATAGCGGTGAGCGGACACCTCCTTCTCTTTCTCCGCTTCATGCAACTTGCCCTCCACTTCAGATAGCCGCTTAGCCATGCTAGACTGATGATTCTTGGCACTGCGAGCGACCTCCTCTGCTTGGTGCTGCTTGGCCGTGGCTTCGGCTAGCACATGCTGTAAATGCTGGACATGAGCCTCCAGAGTATCACAGGAACGCTGGAGCTGGAGCTCTCGGGCACTATGCTGCGGCTGAACAAGGGGTGGCAGCTTGTGTGACGCTTGTGCCTGGCCCATCTGCTCTGGCAGGGAGGTGAGTGCTGCATGGTCGTTTGAGATGTAGTGCGCGTTGAGAGGTCTGTGTGAATAAGCGCTGGTTGGGGTTTCACTCACTCGTTCCACTGCCGACCTGCATGTGGTGTAACAGCCTGATGAAGGGATATCGGGTTTGGCAGTGCATAGAGTGAATCACGCATAGCCGTCAACGATGGCGGCAGTCCATAGCCTTGGAATCCCCGCCCAAACTGTTGAAGTCAACCGGAAGCGGCTGAGGTGCGAGTGTCCGCACCTTGTCCAGATCATAAGGTAAGGTTGGAAAGATTTGTGGAATTTGATCCTCTTTGCCAGCCCGATTGTCTGAAGAATCCATAAACAGCGGGACACTTGAGGTTTGCTTGGGATTGACGAAAGTGCGATTAAGCTTGGCCTGCTCGCCCAAATGCTTGTAAAACAGCGCTTGCTCAATTCCCTTCTCCCGTGCGGTAGACATGCCTCTAGAGCAAGGTGGGGGAGAATGATGAGGGATTCTAGGGGGTAAGTGAGATATCTCAAAAGGTAAGGCGAAGGATGAGAGGGGGAAGGTGATGTTACCAGTATGAGAGTAAAGGCGATGTTTAGGGGATGTGGAGGACTACGAAGCAATGACTTTCTATCTATACAGTAGAGAAGGTAGATACGACAACGAGAAACGGTTGTCAGGGATTGAACGAACAAAAGGATGAACAATAAATGAGATGAGTGAAAGTGAGAGGAAGGTAGTACAGTATGACTTGATTGATAACGAGGTGGAATCTGACGGATGAAGGAAGGTGGTATCTGGAAAGGGTCATTTTATGAGTCGAACGTCCAGAATGGCACAACTATTGAAGATACTGCCAATGGTGTACGGAGGTGATACATACTGTACTCTCACCCTATTACCGGCGCTTCCAATCACTGGCACCACCAGTCTCATGGTTAGGAAGCCAACTATTCACTCGGGCGACACCTGGCTGTGGGGAGCTTATAAAGGAACTGCGCGACGACAGGGATGATGGAATGACTTCCTTGTCCTTCGACACGACTTTCGTAACCTCCTTTTCCGCCCTGTTGGCAACACGAAGAGCAAAGGCTGCGACTGTCCAAACACCACCTACAATCATCAGCAAACTTGCCATGAACCAGTGCAGAGTAGCAAGGAAATGAGCTTGTCAAGCTTACCGATGACTCCAACCAACCGGATGAGGAACTGATACAACGTAGTAGTGCGCTCACGTATTGTGATGGACATGGGCTCCAGGTCATACTTGAAAAAGATCCCCGGAACCCCTCGACCGTGGTCAAATGTGCGCGAGGCCTCGGTCACAGCATACTTCGCTATCAGACTTTCGGAAGGTACACAGGCTGAGGTACACAGATTGAACTTACTTGAGAGGTAATAAGTGTGCGGCGATTGGCATCAACGTAGGTCGTCGGAACGATGCGGAGAAAATACTGGAACGCTGCGAAGGCTGCACCTTTAACAAGACGGAGCGTTGGTGCACATACCATCATCTGTTTTCTCCAAGCTCAAGTCAAGGGGTTGCGCGATAGCGGGGAAGAACGGTCCGAATGAGAACTCATGAATCACATGTGTAAGATTCATGACTGCCATGTCAGCGTCACATGCACGCACAGAGGGCCATCCACATACGGTTGTGGTCCGTATGCTCGCCTCCCCAGTAGCCATGGCCCAAAGTTGTGACGTGCAAGTTGCCTGTTACTTTCTTAACGTGAACACTACCGTAGATGCGGCATGCGGGTCCACCTGGGACAAAGTTATGCGTAGGGCGATAGGCATAGTGTTTCCGCTGAGTAAAAGATGACGAGAAGAGAGCCCTCACACCAGCAAGCGACTTCTTCTGATTCGGCGTTGAGCGCCTCGAGGACGAGATAATCTCGGACGCGGATGGAGTTTTAGAGGTCTTGGCGAGCCTGGGAGTCAGCAGGGCCGCATCGCTTCATACCGCTGATCGACCTACTTCATTGGAGTTGCTCGACCTGCTTCAAAGATTGTCTACAGGAGCGTCAGATGGGATGTCTCTCGCTTTGAGCTCACCCCTTCTTTTGCGAAAGCGCTGCTGAGATGAAGGCGATCACCAACAGCGTCCCGTAAGTCGATGGAGAGGTCTAAAAGAGTGAGCACATCTGCCGGTAAGGCAAGAGGAACTAACAGCGACAAGGCATGGCGACTGTTAGATCGACATTGAGCTGGAGATCGTGTTCGATGCCAGAATCGATCGTGAAGGAGTAATCTGGTGCACCGTAAAGGAACTCGCCCAAATCATTCTGTTCGTGAGGACGTTATCACGCAAAGAGCAGCTCGGTCTAACTGAAGCTCACGAGGACAAGCAGGAAGATGGCAAGGCTAACAATGGTTGTAAGAACGCCGCCTCGTCTTGACTGAGCAGTGTAGGTTGATTGGACCTGGGGTAAGCAGCGAACGACAAGTTCAAAGACATTGTGATTATTCCTACCTTTGGAAAGGCGTCAAAGCTCTTTATTGGGGCGATCTTGTCGAGCTCTTCCAAGAGGGAGTTGCCTTGAGAATGATGCGACGCATCACCTGTTCCATTGTTGTGATGGGGCTGGTACATTGCTTAGTTGGTGTGTACTTAGCGGCCTGATGAGTAGAGAGGGAGGGAGGATGTCATGTAATGTGTCAACTTGACCCGGTCTAGAGTCAGCACGCGTCCAACGTGTCCCTTACAGCTCAATACGGCAAGGAATCAAAAGGCCTCCTAGTATGCTTACAGCCAGCAGCCAGGCAAGCCAGGCAAGCCATTCAGGCCTGCGCCCAGGGGCGAGAGGTGCTACTCAGAAGACGGAGGCAAGTCCACGTGCCCCGCTCGTTCCTGAACGTTCCCAGTACCTCGTAGAAACCCCTCCTCCTCCAGCGGTCGTTCAGTCCCTGTAGCAAGCAAGAAGAGGTTTGACTACTTATGCGATCTCATGGGTATAGGGTTGCTTAGGAGTACATATGCAATTGACTCAGACCTTCAATCTACTCGAGACACTCCTAGTAGCTGAGGGTCTCCACCAGCTTGTCGAAAACGCGAATAACGTCAGGCTGGTAGAATTTCTCATATGCCAGCGGCACCGGGACGCTGGGGCCAGTTAGCTCATGTGTGCGTCGTTGTGGGAAGGGGTACCCTTCGGTCATACTCACTCCCACCCGCTGACCAGCCCAATGGGCGCCTCAAGGTAGTCGAACGCGCGACGCCCAACTTCACCCGCAAGGTTGTTACCGACACTGCCGCTCTTGCCAGCCTCATGGACAATCACAAGACGACCTGTCTTCTTTACGGCTTCTGTGACCTCACTAAGGGGCAGAGGGTTAATCGCACGCAAATCAATGAGCTGGATTGATGGCGCTGGGTTGGGGGGGCGGAGACGCTCAGGCAAGAATTGAACCAGAGCCGGAGGCGGGTTGCGCAAGAGCTCAATGGCGCGCACTGCGCGGTAAGTGTCCCGTATGGAGCCAAAAACTCACGAGTCGTGTAGAGCGGGGTTCCATAGGACACGACCGTCAGGTCTGTGCCTTCCAAGATGGTGTCAGTTGTTCCGAGAGGGAGAGTGTAGTCATCCACCGGCACGTCTTCGACTGAGATTGTCAGTGACTGTCCTGGAGCTTCATCCTATTCCTTCTTACTAGCTGCGCGGTATCTGCGTTGTTAGTATTAGTCCAATGGTAGGTCGCATTCGAAAGAGTGTGGAAGTTACTCACAGGACCTTTGGCTCGAAGACGATCGTCGGGTTGGGGTCACGGAAAGCGGCAAGGAGAACGCCTTTGGCTTGGATAGGAGAGCGCACCACAGCGACCTTAAGGCCGTGAGCGCCAAGGAAGAAGCCCTAGGATGTCAGCGATTGTGAGAAGCATGTGAACCTACCTCTGGGCTCTGAGAGTGATAAAGACCACCGTGTCCAACACTCATCACCGGGGCGCGCACGGTGAACGACCCCCCAGGGAGAGGGTAGCTTCCACCACTGGCGTAGCGCTGCTTTGCAGCCTCGTTGACAAGCTAAGGTGTTAGAGAGTTCTGTCAATGACCACAAACCTGGTCGAACGCCGGGAAAATCTGAAATCAGTGATTATCAATGCGAAGCACTCACGTAGTCACCAAACTGAATCTCGGCGATGGCGGTCGCCCCAGCACTGGCCAAGCCAATGCCGAAGCCGGCAATTCCCTGTTCAGTCAAAGGCGTGTTGAATACACGCTTCTCGCCTGATCCGCGTTAGTTGTACGAACGGTCACGACTCTGTATGTAGAGAGGCGTCTCACCGAATTCGTCCGCAAGTCCCTGGGTGCAACGGCTACACAGCAGTCAGTGACGCTGGGTTTGTGTAGGATCATCGAACTCTTACTCACAAGACACCATGAGCCTTCACGTCTTCACCAAATACATATGATTTCGGATTGGCCGCAAGCTCCGTGCTGACTATCAGTTGAGCAATACAATACTTACTTACCGGATCGCATCGCGCACAGCCTGGTGGAG
Source organism: Cutaneotrichosporon sp. PL3408A (assembly GCA_023629975.1). Taxonomy (NCBI): domain Eukaryota; kingdom Fungi; phylum Basidiomycota; class Tremellomycetes; order Trichosporonales; family Trichosporonaceae; genus Cutaneotrichosporon; species Cutaneotrichosporon sp. PL3408A. The sequence goes on along the minus strand of JAMAMB010000010.1, from coordinate 410,256 downwards.
ATTCATCTTGCGGGTCTCACGGCCTTTGCCCGTAGGACCACGGAGACCGTGACCATCTGCGAAGCGGAGTCCCTCAGTTGCAAGAGCCTGAGGGGCGTTAGAAATCTGGAACCCTACCGAGCTCACTTCCTCTGGGGTGTTCCTTAGCAACTTGCTGCTGCCAAGAGATGGCTCCAACTCCTGAGCCGATGCCTTGGAAGGAGCGCCGCGGGCCCGCTGGCCATCCCGGTTCTTTTGCATGCGAGTATCGGACGGGTCGTCCACGGAAGTCGCAACTGTGCGACGAGTGACACTGTGGAGACGGGGGAGGGCGCGAGCCGCATTCGCGCCGGCAGTCGCAGCGGCAACACGACCACGCACGAGGAAGGGCATGCTGGAGGACTTGCTGGCTGAACGGGAGGAAGTAGGAAAAAGTGTCTAGAGTAGATGTGAGGCAATGGAAGAAGTAGTATTGATGGGAGGTTTAGGGAGGTTTAGGTCGCGCTGACCTTGCGACACGGAGCATCAGAGGACATGGGACACACTTTGGCTGGTTCCATGGTTCGGTACTCAATGTTGGTGACGCATGTTCCGAACCGGTTACTCGGCCACTCGGTCACTCGGTCACTTGGTCAATCGGCTCCACCGCCACAGTGGAAACACACCGCCATGTGCCATAGCGGCAAGGCGAGTTCAACACATGACCGTCATCCTCATCACTATTTTCCTCAGCTCCCCCAGGGTTCCCCCCAAGTTCATCTCTTGTACCCCACAGTCAGCAGGCCAAAGGCACGCCAGCGTCCCGGCCTCATTGGGCCGGTCTCGGTACGGGTGGTAGGTGCATGTTGCTGGGGAACAAAGTGTGTCTGTCCGTGGTCCGTGATCCATGATCCGTGTCTAACCACTGTGGAGGCCCGCAAGGTCGGCACGTGGAAGATTGCGACCGGCGCTGGCAATTCAATAGCCCAAATCTTGTCTTTGCACTTGTGCTTTGATCTTACTCCGCGTGGCCGCGTACCGACGTACTCCACGCCAGTAGAAAGTACGTCGAGCGCTGAGACAGCGCGCTATAGCTTTGTAATATTGTATGTTGTGCTTCCAAAAGGTCTGGCATTTCACACAGAGTATGATTTCGAGACCTGGGGGTGCCGTGAGCCATGTATGTGCACGAGGCCGTGCGTCACGGTGTCGCAGGTAGATAAGATGAACCTTGAATCCTTCCTCATTAGTCGTAGTAGTAGGGACAACATAACTGTCAACAAAATAATAGGCAGCGACTGACGTCAATTTGTCGGTTTGTTTTCAAGTGCATTGCTGCGACCCGGTGCTGGTAGCATTCAGGCAGAGAGACCAACAGGCCATCATCTATCCGATAATGGATCGTCGGGCCGTACGTGAGTCATGATTATGACCGACTTGCATTGCAAGCCCCCATGGTTGCCTTTTAGCCTTCATCTTTGGCGTCTGGATTGCTTTGACGCTCAGGCTCTGCCCATCTGTCGGCTGTGGATGCCTCATTGGACTGAAGTAATCGACAACTTAGACAGTGGCCCTGCGCACAGGCACGAGAGGAGATGGTTTGGCTTTGTCTGCTGCCGAATGAAGGAAATTCGCACAGTTGTAGGGGCCGGGGCAGTTGGGGCTGGTTAGAGACAATAAGGCATATTGCAGTTGGCATTATCATTACATCAGACTAGTAGTAAATGAAGTTGGCCACGCTCAAGCTGAAGCTGATGGAGGGGATGGGAGTTGTTTGAGCTACTGAATGGGGGTGGAATACCGAGTGTAGTCATGCCGACGGGGGATGATGGGGCACCCGGGGTTGCCCGGTGGGGCGCATGGGCGACAGAGCTTTTCGCCACGGTGAGATGAGCCAATACGGCTGGTGTGGCATACATACACTTGCATGCTGGAAGGCTGAATGGCGGGCCTCCCTTCCTTTCGAACGTAACGTAGCAATGCAGGCAATGCAGTGAAGAGGGCTATGAGCCATTGGGCACCGCACTATTTACCCATGATTGCCCATAATTCAGAAGGCCAAAGGCCATAAGGGCTAGAGGAGGTCAGGTCTTGCCCACATGTGCATCGTCGTGGGCATCGTGAGCATCGTGAGCATTGTGGGCATCCAGATTATGCAGCCGATTTTGGGTGTCGCAATAGCTAGCAACAGTGCACCTGGATTGGATCACCGGATCACCGGATCACCAGATCATCGATCGTCATAACCTGGCCCACTCTCCTCCCTAACTGGCCTCAGCCCTTTCTCTGCCGTCCTGCCGTCCTGCCGTCCTTCCGTCCTGCCCTCCACCCTCCACCCGATTTGCCCTCTACCCTCTACCCTCTACCTTGCCCCTTGTTACCTCCTTGTCTCCTTGCCTCGTTGCCTCTTGGCCTCTTCCGCCTCCCCCTGCCCCCCTACTCCCTGGACTCCCTCCTTCCTCCGCTCCCACCCAGGTACCTGCCCCCTTCGTACTCATCCTGCCGCCTGCCGCGTTCTCTCCCTCCTCTTGCGTCTCACCCCGCCTCATTACCCTCCGCCCCCCCCCCCCACCCGCCCTCCCCCACTCTAGCCATTAAGCGGTCTCTAGTCTTCTGTATACCCTTTCGCTGCACTCACCATTCTATCACTGCCACTACCACTACCACTACCACTACCACTACCACTACCACTACCACTACCACTACCACTACGACTACGACTACGACTACATACCACCACCACTACCGCTACTTATCGCAACTACCTACAGTAATAATTACTGTTCCATAGGTAGAGTCTAAGTACTCTGCTCGTAGCGCCTGCAGCCGCATTCCCCAACTAGCTACTGAGTTGCCGTCATACCCTTCCGGCACCTGGCAGCTGGTAGGTCTCTACTGTACAACCAGCCAATCCTTGTCCACCTCTCCTCTTTGCCCGAACAACCCTAACCCCACACTCCCCCACCTCCCACCTCCTACCTCCCTCCATCCACCACCCCGCCATCCTACCATCCCTCCATCCCCTCCATCTCATTCCCCCTCTTCGCTGCTCGCTCGCTTGCCCACACCCCCAAGCATCCGCGCAGCCCTCACAGCCTGCAGCCATCAACCGCAACCCTAGCCCATTATCGGTGCACCAACCATCAGCATCATCATCATCCTCCTCATCGTCATCATCATCATCTTCTTCCTCCCCATCCTCATCCTCTCACAACCGCTTCCCGCTCAAGCTCTCCGTCACCTTCCCCAGTCCTAAGGCCTCCGTCGTCATCAAGACTCATCCCGTCCCGTCCCATCTCATCCCATCCTCCTCTACTGCAGGCTTTGGACAGTTTCTTGCTCTCCGGTTCATTCACAACCCTTCCCCCCCTCCCCACGTCTCTACATCTCCTGCTCCTTCCTCTCTGTGAATACCGCCGAGCCTTACTCCCTCTCTCCCAGTGTTACTGCACCCATCTGAGAATCGAGACCAGGCATATCTCACGGCTTGACCTCCTTCTCATCAACATACATTGTGGACTGACCAGCAAGACCACTTCAGCCAACATCATCCACCATGTTCACCAAAATGTCTGACAAGTTCCATCGCCGGCAGGCGTCCAACAGCAAGTCGAATCAACCCTCGCCGGTGGCGCAGACAGCAAGCCTTGGTCGCCAGCAGCCTTCTCCCGCTGCACAGTCGCCCCAACAGCCATCCCAGTCGCAGTCCCCCCATCAGCCCCAGTCTTCGCCGAGCCCGCATCCCGCGAGCTCTCCTACGCAGTCCAGGGCCCAAGGCGACACATCCGTACCTATGGAGGGCATCGAAGGGTAAGTAGGCCACGAACCAACCTACTGCCGCAGGCTTGCTAAACATTTCAGACAGGCTTCCACTCAGTCTATGTCGACACCCGCTGGCAACTCTCTTACCCAAACCGGCGCTCAGCAGAGCTCGGCGCTGCCGCCAGGCCCGGAATCTGGTCAACAGCCCCCCCCGGAGGTCAACCGCACTATGAGTATCGAAATGGCGGATGTGTCCAACCTCTCCATCCAGCCGGACGGTCGTCAGGGTAGTGCCGACGAGGATCGCATGCGCGAGAAGGCCCAACAGGCCCAAGAGCAGGTGCGTTCGGCAGGCAGGGCACACACATACTTACCACACCAGTCAGCACATGCCCAGGCGAACCTTCACAATGCCACCCAGCAGGCCCGAGTTGCCGCCATCAACGCGGCCGCGACGCAGGCAGCGTTGGACACAGCAACCAGTCAGAGTGCTCCTGGAGCCAAGACTCCCACCAACTCCAACAAAGCTGCTGCCCAGGCTGCTATGAAGAAAACTGCCGGGCGCTATGCTCTGGCTGACTTTGCTATCGAGCGAACGTGAGTCTAACGTCTATTACGGTGTTTGCTTACTGGCAGCCTCGGTACTGGCTCCTTCGGACGTGTCCACCTTGTGCGTTCCAAGCACAATGGTCGCTTCTATGCGATCAAGGTCCTCAACAAGGAGAAGGTCGTCAAGATGAAGCAGGTCGAGCATACGAACTCTGAGAGGGAAATGCTTGTTCGAGTTCGTCACCCATTCCTTGTCAATCTGTGGGGCACATTCCAGGATGTGAACAATCTGTACATGGTGATGGACTTCGTCGCTGGAGGCGAGTTGTTTAGTTTGCTCAGGAAGAGCCAGGTGAGTTTCGATACTTGCATGCGGTCCGGTAACACAAGCGATTCCCAAACTCGGTGGCCAAGTTCTACGCGGCCGAGGTTGCGTTGTCTCTCGACTATCTTCACTCCCTTGATATTATTTATCGTGACCTCAAGCCGGAGAACATCCTCCTGGGTGCGGATGGCCATGTCAAAGTCACGGACTTTGGCTTCGCGAAGCATGTCCCCGACATTACCTGGACCCTATGTGGCACCCCCGACTACCGTATGTATGGTTTTCCTGCGGAGCTGACGGAGACAGTTGCTCCTGAAGTGGTTCAGTCCAAGGGTTACAACAAGAGTGTCGACTGGTACGCGCTCGGCGTGCTTATCTTTGAAATGCTCGTAGGTTTGACTCCGATCTGACACAAACATTTCTAACTCGATAGGCTGGTTACCCCCCCTTCTTCACGGAAGATGGTAACCCGATGAAGCTCTACGAAAAGGTAACAGAAGCGTCTGTCGTGACGCTAATTTCCTAGATCATCGCAGGCAAGGTGCGGTATCCCACATACTTTGACCCATTGGCCAAGGAGCTTCTCAAGAACTTGCTTATTGGTGATCTGACGAAACGTTACGGAAACCTCCACGCTGGCTCTGGAGACATTTTCGGACACGGGTGGTTCGCAGAGGTCGACTGGGACAAGCTTTATCGTCGGGAGATTCCTGCGCCTTATGTGCCAAAGATCGACGGAGAGGGTGACGCCAGCCAGTATGTTTATCCTAACGGTCAACACTTGGTTGCCTAAGCACAACGGAGTCCGAAACAGAAAGGATCAGGCTAACCCTTTAGGTTTGACAGGTATGCCGAAGCCGATGTCAGTTCATACGGCAAGGCCGGAAGCAGCCAATACGACCACTTATTTGTGGATTTCTAGTTCAGAGAAGACGGAATAACCTAGCCATGTACCAGGGGAAAAGCGCTACGTCGTGTTGAGGGAGGCCGGAAGAGGAAGGTAGCAGTAGTAGTTAGTTTCGTTATCAAATCCATGTTAAGCGGAATGTATGAACTGAATTCGAATGAATAGTTCTGAGGTGACCGCGTAACCGATTGTGCGCGCGTGCGCCAGCCAGGCATGCAGGCATATGTGTATGTGCAGGCATGTGGCCATGTGGCTGATTCAAAGATTGAGCCACGTGTACGAAAAGCCGTCGGGACCAAATGCGAGGGAGGTGGATGACGGTATGGTTGATGCTTGTCCATGTTGTTGCGAGTTGTTTGCGCATTTCTATTCTGCCTCCACTCAACATCTCAAGGAGTAGACATTATTACTTCTACTACTTCCTTTTAACGCTGGGAGTAACCCTTAGGTGCATTATTGCTGCGACTTAACTATCCATGACAGAGCCTCCAACGGCAGGACGGAAGTCTAGGTCGACCGTGGCTGAAGGGAATCACTCGTACCCCGCCTTCTACGCTTGTTACCTCCTGAAATCGTTGGCTACTCCCAACTCTCAGCGAACATATGTACGGTGTCACACCATAACGAGGTCCTATGCTAATTCTGTGCAAGGTTGGATCAACACCTAACCCTCCAAGGCGTCTAAGGCAACATAATGGCGAGTTGAAGCAAGGGGCGTGGAAAACGTCGCGTTTTCGCCCTTGGGTGAGTCGTACAGCTAGCCACCCGAAATAAAAGCTTACTCTTAAGGAAGTGCAGATGATAGTATACGGGTGAGCCGTCAAAATGATTGAATGTCGTGTCTGGACATCTAATTACTTTAGCTTTCCCAGCAAGTTAACCGCCCTGCAAGTGAGGCGCTCCATCGCTTGATGCGCTGTTAACGTCCAGTTCGAATGGGCATGGCAGAACCCAGAGAAATCGAGGCACCTGCGGGCTGTGACTCCCTCTCGAGAGGAGACAAAGTACATGTTTATGAGGGACGGGCGGCGCAACCGCGTGGAGAGGAAAGCAATGTAAGTTTCGGCGCCTTTAAAGCTGGGCTGATCTCGAAGAGTTGCGGCCGCACTCCTCCGTTCACCGCCATTCTTACAGCTGCCATTGCAGGTTCGTTGCTTCACCACTGAGACGTTTCACATTGTCTCCGCTCTTGTTCGGCTTTTCGATCCTACTCGTTGTTTGCCGTGTGTGACAGAGACTGTGAACAACCGTTTGGTGTCTGAAGTCGCTTCGCTCTCCGCCGTCGATTCGAATCTGAACGTGACCGTGGACTTAGAGGGCCTGTTGAACTCAGTCTCTAGGTCAGACGAGACAGCAGAGACGTCCTTCCTGGATCTTAACGATAGTCGCTTCCGTTCCGGCGAGGCCGTCATCGGCAAGTGGTCGATGCTTCTTCAACAAGGAACGTCGCTAGCTTGCAGGCTCTGTACAGGAACAATCAACATTCAAGTATGTTGCTACTGAGCACTGAGACTGATCATTAGGACCATCTTTCATTCGTTATCTGTCCCGCCCCAAGGCAGAGGACAGGGGAGCTTTGCCTACATGTCGCTCACCTCACGTGCTTGGCAAAACATCGTTGCCAGGATAACAATGACATTGTGCCACTGCAATGTGAATGTCCTCAGTGCCACGTTACCGTGGCATGGGGAGTTGTTGTTAGGTCCTGTTTCGGAAGGCGGGACACCGCAGCAGTTGAGGCTTTTCAACATTCCGGATGATGTCCCGAACACGTAAACGTCCACGCGTACCGACATGAATGGTGATGAATCTATGGAGTATCTGATGTTGCGTGGCGCGTTGTAGCCTGTGGAGGAGATGAGAGGCAATGCATTTAATGAGATTTGTACAAGAGGTGTCAACATGACATCGATGCTAATGAATGGAAACGGGCGGGCAGAGAGCCTGCCAAATGAGAGCCTTTGGAGCAATCTAGAGGAACCGCGTAAGCACTACGGTGGTCCACTGTCGCGACCAGAGATTTCAATTTGCTGAAGCGCGTCTTCGAGATTCTTGTTTCGAAGTGGTGAGTCGTCCGATCGGTCGCTCGATGCCCTCGGGTTTGGCTTGGCGTCGGCCAGTACTGCCTCTGGGGTGGGAGGATTGCTGGTGCTCGGAGTTACGTAGCCTTCGGCCTCTTCGTCTTCATCATCCGAAGTCTCGTAATCTTCCCAGTCCAACTGATATGGTAAGTATGGATATAACGTATTGACTGTCCACGCACATAATCATAAATCACACGAACTATGAGACTGCAACTCGGGCAAGTAGCAATCTCGTCACCGTCGCGGAGCTGCGCTTTTGAGATCTCGAAACGATCTCCACACGGACATGGATAGTGGAAGACCTTGGCCTCCTCGTCCCAGGCGAAGTCTTCGATTTCTAGTTCATCGTAATAGGAAACCATTCTCGATTGCTTGAAATGATCGCTGGTCAGACAGTCGGGCGAAGGATGGACGGCGGTAGTGGTAATCGATACAGCAGTAGAGCTAGAGAAAGAGCAGGGTGGGGTGATTTACACAGTGAGCGGCGAGCTCGCTGGTGGTCAACTAATTTCGAGGTGGAGTTCTTGTTGTTGGCGAGTGACTTGATGGCGGTCTGTTGTCGGCAAGTTGGTGGCGAGAACGCGACAGTAGTAGTGAACGAACGGGGAAACTTAAAAAATCATACAAACTTCATGACGGCGAACGGGCCGATGTCACGTGCCACAGTTGTGGGGTTCCCGCATACTGCCCCCATCAGCGGTATGATTGCCCGCTGCCGGCGGTTGGTAGGTCCGTTCGAGGTCCGTTCGAAGCCCCATCGAACCCCCCCCCCCAATTTCGACGTCACACCCATTCCAGCCAGTCAGCCAGCCACTATACAGCCTCCGCCCTAGCCGATACAGCCCAATACTCTGTTCGAACACCTTGCTGTTGGCCTGCTGACTTTGCTGGCGCTTGCTCGGCAGCCTTTGCATGAGAACCTTACCAATTGGCAAGCCAAGGCATCTCCATTCCAGCTGCAGCGCTGCAAAGCTGCAAACCCCAAGAGCGACAAAAGTACATTGACGGAATTGGCAGGCAGCTAGTTACACTAGAAGTATCACGCTCACAACTCCCTATCTCTTCTGTCTCTTCCTCACACCTCATCACTTCCTCGCACCTTCCACTCTCTCCACTTTCTCCACTCTCTCCACTCCCTCACCCTTTCACTCCCATCTTGCCTGCCTTTCTCGCAACACAAAGCTACAAGCTACCCATCCCTTGTCACCAATCCCTTCATCCCCTCTATCGCGACATCTTCTGCCGTCACGCTCCATTCATGTCGGTCGCTCAATCCAACAACTCCAACAAAACAGCGCCCACTATGCCTGACGATGGTACGTAAACTCTCCTACGCGCAAACTGTTCTTTTGAGAGACTGCCTTTTGAGCTGACGAGTTAGGCACAGGCGTCATTAAGACCGATCCTTGGTACGTCTAAATGATCTTTCAAGCTCTCAGGTCGGAGGAAGCCTCTCCGCAACATGAGCGCTGACATGACCCTACAGGCTAGAGCCATTCGCACCTGCCATCCGCAATCGTTATGCTCAGTACAAAGAAGCGCTCGACTTTATCAACAAGCATGAGGGTGGCCTAGACAAGTTTACCCAAGGGCACAAGACCATGGGCTTCACAGTCGACGATAATGGTGGTGTGACGTATCGTGAATGGGCCCCGGGTGCAACTGAAGCCCGCCTGATCGGTGATTTCAGTGAGTCTCATTGACTAGCGAGTCTCTGTGTCGTCCCCGTAGAACTACATGCTGACGTCTCTGATAACTGGTCCCACACAGCAAACCCCATGACCAAGTCGGAGTTTGGTGTTTGGGAGTGCTACGTACCTCCCAAACAGCGAGGTGTTCCAGCCATTCCCCATGATTCAATGGTTAAGATTTCTATGACCACACCGAGTGGGGACTCACTTGATCGTTTGCCCGCATGGATCACGCGTGTTACTCAGGATCTGAGTATCTCTCCAGTCTACGACGCCCGCTTTTGGAACCCAACTCCGGCTGAGAGATACAAATTCAAGCACGGGCACTCTACCAACCCCGTCGATGGCCTCAAGATCTACGAGGCTCACGGTATGAAGGCCCCCCATGACAATGCTAAACTTGCCAGTCGGCATCTCGAGCCCGAACGAGCGCGTGACGACGTACAAGGAGTTTGAGCAGGATGTCCTGCCGAGGATCAAAGCACTTGGTTACAACACAATTCAAATGTGCGCCCAAACCCTCATGACAGATGACTCACCTTAGGATGGCGATCATGGAGCATGCTTATTACGCATGTACGTCCCACCTGCCTCCATTCGCTTCGGGACTTGCTTACACCTAACAGCGTTTGGGTATCAAGTTACGAGCTTCTTCGCTGCTTCGTCTCGTTACGGTGAGTTGCTAAATTTGCGCGTGAAGACTAAACCACAAAGGCACCCCGGAGGAACTTAAGAGTTTAATCGATAAGGCCCATGAGCTCGGTATCACCGTCCTGCTCGACGTTGTGCACTCCCACGCCTGCAAGAATGTTCTTGACGGGTAAGCGCAAGTAAAAGAAGTAGCTGACGAGGAGACTCAACATGTACGATGGTACTGACCACCTGTACTTCCATGAGGGTGGTCGTGGTCGACATGAACTGTGGGACTCGCGCCTTTTCAATTACGGTCACACGGAAGTTCAGCGTTTCCTTCTGTCGAACCTCCGTTTCTGGATGGACGAATTCATGTTCGATGGCTTTCGTTTCGATGGCGTCACCAGTATGATGTATAAGCATCATGGAATGGGTGTAGGGTTTTCCGGTAGGTGTTCAGGTGCCCAACGCGCTGACCGCAGGGGGCTACCATGAGTACTTTGGGGACGACGTAGACCTTGAGGCTATGACCTACCTCATGCTGGTGAGTTAATAGCACATAATTGCGCGGAGGACGTCCGAGGCGCTAACAATCCCAGGCCAACAAGATGATCCATGACCTTTACCCCAACGCTATTACAATCGCTGAGGATGTGTCTGGCATGCCAACCCTTTGCCGTCCCGTTGCAGAGGGAGGGGTTGGATTTGACTACCGACTCTCAATGGCGATCCCAGATATGTGGATCAAGATTCTGAAGGAGAAGTCAGACGACGAGTGGGATATGGGCAATATAGTTCACACCCTAACGAATCGTCGTCACCTCGAGCGCAGTGTGGCCTACGCAGAGAGCCATGACCAAGCGCTCGTTGGAGACAAGACTCTCGCGTTCTGGCTCATGGACAAAGAAATGTGTACGTATGCAGCGCGGATACCAACTTTCTAGGACACTTACACCGCAGATGAGTTTATGTCCGTGCTCTCCCCTAATACTCCCATCATCGATCGTGGCATCGCGCTCCATAAGATGATCCGGTTCGTACAGCGCCCGTAAAAGGGATCAAGCTCATTAATACAGCTTTATCACACATGCGCTGGGTGGTGAGGCGTATCTGAACTTTGAGGGGAATGAGTTTGGTCACCCTGAGTGAGTGTCGTGAAGCATCTGAGTCGCTAACAATCTAGGTGGATGGACTTTCCCCGCGAAGGCAATGGAAATTCCTTTGCCCATGCTCGTCGCCAGTTCAACCTTGTGGACGACGAACTTCTGCGCTACAAGTATCTCAACAACTTTGATGGTGCCATGAACAACTTGGAGAGCCAGTACCGCTGGCTGTCTGCTCCTCAGGTTGGCAACACTTCCGGAGTATCCGCTGACCCATAGGCTTACGTTTCTCTCAAGCATGAGGGGGACAAGGTAGTTGTATTTGAGCGCGCCGGCTTGCTATTCATTTTCAACTGTTAGTTGTAAGCGATGGCAGTGCTAACCGTTCCAGTCCACCCAACTAACTCCTTCACTGACTACCGCGTCGGTGTCGACCAGCCTGGCAAGTATCGTGTCGTGCTCAACACGGATGACGAGGCCTTTGGAGGCCATGCTCGCGTCAACAATGACGGCGAATACTTTACGACACCTATGGAGTGGAATGGTCGCCGGAATTGGCTGCAGGTGTACATCCCTTCGCGCACTGCTCTCGTTCTCGGCCAGTAAACTGCCCCAAAAGTCCATAGTCTTACCCACGTATGCTGCTGGGAAAACGAATGCATTAGATATGCCGCGGCGATAAACCTTTTTCCCTCTTCATCATTAAGACACAGAATGTTCTTCAAGGTCGCAAAAGACTCTGGTGGTCTCCACATGGCGTTCTCACAGCAACAGCAGCAATTGCCCACAGGGAACAAAATCTGTTTAGAAAGCCTGGCCGCGGCCTGCAGGCTTGCGGGGGTCACAGGCTGCGAGCCACTCGCCGCTGGGGAGGCGAGCAATTGCATGGGAAGTTGAGGTCGCGTAAGGGTCTTGGTATGTGGTGTTGTAGTTGAGATCAGTGAAGTAACCAACGGTTGCGTTGTTGTAGCCAGCTAGGGGGATTGGGCGAGAGGTGTCCGACCAGTCAAAGTACGTCTTCCCCGATAGCTGATCATGCCAGCGAGGACTATTGCATCAGCACAACTAAATGATGCCTTTGAAGTACTCACTGGCCGGTACACTCCGTGGCATTGAGTCCTTGATCAATGTGGTGGTACAGCTCCTGTAAAGTGGCTGTAATAATACGGGAGCCACCGGCTGATCCCGTCGCCATGATGAGCTGACCATCCTCATCTTCAACTAAAGTGGAGGCGATGCTGGACTGAGGCCGCTTTCCTGGCCGGATAAAGTTGATAGGATTTGCTGCAAACCCAAAAGCGTTTGTTGAACCTGGCGAACTAAAATCGTCCATTTCGTTATTGAGAATAATACCATCAGCCGTCACTAGTTCGTCAGCATCAAGAATTTTGTCGCAAATACCTACTAATCTGTGAACCCCAGATTAGGTTCACAGTGGTGGTGAGGCTGATAGCCATCCCATCTGCGCCTACCACGGCAAGGTGACTGGTCCCACCTTCCTGAGTTGCGGGATTATAGTTGGAGGGGTTGTAATGGGCACCGGGAAACGTTGTGCTCTCATTGATTCTGGCCCTTGCCGCGGAAGCGACCTCCTCTGTGAGATAGGAAGCCTCCAGGGATGACACGTTAGCTGTAAAAGCAGGATCACCAAGAGTAGAGCGCTGCCCATAGGCATACTTGGTCGCTTCGACCACTCATGGTTAGCATTACTTAACCAATGGAAGACTCACGCCGATGCGTTGTGAGGTTGATGGCAGGATCATGGTCGCTTGCGGAACCGTCGAACCCTTCAAAAATCTTGAGAGCTGACAGAACAACAGCACCAGAACTGGGAGCCGTTGTCGAAAAAATGCGCTTACCCCTACAGTGAGCATGGACTTCTGCCCTTTCATGTCAGCTCACCGATAGGAGATTGTTGAGGCATTGCGCAATATTGGTTGATATCCGGCTAGATCTTCGTGAGTCATTATGCCACCTGAGGCTTGGACTGCTTTAATGATATTGTCTGCAATGCTGGAATCCTTGTAGAAGACATCCGGACCTTCATGGGCAATGCGTTCCAGAGTATCGGCATATGCCCGGCGGTATACAGTGTCACCCTCCTTGAGCAAAGAACCATCAGGAGCGTAGGCCACTGACCAATATGGATCTTTGAGGATGAAGTTTCGGTCGGCGAGGAACCCGGCCATGTCGTAGTTAACTGGGAATCCATTGCGGGCAATGTTGATAGCTGGCTCGAAGAGCTTTACCCAAGGCATGGAACCGTGACGCTCGTGGAGCAATTGCCAGGCTATTGGAGATTAGATTTAGCTGAGGAGCTAATCACTTACCGCGGATTTCGCCAGGCACGCCCACAGCTAAGCCGCCAACCGTTGACTTGGTCTGATTCACCCCGTACTGGGAGTACATCTGGAAGAGGTATGAGCGACTCCACCTTCCTCGGGAAACTCACAGTCTCATTACCAGCAGCTGGCATGGTCTCGCGGAAATCAATTTGTTCATAACCATGGGTCCCGTCGTTGTTGCTGAAGCGAATAATCATGAAACCACCCTCGGGTCTCAGTGGCACATCCGAATCAGGCAAGTAGCAGGAAAGAACTCACCCCGCCGATGCCCGAGTGAAATGCGCCAATAACCCCGACACAGAGAGCGGATGCAATCATAGCTGGTGTGAGCTTTTCGAGCTCCGTGATACTTGCAACACTCATGATCAACTCGCCGACTGCTGCTGGGGGGTACTTACCATCAGCGGCGTTGCCACCTCGTTTCAGGATGTCTACGCCGACGGCTGAGCAAGTGCCGACCTCCTTGAGAGTTAAGTAGTGTTACAACCCCGCAAAAACAACTTACGGTTACGACTGCCCCGTTACTGCCCACATCGCCGTACGGACAACCCTGAGTGTTGTAACCCCAGCATGTCCCCCAGCGTTTGGAGTGACCATGGCGAACGTTGCTAACTGGTGCTCCCGCAACAGACGTGACGAGTATCCCCAGCGTGAACTGAAACAGCCCCTTCATTATCCAGGTTGATGAGCCAAATGGAAAGGCGAAAGCAGGCTCTAAGTATTCACGACGTATGCATTTTATATATACATGCCTTCGTGTGCGAGGCTGTGGATAAAACGTTGTCTCACATTCGAAGGCTGGTTGTCAGGGCCCCGGTCGATACTGACCCCAGGAAACCAAAAGCATGGCGGTCTTGCGGAGCTACATAAGGAAGGTGCACCTTGTGGTGCATGTGGAGCATGTAGTGAGTGGCATGAGTGAATGGCATAAGTGGTGTGTACGCACGTAGCCGTTCTTGCCGCCAACGCAGAAACAAAGGGTGACGTCACACGAGATCGCGCGGCAATAGCAACGAGGAACAGGAACCATGAGGAACAGGAACCATGAGGAACAGGAACCGCTTAACCCGGTTCAAAACACTTCGATGCGGAACGCATTGCATGCATGGACCCCCTGCCCGGTCTTGTACCGGATGGTGACGACATTTGCGATTGCCAGACGTCATATCATTGTTTTGTGAACTAGCCAGAATATAACCAACCACTGGGGAATGTGCCGTGCTTGTATCCGGCACTCCCTGTCATGGTAACTCCTCAACGTTCTCCCATTTAGCATAACTTTCGTTGCAGGCTTGCGAAATGTTCCTCATAACAACTCGATCGCTCAGTTCGCTTTTTGAGGCGCTGCAATAGCTTTATGTATGCCACCATACTCTCCATAATTGCTCATCATTTACCACTGTAAACTTAGCTTCTGCTAAGGCTCCTTCACTTAACGATTTGCAGGAAGTTCCTGCAAACGTACTTCGTTGTCGTAAGTACGTTCTTATGATTTCCTAACAGCGAATGTTAAAAAGAGCCCGAATAAAAAGAGCCCGAATCATGCCTCATAGAGTCCGGCCTTGTCTCTTTCATAGTGCAATAGTCTATCTAGCAGGAAGCCGGAGGGTAATTCAATCCACCAAACAATCTACCAACTGCATTTACAACCACTGTCACAAAGGCATTGGTCCGGCACACCTTCACATCAGCCACCATTGGTTGACTGCGTCTTTAAAATAGCTAGCTACAGGTCCTACCCCAAGACGTCCTCACGGTTCAAAGGCTAGGGTGATGCAGGCTTCCAAGGAAGCAAATATGTCAAAAGGTAGTATGCTCCTTGGGGCTTCCTGACGATACAGTATGTTGAATGGTTGTCCAGTGCATGCAGAATTCTAATACTACTAGTACTATGGTATAAAGACCTGCTTTAGTAGCCCTTCTAGTGGTCCGGTAATTCAAAGGTGGTTTACAACTTTGATGCACCAGAATTAGATAATGAAGTCTCACCACCCTGTGCAACACGAGCTACCACTTCCTTTCGAATGCTCTTGTCTCGTCTGCTACTTTTTACCCCGCATTTTGGGCAAAATAAACAAAGAGCTGATCATAATCGCGTGCCCTATCCTGCTGGGTTCTTGTAGGGAGCAAAAAAAAAACAAAGTCCTTGAAGATTAATTAATGAAGCACGATGACTGCCTCCAGTGCGATGCTTGAAAAAAAATAATACTCATCTTGTGTCACGTTTCGGTGGGGTTACCAGCATTAAACACCGAGTATGGAAACACCCCCTTATGAACGCCCAGTTCATCTTCACCGCTCAAACAGCGCTTGAATAATTTTTATACAAGTTTATAACTGTTCTGTCTTTGCCAAGTACTAGAGGCGTGTTGAAATTGTCGAGAGCATGCAGAAAGAACGCTACAAGTATAATAGTATATATACTACTCCAGTAGCGTATCTTGTACTTCGGATTTATATAAAGCGGTATAACATTTTAGTTGTTGTGTATAAAGCGGCGGAGATAAAGAGAAGTGTAGTTCAGATAGTAGGGCGATAGTAGGGCGTAGATAGAGCGGCAGGGGGTCATCGGAACATTATTCCGACAAGGCGCTGCTACAGCAGTATATATATTATTATATTTGTTTCGCTCTTTCTGCATGCTTTCCACAATTATTGAACGTAGAAGCAATACCAAGCTCTACTAGAGCAGGAATTTATACAACAGCACTAGTAGTGGACTTATGCATGTTCTAGACGATGACTCAACAATGAGGGCATTGTCAAATTTTGTTACGGATGGCAAACCCAGTGATTGGACAAGGCTGAACAACAGACATTACTCCAACAGCTTTCCACCTCTTACAGCTTCAGTTGCCAGACTGTGCATCAGTAGGAGGGTGAGGATGCAGCCCAGCAAGAGTAGACAGATAACTATCGCCGTAGGGTTTGAATGGCTGGGGGCACATTAAGCAGTCCTTCATTGCTCCCACCTCTCCTCTGTCAGAATAAATGTTTTGTTGGGTGCAACCGCTCTTTCTACCTCTCGAGCAATCACCCCCCCCCTCTGTATACGCTCTTGTTTATTTCCACCGCTCAAAAGGCGCTTTTATAAACTTTGCACAATTTGTATCGCTTGCTTTGTATGACCGAAGTACCAGATGCACACTAGATCATTATATATATCCTTTCATACTTGCAGAAGTCAACACCCTCTTCTTCAACTCCACTAGTTGGGATACTGGGGCAGTGTTTATGATATTGACCTGTAACGCTTCTTTCATGCTCTCGACACACGCACTAAATACTCAAGAGAAAATACGGAATATCAAATGTCGCTCAGGATGGGTTGGAATACACTGCCATAGAAAATTGCGCCGGACAATGCTGCTATGGTTTCTCCCAAAATTGCGATAGTGGGTGGCGTTAATACAACCATTTAGGTGTTTCCTTTGAAGAACGTTCCGAGTGGTGGGGGCAGTCAAGCGCTACCAGAACAACAAATAGTGAAAACGAAAAACACATAGGTGAACCAGCTCTCTCTATACTTCTGCACAAGTGTCAAGGGTGTCAGAATAATGTTCTCATGACTCGTTCCCACTCTATCTACGCCCTACTATCGCCGTTCCGCCTTAACTACACTCCTCTTTATTTCCGCCGCTTTATACACGACTATATTAGAGTTTTATACCGCTTACCAAATTGCCCGACCACTAGAAGTGCTACTAGAGCGAGTATTTATAGAACAGCACTAGTAGTAGAATTCTGCATGCTCTCGACAATAACTCAACATTCCAACCCAAGGGGTAACAACATCTGTAAAGAAATTAACCAGAAAAAGTGATATACAAGACTAGTTGGAGAATTCGCTCAAGACATAGCTGTAGTCCGGGGTATGAACTCAGTCATGCCACGCAAGCCACACCTTCCGGAATAATGTTCTGATGACTCCCTGCCGCTCTATACAAGCCTTACTATCGTCCGACCGACTTCTTCACTACGCTGGTAGAGTCCCAAATATACTCCTCTTCGATATTTGCCGCTTTATATACAACTGTATAAAGTTTTGTGCCGCCTATTATATTTTCCAACCACTAGAAGCGCTACTAGAGCGAGTGTTTATATAACAGTCCTGCTAGTAGAAGTCTGCATCCTCTCGAGAATGATTCAGCAACGACCAGTCTGATTTGGCTGGGTCCACTAATCCTTTCCCAGATTGCACAGGCTCCCTCTGACCGATTCATTATACGTACGTGCTCCTTCAATTGCACTGTCTGATCAGGAGAGACAGAAAATAAACTTTGAAATACACAACTTTCGAGGGGACAACCGCTCTGTCTTCCTTCTCTGCACCTAGGCCAACTCTATACGCACTCCTCTTGTTATTGATTGATTCCTTAGACAGCCGCTTGTGCTCAAGTCCCACAGGTTTAGAACGCTTTCCCGAATTACGAGTTGCTAGATGCTCTTCTCGAGCGCTTTCTGTGTTGAATAATTGTCGAGAGCATGCAGAAAGAGCGCTACAAGTAGAAAGAGCGCTACAAGTATAAAAGTATATATACTGACCTAGTAGCGCAGCTAGTACTTCGGTTATATAAAGGAAGCGGTATTACTTGTATAAAGTTTATAAAAGCCTTGTCTTAGCGGTGGAGATTAACAGGGCCGTTTATAAAGCGGCGGTGATTGCTCGGGTGGTAGATAGAGCGGTTATACTCAACAGAGCATTTATTCCGACATTCTGTGTTCCCAGCAACGTACTCCTACGCTTTTCTACACGCTCCCCAATGTTTTCTAACAGAAACGACGCATGGGTTTGGACTTTCAATGAGTGCGCTATTGATTTAATGTCGAGAGCATGCAGAAATCTACTACTAGCACGGTTGTACAAATACTCGCTCAATATCACTTTTAGTAGCCGAATAATATTGTAGGCGGTGTAAAACTTTCTACAGCGTGTATAAAGCTCGAAAATAAAGAGGAGCGTAGTTGAGACGGTACAGCGATAGTAGGCCGTAGATTAGAGCGACCGCGAGTCATCAGAACATTATTCCGACATGCGCTTGGGAGTGGGACTGCAGGCCAATCTCTGTTCAATATCTTCAACACAGTCTGGAGAATCGGGTACAAATAATAGTGTGTAAATACGCAAAGACAGTAGCCGCTATAAAAGGCGGTAATCTACAGAAAGCGATATAGACGAGTTTAGTCTAAGGGTCTGTCAGAACAATAAACGTTCCATTTTACCCCAAACAATCTGGGCCACTTCAACTACACAGGTCTGTATTTAGCTGCTTTATATACGACTGCGAACCGCTATTAGAGCAAGTACTTGTTTATTGGCCATGAGTAGTAAAATTAATTCTGCGCGCTGTCATAGAAAACGCCAACACTTCAAGCGGAGAATATGAGAGGAGTGTAGTTAAGCCGTCTGACGGAAGTAGAGGCGCAGATAGAGTGGTCAGTAGTCATCAGAATACTAGTCCCACAGTAGCGTTAATCTCTTTTGAGGACACTGTCAGAATAATGTTCTGATGACTCGTTCCCAGCCGCTTTATACACGACTATACTAGAGTTTTATACCGCTTTACAAATTACCCGACCACTAGAAGCGCTACTAGAGCGAGTATTTATACAACAACACTAGTAGTAGAATTCTGCTTGCTCTCGACAAATAAACCAACAGACACACAGTCACAGCCTCTAGGGAACTTCGGAACTACCGAAGAAGGATAGAAAACTCAACTTTGCTTTCAAAAAACGCAGCTTCTAAAATTGCATTGTACTGCCTGTTGATTTATTGTCGAGAGCATGCAGAAAAGGCGCTACAAGTATAAAGGTAGTAGCGCATCTCGTACTTCTGTTATTTAAAGAAAGCGGCATATCTTGTATAAAGTGTATTCAAGCGGTGTTTGAGCGGTGGAGATTATCAGGGCCGTTATAAAGCCGCGGTGACTGCTCGAGTGGTAGATAGAACAGTTATACCCATCGGAATATTTATTCCGACACTTCCAATGGCAACAACTAAAAAGAAAGAGTGCCGATTTATGCCTGTCTAATATAGCCTCCACGTGTACGTGCTCAGCACATTATGGCGAGAATAAAGAACTATGCTGATCTACAATCCTTGAAGACCTCGAAGAGACGGGCTCACCCCACATACAACTTTTAATAAAGGAGTGCAGACCGATACCAACACTGCTACCCACGATTATGTTGAATAATTGCCGAGCGCATACAGAGAGAACGCTACAAGTATAATAGTATATATACTACTCTAGTAGCGTATCTAGTACTTCGGATATATAAAAAGCGGTATAAAACTTTAATTTGTCGTGTTTAAAGGGGCGGAAGTAAAGAGAAGCGTAGTTAAGACAGTACGGCGATAGTAGGGCATAGACAGAGCGGAAGGGAGTCATCAGAACATTATTCCGACCGATTAGGTAACTAACTTTAGAATATGGGTGATTCCAGGGATTGCTACCTAGAGGACGTGTCCGAATTATTTGGGGGTCAGTAGCCAAGCAGGCTGGAAGAGACAACGCAATCGTAAGCTATGCTACCGAACTAAGTTTTATCTGTCCTGCACAGTTCTGAACCGTTTAGAATGTCGAAATAAAGGCTCTGCTCGAGTACCTTCGCTCCATGTATCTCCTGAGCAATCACCGCCCATTAGGAAGACCCCAATGTATCTCCACATTTTAAACAGCGATTGGGTGACTTTGTACAAGTGATAAGAGTTTATACCTCGTTTCTATAACTGAAGTACTAGATGCCCTAATAAAGAAAAACAATACAATAATGCCTGTAGCCTTCCTCCGACATCCTCTGTACATTTATTTTACATGAATCACGTCTTGGAAGACCGTGCTAGATCATCTTCCCTTCAGAATATCTATCAGAAAGATCAGCATGACGGGCCGAGAGAGGAGGGTTTATCTTGTGATTGTATCAATGCTCAAAGACAAATTGCTGTACTATTACGTGTAAAGGAGTGATTTTATTTGACAGGTTTAGTTGAGAGTAAGAAGCTGACAGAAGGGTTGGGGGGTGATGACTTTTCGCCGCTCACTGAGGACACTATTTCAGCATGTGGGTTTCCATCTAAAATGTTCTGTGGCCTCTGAAGATACTACTTATTGTTTGATTACATGAAAGAGCTGCACTTGGCCCTGCCTGCAGGCAAGAGAGAGCGGGGGTAGGTGCTTCGACGTGTATATTCTGAAACCGTGGATGAGAGCGTTCAGATTGGTGCTCTTAGTATCGCAGGAGTACAAAGACTTCATCCAATAACGCATCTAGTAGTGAGTAATTTAGAAAGAACGGTTAAACCTTTAATAGTGGTATCCAAAGCTGCCACACTCAGTGCTGTTGATTCATTGTTGAGAGGATGCAGAGTTCCACTACTAGTCTGTTGTATAAATACCTTCTCAAGTAGCGCTTCCAGTGGTCGGATAATTAGATCGGCCGTATGAAACTTAATACAGTCGTTTATAAAGCGGGAGAAATAAAGAGGAGCCTAGTTAAGACAGTAGGGAAATAGTAGGGCATAGATAGAGAGGCAGGGACTCATTTAAACATTTTCTGACAGTAAGAGTGCATAAAGAGTGGTAGGTGGTCTTCAGAACACCATGCCAACAGTTTAGTGAGTTATTACACACTCAGAAGATATCACCCAAAAGGCAGAAGAAACGTAAGGAGTTTGGGGCATTTGGAGGATGTGCTGTGTTGCACGGTGTGTACCGCACGTGGCTTTCAAGATTGACGGTAAGGATGTTCAGATTGAAATGGCCTTGTTGATTCTGCCGTTGCCTGACGGCTCATGGGATTATGCCGAAGTTCCTCTTTCAGATAATGTTGAGAGGTGGTAAAGTGTGAAAGCTGAAATGTCAAACAGAGAGATCGCAGCAAAGTATACACCAAAGGCCCAGGGAAATTGAAGGCAGTTTTTATTTCTGCTTGCCGCCACTACCCGCCATTTTTAAGACTACCAATGGCCACTTTGTATACTCCAGTTCTCTTTCGAGTCCCCCGGAATACGATTGCAGATCGGGCGGCAACTGTGATTGAAGGGAGTGAGTAACCTCGCTTTTCCAGCTTGTTTTCTTTCCCAGGATGGATGCAAAGTAAGTGGTCAATGTGTAGAAGGTCGCCTCGAAAGAGGACATGCACTGTTCATAGAAGTTAAAATGCGGCACACATCGTCATTTTGACATGCATAAGAGCCTCACCCCTCTCTACTGCACTGTCTTCGATGACAGAGTGACCAGAAGTGCTATTAGATCAAATACTTGCTCATGCTGTTTGTTAACTGTACGGGAGTTGTTCAACGACTTGCGGGGCACATAGTGAAAGCAGTGGAGATTCATCGGTCAAAGATTCATTGTCAGACTGCCATCGGAACTGTCCACGGAACACTACTCAGATAAACAGTAAGGTGGCAAGACAAATTCGTAATACTTTTTGCACGCCCAGATAGAGGAGGTCACCTGCACCAGAGATGGATCACATACTGTATTGTTGAACCTCAATGGGCTAACGGAGACTGCAACTCTCAACCCCTTTGAAACATGCAACACAATTTCAGACTCTTTAGCTCAACATGACTTCTCGTGCTGCTTTCGCAAATCACCGGAGACGTTTTCAGTTTTAGCAGGGATATTACAGTACTTGAAGAGCAATTCGGCACGTCGCCACTCTGAAATGCAACAGTAACATTTTCAATGTTTCTTTCTCGCACAGAGGGGGTGACGATGATGCCTGATTCACCCTGGACTACGCTACTGAAGTACACACATTACCTTTGCAAGGGTATCTTGAAATATTTCAATATCTTCACAGCTTGAAGTTGGTTGTAAGTGTTCCTTCAGAGGTTATTAATAAATGAGGAACTATGAACACGTGAACTCACAAGGGGCGCTTTCCGATGCTTTCCCCCGTGCAAGGCAATAGTCTTCCGATGACCCCCACTCAGCCGTGGTAAAGATGCTCAACCATCAGCCACAGTATCATGAAACACAGGCCACAAACACTGGTCACAGGATGTAACGAAGCTGATCCCCTCGTCCGCAGTCCGCAGAAGGCGAAGTTTCTGCCAATCTCCGACTTCTTAGACTTCTTGATATCGATGAAGTTCGTTTGAGTATGGAGACCCGCTGGGAGGGCGACCTCGAACTCGTTCAGGTACCTCACGCTCGTTGGGATGTCATGAGCAGTACTTTGTTGACGTCTTATGCCGTTTTTCAAGGTTCTCAAGATGCTAGTGCCTCTCATGGCCTTGGTTATTGGGTGATACTTGCATTGGGCTAATCTCTCCCTCTCTGTGTCTCTGCGTCTCTGTCATCTCTCTCATACACAGACACACACACACACATCCACACACACACGCGGACACACACACAACACACGAAATCATGACGCACGCCAGCATGCATCAAAGATCACGTAGAGTAGAGATAATGAAGTAAAGACAATGAAGCTACTCCGCCTGGGAACCTCCAGCGACCGTGCTACGACGCAGTCATACCTTCGCCTTAGTGTTTGCTTTATTCCTCGCTCTGCTCTACAGGGTGTTCCCTTCAAGGGTGATGCCTCTTCACAGCGGCGAGATATCTCTGGCCAGTCTCGCTATTGCGTCAACGATTACTGTAAACCAAAAGCACTCACGTCAAGGCACCCGAAGGACCAGTCCTCCACACGTTTCCTAGGCCAATGCCATTCGAAAAGGCGTAAGCGACGACGCGGTCGTCGCTCTCAAGGAGGTCCACGATGTCGTCAATAAACTGGTTGATCTGGCCCTGATCGGTGCAAGGGTTGAAACCGCTCGCGTCGTCGACACAAGCAAACTCGGTGACCCAGAGAGGCTTGCCGTACTTCGCATAGTGGTCAAGGTCCTTCCGAACGCCCTCCATGCTATTCTTGTTGATCTGCAATCAGATCCTTCCAGGGTCGGCAACACGTACGTGGACAGTGGTATAATCCCACGGGGTTTTGATGGCCTGCTTGAAAGGCGTCAGGTACGTCTCGTCGGCCTGGTGGCACATTGAGGGCGAGAGTAGCTTACTACCCGCGTGGGCCCATGGGGCAATGAGCTGCTCCCAGAGGTCGGCAGCGAGTTGGTGATTGGGCATTTGGGCACTGCCCGGAGTCATGCAGTCGGGTTCATTAAAGCCCATAACGTATGGAGTTGAGCCAGGAGTAAGCCCTTTAAACGTGTTAAAACGCTGGAAGTCCTGCTGGTCTTCACCCAAGTTGCCCGAACCCCAAAGCTTGAGCATTAGCGTGGCCCAGGGTCAGAGTGGAATGGAGAGGCGTACCATCGGAACAGCAATGGGACCACCAGGAGCCTGTGTCGGGGTCGGTCCCCAGTCGTACCACCTGAACGTTAAATGCGGCCAAATATCTAAATACATGAAATACGCACCAGCCAATGCAATCCTTAAAGTCGTCGTATGCGTCGCCACTGGAGATACCAGCCTTGTTGCCATTTGGGGCACCGGAAGTAGAACCTGCGGAGTTGCCGGTGTTGTTACCTGTTGCTGGAGCAACGGCAGAGGGGTTGGCTGCGGGGGAAGGAGGTGTGTCATTAGGGTCGCCGTTATTAACGGAGTCGGTCGGACGGGCCGACGGCTTGTCAGAAGGCGGCGACGCGTTTAAGCTCTGCAGAGCGGGGTTCGCGTTACCAGTCTGAGTGGAATTACCTGTGTTGGCGGAACCTCCACTGGCAGGAGCCTCAGAGCCCATAGGGCGAGAACGGCACTTGCCACCCCGCTTGCGGATGGGGTTGACGGGGATGTCGCCACGCTTGAAATTAGCAGGGGCTGCGGCGAAGCCGTTCCCCGCCACTGGCGCAGCGGCAGCAGCTCCAGCAGCTATCAGGGCGAGGAGGACAGTTGCGACCTTCATTGTAAATTCGAGGTTGATTTAGGTCTGACGACCAGCGTTGGAACGAGAGTTGATAGATGTGAAGGAGCGTGGGCAGAAGGTTAGCTGGTATATTGTGGGGATCGTTGGTCTGTCAAAAGTGCCGTCGCTATGCTCACATTCACAAGGTGTGGTCCAAGCCAGTTGGATGCACAACCACAAAGGAAAGTGAACGAGTCAGAGATGGAAAGAAGAGATGGAAAGATGAAGAGATGAAGAGATGAAGAGACAGCGATATATGTATGGAAGGAGGAACCATCGCGGTAGATCTTTCGTCTCCGGTTTGACTCTTCCGTCCCTGTTCTGGCCCTGTTCTGGCCCTGTTTTCTCGGACTTTGCTTTCGGTGGCGCCCCAGACGTGATTGGGGTGAGGATGCGAGGACAGGTGGTCCAAGGTCGGGGGGGCGGTCAGCGGTCGACGATGGCATACCTGCGGCGGCACGGCGGGAGGGCAAGCAAAGCCAACACGGCCAGCATGGCTAGCACGGTCTAGCACGGTGGCACGGTGGCACAGTGGCGTCGTGGGGTCAGGATTGCTGTTCACATCAAATTGTTGCATTCGAGGGAGTCAGGGGTATGTCAATCATCTCCTGCATACATCATCTCTTGCATACGCCGTTAGTCACAACCGGAACAATCGGAAAATGCAGTTAGGGTCAAAGCGCGTTTCACGCGTCTCCTGTCCCTGAAAAAAGGGAATAGAGGTAGGTAGACGAGGGCCTGGATTTATTCAGGAACTCGGCCTCCCATTATCTTGGACACCGAGAGGAGGACTTTAGTGCAAGAGGCCCCTAATCCCCCGGCATCCGACATCCATCTCTTCCATCTCTCCACATCTGTCCATCCATTCTGCGTGACCATTGTCCATTTCGCATCGCCATTGTTGATCCTGTTGGTGATGTTGTTGATCATGTGCTCGCGTATCTTCGCTACGGCCACTGTCAACATACATATGGATTGCTGTGTGTAGGATTACTCCTATTTCATCACCTCATGCTGTCCCCCCTCCTTCAGGAACGAGGTTCTCGCAGGTCGTCTCCTGTGGGCCCATGCGCCACATTGGATGCCCTTTCTTGTACCTGCCAAGTCACGATTGTCAACTTACACGTCTCACCCACTATCCCATTATGATTTTGTTCATTCCCTTGACTTTTTCAGCTCGATGCATCGATTTGTGCTGCCTACATGCCACACATATGCAAGCAGCTCGGCTAGATGTACCATTTGACCCACATCCAGGACAGTCGAGTTGCACGTATGATATTATCAGGGCTCCCTCTGTTGGACTAGTCTGCACGGCAGCCGCACCTACAAAATAAGTGACCAAGGCATCCCTCTCCTCCTGACGCGTGTTCCTCACAGTATATCACTCAACGGTACGCGTGCACCGCAGAATCCCCTCGCGATCTCTCTACAATCTTGCAACGTGCTTGTAGACTGAGCTGAGTGAACTTGCGGTCAACGTGCTAAGTTGAGTCAAGGACTGTCAAAAGTGCTGCTTAGCCAGGCTGCATTGACAAGTCCAGAACCGGAAGAGAACTTGCTCTCCGAAATCTGCTGGAATTCCTGTTGCTCTCACGATGCCACACACATCTTGTCGGACAGTGGTATGAGGGCCTTAGAGGCGGCCATGCACTTTTAGGCTCAGCGTCACATATAGGTCTCATCGCCCACTATCCTCGCGCACTTTTGCCTTCAACACTTCGATTGTCGCTCTAGCATCTTCAAGCGAACTGTGTCCAGAGGCTGAGTTGCCTTGAATGAAATAGCCCAGATTGTCTTTGACGCTACGGTCAGCCAATGGCGGCCATCGGGGTCACGAACAGATCACGCAATGCGCGTCGAAAAGGGCGTCCGTTGGGATGAGGAAACAGCTGTCTCGGTCAGCAACTTTCTGACAGAGTTAAAAACTCACAATTGCTGTGTCAACAACGTGCGCATGCAGCAAACGGAGCGCACGGAGGTCGTTCTCCAATCTCGTCACCATTAGCGTCTGGGAAATTGCTCAAGGTCGTGGGACGCCTGCTCTCACCCATGCCCGACGATGATGGTTCGTGGTCCAATAAATGCACACGCTGCTTGCCGGATGGAATTGAGGTCCATGGCAGTATTATCGACATTGTGAGCAGTCACACCTGAAAAGCGAGTGTTGTAGTCGCTGGACTCCGTCAGAGGGAATCTTTCCAAACTACAGACTACCTCTGCCCAAAACAACTCACAGAACTGGATGTTGCTGGCGGACGAATTCGTCAAGAAGTGGTGCACCTTCATCGTCCACAATTGTGACCCGCGCAAGGGAGGATCCTTGAGTCGTGTCTAAAGATCGGATCAGCCCAATGTCATGTCACATTCCAGCCTTACAGATCATCTCGCAGTCCATTCCAACAATTCCGAGAGGGAGAGATGTAGAGGGAGGTCGTTCGTTCAATACCTGTTCGGTCGTCTTGAATGGCACTTGTCCTGCTAGTTTCACATCATCATCTTTCAAGGAGAAGACGTGCACCCCATCCTCACATCCAGGTGCTCCTCTTTCTTTCCCGCAACATGTGTACAGCCACACGCGGCGGCCATCCCTTCTCTCTGGACGGGGTCGCCCATGATGGTAAATGCAGTCGCCCTGCTCATACGTTACGTCTAGGGAGAAATCGGAATTGCACCTTTCGCATATTTGGCGGCCCCCGACCAGCCAGGGGTATTCAGGCGGCGATAACAGGTCAGGATCGTTAAAATCGGGATACCCCCAATCACGTAGTGTGTGGGCATCATGACAATATGTGGCAACCCGCTCAACCGTCAACTTGCTGGCATTTGCAACTTTGGCCTCTTCCGCCGCAGCCCGGCATTGCTTAACAGTGCCAATTGAGGGATGGGGAACACGATCGGGCGGCGTTCGACGGGAAATAGAAACCGCGGCTTGATGGATAGCAAGCTTGTACGCTTTGATGTTACGGGTTGTTTTGGAAACTTCATTTTCTTGCGCGATTGAAGAATCCTGTGCGAGGTGAGGATGTTCCGGGAGGACGGCTGAATACTGGTGGCGATCAGAGTTGGACGCCAAGCGGATTAGATCCCTCCTTACCAACTTCTCAAATTGCGTAAACAGCGTACGCACTGAATCAGTCCATGCTCGACTCAATGATACGTACAAGCCTGCTGCCTATCAGCCACTGGCTGCGGCGAGAGCTTCGTTTTCGGGAGGCTCGGTGCACCAGACGGCCGCCGTCGATCGGATGAACGGAGCAACGTCTTCATTAGATTCGCCGCATACTTGGATTTACACACCTCATGTGAGGACAGTGGCGCAGCTTTATCCAACGTCTCCTTCTTAATCGGTTGCTCTGCAGGCCGCTTTGAAGGGGTCACAGCAAGCGTTGAGACCTGTGCCGAGATGTGCCTCGATTGCTGAAACTGTTGTTGAGTAGGCCGACTTGAGAGATGATTAAATACACAGCTGGAACGATTGCAGTCTGTATCCGGGCAACTGAAAGAGCTGAACAAACCCAAAGTGGAGAACATGGTAGATGATGGATGGTTGATGGTGGATGGAGGATGAATGATAGCGGTTGGTCTGGGTGGCGAGTGGAGGTGTGGAGGTGTGGAGGTAATGCCAAGGAGTTGTGTCCATCTCCGCAACCACTTGCGAGACCCATCATTACTTGTATTATTATCGAGGTTGATCGCCCGTCTCGCTGTGTGACCAAAAGCTGGAGATCATAAACTTCGAAATTCATGCCAATAGGCCGTAAAATTCCGAGGCATAGATGAACCTCCTGCAACACTCCCTCCATATCCTGCCGTTCTACCACCTCATCAACAACAGGATTTCTAAAATATGCCAACAGCGGCGTCGAACTTCGCAGCCGTACTCGCTCCCTCCTCAGTTCTTCCTGCTCTCAGCCGTAGGTTTGGCAGGTACATACTATGTACTACAGCTTCACAGCGATATATCATCAGAACCCATTACAGTCGTCTGAGGAACAACAGACTTCGCTTTTTCGCAGGGCTCAGAGCCTGCCCGTCTCGATCGTATTCCCTTGCGACTTCGGGTAACCACCACAGTCCAGTCACCTTCCTCGCCATCTTCCTCTCGTACAGCTTCCAGACAAGTTCCCATGCTCCCATTCTTTGCCACCATGACTATATCGTCATCGCTTGGCTTGTACTTCCCGCCGCTAAAGGGGCTGCAAAAGTCAAAGCTCTTGAGAGTGGGTGCAGGACTGGGGGTAAACGGTGCCGTCTCGTCGCCAGAGGGTAACACCCGCGGAGGCGTATAGGTTGAACCTCTGCTTCGTGGGCTATACTCTCCTACCCCAGAAAAGACCCCGTTTCGGCGGCGATCGGCTCGTCGTGGAGAGTTGGGACGGTGTGGGGCAGAAAGGGCTGGGCGAATGTAGGATGACATGGGCGTCACACATCGCGAGCTGTTGGAGGAAGCTTGAGTTGAAGTTGGCGAGCCAGTGAGTGGCGCAAAGCGAAAGATCCCTCCACGTTCATTCAGGTCCGTTTCAACTTTCTGCACAGTCTTATTATTGGTGTAGCTAAACTGTGGGGCTGAAGCCGCGACCCGTCGTTTTCTCGACGTGCGACCGTCGTCGCCCTCGTCGCCACAGCCTTTGGTGTCGCAGTCGTCGAAGCAGGGGGTGGTCACTTCCCGCAAGCGTTTATCGCGCTCTTCGCTCAAGTTGCGGAGCTTCTCCACGCGTCGTTCATCCATGAGCCAATTGACAAACTTCTTCCACCTGTCCTTCTCTTCTGCCAACTTGGACACGCTGTCGTCACCACCAGCCCCGGGATGGGTACGGGCATACGCGGCCGTTTGCTCTCGATTCGCAGCTACCGCATCGAAGGCAGTAGGATTGAGAGCGTGATTGTACGCGCTGATGAGCGAGGCAGACGCTAAAAGCGGAGGTGATGGCCGCAGTTCGAAAGGGACCATGCGCGACTTGAGCGAGAGCGTCCTGAATGTCAGTCAGTAGACGTGGACAGAAAACCTACGTAGAGATGTCGTTTGAGTACACTCTGATCGCGTAGAAATTGTTACCCCTAGGTATTGAGCTGCGGCCTTGGAAGAAAACCTTCTTGTCAATGATCTGAGGAATCGATCAGCAAAGGCTCAGATCCTTCGTCTACCTTGGCAGGCCACTTTGTGCCATCCTGCAGCTCTACCACGACCATGTCATTGACTCGTGGGCTCCAACGACGCCACTGAAGTTCCTCATCTGCGTCAAGTGCGAATGCTCGAACCGCACCCGGATGGTGTGACTTGGGCAGTGGCCGCGCGTATCCGCTGTCATCTGTAGTCAGCAGAGTCAGAAGCGGCGTTGCGCTCACCCCGAGTGCTTCCATGGTTTCCAACGCGCTCCGCGTCATCAAAGACCATATCCGACCTTTCAGCTTCACTGGTAACAGACTTGTTGCTCCCGGTGCATGACAGGTCATTCATGCTCTTCATGACCCAATATCGTTTCGAGGCTTCATCCCACCTGCGGAGCACGACGCCTTCATTCAGCTTTACCCCTGCTGCAGCCTCAAACTTGGCCGTAAGGGATTCCAGACGGCCGAACATTTCGCATGCAAGAAGGTCAAGAGCAGCATCGAGCGACGCCAACGAGGGCGTTCCGATGCCACCCCCTTCAGCTGACTTGCGCTTGGGCATTTAGGTCTGAAGAGCTGGACGGGTGACGCAGAGCTTCGAGAGGCTGGACAAAGGGTGGCGAGACAGTTGACAAGGGAAGGGAAGGGGTCTGAGGGTGGATGATTCAGAAGGACATATTTGCTTCAAGAGAAAATGGTAGGGAAAAGTAGTGTCCAGAGGTCGTTCTGGTCGACAGGAGTGTAAGGGAGGGAGATCTGTCTGGGAGGGGTCGTGATAGAGTGACTCCGGTGAACGCTGGTATGATATTATTCTGGATGCCGGATGCTGGATGCCGGATGCTTGGTGCTTGATGCTTGATGCTTGATGCTGGATGCTGGATGCTGGATGCTGGATGCTGGATGCTGGATGCTGGATGCTGGATGCTGGATAATTACAGGAGCTGGGCGGAAACTGATGTGATGACTACACCGCCGCTGCTGCTGATGTGAGCTGTGATGGCCGTCGTGAGGAGGGAGATCGGGAAAGTAGAGATCAGTCAGAGGTCGTGGTGGGTGGTGGCGACTGCTGTAGTCAGCCTAAGTCACCGGTGGTTGGATATTTGTAATCAGGCTGACCCCCCAGCTACAGCATTCCTACGGTGGGTTTTGCTGAATGCTGAATACAAATCAGCTCCCAGGCGTCATCCATCCATGCCATCCACGTGCTGCTGACGACAATCCGTCAGGTAAGTTTGCGGAGCCCCAACTTCTGTACGCCTGTACCACATAATTGTCCCTCCACTCAAACCCCCCCCCTCCCTCTCGTGCAGCGATCGTTGAAACACTTTCACTACTGTTCATTATCCCTTTCCCATTCTGCTTGCCTGCTGTTTCATTATCTGTCTGGGCAACATGGGCAAAAAAAAGCTCTCCTTGAAGCGCAAGTCTGCTTGGAACCGCAGAGCGTTGTTTAATGACGACAGCTGTGAACCGGGGCTTTGCTACGACCTCGGTCCAGTCGAAGAAAGCTAAAGAACAAGAGGTCGCAACTGGCAAGACGGGAGACCAAGAAAACATTGTTACAGCTCCAGCACGTCAGCTTGATGGAGCCTCCTCTAATGTCTACGTCGGTCAGGCCCCTTCTCATGACCCATCCAGTGCACCAGAATCCACAGCAGCTCTCGAAACGACTTCTGCTACAAACGGCGATGCCGATGAATGGGACAGCGAGGAGGCGATGGATGCTTCAATCTCTCAAGGCCTTGTGGACCGACTTCAAGAGAAGGCAGATAAGGAAGTTGGGCGCATTCTCAAGGTGCAGCATCACATCCCGGACTGCGCTGACTGCGAAGAGTCTTGACTATGACAAGAGATTCGCGAGTTCGTTTCCGCGTCTGCAGATAAACCCGTCTGTTCGCGACCAAGCACTTCATTACGCTATACAAGATGCTGGCGAAAGCGGACATGGCTTCAAAATGTGGGCACCTGCCGCTTCGTCAAGTGAAGGCGACAAAGTGTTACTTCGAACCTTCATCACATTCCAGGTCCTCACCCGTCTGGGTTTTACAGAACACCGCGTAGAGCAGTGTATTTTACAAGGTCTTGGTGATGGAGAAGGATGGGCTGAGGGAGAGGAATGGGTGCGTTGCCACTCTCGTTTTGAGCTAAATTGGTCAAGATGTGGCTCAACCTCAGTGAGGATGAATGTCGCGGCGTCGGAGACTTCGCGAACCGGATATCTGCATCTGCAACCGCTATGGACGAGCCTCTGGTCGATGTGGCGCCTGAGAACACTTCGCCTGCGGTAGACGAGGCCCAACCCACAAGTCTGAGCGTTCAAACGACTACAATGTCCACAGGCGTACATGGTGGCTCGTTGTTCCAGAGTATAGCGTCCGACCAGTCAGATTCAACTTCGGATTCAGATGAGGAGCCAAATCTGAACAAAACCAACGAGACTTGGGCCGCCCTGATGATGGATCTGGAAGCATTGAAGGCAGAAGCTGGGATTGTCAAAGGCAAAGGTAAAAAGGCGAAGGGACAGGGTGTCGTGCTTGAGACGGCAGACATCGTGAAACTGAAGAGCCGTATTAGTCGACTCGAAAAGGAATACATGTTCAGCAAGAAGGACGCTGGTATGTGCGCTTGCTGGCTTTGGGCTGACGCTGAGATGCGCTGTTAAGGACAATGAAGGCAAAGCGGGACATGACCAAGTTGGAGGCAAAGCTGAGGAATGTCGACGTCGCTGCTGAACAGGAATCAACACGGCCGCCGGAAACGCCTTCGGTGTTGGATCCTTTTGGCTCCGGCGACGATGAGGAACACGAGAGCCTGTTTGGAAACATGTTGGATGAGCCCGAGCCCCTTGTCGAGGGTGAGCAGAGTGCGACCACCGTCATCCAGGTGCGACCGATGCCAGTTCCAAAGCAATTCGCGTTTACAGGCAATTCACCAAAGGCCCTTCTTCGTGGATCACTGTCCAAATCTTCTCGGCAGCCAGTCATTTCCTATGTACGGCTTTCATCGACTCCCCGCGTCGCTCGAGCGGGCCTTGAAATTCGGTGGTCTGGCGATAAACGACGTGTGTGGAGGATGGAAGAGGTCGCATGCGAGAGCACAGAAGAAGCAGACAATTACGTTGCCACTCTGGCACTCCACGAGCTTGTCGTTTCAGGCGAGCTGCCTTCCGTCAATTGGAGGGCAATGCCTCCTGCGTATCGGGAGCTTTGGGATGAGCTTGAGCTCGCTCATTCGGAGAAGGAAGCGGGGGCAAAACGCGAGATGTGGCGGAAGGTCAAGCGGCTGGTTGATCAGAAGTCTAAGACAGCGACACGTGCACCAAGCGTGACATCCTCCAAGCGTACACCCTTAGCAACTTCCAACGCAGCGACCCCTTCTCGACCCGCAACCCCCGCTCTTGTTGAGGGTCTTCGACAGCTTTATGAGAAGCGAGTCGCAAGTCCCGCCTATCTGAAGATGCGCAAAGCACGCGATAGTCTACCCATTGCACCATTCCGACAACAGATTTTGGATACCCTAGAGACCACACAAGTGCTGGTCTTTTCTGGAGAGACAGGGTGTGGTAAGTCCACCCAACTCCCAGCCTTCATTCTGGAAGATCAGCTGTCGAAGGGACGGTCGTGCAAGATTTTCGTTACCGAGCCGCGCCGGATTAGCGCCATCTCTCTGGCACAGCGAGTATCAGTCGAGCTGGGGGAGAGCCCGACGTCCATGGGCAGTAGCTCCTCACTTGTGGGGTACTCGATTCGGCTCGAGAGCAAGATGTCGCCTGCTACGCGGTTGGCATTTGTCACAAACGGAATCGCGTTGCGCATGTTGGAAGGCGGCGCTGGTGGGTCAAGTGGGACCTTATTCGACGAAATCACGCACATCGTCGTGGACGAGGTGCATGAGCGGTCCATTGAGTCCGACTTTCTTCTCATTGTCCTTAAACAGCTCCTCGAAGTACGAAAGGACCTCAAGGTCATCCTCATGTCCGCAACAGTGGATGCTGAGAAGATTTCAGCGTTCTTTGGCGAGTGCCCGGCAATGCAAGTGCCAGGCCGAACATTCCCGGTGCAGGTTGAATACCTTGAAGATGCCGTGGAACTCGCCGAATGGCATATTGATGAGTCATCGCCCTATGCCGTATGGGATCGAAATCGGAAAATCGGAGCGAAACAACTAGAATGGACTGACGAAGCCGCCCACAACAATGAAGAAGATTCATCTGATGAGAACAAACCATCAGACCCATCCAAGCTGCCGTCTTCGAAGTACTCTGCCCGCACGGTAGCAACTTTAAATCTCCTTGACTCGCGGAAGATTCCCTACGATCTTATCGTGCGCTTATTGGAGCGTGTTTGCTTCGAGGATACCAGCCTCCATGCCTTTTCAGCTGCCACTCTCGTGTTCATGCCGGGTTTGGCAGAGATCCGCAAGCTCCATGACGAGCTCCAGAGCCATCCCTTGTTTGGAACGTTGGATTTCGTCATCTATCCTCTGCACTCTTCCATCAGCTCGGAGGGTCAGAGTTCTGTCTTTGATATTCCGCCGGTCGGAGTTCGTAAGATTGTCATCTGTGAGAATTCTTTGTCTTTGGATCTGTTTTACTCACAGGCAGCCACCAACATTGCGGAGACTGGAGTTACCATCCCTGATATTACTTGTGTTATTGATAGTGGAAAACAACGAGAGATGCGGTGGGTACCCAGAGAGAGGTCATTCCGACCAAGCTGCTTACTCCTTTTAAGGTATGATGAGAAGCGCCAACTCTCGCGCCTGGTCGAGACGTACATTGCCAAAAGCAATGCCAAGCAGCGACGGGGACGTGCAGGACGAGTTCAACAAGGATTGGCATTTCATCTCTTTACGAAGGCTCGTCACGACAATCAACTTGCAGAGCATCCTATTCCCGAGATGCTCCGCCTATCTCTGCAGGACTTGGCCTTACGCATCAAGATCTTGAAGGTGAAATTGGGCAATACCGTCGAGGAAGTGCTTCTTCGGGCCCTTGATCCCCCGTCGTCAACCAACATTCAGCGCGCGGTGTCAGCCTTGGTCGAAGTCAAGGCTCTTACTCCCGAGGAAAACATCACGCCAATGGGGAGGCTATTGAGCAAACTGCCAATGGATGTGCACCTTGGAAAGTTTCTTTTGGTCGCTGCGCTTTTTAAGTGTCTTGACCCAGCCCTTACAATAGCTGCGACTTTGAACTCAAAGAGTCCTTTCATTACTCCCTTTGGCTTTGAAAGTCAAGCCGACGCTGCTAAGAGGAGCTTTGCTGTGGGGAACAGTGACTTCTTGACCATTGTAAATGTGTTTGACGGATGGCGCCAAGCGCACGAGGATACAAGCCAAGTGCGGACATTCTGCAAGCGCTACTATGTCTCACATCAAAATCTCCAGCAGATTGAAGACCTACGCCAGCAGCTTTTGGCTTATCTAATCGATTCCGGCCTCGTGGAAGCCACTCAAGAGCAAAGGCAAGATATTGCCAAGTGAGAACAAGCAGTCGGAGCTGCGCTGACAATACCCAGAGCGCGTTACTCTCGAAGCTTCAGGACACGATTCGTGACCGTCCCGCCCTTGCTAGACGAAAACAAAGCCAATCCTCGCATCCTCAGTGCCGCACTTGCTTCTGGGCTATATCCAAAAATTCTGTCGATAGATGGGACGGGAGGTTTGCGTACCATTTCGAACCAGCAACCGGTATCTGTTGTGAGTACCCCACACCCTGGTGACCCGTCTGATAAATCAGCATCCATCCTCCATTAACTTTCGGCTTCCGAAGGATCAGTTTGGTTCCGGATATCTTGTCTATTTTACTCTCATGCAGTCCAAGAAACTGTACGCTTGGGAGACCGGCCCCATCGATGATCGCGCACTCGCAATTCTCTGTGGTGATGTTGTGGACACAAAGGTGAGCCGTAGCAAAGGCATATGCTGAACCAGAAGCTATCAGCTGCTTCCATGCAGATTGATCGCAAACTCCGCTTCCAAGTTGATCCCAAAACGGCCCTTGCACTCAGATATCTCCGAGAGAAACTCATGTCCTCGATGGCAATGCGGCTTCGGGGTCGGAAACTCTCTGCTCGACAGTTGGAGTGGTTTGACCTTGCTTTGAAATGCTTGGCCGCGGACATTTATGAGGAGCGGCCCACAGTCGTCGTGTCGTAACTCGATAATAGATCGACATCATTGATAGTTAGCGAGGGCAGTTCGCAGCACAGACTCGTATCTACGGTATTACATTCGTGTCATGGCAAACAGAGTAACTTCCTAAACCCACGGCATGCAAGCTAATCGGCATGCCAGTAACAATATCAAACAGCGTTGTGGTTCGTCGACGGCTTTGGCTGGACGTCATACTTGTTAGCCTTGGGATCGTGGTGCTTGTGAGTCTTTCGGCGAGGTTTCCGCGCGGGTCTTCCTGTAAGCAAACAAATGGGTATCGCTGTCACCTACCTCGCGCGACCGTCACCACCACCACCGTCACTTTCGCTTTCAGAACTCTGCTCCTGCAGCCTGCTACCGTTGGGCTGGTTTGGTCGCTGTTTCCCTCCGATGCGTGGTCCGCTGCAGCAAGAGTCACCTCCGTCTCCGTCGTCGGAGTCGCATGAGTCAGACTCCGAGGACGACTCGTCATAGGCGCGAGGCTTGTGGTAAATGCAGCAGACTACGCGGATCAGCTGCGTTTCGAGCGACGCCTCAACGTGTGCATTATCAATCACTCACTCTTCGATTTCTTCTTGCCCATGCCCTCGTTGTCGACAGTATCGGAGGTCCACATGACACGCTGTCTGCGAGTTGGGGCTCCGCGGAGACGCAGGACACCAATGGAATTGGGAGTCTCGGAACGGCTAGTCGGTGGCGAGGCCGTGGAGGGGCCTGCTTCGGAGTCGGTGGTGGGAGTGAGTGTCATTGTGCGGGACCCGTGTCCTTCGGGACGAGCAGTCTGTGCTGCGGGACGGGCGCTCATAGTAGATTGAAACGAGGATGGTTCGTGTTCTACAGTTGAAGAAGAGCTGAAGATTTGGTAATTGATTATTGCTAGCGCTGATGATCAATGGAGTGGATTATGATGTGAAGGAGAAACATGGATACCATTGAGACACACCCCATACAGCCCCAGATCGTTTGCTTAGAGATCCCTTCTTCAAGATCGGCGTCATGGCCCGGCACAATCGGCCACAGTCGTGAGCGGCCGATATGCGGCATCACCAGAGCAGGGGAAGGGGGTTCCAGGACAATGAACCAGGGGACAGGGGGACGTGGGGGGGCAATGGCGGATGCAAATGAAGACCACCACGTGACCGGCATTGCTACACCCGCATGACCGGCATGCCGGCCGTCGCTGCTGAATGTCGACCTGCTAAAGAAACAAATTGTGACATTTCTCTTAATCTTATCCTCTGTGTTGTTGCCAAACCGTCCCTTTCACCTCATCTTTACAATGTCGAATACGGTAAGCATAACTGGCCCTTGTACTGTCGCTTTCAACTACTTCTGCTTTGCTAATTCTCGAGTTTCAAGCCCCTAAATTGGACATCAGGTAAGCGCCTCCTTTCGAATTCTGTTGATTGTGCGCAGCTCTGTCCTCCATGGGGGTTACCACCATCCGCTCGCTCGCAGGTGGCAGAACAATGGTCGCAACCTCACCAAGGCAATGTTCATGTATCCCATCTTCATTTCAGACGACCCGAACGCCGAACAGGTTATTGAGTCTCTTCCTGGCCAGAAGCGGTGGGGTATCAACAAGCTCGAAGGATTCATCGGCCCGTTGGTCAAGAAAGGCCTTCGTAGCGTGATCCTCTTTGGTGTACCCATGGAGATGCAAAAGGTGTGCACTGTCTGGTCTACCATCTGACAACAGGACGAGCGCGGCAGCGCCGCCGATGATCCCGAGACGCCAGTAATCAAAGCGCTCCAAATCCTGTCGTCTAAGTTTCCACAGCTCTTCCTTGCCTGCGATGTCTGCCTCTGCGAGTATACCTCCCATGGCCACTGTGGAGTCTTCTCCAAGCTACCTGCTCCTAACCATTCCATTATGCCAACTCTGGACGCGCAGGCTTCGCAGCAACGGATCGCCGAGGTTGCACTGGCCTATGCCAAAGCTGGTGCTCATTGTGTTGCACCGAGCGATATGATGGACGGCCGCGTTAAGGCCATCAAATTGGCACTGATGGAGAACGATTACGGCAACCGGGTCACTCTGATGAGCTACTCGGCTAAGTTTGCGAGCAGCCTATATGGGCCCTTCCGGTAAGTCTAACGCTGACATCCTGCTGACTCTGGCAGCGAGGCTGCCGGTAGTGCGCCCGCAATGGGCAACCGCAAGTGTTATCAACTTCCTCCAAATGCCCGCGGTTTGGCCAGGCGCGCGATCGTGAGTCTTGCAGTACAATGCGGCGTTGACCCTCTCAGAAGCGCGATGCCGCAGAGGGCGCAGATATCTTGATGGTCAAGCCTACTCTCCCTTACCTCGACATTGTCTCGGACTGCGCTCAACTTGAACCGGACCATCCCACCGCCGTTTATCAAGTCTCGGGCGAATATGCGATGATTGTCGCT
This sequence comes from Cutaneotrichosporon sp. PL3408A, assembly GCA_023629975.1. NCBI lineage: Eukaryota > Fungi > Basidiomycota > Tremellomycetes > Trichosporonales > Trichosporonaceae > Cutaneotrichosporon > Cutaneotrichosporon sp. PL3408A. Next base: position 372,353 of record JAMAMB010000010.1, on the reverse strand, counting down.
GGTGCCGAGAAGGGGATTTACGACCTTAAGGCCATGGCTTTCGAGACAGCGGAGTCCTTTGTCCGCGCCGGTGCGTCTATCATTCTCTCGTACTTTACTCCGCAGTTCCTAGACTGGCTGGATGAGGAGCGCGTGGAATAGGTAGTGTGGTAGCTTTAAGCTATGAATGCCAGGGCAACGCAACCATAATGGGACTGCTTTGTCATAGATTGGGTAGAAGCGGAAACGGCTTCGCCTTCCAACAAGCTCGAGTCACTCTATAGTTCCCTACCACTTCTCGTTCAACTTCTCCCTCCGCGCGCTCGTCCAGTCGAGCTTCGCTCCAGGCCATCCCTCACCTCCGTCGGTGATGAGAGCTCGCTCCTGAACCACACGCATCTCGCGCAATCTCATCCTGCGAGCTTTGCGCTTCGGGTCAGTTGGATGAAGTGGTAGGGCGTTATCCAGCTCGGAATCGGAGGGGATTACAGAGCCTGTAGCAAGCGGATCCCCGTGAAGAGGTCTGGGAGTGGCACCTTCCGAGTTTGATATTGCAAGGGAATGCAAATGAGTCCGCAGAAGGATTTGTTGCACGGTGAGGAGTGCGCGAGAGACAGCAAAGGGCAATGGTGGGAGGTCAGGAGCAATCGAACCAGTAATCGAGTTGTCTGGGGGTCGATAATGGCCAAGAACCAGAGCGGAGAACAGGTCTCCGACGCCACTGAAATATCCTCGAACAGTGGGAAGCGCGAACGCGTAGGTTTCCAGCTCCCCGCTGGTATAGGTGCTTGCAAAGCAAACGAGGACTTCCGCGTCTCCTTCCCCGACACCCACAGCATCATACCATGGTGGGTGGACTTCGGGGAGCAAATGAGTATACGATGCAGGCGGTGCTGGTATGTCGAGGGTAGAAACCAAAGAAATGGGCATGGCGATTGAAGAGAGCACCACATGGGGCAAGTTGTACGAGGTGTGGAGTGCCCAGAGTGCCTTATACAAGCTCGTCATTGACGTGATCTTGATATCGGATAGCAGTCTGATACGGTCAGCTATGAATGTCGGATCTGCCCTCACTCAGTCTCAAACTGGTTAGGAGTAATAATCGTGGCGCTCTTGAGGAGGTCCTTGTATACGGGCACAACATCACGGCTGACATAAAGGCCCGTTCCCACGTCGCCCATCACCGCTGGGTACAGTCAGCGCTGCTGCTACCGACGCATTGTTCCTACGACCAAACTGACTCACGATCAAGAAGGTACACCACTTCATCTGTCTGCTTCAACCGCTTTATTTCTCGGCCGACCGCAGCCAAAGCGGCTGCGCCTGGAATGTAGCCCGTGAGGATACGGGAGTACCCCACTAGTCCATTGGTGAACAGTCCTTCAAAGATGGCAGTTAACTGGTCCGCTGTTGTCTTGCAGCCGTTCGTGTAGCCGTACCCAGTGTGGTTGGAGAACTGGACGGTGTTGATAACGTCCACATCGTATCCGAGAGTCTGTAGTGGAAAAGTAGCCGCTCTATTACCTGAAATCGTCAGCACGCTCGTCGGATCGGAGCAGCGTTTCGGCTTCGACAAGCAGTTGTACGCTTCACGACAATTGACTGAAATGGAAAGCTTACCGACGTAGCCAGACACGACATGCGACTGGATGGACAGGATGCGGGTCGGATCAAGTGTACTCATTATTGCGAATGTTATATATTCTTGGTTGCGTCGATCACGGAGATATGAGATATGCACTTCTGTACCTTGCGGAGCAGAACCGCAAAAGACGAAGTATGATTCTCAACTGTTTCAGACTTGTCCTCAGCGAGATGTAAAGAGTCCAGGACGAACAAGTCACGTCAGATCAGGACCAAAGATGACACAACTCTGCGATGATATGGATAAGGTGAGTCTGCTACCCGGAGACTACCAAGGTGAATCTCATAAAATGGGAGTTCGTCATGCGGTGGTGACATCCGCTGGCTGGTGTGTACCGAGCAGGATAGATGTACGGTACAGTGCACAGCGCGCACGGCATGCATGGCAGGTGGGTGCGATGGTAGCACGTGACAAAAGTACAATTTTCAAGCGGCTTGAAGTCATGTTGTCCTGTGGGTGGATGTTGTGCCCGATGCTGAACTCGACAGGACTCAGTGACGTGATTCTCCAGCTCTCCAGCTGATCTCCAGAGCTTCAAGAGATGGCATGCACAAGTGTCAGCTTTGCCTTGTCTGTGATGCTGGATCCTTCGTCGTCCTTGTCGTTGCAACAGCTGGCTTGTTTCGGTCTATCCGCTGGCCATATGGCCCTCCGTTTGGTCGGATAGCGACACAGCCGTACAGGTACCGAGTCATAGAGGGGCGTGGAGGCAGTTGACCAATAATTTGACCAATGGGTCAGCTCAGATGCCTGAGCGAGTGCCTGAAATGGTGAAGCTTTTCTTTAATCTATATGACGTGGAGTTTTTACCCCAAATTGTTCTGTACTCCACACATTGTAGTCTAAGCAGAGACAAAGTAGTAGCAGGGTGTGTCACAGGCCACCCCGGGTGTGGGGGTTTATGGGCCTCGCAGGTTTTGTAAATTGTGGGTTTGTGGGTGGGACTGAGGTACTGAGGAGGAACAAAGGGAGGGGCAGGGGCAACAGGAGGATAGACGGGGTTCGTGGACGTCGTCGGGGGGGTGGGGGGTTCGGGTCATGTCTGGTCTGAATGACTACAGAGGAGAATGGGCGGTCCATTGGCTCCGTGGCCCAGGCGCCCAGGCTCCCAGGCTCCCCCAGGTGAGTACTAAGGATGCAGCAGTTGGCTGCCCCGCTGCCCAGCGGCCAGTGGCCAGTGGACAAGGATCGCACCTTGTCCGCAAGGGGGAGTCAGCCAGCCAGTCAGCCAGCCAGTCAGCCACCACTGCTCAGAACTCTCACCCAGCACTCCTTGTTAGGTCATCCATCTCTCCAAGAATCGTTTCTTTCCTTTCCATCACTCCAAAGGACAAGGACACTCTTCGTCAGTGTCCCCCTTCTTAACATCAAAAAAAGCGTTCAACGCAACGTCAACGACCTCCCTCTCTCCTTTACGAGGGATTCCAAAGGCCGATTGATTCATTCACGGCCTCGTTACATCGTCCACCTCTCCCGAAAAAGTTTGCCTTCAACACCAGGCAAACCTCCCCTCTCCTCTCCACTCCGCTCCAACTCTTCTCATTGCGAGCACATCTGTTGCCCGTGGTTGGTAGACATCATCGTTTCCCACTGTATCAGAGATCACACATCGAACCTTACCTCGTTCGAAGTGTTGATCATTGTGGGCTTTTCTCCACCTCATACGACAGCTTGACGCCTTTATCCCAGAACGCCGCTTTGTCCCTCCCCTCTCCACCACTTTCCCCGACCCCGTCGTCCACGACCTCGGCTACCATTTCTTCACTCCGCTCCATCCTTCAACATCAGCCGAATCTAACCGTTTACGAGGACAAGCACGCAAATGAGCAAGGCCTCGACCACTCCTAACAAGACAGCCGCCCAGTCCCCCGCCCCCAACACGTCTGCTTGGTCCCGCGGTCCCCCGCCCGCGGTGTCCAACCCTTCTTCCAACGTGCCTTCTACTGCATCTACCCCTCCTCCGCCGCCCAACGGAGCGAGCGCAAATGAGTCAGCTACTGGCTCCACTCCTGTCGCTATAGGCGGTGGCAACTCGAGGAAGGGCAGCCTCATGGTTGGCGGCAATGGTGATGTGATGCCGCGTGGTAAGTTTCACGCCGCTCAGTTTGCGCCCCTTGTCCCATCTCCCACCTCGCACCCTCTTACTGACTCATGGCAGGCAACCTCGCCTTCGGAACTGTGGACTCGCCCAACCCTCTCTTGTCATCCTCCCCTGCTGCGCCTTCGACTACCGGAGGCCATCTTGCGGATGCGGTCAAATCCTTCGGATCCCTTGACGCCGAAACCAACGCTGCCGGAGCGTCCATGATTCGCCCGCCTCGCCGCACGAGCGGTGGCGCCAATCCCGCCACTCCCAACACGGCCCCGAAGAAGCAGCTCGACGTCCACAATGTCCACTCGTTCTTCGTGGGAAAGCCTCAGCATCCGTCTGGATCTGCTCCTGGAACGCCCATGTCGCCGACACAGGTGCCGGCAGGTTCCCCAGCCCAGGACCGTCGTCAATCTGGCGGTCCGTACCCAGGCGCGAACGGCATGCCGTACCAGCAGATGCCTGGAATGGGCGCCCAGGCTCATCTCCGTCCTATGCCGGGAATGCCTGGAGGACAGCGTTCGCCTGTCATGGGAGGAGCGCCTCAGCCGCAATTCCCTGCCGGCCAAATGCCTCCCCAGCAACCTGGTGGCTACCGCGTCGGACAACCTCAGATGCAGGGCAACCAGGCTGTCCGTCCCAACGGCCCAATGATTGGCCGTCCACCAATGATGCCTGGACAACAGGTGCCCTATATGCCTCCAGGAGGCCAGCCGTACGTAATGTATGGGCAGCCTGGAAGCTACTATGTAAGTTGACGGAGGTGCTGTTTGAATTTTCTCAAACTGACTTTAAAGTACGCTCCATATGGCAGTGAGCAATACGGATGGGCCCCCCCTCCTCAGCACGCGCCCAACATGCCTCTTTCCCCTCGTCAGCAGCAGACGCAGCTCCACGGCTCTCCCGCGCCCCCCAATGCCGCTCTTCCCCCAAGTAGTGGCGGCAGCCCTATGCCAACGCCGCCCACCCGGACGCAAAGCTTGGTTGGTGGCGCTCAGTCCGGATCCCCCATGCCGTCGACGCCCCAGCGTCCTATCCAATCCGCAACTCCATTCACCCCTTCAACGCCCAGTGCACCAGGTGCTCAGCCCTCGGGTGGTCTCTCCGCCGGGGCGGCCTCGTTCACCCCACGGGCGCGCTCTACCATTAAGATCTCTCGTCCTGACGGTACCTCCGTCAACCTTGCCGAGGAGGCAGCAGCTGCGAAAGGTCCAACCTCGTCGTCAACAAGCGGGATTGCCACTCCTGAGATGCCCGCGGATGAGCCGGTTAAGCCGCAGAAAAAGTTGCCGACCCTGCCTGTTGTCGTCCGTCTGGAGTCTGAGGAGCAGAAGCGGCAGCGACTTGAGGAGGAGGCAAGGATTTCCAAGATGAAGGAACAGGAAAAGCGCGAGGAAGCCGAGCGTAAAGAGCGACAAGAGCGTCGTGCCAAGGAAGAGGCCGAGGCCAAGGCTAAGGTCGAGGCTGATCTCAAGGCCAAGGCAGACGAGGAAGCCAAGACCCAAGCTGCTGACGCAATGGCTAAGGCAGAGGCTGAGGCGGAGGCAATGGCAAAGGCGGTGGGAACTCAGATTGATGAGACAGATACCAAGGCAACGGAGGCGCCAGTGCTCAAGACCGGTGCAGAGGAGAAGGTGAGCGGTTTTTTAGTTCACTCCACTAATGTTCAGATCTCGGCCGAGTCAACAGCATCGGAACGTCCCAACACCCCCAGGGCCCTTGATAGTGGGTCAGAACAGCCGGCCCAGGCCGATGACCCAAAATCTCTGGGCTCATCGACGCCATCGGGAGACAAGGAGAGGGTAGACGATCCTCGCCGCTCTCTCCTCACCCCGACAACTCAATCTGCGGCGCCTTCTCCCTTGGCCTCTCCAGCCCTGGCCGCTGCTGGATTGCCGGCGAAGCCCGTGTCCGCAATGGGTGGCATCGGTCCTCGCCGCTCAACACCCTCGTTGGACGCCAAGACTTCAGCCGCTCCGAACGCGAAGTCTCCGTCTGTGCCGTCGGCCTCGGCCACTCCTTCCGCCCTGTCTAAGGCCAAGGCGATCGATGATCTTGGAGCCGTGGCATACCCCTCGACTGTCAAGCCCCAGAGTGCCGAGCTTAACGCCAATGGCGAGCCAGGCAAATTCCGTTACGACCGCGACTTCCTCATGCAGTTCATGAAGATCTGCAAGGAGAAACCAGACACCCTTCCTCCTCTGGAGGAAATTGGCCTCGAAGCTGACCCTGTCAGCGGCTTTGGTTCCCGTCGTGCCGGCCGGCCCCCTATGGGCGCAAGTGGCCGTGCCGTACCAGGCCTTGGTCCTGGAGGAATGGGCAGCAATCGATCGTTCTCTGCCAACACCATGGGTGCCTTCAGTCTTGGCTCCGGCATACGAGGTACCACTAGCGAGGAGCGATACCTTCGCTCCATGCATAGTGGTGGACGTATGGCTCGCACATCAAGTCAAGGAAACTCCCTTCCGCCTATGCACGGCCTCCCCCCCATGGGTCACTCGTCATCGCGCCGTGGCCATGCTCGCGACAGCAACCGTGGTCGCACGCGTCAACCGCAGGACGCGCGCGGTGCCGCGAACGACCCCGATGTTACCCCTCTTGTCGTCTCCGCCAACGCCTGGGTCAATGCACGTTCCGCTGGCAGTGATGAGAAGTCGCCAGTTTTCATCGAGCGCAAAGTTAAGGCTCTTCTCAACAAGCTCACCGAGGAGAAGTTCGACTCCATCTCGACACAAATCCTTGAATGGGCGAACAAGTCACGCGATGAAACCGACGGTATGACCCTCAAGCTTGTCATCAAGCTCGTCTTTGAGAAGTCCACCGATGAGGCTCATTGGTCCGCAATGTACGCCAAGCTTTGTCGGAAGCTTCTCGACGAGCTCGATCCTGCCGTCACCGAGGTCATCGATGAAAAGTCGTACTCTGGTGGCAGCCTCTTCCGCAAGTACCTCCTCGGCCGTTGCCAGACCGACTTCGAGTCGGGATGGAAGGCTCGTGAGGAAGCAGCTCTCGCGGCAGTGGCAAAGAGCGATGAAGACAAGGAGCGTCTCGCGAAGGCGGAGGAGACGAAGGACGACGGTAGTACCGCAGCGCCGATGATGAGCGACGAGTATTACGCTCTGCAGAAGGCGAAGCGCCGTGGTTTGGGACTTGTTCAGCTCATTGGTGAGCTGTACAAGCTGGACATGCTTTCGAAGGGTGTGATTCGCGAGTGTCTCGTCCGCCTCCTCAAAGACGTCGCGAACCCCGACGAGGAGGACCTTGAGTCCACCTGCAAGCTGCTTACAACTGTTGGCAAGCAGTACGAGGCAGCCAGCGCGGCGTCTATGGATGTTGTCTTCGAGCGCCTTCACGCGCTGACGAAGGTCGAGAGCATCTCGTCACGCATCCGATTCATGATCATGGTGAGTACACCGATACTTGTTATCTGAGGACTTACGGTGTAGGACGTCATCGACCTGCGGAAAAACAAGTGGCGCTCTCGTAAGGAGGTTGTTCCGACCACCATCGCCCAGATCCACCAGCAGGCGGCTCGCGAGAACGCCGAGAAGGCGCACGCAGCTCAGCAAGTCAGAGAATCCATGTCGCGCGGTGGATCGCGATCTGGCCATCGTCGCGAAGGCCCTCAACCAGGCGAATGGCAATCGGTAGCAACCGGCCCACGTCCACCGCAGCGCCCCACCGACTTCTCCAACATTGGTCGTGGTGTCAGTAGCAACCTCTCGAGCGGACCCACGTTTGGCCCTTCCAGCGTGTTTGCCCGAGGCAAGAAGGGAGGCGGCGCAGGCAGCACACCCCCTCTCTCGCGGCAAAACTCGTCTGCCAATATGACGAACATGTTTGCCATGCTGAACGAAGCCGACACCGGCGCCGCTGAGCCTACTGAGCCAGCGCCGCAGCGCAAGAAATTGCAGCTCCAGCCCCGGACGAAGCCTATCGGTGCCGAAAGTGAAGGCGAAGGCGACCAAAGCGAGGAAGACGCCAGTGATGCGGAAGGGGATGCCGACGAGCCGCCGAAGTCGTCCATGTCCGAGGAGGAGGCGACGAAGAAGATCGCCATGGACCTCAAGGAGCTCTGGGGCGAGAAAGACTCCGGAGGCTCACGCAACCCTGACGACATCGTGGAATACTACCGTGCTCTGCCAGCTGAACATCAGCATCTCCTCTCGGAGAAGCTGACTGAGGACGTTTTCCGCATAGCGAAGTACCGTGATGCGGAGATTGTTGCGAAGGGCTGGAGTGTGGCCCTCAAGGCCGAAGTGGTGTCCGCTGATGACTTGAAGAAGGGGTAGGTCCCTCCATTCAACGTTTGCACGCTTGCTTACAATATCCAGGATCGCTGAGCGCATGGTCACTTTGGATGATGACGCCATTGACTTCCCTCAAGCGTACAAGACGGTGGCAGCTCTCATGCGCAGTGCTTCCCTTAGCCAGGAGGAGATTGATGCTTTAGTTGAGAAGGTCGACGTCGACGGCGAGCCGCGCTTCACGCCCAAGATGAAGCTGGACAAGGCCTTCGGGCAGCTTGACGAGGGGTCGGCTTGAACGGGCTGGTCAAGCGCGCGAGCTTGAACGTTGTGACCATCTGATACCACATCCTCATGAGCACCCATACTCTCCAGCATAGCAGCATAGCATGGACGGCACGGTTGGCTTTTTAGCATTCGACTCGCGTGTCCTTCCTATAATAATCCACCATTTCCGCCTCATATCAGATCAAACATGCTCTGTCTTTGAATTGAATACTCTGCTTTGACTTGCACCTGGCCAATTGTCGTTGTCGTCGCTCCCTGTCAGTCTCTTTGATCATTCCTTCCAGGGCTTTTGACGACAACTCAGTACTGTAGAAGCGCACGCATGTATAGAGTGACATCCGCAAGTGTTACACCCGTGACTACACCGTAAGGCCAATTCCACTCTCCTTGACGGGATGCGATGACAACGGTTCCAGGGCGAGCGGCCAGCACGTGGCATGCCTTGTAATCGAGCCAGCAAATAGATCAAGATAAACAGAATTACAAAATTTCGGCTCGTCTGGCCAGGCCGGAGGTACGCGGGAGGGGGGTTGGAGGCGCGTGGCGCGCGTGGAACGGCTGAGGCGGGAGGTCGTAGGATCGCTTGATCGCAGGGCTAGAGGGCATTAGGCTCGCTGCCACCACGTGGGATAGCCCCTTCACCCAGCATAGGGCGCATAGGGCGCATAGCGCGCATAGAGGCCAGAGACACATAGATCCAGAAACAGCGATCCAGAGTACCAGAGTCGTGCACACCATCGTGGACTATTGAATTCGCGTACGGTTGTAGTATTGTTACCCCAAACAGTTGTGATCTTCATACATGTCATCCGACCTCCTATCATCCTAACAGCTTCTCAGACATGGCGGCTGCGAGACATTATATCCCCAACGTGCCTGCGAAGTATCAACTGGCGATCGTTCTTGCTGGCGGATCTTTGGTTAGGTTGGCTCTTTTCATGAACCTCCCTCTGACCCGCGTTTTGGAACGCCGACCAGAACTCTCCTCGCCAATTACTAGTGTTCGCAGCCGTGAGTAGAAATACCGGTGGGAACCAGTGTTCAGTGCTGATGATTTAGTCAGAGAAGGGGTATACCTCTACAGACAAGACCTGGATCCATATGCGGGAGGAGTCTTCTACCACGTGAGCTCATTGCCCTGCCGTACGCTGATGGCTCAGTCACCGCTGTATCTCCTCTTCTTTTCCTATGTGTTGAATATACAGTCCTTGGTCTTGACGGCACTTCTGTGGACTCTTGCGGACGTGGCCGGCGCGATACTATTGATTCGTATATGGCGATCACGGCAGCAAAGCACGCTCAAACGCTGGAGGGACCGCGACCACATAGTCGCACTGCTGTTCGTTGAGACTCTAGCCTGTGGCTGACCCATAGTTACCTGTTCAACCCTTACACGCTATTATCATGTCTTGCACGCTCTACAACATCAATTGATAATGTCTTGTGCTTATTTGCTATTGCTTCAGCATACAATGGTAAGTCTTGCACGCTTTGTTCTCTGTACGGGCTCAAGAGTCGTTGACAATGCAGGCCACGGCTTGGGAGCAATTGTCGCTCTCGCTTTGGCAACGCACACGTCGCTGTATCCGGTGATGTTGTTGCTCCCTCTCCTGTTGGTCCTCAAGCCCATGCCCGGCAAAAGCATTTACAGATGGCTCGCGTACATTGTGGCCTTTACGGGCGCAGTCGCATCCCTTGCGGCCCTAGCTACGTGGATGTCAACCGATACTTGGCTGCCGAGGACTTGGGGAGTAATGTAGGTACAACACATTCTCATTTGCGTTCTTGGCCTGGCCGATCCTCAATCCGCTCTGGCTCACACGAAGCCTCTCTGTCACAGATCTGACCCCCAACGTTGGCATGTGGTGGTACTTCTTCACAGAAATGTTTGATCACTTCCGCATGTTCTTCCGTGGAGCATTCCAGGTAAGCTTCAGCCAATGTTTTCGTTGCTGACGATTAACAGCTTCACCTTATGATCTACATTGTGCCGCTGTGTGTTCGCCTCCCAGACCCACGCCAGGCGATCCTCATCCTCGTGGGCACCATGTCGACATGGAAGAGTTACCCAACATTGGGTGACATGTCACTATGGGCCGGGCTTCTCAGCTGTTATCCGGACTATGTTGCTTGTAAGTTATACCCGACCCTCCGTTTGTGATAAGCTCATGATGGCAGACCTAAAGCACCCGCTCTTTTCCCTCGCTGTGAATCTCTACACCGCAATCCTGCTACCTCTCCTGCATACTCTCTGGCTCCTCACGGGCTCCGGGAATGCCAACTTCTTCTACGCCGCAACCATGGTTTACGGTCTGAATGCCACTCTGGCGATTGCTGATGTCCTTGGTGCTATCATCAACCTCGACATTCGCGGACGCCTGTCAGCTGCCCTTTCCGGCAGTGAAGCGAGCGCTGCTACGGACTCAACAAGCGAGGTTGATGGAGGGATCTTCCCATCAAGCTGGACCGTGGCCCAGTTGGCTAGCTTGGAGTAGACGTACAGCAAGAGCACAAGACTAGACAGTTACACCCTGGATGACATGCGAGGAACTCTATTTACGTGAACAACAGCAAGCCGAGTAGCGGAACTAATAGTGGAGTCAGCCTCGCTTTTTGTCGCGGTTGGCTGGCACTGGACGCGGGCTCAGCATTCACGGAAACGAAGTTGGTGCCGCACTTGGAGTTGATGGTAACTGCAGCGCTGCTGATGACGGTGCTGTTGAGCGTTGTCGAGTTACTGGACCACGATCCGAAGTGGTCCATGAGCAGCGCAGAGCACTTTGAGCAAGTCGGAGTAGATGAGGAAGGGAGTCTGCTCTGTCAGCGAATGTTCATAGCCCGGAAAACTCGTTGGTCACTAACATGTTACCCGCAGGAAGCATCCACAAGTAAAGATCATCCGGCCTCTCGCTAGCGACAGCTTCCAAGTAGCAATACGAGCCACTGGAGGGATCGGTAAGGCTGGAAGCAGTCCGCATGACGGCATAGTTCCCGAGGCCACGCCTTGCCTGTCGGGCGACTGGTTTGCCCTCGTCGAGGTCGGCGCCACAATTCGATCTGTCTGATAGCGCAGCCTGGTAATCCCGATATGCTTGGTCACATTCATCTGGACTGGGCTGAGGAGAACTTGAGTATGCTACCAGTTCGTTTATGTAGGAGTAGTTTCCTGACATTGTCGCATTCAAGACTCGATTCTTGTAGAGATTTGATGTCGAGAGGAGAAGGGAGAAGGGAAGACATGAGAGGAAGGTAGAGTTGGAGAGGAGGTTGGTGAGGTAGGTCATGCACTCGTTTGAGAGCGTAGGCGAAATGGACGTGTCCCAAGGTCGTGGAACTGGACTCGGTGCTTCGGAAGGATGGGGCTGAGGTGGTGTAGGGAGTGATGTTGGAGCCGGCGAGCGCGAAGACGCTGAGGATGGGACAATCGCCGATCCGACGGATGTTGGAGCCGGCGAAATCGCGCTGGACGGATAGATCTCGAGAGCTGTATTGCTCGCTGCAGCTTGACGAGCAGCAAGTGGTGGGTGCTGCTGAGCGGGAAGGCGCCGGTTCATTCGCGTGTTCCCGCAATGTTCGTGGCCCAGTGCGCGTCCTGCAACAACCACAGCGAGGGCAATGACCGACAAGTTCATGATGAGCAAAGGTAGGCCTTTGCGGTCGAGCTCAGTTGGGGTTGAGACGGTGTTCAGGCCAGACGGGCACCGACGATATATGGTGTTCACGGGGTGTACGACTGGGTGGTACGAGCCGGCTTTGTGACCGTACGGCCCCAGTCTGTCGCGGTTCGTGAGACGAAAGGACGAGATGAGACTGTCGGGATCTTTAAAAGATAGGAAGGACTCAACAGTAGTTGTGGGAGGGCGCAGCAGGTGCCCCGTTATATAACAGAGTAATGCTGGTACGGTTTCTGGGCGGTACCAACACAGCAGATGCCGTACAGGAGAGGTACCAGAGGCTGGTTGGGTTTGGTCGAAGTAGAAGAGGAGGGACTCTGAAGGAGTAAAGGTGGACCCAAGGGAAAACCAAACTTTGTTGGGACTGGCGTGCAAGATGGCAGGTACGCGACTGACGCGGGTGGAGATGGTTTTGCGATTTAGTCGGAGTGAGTCCGTGCCCAGTAGGATAAGAGGTAGGAGAGGAGCGGGGCGTGTGTTGGTCGCTGGGGTTGGTGGGCGGCTGGTCACGGCGTGGTTTGAGTGAGACAAGAAGCAACACGATTAGGGCTGAACGATAGAGAGAAGAGAGAGAAAGGAAATTGAGAACTTGGGCGTTGACAATGAGCTAAGAGGCGTGGCGTGAGTCGACGAGTGCGGTGAGGTAGTCGAGGCTTGTCAAAAGGCGGTCAAGGCAGTTAGTCAGTCGAGGTGCGGGAATCGGCGAGGCTGCGAGGCTGCGAGGTTGTGAAGCTGCCAAGGAGTCACCCCATTCCTGATGCATCGATGAGCTTGATGCTGTGTAGTGCAGCAGTATTTTGCTCCTGCTTTGTCGGCTCAAAGCGTTCTGCTTACTCCATCAAGTAGTTGATGCAAGGGCCACCTGCGTAGGTGAGCCTGTACTCATATGCATACTACTAGTACTGTAATACGCATTCCATTGAGGTACCCGATACAATACTCATCGCGCTGACCTCAGTCCTCAGTCCTCTGTCCACAATAGAGCCAAGCTCCGGAACGCGTGAAGAGTTAGATGGTATTCTACTTCCAAATAAATAATAATATAATCCTAAACAGTGCGAAGCCTGTCGCGGAGAAATCAAGTCAATCATCCCCAGACCGGCGCACCAAACCTTTGTCTCCTCCTCCTCCTCCTCCTCCCCCCCGCCCCTCCCCCGTGCTCCGGGATGGACTCAGGGTCAAAACAGGACAGGTCAGGACAGATCGGGTAAGGTCACAGGGACCCTGAACAGCTACCACCCCCTCTACCCCACAAACACCCTTTCAGGGTCCAGAATGGGGGGGGAGGGGGTGGGCCTCGACCGCCCTTTATGCCTGGATCGCCTGGACCCAAGCCTCCGGTCCCGCTTCCCTCCTTCTTTTTCGGCCCCTTAAATTTTCCCTGACTTGATATGCTGGGTCATGGTGTTTCATTAGCATTGGTTTGTAATAAACGTTTCATATGGGATTAGAAAATTGCCCCCCCTTTTGCTTACAAGTCAAACAAAACAAGGCTAACGGGAAGCTAGATCGCGAGAAGCGTTGGAACATCAGAAGCTATGCACCCTTCCTTCAAGCCCCACCTTCTTTTAAAAATACATTGACAGTAGGGCCCATGATGATGCCCAGTTTGAACAAATCCCTCGTCAGCCTGCCAATGTACTGTACTGTACCGTTGTTGCGATATAACTGAAGCTCTAACTTCAGCCGGACAGTTCAGTATCTGCGGCGAATCTTCCTACGTCTGGCGGGTTCATTGTCCCCTCGTTTATCCCTCCTGACGACGTAGAGCTTCCCGGAGGCAGCCCACATGGATCTCAGGACACTGTCCGCTTGCGCGCCAACACATTATTATTGTACCCGTCCAGTGCATGTCCAGTGGATGGGTGGTCCGTCCGCGTTCTTCGGGAGTCTATTTTCACTGCGCCTCCCCCCATGGTTGGGCAAGTGCCTGCCAGACATGTCCATGTTACCGTGACCCCATCCCCTTCTTGCACATACAGATCTAAGAGGATAGGTTTTAGGGGGGAGCTGGGGGAGAACTTGGGGTGCCAACTTCAACTTCTGCACCCACTCCTCATGCTGCCCATGAGCTGCACATCCCAAGGCATACATCCGGGTTCCCGCACAGCGCTTCTTGCCTTGTTCTCCTTCCAACATGTCCCCAATAGCTTCCCGGCTGAGGGTCATTCCAGGTACATTAGCTCTTAAGCTCATCCAGGATTCAATTGCTCAGCACTTACAAGATTCAACTGCTACTGGTCTCCACCGGCTCCAACAATGTGGACACGTCCTGATTGCGGTCAGACGACAGGGTCGGTGAGACTGGAGAATCTGGGGATGCACGGGCTCGAGGGGCACTGCCTTCCCATGGAGCACCGATGGACACTCAACGAACGGCATCGCGCGGACAACGACACGTCCTCGCGTGTCCATACCTTCAGCACCGAGTGAGCTCATCCCCAGTGTATGCAGTCCAGTAACCAGCAACAACAACAGCAACGTACGTGTTTATATAGATGAGTTCCCATAGCAGTCATATCTTGGGCTATTCGCTGGGCGAACAGTACATATTGAAGGGTTCTAAAACGGACTTGCATGCACAGACCGCCTCCAGAGACGTCGCACGTCAAGGCGCTCGATGTCACGCGCACGTCCCACTAGACGCGCATCCAGATCAAGCCACAACTTCTTCCGTCGGACGTCCTTCCAAATCGTGGCGTGGCGCGCTCGCTCGATGAGCCCCTACAGTTGAACTTCAAACGCAGCGTGTCTTCCGCGGCACCTATAACTCGTCCACATCCATCACTTCCTGGGGCTGCGCAACTTTCCCTTCAGCCGCCCAAGCGTCAATTCTGGCCTTGAGGTCCGTGTCAGGGATGACATCCTCGTACTTGAGACTGCGTTCACGGTCAGGTTCAACGTGTTAACAATAGGACACGACTACTCACGGCATGTTGTTAAAGGGATCGAGTTCCTTTGACAGTAAAACTGCGCGAATCGTGCTGCGGTCAATCGTGACACGAGACATCGGAAGGATAACAGGGTCCTTCATGACTGGCGATGTTAGTACTCGGATCCAAATACCGACAAGTAAGCTTACGCGTGAAGAGGAGAGGGTCTGCACCGTCAGCGGCAGGGTTCAACCTCTCAACAAAGAAACACCTACCAAGGAACTCGTCAGGAATGGTGCGTTGCTCTTCAGCTTCATTGGTGGCCTTGGTGTCCTCGACTCGTTGAGTAAATGCAACGATTCCAGCCACTTCGGCATCCGTCATAATGGCTCGATTTTTGAGCACACGGGCGAAACGCTCAAAGAGGTCCTTGGAGTAGCTTCGACCATCATTGGCAACTGCGCCAATGAACTCGCGCGAGTCGCCCAGGTTGAGGTAGATTTGGGCGATACCAGCCAAGAGTTGCTTAGGCTTGAACGAGAAGCGCTCCGGATCGACCAGCTTCAGCTCCTGCATCTTTGGCCCAACAAGGTTGGTTAGGTTCTCATCAAGCGACTGCGTTACCATTAGTCTTGGTGCTACTTCAGAGCACTTACGGCTGCAAGACGATCGACAATCTCGCCCACCAGGAATGGCTCCTTGGTTGTTTCTGTAAAGTCGCGGATGAGTTCGACGTGATCGCGTCCCATCATAGTATGGAAGGGTGCCATTGCTTCCGCCTGTCTGAGTTGCCCTTCGAGGTCACTTTGTTCGGCCTCCGACAGTGAGCTCCACTGAGCGGCATCCTCCTTCTGAGCACGGAGAGAATGAATCTTGGCCAACGAAGTCAGAGAGTCCTCTAAGTGGAATGTTGTGTCGCTCATCAACATGTTCACGAATTTGATGAACTGATCAGGGTCTTCCCTGGCACTCGTCAGTCAACTTTCGTGATTAGGTCTTACCGGGCAGACTTGGAGAACGCTTCACGGTGAAGTGGATTCGACCACATAGTTTTGACAATGCGGCTCATGTCGCGCCTGTGATTAGCATTTCCCCACACACGGGAATGCGCACCGGAAATTGAACTTATCTGGGGCAGTCAGATAAATGCAAGCAACGAAAACTCACCATAGAACTGGGTGTGACCGCCAGTCATTTCCACGTCTTGAGAAACGTCAGCTTTATTGTCCACCGGGGCTTACCAATCCAGAAGCGAATAAGAGTTGGCATCAGATGCTCCGTCGAGGCGGGGAGGACATTGAGTCGGTCATAAAGTGGGCCACGACGGTGGTAGCCGACAGGGTACAATCCATTCGCAAGTGTCTCCGGTCAGCGAGGACGCAAGTGAATTACTTACCGTAACAAGCTTGGCTTTAAGGAACGGATTGTTCACATACGTCGGAGAAACGAAAGTGAGGACAAATGTGATGAGAATGTCCTTGTCTGCGTTATCCAGTGCGTCCGGATCGTAGCTGAACCCCATCAGCAAGGTGTTCAAGTGCTAGGTCTTACCGAGAGAGGAAGTGGTAATACTCTACGACGTT
Organism: Cutaneotrichosporon sp. PL3408A; assembly: GCA_023629975.1. Taxonomy (NCBI): domain Eukaryota; kingdom Fungi; phylum Basidiomycota; class Tremellomycetes; order Trichosporonales; family Trichosporonaceae; genus Cutaneotrichosporon; species Cutaneotrichosporon sp. PL3408A. The sequence continues at coordinate 355,975 of JAMAMB010000010.1, read as the reverse complement.
GTCCAGCAGATACTCCGGGAGCATCTTGAACTGCATGGGGGCTTCTTGGGGGAGGGGAAGTCTAGACGATCAGTACTGCGATGGACCTCTCGGCTCACGAAATAGGGGTCTGAGGATGCTTGTGTTGCGGATCAACCATACGAAGCATCCAGGTCATAAGGAATCCGCAGAAGGTAACGTTGGCTCGAGTGAAAGCTGGATCCAAAAGCTGGGTGTCGTACGCATGAATAGACGCGTGGAGGACAGCAATATCACCCTGATGTCAGCCCCAATGAATCTGGGCTGTCACCAACCTTCAACTTTGTGATTGCCGCCTCGGCCTGCCCTTGAGTGGTGGGATTCTGAAGTGAGTTTGACACCCCCTAAACAACTTCGCAAACTCACGTTGGCGAATTCGGCACGTCGACCCTCAAGTTTCTTCAGCTCATCTTCCATTTGGGAGATGTTTTTCTCAGCTTTGGAGCGAGTATCGATGGTCTTGGCCAAGCCCAAATGGAAAATGCTGTTGAGGATAAAGAAGATATCAGAAATGAAGTTGGGCTTGGCATCCGTCGTCATCGCGCCGCCGAAGTACTCATCTGCCTCCTCTTTCGTAGCCCGAATTTTCGTCTCCTCAGAGATGTCCAGGCGCTGACTGTGCCGATAATAGTCGGTGTCCACTTTGTCGATCTTCGAAAACTGCACATCCATGACCGGCTCGAAGAGCTTCAGAAGAACCGCATGAATATTAATCATGAAGCCATCGGACGACACGGTCCGGTAGTCAACCTGTGTGGATTAAGCGGGCTTACCTACAGTAAATATCTTACCCTCATGCCAGACCGTTTCTCATTCAACTTAGATGCCAGAGTGAAGTAGTCCAAAACGCCTTCACGAGCTTCCGGGGAAGCGCGAACAATGGCGTTGTAGATGCTGAACAGGGATTGCTGGGGATCAGCCAACGCAACAGTGAAGGGCTTACCTGAAGTGCGCCAATGGTGTGACGGAGATTTGCCTTGTTCGCGTCGATATCTGCAACTTTCCGCTCCGTTGGGTTTGAGAAGTACGTCTTCCAAATTTCAGGCTGCAATCAGACGCGGCTCCACGTAAGCGCGCTCACAAATTCACGAGGGAATACGCTGAGGCGAGTTAAAGGGCCCAGAAGCGACTTCCACTCCAGCTGGCTAGCTGAGACATTGGTTGCCACCCAGATTGGGAGGGAAGGGAGCTGCAAAGTAAGCCCGAAAATCGATGATGGATTAGCCTACCAATGCAGCAATGCCCTTGACTCGCACAAGGAGGCTCACTGCCCCCAAATACTTCCGCCAGTCCTCTCCTAGTAGGTCTGGGGTTGGGGTAATCTGGAACCACTGCTGGAAGAACAGGCTTAAAGTAGGAGTGATCACATCGGCGAAGCTCCCATCCGGGAACCCGGTAATGAGGTCGCCGAGGAAAGGCAACAAGTCATCAGAAGTCAGCGCTCCCTGCTGGATAACAGGCGCGCTGGAAGACGAAGTATACGGGTCGCCAGGGGACGCCTCTCCATTATTAACACCGAGGAGCAGAGGTAGGAACTCAGCCGGCCCCAGGTTCGTCTTGCTGGACCTGTCAGCCACGTTCGGAGTGAGTGCATCGAACATACCCGGCGGGCTGAGGAAACATGCTCGGATCCTCCAGAGTCATGCCAGCATACGATATGATGAGGCCCTTGAGCTCATCGAAGGCCTTGGCCCACTTCTGCTTCTCAGCCGGAGAGTACCCGAGCCGTGACATCTCCCGATTTGCAGCGTATAGACGCTTCCAGCAGCCGGTGAGATACTCAAAAACACTCTCATTCTGAGGCAGTCCAGCTAACACCGCAAGCTGGTCAGGATCATTCCTGCAGTCAGCGCCTGGTAAAGGGGCCTGCAAAAGCGTGACGCACGAGGAAGCCATAGCAGTGGTGTCCAGGGAGAGTCGTGCGATCAGTAACCTATCGCGAATGTCCAGCGACACGGTCAGCTTGCTCTTATCGCCTGGTTGGTCAGAAGCTATACTTCGCGTACACCCACCTGGATTTTCCTCTGCGATTTCTTCGGCAAGCCCCTTCAACCAGCAGAGCTTCATGTCACTAGCCTCCGCCTCCGATTTCTAATTGTCAGCACACATCCGAGACTTATGATGACCTTGAGCGTGACTGAGAACACGTCCGCGACCTTAGTGGCCTCCCACGCCGAATACGGCTTTGATGGCGTCTGAGTCGCAGGGGAGGCCGCAGACGGGCGGCTTGGTGGTGCCGCTACGCCGGTTGATGCAGATGCAGGTCGCTTTACAGCCGTGGGGGTAGGAGTAGTAGATTTCGGCTTCTCAGCTGGCTTCCGCTTCTCCGTCGCACGCTGTGGTGGTGTGGGGGAAGGGCCTCGCGATGATTCACCAGAGTTGGCGAGGGAGAGAAGGCGCGACCCAGACGAAGTGGCTGCGGAAACAGGTGTCTGCGAATCTGCCTGGGACTCGGCAGCATTGGGCGACGGAGCTGGGCGTGGAGGACCACCCAGTCGTGCAAGCCGCTTGAGGCGCATCTGGATAAGTCAGAAAGGCCGTTCAGACGAGGCGACTTGCCTTTTCCGCTTCGCTCAGCTCCTGGTCATTGCCCGACATGATGAATGAGGTGTTGTGCTGTTCTAAGTGTGTAGTATATATGTATGAGTGATCTTGATGGATATCTTCAACGAGAAGAATGGGCTCAGTCACGGACGAGCAAGCAACGGTGGGTGGTTGGAATGACGCGTTGCCTATGTATGTCGCAACACACTTAACTCAACTCTCCCACGGTCGCATTCCGTTATGAAGCAACATGGCTATCAGCAACCAAGAATCATCAATAACAGCTCAAACTTCAGCATCCACCGACTGCCTTCAAGATCATCATCCTTATAACATTGGCCATCGATTCATAATCGACTTACAATGTCCCACGTCGTCTCACCACTGGATTTACCATCCACTTACAAGGACAGCCAATCAGAGGTAAATTACGGTGGCCAGTCAGCATTCTAACATCGAAAGCTCGACCGTGAAACCGAGCGCCGTCTTCTCTCTCAGTCATGTACATTATATGTTGGCAACTTGAGCTTCTACACAACAGAAGCTCAAATATATGAACGTGAGTTTGGTGCAACAAGAGACCCGTTTAATGATAAGTCTTCTCAACATGCGCCAAACCAGAGGAAGGAGGAGGCATAAAGCGGTGAGTTTGCAACGCTGGGTTACAAACGGGGAGCTGACTCCAGCGTTATTATGGGTCTTGACCGTCATCAGAAGTAAAGGCTATCCGCTTTGTCATGACTAATTCTCACAGAACGCCTTGTGGGTTCGCCTTCGTGGAATACTACCTCCACTCTGAAGCCGTAGCATGCCTTCGCTACATCTCGGGAACGAAGCTGGATGAGCGTATTATCCGCTGCGACATCGACCCAGGCTACAAGGAGGGCCGTCAGTTTGGGCGAGGGAAGAGTGGAGGACAAGTCCGCGACGAGTTCCGCCAAGAATACGACAGTGGCCGAGGCGGATGGGGTCACCAGCGACTGGAGTTGGAGCGTCGGCAGCAAGAGCAGGACCGTTTGCGTCAGCAAGTACAGTTCGACACGTATGCGGCCATTGGCGGTCTTGGGCAGGCTGGCGCCGATGTTCCCTCTGGCGAGGCAGCGGAGCGCTCAAAGCGCGCACGCAGTGAGGAGGACCACCGCGACGAAGATGATGGGAAGCGTTTCCGCGGTGAGCGTGACGACGAATGATACCAGGGGGCATAGACGCATGTACGAGTACGAGACGATGACGATTTACATAAGAGGATGAGATGGTAGCAGCAACAGTAGTAGGGCCGTCAAATAACACAAGTTCCTCCTTCATCACGTTCACGACTGGGATTGGAATGGAATTTAAAAGGGGAGGATTTAATAGGTTGAACTGATGTGGTAGTGATAGCTGACCCCTGACGTTTAGGCCGTCGCCGCTATCTGCCTCGTTAATTCGCTGGCTGCTGGCTGGCTGGCATGGCTGGCATGGCTGGCGCGGCTGGCTTGGGCTGGCTGGCTGGCTGTTGGCCTGTGCCTACATCATCACTACCGGACGCCACCACAGCCAACACCACCACCTTCACCGCACTCCCTTGGATTTGCTCTCAGTGGCCCTCTATCTCTCGGTCTCTCTCCCTCTCCCTCTCTCTCTCTCTCACTCCTCTTTCTACCTACATTCAAGCTCACCTTGTCACTCGATTGCCCAGCCAATTCGATCACCAACGCAATCGTCGACATCCAACTCGCACAAGCCTGAAAGCCTGAATCATCGTCACCTTACCATCACCTCCCATTCCGATGTCAACACCTGTGCCGACACCCCAACCGGCAGCCTCGGATAGCCCAGCGCGGATGCCATCGGTCTCCAGGACTGGGAGGCGCCTATCCCAATCTGCTGGTGGCGCATCTGTAGTTCGACGACCGTCCCGAGCTACTCATCCACCTGTCGCTCCTCTCAAGCCACTCAGCCATCAAGAAGCTCTGGAGGCTCTCCGCGCGTTCCTAAAGGAGCGCTCATCATACGATGTCTTCCCCGTTAGTTTCCGGCTTATAGTTCTCGATAGCCAGCTCAAGGTGAAGAAGGCACTCGACGTCATGTTGCTTTACGGTAAGCCGCACGCTCAGCAACGTGACTAACTTCAGGCGTGGTATCTGCACCTCTGTGGAACACGGCCAGTGCCAAGTTTGCCGGCATGTTCACCGTTCAAGATGTTATCCACCTCATTCAGTATTACTACCACACTTCGAGCTGGGAAGGAGCAGCTGCCGATGTTGAGCAATTCCGGCTTCAAAGCCTAAGAGGTATGCAAAGTCTTGAGCGCCTCGACGCAGCATGCTGACAAGAAGATATTGAGCGCGAGCTTCACGTTCCGCCTCCCCCTCTACTCTCCATCCACCCCCTTCGTCCCCTCCTCGATGCGTGCAAGTACCTTATCCAAACCCACGCTCGACGCTTGCCGCTCATTGACGAGGATTCTCAGACGAACGGAGACGTCGTCATCAGCGTTTTGACGCAGTACCGCGTTCTTAAGTTCATTGCTATGAACGTAGGTTTCAGTGCCGTACATCGGAGCTGACAACCAAGTGCCGTGACATCACGCAATACCTTACAGCAGGTGTTCAAGAGCTTGGCATTGGAACGTACGTCAAAGAGCCCACGCCTGAGCGGCCATATTACCCGATTGCCACTGCCACGATGCAGACGACGGTATTCGATGTGGTCCACATGTTCTCGGAGCTCGGTATCAGTTCGGTGCCCATTGTTGATGACGAGGGTAAGGTCATCAACCTTTACGAGACTGTCGACGTTATCGTAAGTTCTCGTTGCGATGTTGGGCCTGACCCCTCAGACACTTGTTCGTCTGGGTGCCTACCAGTCACTTGACTTCACCATAGCACAAGCCCTCAAGCAACGCGCGCACGACTTCCCGGGTGTAGTAACGTGCCACCCTAACGACTCTCTCGGGGCGATCTTCTCGCTCATCAAAATCCGTCGTGTCCATCGTCTTGTGGTGGTGACAGGGGCGGACGACCCTAAGCCAGGAAGGCTTGTGGGCGTCATCAGTCTGAGTGATATTATGCGGCATTTGATTGTGAGCCATTTACTGTTCCTATACAAGCTGACTCTACAGAACGAGACGGGGGTTGTTCGCGAACCGATGCCGCCTCCGGATGAGGGTGATGAGTCGGCGATTGCTGAAGATCTTAACTGAGGTCATCCACGCTGAAGGCTTGGTGTGGTGGTGGAGAATGAGTTTCTTGTAGCACAATGTCTTGTACTGGAAAGTTAGTTTTCCGTGAGTTTGATGTCCACCGTGGTGTGCATGTCCGACCTGTGCTGCCCGAACGAGTCATGTTGTGTGGGATGTTTAGTTTATCGCTGTGTCTGCGCGTTCGCGCGTCTGCGATATGACGTGGATGGCCGCGTGGGTGTGGGCATAAGCGGTGGATGCAGAGGGGCCTGGCGCGGCAGGCCGTCAGCCCCGTCAGGCCCGGCAGCTGTTAATCAGGGATGACATTGTTCCACCACATTCGCAATCCACAACACCGACAGCTCTGTCCCTCCCTCTTTCCCACTTCACCTCATTCCAGCTCTCAGCTTACCCCGCATCTTTCTCCTTACACGATGTCGGACGCGCGCAAGAAGGAACTGGCCTTCAACATGTAAGGACAAGACAACTTCAACTTCGCGTCCAACTGACTGTGCTCAGCATTGACTTCCTGCGTACTTCCGCAAGAGATGGCACTGTGAAGGAGGATGACAAGGAGAGCTTGGACGTTGCCGGTAAGGTTTCTCTCGCGCCGCGGGCGCTCCCAGCTAACAGATCTTAGTTCAGATCATCTCTGAGGCGTTCGGTGTCGACCCCGACTCGGCTGAGGACGAGGCAGCATACTCCATCAAGCCAACCAATCTGATCTCCCTTCTCGACTTGCTGGCTAAGACGAAGAGCAAGGCGTCGGCAAGTGCCAGCTCGTCTGCTGCCCCGGCATCCAGCGCCAGTGGGCCCACTGACGAGGAGAAGGCCAAGGCTGAGGCCCTAAAGGTCAAAGGCAACAGCCTCATGTCCCAGAAGAAGTACGACGAGGCGATCAAACAGTACACCGACGCGATCGCCTTAAACCCCAACCCCGTCTTCTATTCAAACCGCGCAGCCGCCTATGGAGCTCTCAACCAGCACGACAAGGCGGCAGAGGACGCTGAGCGCGCCATTGAGCTTGACCCCAAGTTCGCAAAGGGTTACTCTCGCCTTGGGTAAGTGTGGTGTCCAGAAACCGTGCTTCCCACGCTGTCGCGATACACTGCTGACTCTTCAGCCATGCTCGGTTCTCGCTCGGTGAATACCCGAAGGCCATTGACGCTTATGAGGCTGGACTCAAGCTCGACCCCGCCAACAACAACATGAAGTCGTCCCTTGCGACCGCGAAGGCCCGTGTGGCCGAGCAGGGATCGAACGTCGTGAACGACCGTGAGCCCACTGGTGCAGGCGCAGGTGCAGGGGCCGGTGGAATGCCCGATCTGGCGTCGTTGGCGAGCATGTTCGGCGGCGGCGCCGGCGGCGGTGGCGGTGGAGGAGGAGGAGGAATGCCCGACATTGCCGCCATGATGCGCAACCCGCAGATGATGCAGATGTAAGTCAGACAGCAAGAGCAAGGCTCACCCAACAGGGCTCAGCAGATGATGGCGAACGGAGGGCTTGAGCGCCTTATGGCCAACCCTGCCCTGCGCCAAATGGCCGATAATATGCAGAGCGGCGGCGGTATGCCAGACTTCAACGCTCTGGCGCAGGACCCAGCAATGAGAGACCTGTAAGTGGAAACGAGTGTCGACGGCCAGACGCTGACATTCAGTGCTCAGCAGTTCATGGGCGGACAAGGTGGAGCAGGGGGACAGGGCAGGTAGAGGGCAGTGGAGTTGTCGATACGTAATGGCAGGCTTGTGAGGGGAAACCTCGACAGAATCGAGAGGCTAGGTCCAGTATGCTCCAGTATGCATCATGCGTGTCCACCATCAGCGGATGCTCGCGTTCCCGTCGAGTCCTGTTAGTCAATGCGTGATCTTCCAATACGAAGCACCTTCTGCCGCTGTGGGTCGGATCATTCAGGCTTGGTTGAGGTCTGGACATTGGTGGAGGTCGCAATATATTATTGACAACATTCCACATCTCCCTGGAGGTTGAAGTTCATCAACATCCAACACAGCGATGAGTACAAAACCGCTAGACTACGATGATGGACCTATGGTATGGGTGAGTCTGATAGATACAGGTAATGTATGGTGATCTCACGACAGGTTGATTGCGAGATGACAGGATTGGATGTGGCCAAGGATCGCATCATTGAGATCGCTGTCATCATCACGGATGGCCTTCTCAACCCTGTGGATGATGGGGTGAGCTGGGTCATTCAGACGCCCAAGGATGTTCTGGACGCGTGAGTTACCTGCACTTCTTACGCTCATGCTCTAGTATGGGAGAGTGGTGCACGGAACACCACGGCAAGTCCGGTCTTACAGCGGCTTGTCTCGCATCGCAGTTCACGTACCAGGAAGTTACGGATAACGTTCTTCAGTACATCAAGAAATGGATTCCTGAGAAAGGGGCCGGCCTGCTTGCGGGAAGCTCTGTTCACGCTGACATGAGGTGGGGCTTAAGATGTTCTATCACATTGACAACAGATTTCTTCTTGTGGGCATGCCAGAGGTGATGAAACACCTGTCATACCGCATAGTCGACGTCTCATCCGTCAAAGTAAGTCGATGCCAACCCGAGAATTAGCTGACGCGCCACAGGAGATTGCCCGCCGCTGGTATCCCAACCTCATTCAAAAGGAAAAGCGCGAAAGGGCTAAGGAGTCATCCCATCGGTGAGGCTCCTCCGGCCCTTTGACTGACTATAGTGCCCTGGACGACATCCAAGCGAGCATTAATGAGCTGCGATTCTACCAGAAGAACATCTTCGTCCCCTTGGAGAGCGAGGCTGCGGCCAAGGAAAAGCGGGATGCAACACTCAAGACCGCCCTATAAGAGAGGTTACTGCACTCTACCGCTATACGAAGCTCTTGTACACGACCACAGCGTCGACGTACTCGTCGGTACCGTTTGGGCCGGTCTTTAGGCGACCGGCTTTAGGAATGAGACCGACACGCTGGAACCCAAGCTTGTCCCACAAGCGGAGAGATGCAACATTGTCTAAAGGTCAGCCGGCCGCCGTGACCAGACTCACTGTCGTATACGAGGTTAAAGACACTTGAGCGGTAGCCCAGGCGAGGAGCGTAGTACAAGAAGCTCTCTGCCAGAGCACCGCCAATCTTCTTCCCCCGCTGGACGGGGGGCACAATGAAGCCAGCGTTGCAGTTCTGATTAGTCAGAGTAATGCACATTAGTGTATCTGTCTGGCTTACGTGGCTGGAGCGACCAGGGTAGTTGGGCTTGCTAGGCCATCAGAACTGGCCAGCCTCAAAAGTATAGGTTTAAGTTGATACGCACATGTAGTAGCAGCCCGCAACAGCATCCTGAAGTGACCGATCCCCGATGGCAGCCTCCAGCGAGAGGCCTGCAGCATCGACTTCCTTGTCATGAAGGATGCCCACAATCGTGACTGAGCCAAAGAAGTAATTCACGAATTCCTCGCGCGTCAACGGCCCCTCTTGGGGGTAGGTCTTTCCCTCTGCTCCGTCAGAGTCTGCACAGTCGTAGGAGCCTACCAGCCAACTCTTCATTGAAAACGACCCAAAAGTAGTCCACCAACATTGGGTCCGCGTCGGAACCGTAGACCGGGTGTGTAGTCACAAACAGACCGTTTGATAGCGGATATAGTCGCGGCTCTAGCTCGCCCGCAGGCTTCGGGGTCGCGATGGCGCCGTATGCAGACATGGTCAGTGGGTGTGTTTGAGCTGAAAGTGGTGACTGCCTTCGACATGATTGACTGCATCGGCCATATATGTATTGTACCTCACGTCACTGCGCCGCCTGATTTCCGCCCAATGGGCGACTTGGCTGGGGTGGGCTTGGCCGGATTTGGCCGCGGGCCAACCGGGCCGAGATCCGAGGTAGGACAGTGGTTGACCAAAGTCTATCGTTGGCCTTGCTGAAATATACTGACCTGCTTGCACCCTGGTGGCTCACGGATGCGGTTTCGCACTGCACAACATAAATGCTCTAAAGCTAATATCAGCTCTGTAATTGAATCATACACACTGGAGCAAGGCCACGAGGCCACGATACCATCGAGTGATTGGAGAACGAGATTCAGAACCTCTTGAGCATCCCCAACTCTGGACATGGCTTGTGAAGAGAGGCGAAGAGACCTGGTGCAATGTCAGAAGGGGTCGCCCGAGTTCCTAGCTCACATGTATGCCACCATAAGATACCACCATGAGTATGTAGGTCGCGGCTTCTTCTCCTCACTGCTTGGATGTGGAGTGTCAAATCCAATCAGAGCATCTTTCTGCTGCTGAAACCAGCATCGGACGCTTTCCTCGTCCAGGTCTCCGACATGACCGCGAGCGGCAGTTACCCATTCACGCGCCTGCCACAGGTAGCTCCTGGAACCGGCGCTTGTCGCCGAATCTAGCAACGGCAGCAGGTCCCTGGCTTGCGCGGAAACGCACTTGCCAGGTTGGACGTCAGGCGCATGATTCACAGCCATAAGCCTGGGAGTCAGCTAGTGAGTGCGCAACTTCTCACCAGAGTCGAATGGCGCTACAGTAGAGAGCCCAGCCACAAAGCTTAGGAGTTTTGTTATCGACAGCAAAGAGAGACGAGGGAAAGAGCTCAAAGAACTGGCCGTCAACTGTCGCACTCATACTGGCCTTACCTCTATGGGGTCAGCCTGCGGCCAGCAAAACGGACGCTGGTTGACCAAGTTGCGCCAAACTGTAAAATTGGCGGCCAGATGAGATAGAGTCCAGCACATTCGCCGCATCTCTTCGTTGCGAATACTCAATGTTGCAGACCATGACAAGCCTGGAGTCTCAGTCGATGACCAATACTGGAGACATGTCCGACCACAGGCTTCCATGACTCCCAGAGCGGCGGTTGCCCGAGCCAGGTTCTGGTAGATGTGCGGCTGGAATTCAAAAGCCACGAGGAGCAGTGCTGTCTGGGCCAGTGTTGGGTCGTAGTGATTGGCAGCGAGGCTGTAATCAATCATCTTCCTAGCCTCGTCTGCGAAGTGGAGGGCTCGAAGGTTTCCGGCCTTGGTGTTGCCTTCTCGAAGGAGCGTCATGTGTGCCACAACCCCGTAGATGACATGGGGTCCAAGATCCTGCGCGAAGAGTTTCTGAAAGAATATCCCACGGTGGAAAAAGTTGAACCAGATATGGCAATCGGTTAGGCTGGACGTTAGGCTGGGGGAGCGATATGACTTACAAATCTTGACACATCTCCATGACTAGATTCCGTGGAACTCTAGCGAACAGGACATCCCGCCATGTTCTGTACGCCTGGCTAATGTTCCCCGGATGTTTATGCAGGCTAGGTGGTGGTTGAGTGGCCTTCAAGGTGGAAGCTTCGCTGCGCAAAACCGCCGCCTGTCTCCGAGGTTAGGACGCATGCGCCATTGACTCACTGATGAATATGGCGTCCTTGGGTTTGCTTCTCGTATGCTGAACGATGGTTGACCACAATGGCCCTCGGCTTGAGGCGTCTTGGATCCGTAAGTGGAGTCGTCCGTGGCTCAAAGATGTGTACTCACCCCCGGGCTCTTTATCGGGTCCACGGCGCTTGACAAACGCATCGTAATGGCAGTTGTATGACTTCTTCTGGCAGTTGGCACAAAAGGGTCGTTCACCAGTACACTTGATCTTCCGCTCGCGGCTGTCGTTAGCGCGTCCCGTGCAAACAACACGGTTACCATCGTGTGCACGAGATGAAAGTTGACTTCGAGCTAGGACATGGGTGGTTCAGCGATTGTCGGAGACCCTCTACTGCGGCCATGTCATAAGAGGCAGTCCCGCCGGCCGTTTAAACAGCTGCTTGTCCGAGTTAGCAGGTGGGAAGTGAGGTTTCGAGAACTGTTGGGTTGTGTCCACGAAGACATGGTGATAAGTGTTGAACACTAGATCGCTTTCAAGCTCGCTTGCATATGAAGCAGATAGTAAGCACTCGACACGAGATCCCCTGGGCTCCTGCCGAGCAAAAGTGCCGTACATGGCGGGAACAGGTTCAAGGTCGTCAGGCCGCTTCTGTGCCAGTGCGTACCGGAGATCATTGCGGAATTGCGGATTAGATCAACAGGGCTTAATCGGGCCACCAGCTTGGGAGGGATTTCATAGAGAGATTTTCACTCAAAATATCTTGAAGCGATTTACAGCGACAGCGATTTGGTGTGACAGAGAGAAGCAAGCGAGAATGGATGCAAGCTATCGTACAGCGCGTACAGAGAGATCCACGTGAACTGTTTACTCAAAGGGGGCCGAAGCTTTTTAAGCAGCAAGTCCTCGGGACGCAAAAGCTAAGAAATTTCAGGTGTATTACTAAGGCTGCAGATGTTGACAGCCGCGCATAAGTTGCAGCCTGGCTCAGGCGATAACGAGGATGAGAAGTGAAGTGAGTAGTGGAACTGAACTCCCAAGCTCCTTTGTTGTTGATTGTTGATCTGACCCAGTGCGGTGAAGGCGGAGGTGGAGGTGGAGGCGGAGGTTGAGGTGGAGGTGCGGGTGGACGGGAAATTTACTTCCGTTTATGTGCCAGGCACCAGGGCTAATGTTCAGGCACGTGATTTCGAGCAATCGCAAGCGCAAGGTCAAACGCGTCGTCGCGTCCACTCCCAGGCCTCTCAACCGGCCCGCGAGTTCTCGTTCATCATTCATCATTCACCGTTCACTGCTCACCGCTCACCGCTCAGCGTACATTACATATTAGAACACATCCCATCTCACATGCTCTCCTCACCATCTCCTAACACCACTCCTCGGCGATCCTCCCGCAACCACTATTCTGTGAGCGCTGCCGCCTCTACCGTCATGGCACTCTCACTGATGCAGCAGTCGGCCGCGGCGAAAGACGTCTTTCCCATTGAAGCCATTATATGTCGCTCATTACATCCAGCTGTGGGGCCGACAGGCGAGAAGGAATACTTCTATCTCATCCGCTGGGAAGGCTATGAGCCTCAATATGACACTTGGGAACCGCGATCCAATCTCAAGAACTCATCAGAGGCGTTAAAGGAGTACGAGGTGAAAGGTATGGCACAGTCCCAAATCCACGTTAACTCGCAGAGACTCCCTTCTCCATTCTAGATGTCCGTCACGCACCCGCAGGGTATGCCACCAAGTATCTCGTTCGCTTTGGTCTGGCATCCTCACTGATTCGGCCCTCGCCACATTACCCGAAACTGTGGATGAGAGCGGATGAGATGAAGCAGTGGTGCCGGGCGACCACGGTTGACAAGGCGGTCAGGCTTGCTGAGCATCGCTTTCAAAAAGCCGCTGATTCAGGCAAGCGCTTATTCTCCAAGCGTATGCGTGCGAAGAAAGCGAGTAGGCCAGGTTCGTGATGTGCCCTAGTACGCATGACTGTGTTGTTAACATTATCAGACATCACGGTTATGGCGTCTCGAAAGAAGCTACAAGGGAAGAGCGCAGGAAAAAGCGAATATCAAACGCGGTGGCGTGAGAACGGCGAGCTGAAGTCGGCGTGGCTTGTGCAGACACGGGTCGTCAACACGTTCGGTCCAGCAGGCAATCTAGCTATCAGGCAGTTTCTTTCCCAGACCGAAGCGCCTCAAGTGCGACCAACGGAGAGCAGCCAAGGCAAGTCCCGAACACTCGTGAGGCACTTCGGAACATACTGATCGATTTTAGAAAGTAACTATGAGAGGGAACGAATGCGGAACATTGAGCAGAACAAGCTGCTGATGCTTGAGCTGGGATTGTAGTAGTCGTACGGTATCTAATCAGTAGTATTCATATTTGATATTAGGGTTTTGCTTGATAAACAGTTCTGGCAATTGAACGATCATCGAACCGGTCCTAGAGTGGGCCAGTGACAAAACAAAAGTGCCACATCCGATAACGCCGGACAAAAAATTGGATCCGGCCCTTCAACTTTTTTTTTCTGAGCAAAGATTTCAGCAGAAGGGGGAGATAGGCAGGCTGGGGAGGGAGGGCAGAGGGGCCAAAGGCTCGAAACCGCTTGAGATCCAAAGACACAGGAGCAGGTCGGGGGGAAGGGGGGGCGAAAGTCTTCGGAGCAAGCCTACGAGAGGGAGAGAGAGAGAGTGGCCGTACAATGGGGCGGGGGGGGGGGGGAGGGGAAAGGAGAGACGGAGAGTGGGAGAGGTTTTGGAGAGGGGGCGAATCTCACCGTGGGGCCTGGGGCTAGTCAGCATACATACACACACCTCGCCTTTCGCCTTGCGTGCCATCTGCCACCTGCCTCTCCTTATTATTTGCTTGCCGAGCGCTCGCATTTGCCTCTCTCTCATCCTTCTCTAAAAGGCATTACCTAGGTACGTTCTTGCTCGACGTCGTCGACAACCTCTTTCCTCCTTTCGACTGAACTCCCGTGCTCACCCCATCGCAGCCACCAAAAAAAAAAAACTTCAGCCACCATGTCCGCCGACGACGTTTACGAGGGTGCCATCGGCATCGGTGAGTCCAACGCCTTGCGATCCCAGGCCACAACTTTTCATGGCGCATAGCGTTCGCAATGGCGTGTCCTAGCAGACCATACAAGCTGACCACCTACAGACCTTGGTACCACCTACTCCTGTGTCGGTGTCTGGGCCAACGACCGCGTTGAGGTGAGCAGAACTCGGACACAAATCTTCAATTTGCCCTTGAACTCGGAGTGCTGACGTCCGCTCAGATCATCGCGAACGGTGAATACATCTCTCACTCGAGTTCTCACTAACGATCTAGACCAGGGCAACCGTACCACTCCCTCGTATGTCGCCTTCACTGAGGGCGAGCGTCTCATCGGTGACGGTAAGTCCAAAGTTTGGATGTCTCGAGTAATTTTTACTGACTCTGGAAAGCCGCCAAGAACCAGAGCGCCATGAACCCCCGCAACACCGTCTTCGACGCCAAGCGCCTTATCGGCCGCCGCTTCGACGACGCTGACGTGAAGAAGGACATGAAGGTACGTACCGTGTGCCCGATGCATAGTTCGTCCAGGTATGATGCTGACTATACCCAGCACTGGCCCTTTGCGGTCATTGACAAGGATGGCTCTCCTTACGTCGAGGTCGACTACCTCGGTGAGAAGAAGACCTTTTCCCCCCAGGAGATCTCCGCCATGGTCCTCACCAAGATGAAGGAGATTGCCGAGGCCAAGATCGGCAAGACCGTGAAGAAGGCCGTCATCACGTACGTCGAACCGTGGCATGTTGTGTGTGACTCTGCGCTGACGAGACAGCGTCCCCGCCTACTTCAACGACTCCCAGCGTCTCGCTACCAAGGACGCTGGTGCCATCGCTGGCCTTGACGTTCTCCGTATCATCAACGAGCCCACCGCCGCCGCTATTGCCTACGGTCTCGACCAGAAGACCAAGGAGGAGAAGAACGTTCTCATCTTCGACCTTGGTGGTGGTACTTTCGATGTCTCCCTTCTCTCGATCACTGGTGGTGTCTTCGCCGTCAAGGCCACCGCCGGTGACACCCACCTTGGTGGTGAGGACTTCGACCAGACCCTTCTTGACCACTTCAAGCAGGAGTTCAAGCGCAAGAACAAGCTCGACATCTCCGACGACCCCCGTGCCCTCCGTCGTCTCCGCTCGGCTTGTGAGCGTGCCAAGCGCACTCTCTCGTCGGTCACCCAGACTACCGTTGAGGTTGACTCCCTCTACCAGGGTGTTGACTTCTCGTCCAACATCACCCGTGCCCGTTTCGAGGAGATCAACGCCGTTGCCTTCAAGTCCACTCTTGAGCCAGTGGAGAAGGTCCTCAAGGACTCGAAGATCCCCGCCGCTAAGGTTGACGACATTGTCCTCGTTGGTGGCTCCACCCGTATCCCCAAGATCCAGTCCCTCGTTTCTGAGCACTTCGACGGCCGCCAGCTGAACAAGTCGATCAACCCCGACGAGGCTGTCGCCTACGGTGCCGCTGTCCAGGGTGCCGTCCTCACCAACCAGACCTCGGACAAGACTGCCGACCTCCTTCTCCTTGACGTTGCCCCTCTCTCCCTTGGTGTTGCCATGCAGGGCGACGTCTTCGGTGTCGTTCTCCCCCGTAACACTCCCATCCCCGCCAACAAGTCGCGTGTCTTCACCACCGTTGAGGACAACCAGACCACCGTCACCTTCCCCGTCTTTGAGGGTGAGCGCCTTGCCTGCAAGGACAACCGCTTGCTCGGCGAGTTCGAGCTCTCGGGCATCCCCCCAATGCCCCGTGGCCAGGCCGAGCTTCTGTGCACCTTCGAGGTTGACGCCAACGGTCTCCTCAAGGTCTCTGCTCAGGACAAGACCTCGGGCCGCAAGGCTCAGATCACCATCCAGAACTCTGTCGGCCGTCTCTCGTCCGAGGAGATCTCCCAGATGATCAAGGACGCCGAGATGTCCAAGGCTGCTGACCGTGACTTTGCCCAGCGCCACGAGGCCAAGTCCGAGCTTGAGTCTTACATCCACGTCGTTGAGCAGCAGATCACCTCCCCCGAGCTTGCCGCTAAGCTCAAGCGTGGCTCCAAGGCTGCCATCGAGTCGGAGCTTGGCAAGTCTATGGAGGTTCTGGAGGAGGAGAGCGCTACCACTGAGCAGTACAAGAAGGCTATGCTCTCGCTCAAGCGCCAGATGCAGAAGGCCATGGCCTCGGCCCGCTAAGGGTTTCTCGCATTGCTGTATTGCCTTGCCTTCATTGTACGTCTACGTCTCTGGACATGCATCAGATGAATTGGTGTTTTTAGTTACATGTTAGATGAGCTGTTGCACAGTCCTGCACAGTGTTGCACAGTTTCCAGAAGGGATAGATGGCCTTGAGTTGACTGCTCTGCACAGATGTGAGCCGAAATGTTGAGAGTGGAGGCCTCGGCGATCGAGACCGAAATTCTGTTTTGAACGAGCTTGTATCAACGTCCAAACAATACCTTTCCCCTCCTTGTCAACCATTTGTTCTTCGAGATCGCCTGCCGTAGCGCATGCTGCGAAGAGCCAGAGGAGCCCTCGTTGCCGCGATGACGACCAAATTAGGACTCCCGGGCTCGAGCCGTCCCGTGGTCGCTGTGGTGGGCAGCACGGGCGTTGGGAAATCACAGCTCGCAGTCTCCCTGTGCAACAGCCTGCTGAGCCAACCGCCAGATTCCACGCTACCTCGCAGAGGTAAGATCCTTTCAGCCGATTCAATGCAGCTGTATAAGGGGCTTGACGTGATCACAAACAAGGTCACGGAAGAGGAGAAGGGCGGCGTCGAACACTGGGGACTCGACGTCGTGCAGCCGGGACAAGGCGGGAGCTGGGAGCTGGGCAAATGGTGCAGCGAGGCTGATAGCGAGGTGGGACCTCTAACGTTTAGTCATGCTAACAGCTAAGCTTGAAAAGACGCCGTTATCCACGCTGCCAGTGATATGCGGAGGCACGCACTACTTCATCCAGCACTTCTTGCTGCCCCCCGAAGAACTGTCCTTCCAGCGGCCCGAACCTCAGCGACAAGACAACGACCTTCTAGCCATTCGCTGGACGCCCCCAGGACCGACTCCTGCACTACCCTCAGGATTCGATCCGCATCTCAAGGCTCTGCTGGACACGTTCTGGCGTAACGACGCTGTGTACCCTCCCAAGTGTGATGCTGAGGAACCCCAAGGACCTCGAGTGACCTCACGACCAGTGGCCTCGACTGATCACCAGCTGTTGAGCATGTGGAAACTGTTGGAGGCTGTGGATCCGAACGAGGCGGCCCGTTGGCATTGGAGGGATGGAAGGAAAGTGCGCCGAGCGTTGGAACGATGGTGGGAGCGAGGCGGAGGTGAAGTCGAGAAGCCAGCCGTGGACGAGGCAAAAGGCAGCGGCCGGTCTGCTAGGTGAGGAAGATATCCACGCCACACTGACGCCAGGTTTCGTACTCTGATATTTTGGGTGTATGAGCCGCTGGCGAACCTGCGAGATCGGCTAGACCGTCGAGTGGACAAGATGGTCAACGTACGTCTGACACATTAAGTGTGCGCTGACAAGGAGAACGGCCTCCTCGATGAGATCGAGGAGCTGCGTCACATTGCACTCCGGTTGTACGGCTCTGAAGAGGCCACAGATCACGGCGAAGGTATCTTCCAGGCCATTGGTGAGCATTTCTTCCACTATTCGGCAGCACCTGATGCCAGGCTACAAGGAGTTTGCTGGACTTCCACTCCCACAGAAGGATCCAACATCCAGCACTCAATTCGACGCCATGTTGGTACGCATGAAGCTGTCCACATACCAGTATGCCAAGTCCCAAATCAAATGGATTCAGAAACAACTCTTGCCGGCTGTTCACGAGGCGCGCAGCCATGGAGGAGACGTTCACATCTACGTCGTGCCGGGAGGGGAAGCGGGCGAGGCACTGGCCCAAAGTATTTTGCGAGGTGAGCTTAGGTCGCTTCCCCCCAGCTGACGACAGCCTTTTTGGCCGGCGACGAGCTCCCAGATCCAACGACGGTGGGACACGAGGATGCGCCCCAGCTTCTGAGGATACTCTCGCAGGAGGCATCGAAAGTGCCCGATACGGCCGAGTGGGTACAGTTGACCAACCACAATTGCGCTGACATGTACCAGCCGGCAAGTTCTCAACGCGAGGAGAATCTGTGATCACTGCTCGACGCCTGACAGGCCCTTCTCGGTTCCTGAACAACAGTGGGATACGCATCTGAAATCTAAGATCCATAAGAGGTGCGGCAACGCAGCGGGTGCGGCTGACCTTGCAGGAACGTCAAGTTTGTCGACATGACGCGGGAGGAATGGATTGCTGCCGAGAAGGCTAAAGGTCTTGCGCGCAAGGCCGAGAGGGAGAAGGAGCGCCTAGGTTCGACTGTACCATCATCTGAGAGCACGTAGGCGATGTATGCATTACTCTTTCATTACGTTGAGGCCGTTCATGGTTCAATCTTCAGGTCGATAGCGCATGTGAACGACCTCCACCGGGTTTCAGGAACGAATACCTCGAGAAGTGTTCAGGCCAGATACGCGCGTTCCACTTTGTTGTTGCTCACAATTCGCCCTTTCCGCACTGCCCACGATGGACGACGACTTTCATTCATTGAACAAAGTAAGTGGACATCTCTGAACTGCATCTACCTGGCTGACATCCAGGGCGTGTTTGTTGTTCCGTTCAAAAAATCGGCCGACAAGAAAGCCGCCGGACACTCGACTCGTTCACTCGATGAGGTTTATCGCGAGGCATACGACACCTATGCGCAGGCGCATGCTGTAAGGTTAACCCAAGTAGATTCGGCCATAGAATATTGACCTGAAGGATTTCGAGGAACATCGGTCCGCTGAGCAAGTCGACAGCATACGAGAATGGCTGCAGCGTTGCTCTGCTCCGCAACTGCTGGCTCAGACGTTCAAGATCCGCCGCGTTCCCGTTGCACTTATCCAAGGTGAGTACTCGTGTGCAGGTGATCTGATTCAAGGAATATCGCCCGAAACACCGCGCCAGCTTTCATCCATTGTGCGCCATTCGGTGACCGTCAGCGGACGCGACATACCGGATCTGACTTCCGCAACGCGGGCTGTGGCCGTTGGGTTCTTAGGAGAAGCTGTACGTCACTGCTGAGACTCTCGTCTACCCCGAAGACCTGACTGATTCTTTAAGGCTCTGGACGCAAAGAAAGCCGGGCGGACACCTTTAGACGAGATTAGCAGATGGTGGAAAAAGTTGCGAGATCGTCCAGAGCTCCTCGTTCACCTGGAGCAGGCACAGCTGATTCCTGTATCGGTGCTAGCCGAGCTCATCTACATCATCGGGTAGGTGGCAGCTGCGGCATTCCTGACCTCAGACTACACGACGACGTGCCCATTCGCCTGCTCCTCTCCGTTCCCAGCATTAGTGTGTTTCTGGCGACATGGACGCTGCTTGAGCCCAGCGAAGTGGACCTGTGCGTATTGGGGAACGCCGGGCGCCGTGGTGCGGCCACTGCCGTTATACGAGTAAGTCGGTAGCGGCTTCACATCTGATCGCAGACTGCTATGGACCGTACGGCTGCGCCTATCTCGATCACGGAGGATCTGGCGCGCGAGCTACGGAGCGACGATGAACTATTGGGCGGTGGAGCTGGTGCTGCGCTCAAATCGCTCAAGTGGCTCCTTCTGAGGCACAGCCGCAACTCTGCCTTCGCCGCACTTCCTGATGCCAATGAGGACGTACGGTAGGTAGCCCCTTCGTTGGCACTCTACCGGACTCTGACCCTTAGATCCGCCGCGCTACAAGGATTGCGCGACGCTACTGCCTCATCTGGCGCTCAGCGTCACATGGCTGACGCGTTTCTTGCGTTGGACGTGCCTCCAGATCTTACCTACGTAAGGCTAACGTATTCCTAGCTGATATAGCAGACCCAGAACCCAGCTCCACGCCTTGCGATGCTGCGGGCTCTGTCCAATTCCGCCAGTTTCCTTCCTGGCGGGGAAGCGGCCGTGATGGAGGACGGCCGGCTCGGCCGCGGACCAGGGCCGCTAATGGAGGCGGAAATGTTACACTCCCTGTGGGAATCGGCCGGCAAGTCAGTCAACTTGTGGGACTGGCTGGAGGGGTTCCGCATGACATTGTCGGCCAAGGAGAAAGGTGGGGAGGAGGTCAATGGCGGCGACCCGACCACTCCTTCGAAAGGGAAGCGCAGGAGGCAGGCCGAGGATGAGGAGGACAACGCAGTCGAGCTGGACGAGGAGGAGGATACTCGAGCTCATGCCCGCTTCATCCGACATGTCGAGGAGGCTCGCATGATGGGCCTCGTCAGAGCTCGTGGCAAGAAGGGAGATGAGGTAGTGAAGGGTGCACTTTTGTAATGGCATGTAAACATTAGATTACGTCACCCTAATCGGGTGTGACCGTTGCATTCATCGCCCCTATCAACATTCTCCGCGCCTGATCTTGAATCACAGATCGCCAACTTCACCATTGTCAACTAATCATGGAACGATGACAGCTACCCCAAGCACAGAATCTCTTCTAACTGAGATTGGCATGGGGACCGCTGCAGAGGTGGGTTGCAAATTTGCACAGAAGCTGAACTCCAGCTGGTCATGGGCGTCGGCTTCAACAGTGTGGCTTCACCTCGCGGGATCGATGTTGACGCCCAGCTTCACCACCGGGGCCAACCTTCATTCCCGAGCTCGACAGTCTTATTCTTTCAGCCAGGCCACATCATGGGGGATCAAGCCTTCAGCGCGGCGACCTCGTGGAAATAATCGGCCCCAGTGGCTCTGGAAAGACGACCGTCGCAGTCTTCTTCCTAATGACTGCCCTGCTCCCATCCTGCTTGAACCTCGCTGAGTCCGACATCCCTTCCAACGATCAAGTACCCCTCGGCGGGCGTGGAGAGCACGCCGCACTTCTGTACCCTCCGTCCCACGCTCCACCCGTACCGTTCCTTGCAACAGCAATGCGGGCCCACGTCGAGCGCGTATACACTGTCGCGATGGAGGACAGCACTCTCCCCGACGTACAAGCCCCAACCGTTCAAGAGGCAATTAACAAACTCGTCGAGACGGCCCTTGAGCGACTCACCATAATTTGCCCTCGTCCCCGTTTCGCGGACTGGGCAATGGCTCTCAAGCGTATCCTGAGTCCACCCGACGTCGTCCGACCCTCCTCGGACAGCCGCCCAGCACCGGCCCTCGTGGTCTGCGATGGGCTGTCGGACGGCTATTGGGTGGAACGCTGGGCAGAAGAGGAGGGCACTGCTCGACACCGCGATCCAGTTCGTACTGCCGAAGGGGCTGGCATGCACGACGTCTGGGATGCTCTCACTGCTATCCGCTCCGAACTTGGCGCGGTCGCAGTCGTGACGGTTCAAGGTCTCCGTCCCATGCCCAACAGTCCGTTCTTCAAACCTCATCTTCCGCACCCTTTCCCGTCTCCCTTTGCCCCCCGAAACGGATCCGAAACGTCTTGGCCGCTCAACATCGAGCTCACGCTTCTCGGTCCGGCGCGTCCGCTGCAGCTTCCGGCGGAGACGACACTCGTGGAGGCCTTGTACGGCCGCACAACGCGCGATATCCGAGTCCATAACGCTATCGTTCGTGTGCCAGGAGGGATAGGTGCTGTCGGTACGTCTGCGGGCGGGCGCTGGTCCTTCGGCATCCATCAGGACGGCCTCGTCCCGTTTCACTCGCAGAACTCATAGCTTGGGCCACACACCGGCGTGTCCGATATCATGCATCTGTATATCCTCGCAGATAAACTGGCCATACCTCCTGTAGCATTATGCTCTAACCCTTATCTAAACCTTGGCTTTAGCAGCAGTCCCAGCCTCCTCAATGGCTTGCTTGACGGCCTGCACTGCACGGGGGTGCAGCTCCCTTCCGGCCGCGACGACGCCCTCATTGGCAGCCAGAGTACGCCCCTTTGAGAAGTCGAGAGGCTTGCCATACATGTCGGCGCAAATACCCCCAGACTCGGAGATGAGGAGGCTGCCTGACGCGTGGTCCCAGATCTTCTCATCGTACACCTTGCCACCGGAGTACTTGGTCGGGATCCGAAGGTAGACACCACCTTCGCCGCGAGCGAGGCAGGCGTACTTGGCCTGGCTGTCCATGCGCAGCGATGGGCGCTGGACGCCGAGCAGCTCCCCAATGCGCTGCTGAATGTCTTGTGCCGAATGACCGGCCTCCACCGACTCGAGGAACGTCAGGGGGTTCGACTCGGGGGGAGATGCAGGGAGGGTGAGCCTCGTGTAGGAGGCTTTGTCCAGAGGTCGCTAGAGTCAGAGAGTGCCACGTTAGCCTACTCACCGACCAGCTGCCTTCGCCACGCACGGCAACCATCAGCACGCCCTTGCCGTTGGGCACCACCTCCTCGCCCAAAGCTGCAGGCTCAGGGCCAAGATTCGGGCAACCAATAACGCCTAGCTCCACCTTGCCGTCGACAATGAGTGCGAGGCATACAGCGAACTGCTGCTTCCGGATGAAGCCCGACGTGCCGTCGACCGGGTCGATAGTCCAATACCGCCCCTCAGCGCCGCCAGTCGCTGAACCGGCATCAATCGCAGAGAGGATTCTGATAGGTTAATTGACTCTGGTGTCCTCGAGACGTACTGCTCTTCTGTAAACGTCTTGTCCTTGCCCCATCCATCCTCGCGGGTGAAGCCCTCGTTCACAAGGCTGACAACCTTCTCGCGCAGAGGAGCATTGCGTCGAAGCTCAGAGGTGTCCTCCTCTCCAATGATTTTGTCTTGTGGATACTTGTCGAGAAGGTGCAACGAGATGAGCGCCTGAGCGGACAGATCGGCAACTTGCTGTCAGACACCGTCGCAGATCTTAGGCCGAGACGTACCTGTCACGGGAGACTTGTCCTTCTTGATCACGGTGTCCTTGGACACAAGAGTATCCTGGACCGATTTGGTGCTGAGGTTAGATGCGTTAGGACTACACAGGCTTGGACGTACAGGTAGCAGCCGCGGAGAACGGCGAGGATGGCCAACTCAGTCTCAGGGACGAGCTTTGTGAACGGCAAAGCGGACATGGTCGAGTATGGGCGAGTTGCTTGAAAGGAGGGTGACAGAGGCCGTGGAATCAGTGGAAGAAGAGCGATAACAGCACGGCGAAGAGCGAGGAGCATGCAAGAAGAGACGGTGACAAGAGAGAGAGGAGATGAAATGTTAAAAGGTGCAAATGTCTCTGGATCTAGGTTTCTTGCCGGGTCAGCGATATCGGGAATCGGTCGATAACCGCCGGCACGTCATCTTGAACAACCCCGCATGAGACTCCGCTCCCAACTCCGCTCCATCCATTCGTGTTCTCAGCCTCAACAAAGTCGCGCTTCAGCCAACAGCATCAAGCCATGGCACTCCCAAGCCCACACGAGAACATTCAGCTTCCTCTCCCGCATCCCGAGGCTTATCCAGGCGAGCCGCGCGAATATGCCCGCGCGCTGATGCAGCGCAAAGACGACATCGAAAAAGAGATTGTTCGTGTTGACACACCGCACGCGCTGACTCTAGGACGCACTTAAGGACGTGCTGGCCTCGGTATGCAACATTTGATCTCGAGTTCAACTGATATGTTAGCACGGTGCATCGTCCGATACAGCTTTGGTCGACCCAGAAGGCTATCCACGAGGCGACATTGATGTTGTACGTGTTCACCTTGGTGTAGCAACACGCCTCGGCGACATGAGTGTACCGATTTCCCTTGGAGGCTTGTCCGTGTCCGCGCACCCAGCTGACTGTAGTACGCGATCCGCCATGCGCGTGCAGCATTGGTGAGACTGTACAACGACCGCGAGGAGGTTGTGCGTCGCCTGGCGACTGCCCTCGAGTCGGCATTTGAAGTGGATCAATCTCGCCCCACGCCGCCAGAGCCACCAGCGACCACCGCATCAACCTCGTCGCGAACGACACCCACGACTACGGCCGTGGCTAATGGCCATCGCGAAGAGACTCTGGACGATATCCCAGATACATGGCCCGAACGACCTATTGCCCGTGTCAACAGCGTCGCGCCCGGGAGTCCAGCGGCTGATGCTGTGAGTGACTTGGTTGACAGCAGCTGACCGTGTAGGGCCTTGCTCCTGGAGATATCATCTACTCATTCGCGGGAATCACTGCCACCAGTCCAGGTGGCTTCCAGGCCGTCGGACAGATCGTTCCTCGATCCGAAGGCGTAAGAGGCCGATTGCTGACAGTCGCTCACTCATTAGCGTCCTCTCACACTTCTTGTTCTGCGTGGCTCAGAACGCAAGATCCTGCGGCTGACACCTCGCTCAAGGTGGGGTGGCCGGGGATTAATCGGGTGCCATATCCTTCCCATCTGAGCAGGACCTCGTCTTCCCATACTTCCATGTTCCATGCTTGCATATGCATGTTAATATCTATCCACCTAAACGAGACGCTTGCCGCTGTCCGCAGGCTTGGTGGCCTCCTGCTTCGGCGGCTTGGCCTCGGGGACGGCGGCGACGGGAACCTCAACGGTTGGAGCCTCCTTGGGAGCCTCGTCTACTGGGATCGCGACAACGATCTCGGCAATCGGCTTCTGCTCAACGACAGTACCGACCGTTTCAAGCACAACAGGGGCAGTCGCGGGAGTAGCGGGCGCCTTGGGAAGGTGGTCACGGGCGGCAGCGGCCGCTTCGGCAACCTTGCTCTTGGCCTGCTCAACACCAGCCTGACCACGGCGCAGGGCATCCGACACACGGAGGCCAGTGGCCGACTCGACGCCCGACGCCGCCTTGGAGCTCCACGACGCGGCCTCGTGGCTGGCACCGCGCAAGCGGTCAAGGGCGATGTGCCAGTGCGTCTCGAGGTTCTGGTTGAACTGGTCATGCTTGGCCGCCAAGTCGGGGAAGTTCTGGTCCTCGACATCGGAGATGTACCGGCGCAAGTTGTGGGCGGTCTTGGGGAGGAAGTACGGGAGGGCGATGAGCGCGAAGGTAGGAGGAGCGAGGAAGCGGACGGGGAACGAGCGCGTGCGGGTGAGCACCGAACCGGTCAGGCCTGCGACCAGAACGTAGATGATGCCGGGTGTCAACTTCTCGTCCTTGGGGACGACGCTCTTCACCTCGCCTACGGGATCAGCACGCTACGAGGACGGGGAGGTAGCACGTACGCTCAACACCGCGCTCAAAGTCAATCCAGCGGGATACGCCCTTCTCCACAACACCGCGCACCTGGCCAACGGCGTCGGCGGTCGCCTCACGGGCGGTCGCAATGTGGTCCGAGAGGGGGTTGTGGTGGACAACAAGCGTCACCGTTTCATCATCGCTGGGGTTGGTGTAGATGGGGAGCTGCAGTTAGTAAAATGCATCACATGCCTCGCTTAATGGCCTTGGGCGCATGCACTTGCGGGGTTGCATGGGACTGGACTTACCTTGTTTCCATTAGCCGCGCGACCTGGGTGGATCGAGCCCGTCGAGTACCCATCATCGGCATGTGCGACAGTGGAGCTGCTGGCGTACAGTGCAGCTCCAATGGCAGCGGCGGGGCCGATTGATCCCTTGAAGAGACGCTGGAAGGCCGCCATGATGAGTTGTGTGTAGCAATGAGCAACCACTAACAACCAATTAACCAGCGACGACCGAACTACCATGCAATGTCTCTCACGGCCTCACCCCTCCGAAGCTCTCGGCGGAGCTCTTCAAGCACTCCGCTTTCCGACATCCGACATCATACCGCGTGGCCGGAAGTTATCGGAGATTCGCTACGGTGGCACATTTCTGGCTGGTTCAAACAAGAAAACAATCTTGTTTCCTACGCACCTGCTGGAATGCAATGTGATGGCTCCACCGAACCTCCTAAACTTGCATTCGTCCTCCGCTCTGAAAGATACGCTACACTGCTACAATTGTTACAGGCCGCTCCTTCGCAGCCGGTATCTCGAAATCTTAACTTCAAAGCACTACAAAATAAAACGTGGACGTTTATCAATTCTTGATCTTCGAACCTTTTGGTCGCACTGGCACGTTGCGCCGTTGTGCAGGCTTCGAGTCGCTATTGCTGGACGCCGTACTCTTCCTGCGCCGCTTGGGCGCAGGCACTGTTTCTTCATCTCCCTGGCGTCCAGCTGGCGATAGCCGTCTATTCACAGGTGCAATTGGAGGTACCGGAGGCACTCCACCCTTGGTCATGAAAGCAATCCCGAGACGCTGTAGAGGATCCGCTGAGTCGAACTTGGCCGGTAGGAATACAATGGGTAGCCCGGAGTCAGGCAAGGGGAGATGGAACGCCTGAAAGTCAGCTCGCTCAGAAACCCGCAGATGCAAGTTACTCACAACTCCCTCAGCATGAAGTCCTTGAACCATGTTAACGAATGGGCTGATATCTTGATCGTTGCAGAGGACCATGCCCATGGTAACTGGCAAGAGACCCTCGCGGGCCAACGTCGAGACGGGAATCATTGTTGCAGTGCAGCTTTCTGTCACCGCAGGGCCTGGAGGATAGCACAGAGTGTCTGGCCAGGTGTGTGATTGCCTGCACGTCAGCACAATTGTGGCGCCACTTAATACTTGAACATACCAGAGTCTGCCAGAGTCAGCTTCGCCGATAATGAGAACATTAAATCGACCGCCGCCACGCCCTCGGACCTCCAGGTCGCCTTTCCAGACAGCCACCTTGCCCTGCTGGAGATCTCGGAATGCTGGGGTAAAGAACATGCACATTGGAGGTGGTGGAATGAACGGCACATCGGGTATTGGCAGTTGCAAGGAAGGAGCAGGTCGGCAGCGATTCCTCGAGGGGACGACGACGCCCCCAGACTCGCTGGTCTCGGGAGGGACAGAAGGAATGTTGGTGCTGGCCGACGTCGCGGAGAGGCTGGAGCCGCCGGACACATATGGGGAGGAGGCCATCGAGACCATGTTTTCCACTGGCTCTTCGGCGCTCGAGATGCTGCCTGGAGCAAAGGCAACGAAAGGATCGTTGTTGCTGTTGGTGGTGGCAGTGGCAGTGGCAGTGGCAGTGGCAGTCATTGGCGAACCCTGATTGTTGCCAGGCCTGCCCCATTCTGGTTGCGGGATTGGACCAGTGGGTGCGCTTTCGGTCTCACGTCGCCGCTCATCCTCCTCCATCTCCGCCAAGATTGCTTCGATGCCGGTGATACCTTCCGGAGGTCCCCGCGACCCGGAACGAGCAGCAGAATCGAGAGGGTCCGAAATCTCTATGGGCGGAAGGCCAAGCGCGGGCGAGAACTCGCGCCGAGGGGTGAGTCCCGACCCAGAAGGTAACGTTGTCGACAATGATGGCCATTCTTCGCCGGGCGTGAAAGTGGTCCATTGGGAGAGTTCAATCTCACCAAGGCCTTTGGTCGGCGTCCATGCGCCGTAGACCTGTCCGTCTTGTTGGAAGGCATTGACACAAGGAGGAGCTGTGGAAGCCACATACGACGAGAGAAGACCCGCAAAGATTGTTGCCTCGTGGGGCTTGACCGCGACGTTGTACACGGCCTGCAGAGAGATGGCAGCTGGGCCAGGCGCAGTTCCAACTTTCACGGGCGCGCCCTGATCCGGCGCGAGAGACAGAGACATAACAATGCTCGGCCACAGCCCTTGATTCGTTACCTTCGCGTGAGCCTTGTATCTTGAACACTAGTCGTACTCACAGTCACAGGACCCCCACGCTTCCATACTTCCGAAAGTATGCGTGCTACACCGACACGTCCAACGCCCTCTACCTCGAGCGTCCGATTGAGAGCCGCTCTCCACGCTTCGGAGCTGGAAACTGTGCGCTCCAACCCGATGCCGTTCTTGGGCGTCGAAACCCTGGCTGCCTGCGGGCTTGTCTGAGTGGGCTGGTTTTCCGGTTTGATGTAAGGCATCGTCGCTTCGAATGGTGGCTCTGACTTCACTCCAGTGTCGAAACTGTCGAAGTTGAGAAGGCTGTCCCATACTCCTGGGCTAGAGATATTGTCTGCAAATGACCCGACCTCATGGCCATAGCCCGACAGCAAGTCCTGTGATGTTGAAAGGATGCCCGTGTTCTGCGGCATGCCGCCCAAAGGCCATGAGGAGGAGTTGGCACCAGTTACACCCGATCCGACAGCAGGTGGAAATGATGAGCGCCGGCGGTGCAATCCGCGTCTCACTGCTGCTACCTGTGGAGGTACGAGGGGGAACGCATGCGAAGAGGGAGGGAGCGCGGCCGTTGCCGAAGTCGGGGTGACTTGGGTCGACGCATTGATAGGGGGTTGTGAGAGTGGGTGAGGGTTGTAAGTGCGTGCAGCTGCGCTGTCTGACGGCGAAACGGGAGCTCGTCGAGGCTACATGTGTTAGCTTCCTATCGATAAAATGAGATATACGAAAGGCGAAAGAAAAGCCGAGTAAACTATGATCGCCACTCGGCGAACACTATTCTGCGGCCATCGGCAGAAGACGGCTTAAATGCCGCTCGCTGTCCAACGGCAACTACAGAGCGCCCGGAGCAACTCACCTCGCCTGCTTTGAATCGCGTCCGTTCGGGCGATTTGATCATGGGCGGCCTGCACGTCGTTAGGTACACAGTGTGGCTGGAGCGATGTGGCGGTTTTACTCACGAAATCATCGGCTTGGAAAGGGGGTCGTGGATGCGGGTTGGAGCGATTACCGGCGACATGACGGGTTTGCAACCAGGGCGTCGCTAGAGCTAGTTTCGCCTGCTGATGTGTAAGGCCGTGGGCATGCGATGAGATAGAGACACTCGGAGTGGGACGGTATCTAGAACCGAAAACGCAGTAGCGGTGGGAAAGCGTGGAAGCGTCTAAACTGAAGTGTGGGGGCAGATGGCGGCGTGATGTATTGCAAGCTTCTACCTTTTTAGGGGCGGTGTTCGGATCAGATCAAGGTGATGAAGAGACGTGATGGGGCCCGGGAATGTTTTGAGATGGAGAAGGAGCTGGAGATGGGGACGGAGATGAAGATGGAAGGGGAGCTAGAGGTGACCGGTGTCGAGGAAACAGTCGTAGCCTTGTATGTGATGGACTGGGAAGGAAGGGTGTGAGATGGAATGGAGGTGGTTGTGTTGTTGAAGGTGAGTGGCGGATGGGAGATGATGAGTTGCGAGTTGCGAGTTGCGAGCTGTATGAGTAGCGGGGGGGTCGCTTCCTTGGTTGGTCGCTTTAGTGGGTAATGGGGTAATGAGCAGTAATAGAAAGGTGGAAAGGTGGAAAGGTGGAAAGGTGGAAGGTGTCGGATGGGCTTTGGTTGTCTTGTCTGAGTGTGGTGGGTGTCGTATGGGTGCGTATGGGTGCGTGGGTGCGGGGCGTGGCCTGCGGGACATTGTGTGTGTGGGACTGACACTACTTGGGCGCGTGATGAGACTCAAACCCAGATCAATGGCCGGCCGAGAGTGAGAGCCGAGCTACCAGAGCATGGGCCCTTTGCAGCAGTCTAGCTGCCTAACAGCCTGCAGCCAGCAGCCAGGAGCCAGCAGCAAGCAGCAGATTAGCAGATCGCAGCAGACAATACGAGAGAGGGAGATGGGATGGAAGGATGATGGACGGATGGAGGAGGCGAGAAGCGCGAGGACAGGCGACGGCGATGGCCTGGACGCGGGGTAAGGGGGGGATAAGGGAGGAGGGATTGGCAGGAGAGCGGAAAAGAGGAGGCCAGGGACTAAGGGGAGAAGGAGAGGTGGCTATGTGAGTGAGGGGCGTGAGAGCTGAGGCTTGTAAGGCTTGTATGGCTTGTTAAAGGCTTGTATGGCCTGAATAGCAAAGCTACAAAGGGACAAAAGGCGAGGCCAAGAGGGTTGGTGGAGTGGTGGAGTGCGGCCTGGGGTGCGGTGGGGTGGAGGGATCCCGAGGGATCAGAGGATCAGGAGGGGTAAAGAGGGGTAAAGAGGGATCGGAGAGATAGGAGAGATCGGAGGCAGTACTAGACCTGGGAGTTGTCTCGGTCTCGTGTCATGTCATGTCTTGGCTCGTCGTCCTGTCTTGTCTTGCTTCGTCTCCTCCCCCTTTGCACCCTCTACAAGGCCCTTAATTAATACCTCCCTTGCCACTAGCAATACCAGCTACACCATCCACCAGGCCACCAGGTCCACAACTTTCCGCACACAATCAAGTGATCACGCTACCACCAAGTCCAAAAAGGGGATGTTTGCATTGCGGCTGGAAAGGTCAACAATCCGCGTGTTGCGGAGGCATGTCAGTATCAGAAGCAACCCTGCCTCCTCTTACCAGAAGGTATGGGTCCGACCATGGGGCGGGTACCGCGTTCAAACTCGTCGAGCCTGGCATGAACTGGCGGGGCTGCGGCCGCCTCTAGCTGCGACCTGACAGAGGCTCGCATGTTTTCTGCCCCCTTTCCCCTGGCCGTAATCGTATGGAGACTCCGGAGGCAGTAGACGCTGGCGTGGCTGCACGGCATGCGAGATGCATCCATCTTCTCAACTACCTTCCTAGGAACAACACAAGACGAGGGGAGAAAAGGCGGGATCGGCTTCGTTCGCTTGGAGAGCCGCCGGTTGGCGAACCGGCGGCTGCGATCTTTTGGACTCAATCACCTGGGCATTCGACTGCGAAAGGGGCAGGAAGGGTAAAACTGAGGCCTGGCCAGCGGCCGCGCGGATGCAGTTCATGTTATCCTCAAAAGAGTCGTGATCCGAGAGCATCCAAGCGCGCCGAGTGAGTCCTTTTTTTATTTTTCCCCGGTGTTGGTGTTGGTTTCAGGGTGGGAGATGGCTCAAGATGGGCTCCCTATGTCATAGAAGGTAGGAAGCAGAAAGTACATCACTACATCTGAGACGTTGTCTCAAGTGATCAATTCAACAATAGCAGCACCGAGCTAACTCTATTGCGTCACAGGTACCAGGTCCCGGCACCAGGTCCCGACACCTGGTAAGAGATCAGGCTCATTACTCCCAAAACCGCATGGCAACTCAATGACGAATGGGGTTGCAACGTTGCAAGAAGAGTCGTAATCCTTTTCTGGTCTATGTTGACGGCATTAACGGCATTGGTCCAAGATGGTGGACTCCGTTATGGGTTCCCCTCCTCGAACGAGCCATCAGCCATGCAGCCCACGAGCGCGAGCCAACAACGCCATGGAGCAAACGAGCCAACAACGATCCGACGACGCCACAAAACGTGCATACCTCGCAGCGTCATAGAAAAACCCGTTGTTCCTTGTGGTTCCTTGCAGACTCAGGGCTCCGCAGCTGATATGTATCACGCGGCATCTGCTATCTTGTGATCTGTGCTCCCGCTGCTCCCCCACTACTCGACGTGCCGTCAGGTAGTGCAAGCACGATCACGATTCCCAATAGGCCTGGCTCCAAATGATCACCACTAGAAAATGGCCGCACTTGAACAATTCAACAAGTAGTGCGTCATGCTTCCATGCTTCGAGTACTCGGTCGTGTGGGTTTGCCGGCTCCCATCATTAGGTACCTGTGTTCGGCATGTCCCGGCAAATCTCCTGATTCCCTCAAACCGGACCTCGCTTTGGCGGTTGGCTATCGCGCTCCGAAGGTGCAACGTCGTGATCTAGTGAGCTAGTGAGGTTAGTCGGACAGGTCGTCAGAGTGTGATCGACAGATCACACTTGTCATCCACTGTAACTCAACTACTCATGTCCGTGCAGCGCGCGTGCAAGCCGTGCACCATACCCTACTACGGCTACTTTCGGGTCTCGTGATCACAACTTACCGTACTACCGTATTATCTTTGGGGAAATCTGGATTCCAAAGTCAAGCGCGTGTCCGCGGTAGAATAAATTGCTCAGCGACGGAGAGTCCGATGACGGCACTGGTATACCGGATCTCTACCGCGCGTCCGCAGTATTTGCCAGTATTTGCCAGTATTTGCCACCCCGCCAGGCGATGACATTCCCATGAATGAATTCACGTGCAGTGTAGTAGTAATGAATGAATAGCAGTATGTAGATATGTGGCACCGGGCTTTTACCGCTGAACGGTGAACGGTTCATGCGAAACGCATAGAAGCTGTGTCAAGGAGACATCGACGCCCAAGCTTCTAAGCTTCCTTACTTCCTTCCTTTTGGAAGATTCGTCCTCGTTATGGTCCAGTCCAGTCCAGTCAACCGTCCGCCGCCTCGCGCATAGTCCTTTGAATCGTCGCCGTCATTCCCCAATCCCCAATATCCCAATTCTCTTCGATCTCTTCTTCTTCTTCTTACAACATCCTTTTACTCAAAATACGCGATCAACAACAACGTTGCAATTCACAACGACACCCAATCCTCCCCGCTTCTCTCTCCCCATGTCCCCATCTCCCCATCTCCCACTTAGTCTGCCGTCTCACATCTAACAATAGTTTACATTCCACGGGCTGGCACTCCAATCTCTCAATCTCAAACCTCACCGTGGCTCCACTCAAAACTCTAAACCGGTCCCCCCACTCTCTCTCATCAGCGCTTACTACTGGCTCCGTTACTAGCGCGGCTTACCTTTTCTATTCACTCATCCCCCATTCTCCGGATCTCGGATATCTGTCGCCGTAAACGACAAATTCCGGGTCTCTCAGCATCTCCGCATGCTCCGCATGCCCCGCATGCCCCGCACCTCGCCTCACAACCGTGTTGAGTGAGGTCATCTCCACACTAACCCGTTGACCCACCGTCCTCCGCAAGCTCCAACGGTCGCACCTTCCCTCGAAACCTCACCGATACTCCCGCACTCCCTTGCGCCTTCATAACTCCTCCGAATTCCGCAGTCCCCAAAGATCCGAGACCCAACATCGTTACCCAGCCGAAACACTCGTCCGATCCGATCAGACAGACATGAGCTCATCGCACAACCCTACTCCTGCTCCTCCCTCCATCGCAACCCCGTCTCGTATAGCGTCAGCTCGTCCTGGCACAGCCACCACAGCTGGGGTAGGGGAAGGCGGTTACCATGCCGTTGCCATCATTCAAGGAAAGGGTGAGGTGTTTGAGAGGACGGGAGTTGTAGTCTTGACCGTCGTGACTAACCTGGATAGCCGCCGGAGTGGAACTTGGGATCGCCACTATCAACTTTGACACCGGCAAGGTAATTCGGTTTACCGCCAGCGGTCACTGACACCTCCAGATGACGGTGACTCAGGTGGCGGACACTCCATGTATGGCATTCCTTGGGCTGGCTGACGTTCAGGCTATGCGCGTACACTGCAGTATCTCAACATTTACGATCCCAAAACAGTGCTGATCTGTGACTCACAACCACGTGGCAATGGAGGTCGCGGCGCCTACCAAGTCAAAGGAGCGGAGTCGTCCAACAACCTTGTGGGAGCTATTGAGCGGGACTTCAGCCCCGTCAAGTGCAGTTTCCTCTCTCGGAACATGTGGAATCGCGATATGGGTAAATCGACCTTCAAAACTTTGACTGACGAGAAGGTTTGGAGATGGTCAAGCGTTACTGCGTCGATGACTCGGCTAAGGCGCCGTTCCTCATGGTTATCACGGAGCGGTACTATGCCCTGTGTGCCGTTGCTGCTCTGCTTGAATGGGCCTCAACCAAGCAGAGCCAGCGTTTGCACAATCTCTCGCTCAAGATTGAATATCAGACCGCTAGGGGTGGGCAAGCACGTTCACCTCAGGAAAACTCACTCCAGGTCACATGTTTATTGACTCGGAGAGTGCTCGCAATCTCGAGCTCGTGCAGAACAACGTCAGCATGAAGACAACGAACACCCTGTTCTGTGCGCTTGAGACACACCGTATTTCTGCTCACACACCCAGCTACTCTCAATAACTGCTATACTCCCATGGGTGTACGGATGCTGCGAGCCACTCTGCTGCAGCCATGCAATCGTGCGACTGTGTTTCTTGGTTGTATTGACCTCACAGAGCAAGAGCTAATCACCAATCGCCTCAATGCCGTTGAAGGTACAATTTTGTCGAGATGTGTCTCTGACGCTGATAGAACTGATCAATTCGCCTGAGAAGCTGCGCGCAGTCAACAAATCACTGAAGTCTATTGACAACGTGGGGTCCATTGCACTCTAACGCGGAAGCTGACCAGCAGATTGATCTTGACAAACTCATCAATAAAGTAGGCCGCCTCTTAAATCAAAAATTAATCCCAGCTCTCGCAGGATATGGGGTCGCACGCCGACCCAGCTCAAACTGAGTACCGCATCCAAAACCTCCTTAACCTGCGCAAAGTCATCAAGGAGATGAAGGAGATGTCAGCCACCCTCAGGGGCTGTACTTCTAGTGTCCTCAAACTTAGTTCTCGAGTAAGAAGATCGAAATCCTTCCTAACTTACCTCGCCAGGTATTTTCTGACCCAACATTTGATGACATTGCGAAGGCGATCGACGGTACGTAGCGCGCTTATCATCCTGGTAAGCACTCACACTTGAGAACGCATCTCGGACGATGCGACAAGCAACACACGTCAGTCGAGGCGCATGGCACAGAAGCACAGGCGACTCCACGCTGTCAAGAGCGGTTTCGATCCGTTGCTCGACTTTACTCGCTCCACTCTCAAGGAGAACATCAACGATGTTATGGCTCGTAGGCTTACTTGACGATTGTCGCGCTCACTCTCACAGTGAACCAGGAATGCATGGGTAAGACCGTGTGATGGCGCTGCAGTAACGCTTCAGATGATTTCGGTCTCGACGTTAAGATGGAATGGAGCGAGTCAGGGTACAAGTTCTGTTGCGCAGCCAACGACCTCGACCTAAGGAACCTGCCGCGCGGCATGCTTAACGTCGAGAAGGGCAAGAAGGTCATTAAGTTTACCACTCACGAGCTGGTGTGTTGCAATGCACATGACTGGGCAGTGCTCTAACTACCAGCTCAAGCGCAACTCTCGGCTTCAGCAGACGCAGCAAGAGATCTTCGTCGTCAGCGACAAGTTTATCTCAAGCCTGGTTCGCGACATTAGAGGGCAGCTTTGTAAGGAGGGAATGGGGTCAAGTCCTGACAATTAGCGGGGTTCTACCTCGCCTCGGACGGTATGGCCCTCGTTGACCTTGTTCGTAACTTCGCAGAACACTCGCAGGGTAAGTGGGCGCTCCAAATGACGCAAAAGCTAACTTGCAGGTCCATCGTTCAGTAAGGAACGGCCAATGCCGCAGCTGACGTCCAGCACGTCCAGTATTCGGCAACAACATTGCTGTGAGTCCACTATTCGCAAACTCCAACTCATCCAGATAAAAAATGGCCGTCATCCCATCCTCGAACTCACCTTGCCAGCGGGTGATGTTGTCCCGAACGACGTGTACGCGGTCACCGGTTCTGGGCATTTCCAGATTATCCAAGGCCCGAAGTAAAGCGTCTTACCTGAAGTGAAAGCTGATGGCAGCATGTCGGGAAAAAGCACTTACCTGCGGCAGATTGCTCTCCTCACTATACAAGCCATGGCAGGGTGTTTGTGAGCGTCTGAGGACCTTGCGTTAAGGGCGCTCAAACTTACTCAGTGTTCCCGCCGAGCATGCGACTTTCCGGCTCCCCGACTGCCTGTTGACCCGCCTCTCCAACGACGGTGAGTCCGCACGGAAGTGCGCGATTAACGACCCAGACTGTATGCACAAGTCTCTGTCGACCTTTGCGTCAGAGATGGCAACTTCGGCGATGATTCTTGGTGAGTAACGAACAGCGTTCTTGCTGTAATGTGCTCCACTCACGTGCGTCCATGGTCCTGATGCTGATCCCCCCTAGGCACAGCGACCAGCCGCTCACTGGTGCTCATTGACGAGGTGAATCATGGCTCCGGAACGGCACTGACGTGAGCTCGGCCGCGGTACTTCACCTGTTGAGGGAGTCGGTCTCTCGCAAGCCATCGCCGAGGCTCTCATTGAGAAGAAGGTAGTCTAACTTACTCACGGCGGATCTAATACAAGTGCTTCACCTTCTTCGCAACCCACTTCCGGGAGCTCGCTTTGACTCTGTGTACGACTCCTGGTGTTGCCAAGTAAGTTGCCGCTGCAGGAATACTGCTAACTCAAGC
Source organism: Cutaneotrichosporon sp. PL3408A (assembly GCA_023629975.1). Taxonomy (NCBI): domain Eukaryota; kingdom Fungi; phylum Basidiomycota; class Tremellomycetes; order Trichosporonales; family Trichosporonaceae; genus Cutaneotrichosporon; species Cutaneotrichosporon sp. PL3408A. The sequence continues at coordinate 320,014 of JAMAMB010000010.1, read as the reverse complement.
CTCCATCTCCAGGTTCAGCGGAATAGTCACATGGACGAGACGGACGAGTTCGCCACGACATTCCACTACAAGGTCGTCGAGGGCAAGTGCAAGGAGGAACACTACGGTACGAAAGCGAAAAGAGACGAGCGCTAACGGCAGGTCTGGAGCTCGCCAAGCTCGCCTCCCTTCCCCCCGACGTGATGCAGGTCGCGTGGGACGTGTCCACCCGGCTGAGTGATATCGAACAGCTGAGTGAGTGTGCGGATCGAGCAAGCTCACACCAGATCGCAACGAGACGCTTGCGTATGCGTTGTCGAATCGCCGCAAGGTCATCCTCGAGGTAGGAATCATTGTCACCGATGTGCTAACGCGCAGCTCCGTGGCAAGCTTCGCCAAGTCCTCGAATCGTCCCGTGTCGGTGATCCCAGCGTCATCCGATACCTCCGTCAGGAGCAGGCATCGCTGCTGGAGACTCTGCAGGAGGCCCTGCGGATGGAGAAAGAGACGGTTGCAAGCGACCAAGCAACGAGTTCGAACGGGACCGCCCTCTGAAGTGGTGGGTCGAGCATCCCAGCGGAGAATGGGCAGCAGAGTATGGACGGCAGAGTGTGGTCAAAAGAGTTTGAGCGGAGAGGGGTTATCAGAAGAGGTGAGGTTGTACATTCAGACGTCCATCCAGACGTCCATCCAGAGAAGGGTGCGTCAGTAGTGTAGCAATGTAGATAGACGACAGACAAGACAGACAAACTCCAGTAGAAGCATGTATACAGCTCCCGTTGTCGTCATCTAGTCGCATCCCAGTGAATGATCTACATGCATGTCGGCGTCTCTCACTTCGAACACTCCAATCCAATCACGATCTCGCTTAGTCCATACGTGAGCGGAGTGTCCGGGTGAGAACCTTATCCTTGGTGCTGCCCGTCAGTTTTGCGTTAACATCTGTCACTCACATCACATGGACAATGGCACCCCAGCCGCTCAGTGCATCGCGGTCAACCGCGTTCAGGAGCGTTTGAGAGATGGTCTCGAACAGGTCCTCGGGTTCCTGGTGTCAGCTGGCGGCTACGGGGTACCGAGCTCGACGAAGGCAAAGCCCTTCGACAGACTCGAGGCTCGGTCGACGATGATCGCCACGCAGGCAATACACCCCTCCGCGCCCCGCTGGTTTCCCTTCCCCAGCATGCCGAAGATCTCCTCGCCCACAGTGAAACTCACGAGGTCTGGCTCCCACAGTCCTTCGGCGGTACCGTACAGCTTGTCAGTAGCCGTTCCAGCAACTGCGAAATCCTTGGGCGTAGTGATGCACCCGATACTGCCGTCAGCTTCAGCCTTGGCTCCGCACCCTCCCGCATTCCCATTTCCACCCCACTCACGTGTCCATGGTCGAGATGAAGGGCTTAGGGTTGGGGTTGTGCGCTGTCGGTCTCGGAATGCCCGCAACAACAGGCTCGATAAAGTAGGGCCCGAAGCGCTTCTCATACAGTGTGCTGCTCAGGAGGTGGGTGAACGTCTCGGGCGTGATCTCGCGCTCCTCCTTCATGCGGTACATGTTCACGCGGAAGCGCAGCTGCTCCTTCCTGCGAGTTAGTGGTGCCGCCGCCTAAAGGGCACAGAATCTACGCACAGGGTATACACGTCCGTAGCTAGTCCTGGCAATCCATAGTAGAGTGTGTCGTTCACGGGGAAGACCTTCTCAAAGTTCATGGCAACGCCTGTCGCCTGCTGGCCGAGACGGAGGTCGCATGCGATCGCAACGCAGTCCTTACCGAGCATCGCGACGACCGAGCCGCCGTTGTACTCCATAATCGACTTGGAGTGAGCAAGCGCGTCGATAGGACGAGGCGAGGGAGGCTTACCATGGCGGTTAGAGTTGAGGTGAGAGAATGGCCAGAGGCAGACGAGGTGACACGCTACGTGTCGGAGGGTGCGAGCGAATGGGAGGCCCGCTGACCTAGGAGAGAAGATGAGGAGAGTGAAGAATGAGACGAGGTCGAGTCGCAAGTCTGCAAGCCTCGATGTTGTTGATGAGTATGCACTTGGTTGTCGTTTGATTCGAACATGTCATAACCGCATCATCACCCCGTCGTGACTGTGGTACTGTGGACGCGCGGCCCCAGAACCACGTGGCCGGTAACGGAGACAAAATGGGAACTCCGAGCTTGTGGCTATGCTGGCCGGGGGCCCCAGTGGTCGTTTGTTTTGACAACAGCTCAAGAGTTACAGCTACCCCACTCTACCAACAGAGGTTGAACCCAACTCTTGATCACTCGGCTTTCAAGCTCATTTGCATCGCATTCTATCCTCGAGATGAGCGCAGTGCCGACGTCTAACCTATCGTTACCGTAAGTTTAATCAGACGCAGGTGTTTCACCCGCTGAGACCAGTCATTTTGTCAAAACCGCGCTCAAGGAGAACGGATACCTCACCGTCGCTGACATCACCGGTGTTACCGCAGAGGACCTCGCGGCCGGTACGCTTTTCTCCGCTACTCCTCTAACAGCAGAGCTGCACATCGGTCTCTCCCAAGCCCAAGATGTCCTAAGCCAAGCGACCTCCCTTGCCGGTGAACTATTCACGAATGGCCAGAGCTGACAACAGCCGGTCCCTCAAGACCACCAGGCGGGGACCCACCAAAGCTTGCGTCGCAACTTCGCTCGCAACTTCGCTCCCAACGCGCATCCGACCTCCTGAACGTGCACGCCGAGAAACGGTTCTCGACCCTCTCAAAGGCTGTTGATGATCTGTTGGCGCACCACTCGCCCCTGCTCCCACGGGAACAGCACTATCCCAATCTGAAAGGGAAGTCGCGCAGCTTGGCCTCGGCGGCGGTGATTCCCGGCATGGTGGTTGAACTCTCAGGTCCGCCTGGAGCGGGGAAGACAGCCGTCGCGCTTTCTATGGCGCTTAGCGGGCATCTGATCTGCGGCGTCGAGGCACTCCTTATTGGTAAGCTGATCATCCCCGTTCCCAGCTGATGGCAGATACCGAGGGCTCCATTACGCCCGAGCGAGTAGCTGCGGCGGCTGAAGCTCTCACCGACTCATTGCCCGGGAACGGTACGCGACGTATGTGGCAGCGCTGACCTTGCTCAGATGTCCCGCTGGACGATGTCCTCGCGAGTATTCACGTAATGCGCGTCGCGACTCAAGTCCAGATGGTCGCGGTCCTGCATACTCTCGACTCGTGGCTCGAACAACATCCGAACGTGGGATCTGCCCCTGGCTGCGCTGACAGAAGGTCAAGCTTGTCGTGATAGACACGCTGAGCTTCCACTTTCGCCAGCCCACGCTCGACCTGTCGACCCGGAAGAGGATAATGGAGCTGTGCGTAGCGCACCGGCATTGCTGACCACAGAATCAAGCATGCCGTCGGGAAGGCTGCTATGGTGCGCGGTTGTGCGGTGAGGTCTAGCGGGGTTCCCACAGCTGACTCCAGGTTGTCGCGACGACGCAGATGGCGACGAAACTCCTCACCGCTGAGAATAAGCGTGCGACGTTTGAGACAGGGGAACGAGCCGTCCTCATGCCTCAGTTTGGTACGAGGCTGTAGTTGCACTTCTGACACCAGGTGAGGCTTGGACGACTGAACGGACGGTCCGAGTTGCGCTCTTCCGCGGTCCGGCTGGAGACGACCTTCGATACGCGCATGCCTCGACTGCCTCGACGCCTGGATCCCGCAGAAGCGATCTGCCATGGGCGACGTTTGACATAGACGTAAGTCTGTTCTGAGACAGCCTCTTCTAACTGTTGCAGATGCACGGTTTACCATGTGACATGCCACCAGCACCGACTGACGACGACGTCTAATTTGAGATGATGCATAGACATTACAGTCACTCTAGAGCCCGATAAATAAGGAGCATAGCACTGCAGCACTGCTGAAGGTTAAAGCCCCGTTGGTCGCGCCTGACTCGTGTCGTAGGCGCGGATAAGGCGCGTCTGGTCCTGGGTGTTGTTTTCCGTCTGCGAGAATGCGAAACCGCGTTGGCGGCGCATACGCTGTGTGGCGCGCACTTTCTTGATTGCCTTCTGGAACTGCTCCTGTCGAGGGCGGTAGTCCGAAAGGTTGAACTTCTGGATCTCCTGCACAATGTGGTAGTCGAGCGGGTGGTATGTGCGGCGGTAGTACTTCCAGGTGTAGTCGCGTAGGAGGCAGAGGATGGGGAAGAGGATGAGGCAGAAGTAGAAGACTGGGTCAGACCAGAGGCGCGCCACGACACCCTTGTACGCGATGGAGAAGTTGAGCAACGGTGCAACGAAGGCGTACAGCGGCAGCGCGATCATCGTGAAGATGAAAGAGCCAGGGATGGCTGCGACGGTGTACTTCGTCCACACGCTGGTGCGTTAGCATCGCTTCAGGTCGCGGACGACGGTTAGCACTTACTCTGAGATGAGGGCAGCCTTGCCGAGGACAGTGAGGAGAACGGTCATGTAGAGGGTTGTGCCCCACACCCACAGGCCCGAGCCCTTGCCGTCACTTGCAATAAGGTCTCCCGTGAAGACGAGGCAGGTGAATGCAAACAGAAGGACAGAGTGGTAGATGGCGTTGCCGACCCACTCGAAGAACTTGGCCGGGGTGAAAAAGGCGTTGTGCACTCCAAGCTGGTACAGCTGCGGATACCTGTCGAGCATGCGCGCACTGACAAACTGGTCGAAGATACCAATGACGAGGGGTGGGAGGATGGTGAAAATGACGTTGTAGAACGACATGGACCAGCCCTCAAAGCTGATCTGGCCCGAGAAATCGTTCCACCACGAGTACCAGAACAGACAGAGCGCGAACGTGATGTTCTTGTAGAACGAATAGAGAATCAGTTTCGAGAGACGCTGGTAGCTCCACGAGCCATGGACGAGGAGGAGCTTGCGGAGGAAGCGGAACTGCGAGATAGCGACGTCTGCGGACCTGGCTGCTTGAAGACCCTCAACACCCGAGATGCCGACACCGATGTGAGCAGCTTGAATCATAGAGACATCGTTGGCACCGTCCCCTATCGCCAGCAAAGGGGCGGTGGTGGACTTCTTAACCAGCTTGACGACCAGGGCCTTTTGAAGCGGCGAGACACGGCAGCAAATGACCGCCTTACACATGACCGCGAGCTCCAAGAGGATGTCTGAGCACTCCTTCTCGAGGGCGAACGTGAGACTCTTTCCGTCTGGATGTCAGCAGACGTCGTATACAGGCAACATACCGATGATGAGAGCGAGCTCCTCGACATCTCCACCGCCCATGCGCTGATTCTTGATGGCAAACAGCCGCTTGTTTAGCAAGTCAGCCGTTTCCGCCTGCGTCTCAGTGTTGATGATGACGAGGTTCATCGACTCCGAGATCAGGCGGCACGACAGGCCAATGTTGATGGCAGTCTCCTGACGGTCACCAGTAAGAATCCAAATCTTGATGCCAGCCTGCTGCAAGGTGTGGATAGTGTCCGGGACGCCATCCTGCAGGCGGTCTTCAATCGCAGTAGCACCAAGCAGGACCATGTTCTGCTCAATGATCTCGGCAACCTGGTCAAGCGCCTCGGCACGGCCCTGCATTTGCGCGGCCGCGTTGTCGTACAGCACCGCCCACTCGTTGTACTCGGCCTCCGGGATGTCGCGGTAGGCCAAGCACAGCGTGCGCAGTCCTTCGGTAGCGTAGTCCTCGAGGTGCACAAGCGTGGCCTCTGAGAACGGCTGGTTCTGGCTTAGGCGCTCAAAGATGACAGTGTCGGCGCCCTTGCAGAAAAGGCGGATCTTGCCGTCGGGGCATCTCACAATGGTGGACATACGTTTGCGCGACGAGTTGAACTCGCACACGTTGAGCACCTCGTACTCCTCGTCGTGACCGTGCACGTCGACGAAAACGGACTTGGGCTTGCGCGTGTGGAACCGGTATCCAAGAATCTCAGCACCCTGGACGAGGGCGGCCTCATCTGGACTCGACGCCTGGTAGACCATCTTCCCCTCTTTCACCTCGGGAATGACAGTGTGGCAGACCGCAAGGAGGCTGAGGAACTGTCGGATGACGGCGCCCTCCTCGGTGTTCTCTTCGCTGCGCTGGCGAAGCACTTCAAACGTTTTCTGGCCCTGCTCGCGCTTGTTGTCTTCCACGACCTGGGCGTACGGGACGCCAAAGATCGAGCACTCGCGGAACTCCATTTCGTTGCAGGTCAGAGTTCCGGTCTTGTCGGAGAAGATGTACGAGATCTGCCCCAGCTCCTCGACCAGTGATGACGTGCGGCATACAGCCGGAGTGTCCGTGGGCGCGTAGTACATGTCGAGATCCGAGTTGATGAAGGACGCATGCTGGAACTTGACAACCTCCATGGTCATGATAAGTGAGATGGGGATCAGGTTGTTGTAGAGAATGATGAAAGTCAAGATGTTCTCAACAAACTGGCGCGCCTTGTTGGGCATGCCCTGACTAAAGTCGAGATACCAGTCCTGGTCAGAGAAGAACCATGTCCGAATGCAGTTGCCGATAGCGGAGACGATTGACATCAGAAGCAGCAGGCAGAAGAGGTACAGGATCTGCTTGTTGACCTGCCTCTCGACTGCCGTGCGCTTCACAGGCGGCTCCGTTGCGTTGCGCATCAATTTGGTTTGGTGGCCGGCGTTGACGACAATACCGTAAACCCAGCCAGTGTTTCGCAGCTGCGCACCACGGAGGAGGATCTGATTTGGCCCAACAGGAATCTTGGTCGGCGGAGCGCCCGGCTGCGGAGACGAGAGGTTGAACGTGCCGTCGTACGTGTAGAGCGAAGAGTTGGGAGGTTCCGATAGCAAGTGTCCCCGCAGCATCGAGGCGGACTGCGGGTTTATCAAGGTCGCTGTTGTGGGATGGGCTTGGCGAATCTTGAGGTTTGTCTCGCCGTCGAGGTTGGCAGTCTCGACGTAGGCTAGTCCCTCAGGCTCACTGCTGCTCAGAAGAACCATGTCTGCTGGAATGAAGCTGTCTGCCTCGAGCCGCAGGATATCGCCAACGCGCACGCGGCGCCACGGCCGAGGCACAAACTGCCCATCGACGAGCACCATCGTCGAACTGCCGTTCAGCGCGCGATCTTGTGCGTGTCGTTTCTGGGTGTGAGCAGATCATAAAGCCTGAGAACCTACAAAATCCTCTTTAACCTCCTTGAAAGCACTGGCGATGATGACCACGGCGAGTGGCACAATGGTCGTGTATCGTCCGGTCGGCGAGACACCAGGCACCTGCTGGATGCACGCCGTGAACAGGAAGAACAAGTTAGCCGAGCGCGAGAACTCGGCTGAGCCAGTCAGCAGACGCCTCAGTCTTAAACTTACAGAAGAGGAACTTAGGCAAGAATGTCAATGGACCGTACTTTCCAGTCGACACAGCATTGTTTTCATACCCATGGACGCGGTTGCCCTCCGGGTCGTTTAACAACACCTCTCGTGGGATACCGTCGAACTTGTTCTTCCGCCTCAGAAGCTTGTCGACGCCGAAGCTCCAGTCCACGTCGGTGAGGTAGTCGTCCTTGAACCGCTGCCACCTACTCCGGCGCTGGCGGGCGTATCGCCCATCTGTCGGAGCTGAGAACTGGTACGCTGCTGGCCCCTCGTCGTCGGCAAACGGGTCCTCGTTCCCGCCCATGTAATCTTTCCCCTTGTCCTGCGAGCCGCCATACCCAGCGGGCGTAGCGCCTTCGTGTGCGAACGGCTGGTCTGCGTCAAACAGAGAAGAGCTTGCGGGTCCCTGTCCCCTAGAGCTGGAAGCGATGGGCTGCATGTATTCCCCGGTCTGAGCTGGCCCGAAGTCGTCGTCACTGCCGTCAGTAGAGTTCTTCCGCACGGCACTCGCTCATCGAAGAATGGATCCAAGGCGTATCCGTGCTTGGCGTCTTGGGACGTGCCAGGGGCCTGACCCGTCTTTGGAGGGGAGCTGGTGTCGAGAAGGGAAGGCTCCTGGTCGCCAAATGGGTCCGACGCAAGCGGATTTGCAGTTCGTTGAGGCTGCGGCGCCAGGATGTCGTCGAATGGGTTGTTCCCCGACATTTTGGATCGGCGCGGTGGCCCTCAAAGGGCGATGTAAGTTGTAGGGTGCCGCAGTTGGCGATGTGCGGTGTTGCGACGACCGTTGGGACGAGTTGTGTTGTTGGGTTCTGTGTTGCTGTTCGACGTGACGAGCGACGAGTTTTGGGGGGGGGGGAGGGGATTTGGGGGTTACGGTAGGAGTGTAGTGCTAAGAGTTATTGATCCAAGAGGATAAAGTTGGAAGTAGCGGTAGTAGTAGAGTAGTTCCAATTGCGTTCATCTGGTCACAGGGATCGCAAGTGCGGTGCGGTGCACACGCAGTTCACCGACAGCGAGCGCTGACAAGCCGATTCCAGGTAAACCCACATGACAGCCACCACCATATTTCACAGCCACGACAGCTCGACAACGACGACGCGACGACAGGGCGGGGCACAGAAAATAAAGGGGGGAACTGGCAGCCACGTGGAAAAATGACATGTCATTGTTTGTACGCATTGTACAGTACGTTTGTATTTTGATCCCGGGGGGAGCGTGGCGCGTGGCAGGTAGGGTGGGAGTGTGACTGGCTTTTGTGTGACTTTTGGAATCACACAAACATAACAAACAGGGGGCGACGAAACCAAACATTAGGTAGGGAAGGGGGGCAGCTGGCAGGAACAGTACTTGTCCTCTCCATAGTACATTGGTGGATGTTGTTATTTCCCTCATTCACAAGACGAGCTCTATCGCCCATTTCATCAACTTCTTCATCGTTCTCGTCTCTACTACTCTCATCGTCATCATTAGTTAGAACACGACTAACACGACTACAACTCCTACCCTCAACCTCATCCCTTACCCCCTCCTCCTCTTACTATCACAGACCTTCAGTCAAGCTCACTCCACATCGTCAATCCCTTGGAACGTCCTCACCGCTTCCCCCATCCCCCTCCCCCTCCCCCTCCCCCTCCCCCTCCCTTTCCCTTTCCCCTTCCCGACGGTGGTACACCATGTCCGATAGCGAAGCTTCAGACGACTTCCAGCTCGTCGAGAGCGACTCGGACGGCTACCAAGAGCCTGTCAAGGCCACCAAGAAGGCCCCAGCGAAGAAAGCAGCCGCTCCCAAAGCTACCAAGGTGAGTCACGAGATAGCAACTCTGCACTGGAACAAGCCTAACCTACCCCAGCCAGCTGCGAAGAAGGCTACGACCGCCAAGAAGCCTCTTGCTACCAAGCGCAACTTGCCCAACGACTCTATCTCCGAGGATGATGCCCTCAGCGTCGCCTCAACCCCTCACAAGCCCAAGGCCGTGGTCGTCGATGACCTCGAGGACGACGACCGCCCAAAGGGACCAGCCAAGACTGCCAGTGAGATGTACCAGAAGGTAATATTTGCGCCCTGGACGTGAGAACTACTTGAATAACACGTCAGCTTTCTCAGCTCGAACATGTCCTCAAGCGGCCTGACACGTATATCGGCTCGGTTGAGCCCATCACTCAGGACATGTGGGTCGTTGACCCCAACAGCAAGCAAATGGTCAACAGGTTAGTAACAGTGTACTCAACCCGGCACGCTTGGGCTCACCGGTGACAGGTCCATCACCTATGTTCCCGGTTTCTTCAAGATCTTCGACGAAATTCTCGTCAACGCCGCTGACAACAAGATCAACGACCCAAGCATGGACTCGATCAAGGTCGAGATCAACCGCGAGAAAAACACAATTTCCGTCTGGAACAACGGGAAGGGTATCCCCGTAGAAATGCACGCCAAGGAGAAGATCATGATCCCCGAACTCATCTTCGGAAACCTGTGAGTCTACAGACAATCCTCCCGTAGCAAACCGCTGACCTTAAGCCTCACGTCCAGTAACTATGACGATGACCAAAAGAAGCTCACCGGTGGCCGTAATGGCTACGGTGCAAAGCTCGCCAATATCTACTCGACCGAATTCATCGTCGAGACCGCCGACAAGGTCAACGGGAAAAAGTACAAGCAGGTCTTTTCCATGAACATGACACAGAAGACAGCCCCAAAGGTATGCCGCTGAGACGTTTCGAGCTGACGTCAGATCACGGACAACAAGAAGGGCGAGGAGTACACCAAAATCACCTTCTCTCCAGAGCTCACGCGTTTCCACATGGAGGAGATAGACGATGACACCAACGCTCTCCTCATGAAGCGTGTGTACGACATTGCGGGCACCGTCAAGGACCTAAAAGTGTTCCTAAACGGCGAGCGCCTCAAGGTCAAGGGGTTCAAGCAAGTAAGTTTCTCATGGTTTCATCCACTCCGCTCACACGCAGTATGTTGAGATGTATCTCCAGGCGAACCAGCGTGCAAAGGGAGACGACTTTGCGGAGCTTCCCAAGCCTGCTGTCGTCTACGAGGCCGTCGGGAAGCGCTGGGAGGTCGCTTTCGCTCTGTCCGATGGCGAGCAGAAGCAGGTGTCGTTCTGCAATGCCATTTCCACGATCAAAGGCGGAACCCATGTGGACATGATCGCCACCCAGCTCGCCAACAAGATGTAAGTGGACTAACAGGCAACCGCTAACAACAGCCTCGAGGGGATTAAGAAGAAGAACAAGAATGTCAAAATCAAGCCTTTCCAGATCAAGAACCACATGTGGATCTTCGTAAACGCTTTGATCGAGAACCCAGCGTTCGACTCCCAGACCAAAGAAACTCTGACATTGAAGAGTTCTGCGTTCGGGAGCAAGTGCGAGCTGTCCGAGGACTTTGTGAAGAAGGGTGAGCTTGAACTTTGCGGTTGTGAGCTAATGTGCAGTGGCGAAGTCGGGGATTGTCGATAACGTCCTCAGCTATGCACAATTCAAGCAGGACCAGGCGCTTAAGAAGACCGATGGCGCCAAGCGGTCACGGTGAGTGTATCTCTCATCAACCTCGCTGACCATTTCAGAGTCGGAGGCATCATCAAGCTCGAGGACGCCAACTGGGCTGGTGGTCGCAAAGCGAAGGAATGCACCCTTATCCTCACTGAAGGAGACTCCGCCAAGACACTTGCCGTCTCCGGCATCGGTCACATTGGAGGTCGTGATCACTATGGTGTCTTCCCTCTGCGCGGCAAGCTTCTCAATGTGCGTGAGGCAAACCACGACCAGATTATGAGGAACGTCGAGATCCAGAACATCAAGCAGATCCTCGGCTTGAAGCACAATCACAACTACACCTCCGTCGACAGTCTTCGCTACGGGAAGCTGATGATCATGACTGATCAGGACCATGACGGTTCCCACATCAAGGGTCTTATCATCAACTTCTTGGACCACTTTTATCCCTCACTCCTCAAGATCCCTGACTTCCTGGTCGAGTTCATTACCCCAATTGTCAAGGTGACGAAGGGAAAGGTGGAGCAATCCTTTTTCACGTTGCCTCAATACGAACAGTGGAAGGCGGAGCATGATGGTGGTCGCGGTTGGAAGGCCAAGTACTACAAGGGTCTGGGTACCAGTCGATCCGAGGACGCCAAAAAGTACTTTGCGGACTTGGACACGCACCGCCTCCAGTTTAATGCTGTGGACCCCGAAGACAAGTCACTTATTGACATGGCCTTCAACAAGAAGAAGGCGGATGACCGTAAGGAATGGCTGCGCCAGTTCAAGGTGGGTTCACCCTGAGCTCTAGAGCTTACGCTTTACAGCCTGGTACCTTCCTTGACCACAACATCAAGGAGATCCCTATCAAAGACTTTGTCAACAAGGAGCTCATTCTTTTCTCCATGGCCGACAATATCCGTTCAATTCCATCCGTGGCGGATGGTCTCAAGCCCGGTCAGCGTAAGGTGTTGTTCGGCTGCTTCAAGAAAAACCTCAAGGAAGAGCTCAAGGTTCAGCAGCTTGGCGGCTATGTCAGCGAGCAAACGGCGTATCACCACGGTGAAGCTAGTCTGTACGCTACGATCGTTGGACTTGCCCAAAACTTTGTGGGAAGTAACAACATCAACCTTCTCGAACCGAACGGTCAGTTCGGTACGCGTATGCAGGGTGGCAAGGATGCGGCCAGCGCTCGTTACATCTTCACGAACATCTCGCCGATGACCCGTGCCATCTTCCACCAAGACGACCAGCCGCTTCTCAACTATCTTAACGAGGAGGGACAACAGATCGAGCCCGAGTATTACCTTCCCACAGTTCCCATGGTTCTCATCAACGGCGCGGACGGCATTGGAACCGGTTGGAGCACTCAGATTCCCAACTACAACCCGGTTGATGTTGTCGACAACATCCGCCGCATGATGAGAGGCGAGGAGGTCCTCCAGATGACTCCTTGGTTCCGTGGCTTCAAGGTGAGCAACGCCGTCCGCTTCAATCGCTAACGTTCTCAGGGCACCATCGAGCGCATTGCCGGCGACCGGTTCAAGATCAGTGGTATCGCCAACAAGATTGATGACAAGACCATTGAGATTACAGAGTTGCCAGTCCGCAAGTGGACCCAAGACTTTAAGGAAATGATCGAGGCGATGACGAGCGCAACAGACAACAAGAGTACTATCAAGGATTACGAAGAGCACCATACGGACACGGCGGTGCATTTCAAGCTGCACATGAAGCCGGAAGGCATGAAGTTGGCCGATGAGGAAGGCCTCGACAACCGATTCAAGCTCACCACGACTATGACTACTACCAACATGGTCTGCTTTGATCTCAACGGCAAAATCAAAAAGTACTCGTCGCCTGAGGAAATCCTACAGGAGTTCTACCCCAAGCGTCTTGAATACTACGGCCTGCGCAAGCAGCACCTCGCAGACGTGTTGAACAAAGAGTTCGAGAAGCTTTCCAACCAAGCGCGCTTCGTCTCCATGATCATTTCGAAGGAGCTCATCGTTGCGAACAAGAAAAAGGCTGTCGTTGTTCAGGAGCTGCGTAAACTCAAGTTCCGTGCTTTCCCCAAGGGAGGTGATAAGCCACAAGACGCAGGCGAGACAGTAGAAGCGCTTGAGGAGGCCGAAGATCAGGGCGAAGACAGCGACTTCGACTACCTCTTGGGAATGGCCATCTGGAACCTTACCGAAGAGAAGGTCAAGGAGCTTCTAAACCGGCGTGACAAACAGGAGGAGGAGCTCATGAAACTCCTCAAGAAGTCTCCCGAGGACATCTGGAACGAGGACCTCGATAGGTTCCTCCAGGAGTGGGAGAAGTGTCTGGCAGCCGATGCGGCACTTGCGCAGAAGACGAAGCCCAAGACACTCAAGCAGGCGAAGAAAGGGAAAGGCGGTGGGGACGACGACTGGAAGCCTCCCACCAAGTCACGAGCTCCTGCCAAATCTAAAGCTGTCGTTGCTTCCTCTTCCTTAGCTTCGGCCACAGCTTCGGCTTCTGCCTCACGAGTCACGTCGCCGAACAAGCGGGACAGCACGAATATCTCAGACGACGAGGATGTCAAACCGCCCAGAAAGCGCGCAACCCTATCACAAGCGAAGAAGTCCTCCATGATGGACATTGATGACTCGGATGAAGACAGTGAGTTAGAATGCCTTGCCGTACTAATAGGCAGTGTTAGCCGCTCCCTTGACCACTGCGTCGTCTAGAGCAACAACTGCGCGACCAGCCGCTTCAGCAACAGCCACACCTGCACCTGCACTAGAGGAGGACTCCGAGGACGAGGTCCTCGTCAAGCCAGCGGCCAAGCCCAAAGCCAAGGCGACAACTAAGGCCGCTGCCAAGGGCGCGGCAGCGAAGAAGACCGTCGTGGTCGACTCGGACAGCGAGCCCGATGTGAAGCCCAAGCCGAAGGCGCCGCCCAAGAAGGCTGCGGCGAAGCCAGCCGCCAAGAAGTCGAAGAAGGACGAGTCAGACTTTGATGAAGATTCGTGAGTGCATCATTTGCCAGCGTCGCTGACTATAGTGACTCTTTCACTCCAGTCCCTGTCGCTCCTCGTACTTCCGGTCGTGCTGGACGTGCGGCTGCGAAGAAGAAGCCGGCTTATGTCGACCTCTCCGACCTGGACAGTGATTAGACCATGTAGATGTGATAGGAGTCAGACGGGGACGAGGGCGACCTGTGCCCATATACCACGATGCGACCATGTATGCTGTACCGATCACACGGGATGGACAGGCTGCAGCTGATGGCTTGTTTGTGGCAAAATAGCTCAATGGAGGGAAGGCTGGTTCAGTGTATTTTGGATCACGTGACCGTTGGAGCCCCGCCGCCTCCTTCACAACAATCTCTGTATTGTCGCAACTGAAACGCCTCCCTCTTCTGATCTCCTCTCTCATCTTCTCATCTCTTCATCATCATCACTGCATCAGAATTCCCCCTTCTCCTTATTAACTTGATAAGGTAGTCTGTTCGCCTGACTACCTGACGCACGCCTGGGACGGACCTGTCTGCGAGTACCGCGAACCGATTGAGGATCGTCCCATTGCGCAACCATGGTCTCTCCCTCTCCCCCTCCACAACCCCGACCACCCGTGAAGCGGAAATATGGTCGCCGCGCACAGCTATTCAACGCTAAAGCGGCGGCAACCCCACCAGGTTCGGACACCGATACGGATGGGGACAACAGCCAGGATGCACCACCGCCTGTAACGGCGGGCAATGGGGCGAAGCGGGCGAGGAGGCGCGGCATTGAGGACACGATAACAGATGTCTCACGTCCAGGCCGGCCAAGCTCATCCATACCCGCCGAGACGTCGCGCTCTTTAGGACTGGGGCGCATCAGAACAGAGGGGAGCGGCAGTTCCGCGCCGTCGCCTGGCCAGATGTCTGCACCTGCGTCCCCCGCCGTCGCTTCCCAGCCTCATAATCCGCTCGCACCCGCTTCGCCCTCTCAAAGGAACGGCAGCAGAACGGGGAGTCATCCTCCGCGTCTTAGGCGCAAGATGCTGTCACGCGCCGAGAGCATGCAGTCATCCTCGCAACCCACACTTCCCTGCGCCCCTTCCACGCCCAAGGCACTTCGCACCACCCAGTCCATGCCTGTCACTCCCGGAAGCGCGAAGAGTCATTTGACGGCATTGACCGAGTCCCCCTCCTCGCCAACTGTCGTGGGCAACCTCCTTCCCGTCTCCATGGGCTCGCCAAGCCCTGCGGGCAAGGCGAAACGGACGTACGGGGCAAACAGGAGTTTCTTGTCTGAGCGAGCTGGCGACCTCGAGTCCGCACTGCGAGAGGACGCGCAGCCGTCCTACAGCGAGCTGCGGAAGGCTTATGAGGTCGACACGGGAGATGACGAGACCATCCGCAACCTTACTGAGGAGTTCAACCTCGCCCGGGCGCCTGAACCGATCAACGATATGCGGAGCAAGGGCGAGAACCGGCTCTTCACGGACGACATTGGCGTCCTGCTTCGCGATATCAATGATCCGGGGCAGAGCATTGCCCTGAGGCGATCAAGGTGGGTTGGCGCACAGCGGAAGGGCAGTAGCTGACACCAGTGCTTTGGATGTGCTCCAGAAGATGCAGGAGGGGGAGTGGATGGCCAGACTGCGCGGCCACACTGAAAACGTGTTTGCCGACTTGTGCTCAGCAAGAGGGGACGATCCCCTGCTCTCGGCCGCGTGCCTCCTTTTCGTCGCCATCCTGGCAAAGGACGGCGAGGTCCGGAAGCTGTTGGAAGGGGAGGCGCTCAATGTTGCGGCCGTGCTGAGGAGCCACATTGACCTGACGAACGGCCCACTGGATAAGGGATACAAGGGCAAGGTGTCTCTCTCGGTATGTCATCGCTTGGCCGAGCTGACGGAAGGTCTCGAGACTCCGCTCAATAGCGGCCAAGCTCGAGCGCGGCAGCGGGAGCCGTGGCCTCGCCGCTTTCGTGCTCGCAGAGGCGTATTCTGAATCTGCCGTAACGCCGCAGTTCGAGAATGCTGTCGCGAACTTGGAGCTCGCGGATTCTGTGTTCCGGCAACTGCGGGACGACGTGGATGTCCTGGATGACAGATTGGAGCTGTACCAGAAGGGTATTGTGAGTAGCCCCCTCATTTTCTGATAATTGAACACGCACTGACTCCAGGACCTTGTTCCCAGAGACGGCAGTCTCGATTCTGACGCAATCGAGCACGGTCTGCGAGCATTGGCGCGGATCGCAGCTGCGTCCCACCGGAACCGTGAGCCACTCAGCCCCGACCGGGAGGATGTCAGCGCGTTGCTCCGCTTTGTCGTCGCCATGGTGGCTGTTGCCGTGGACGAGGAGGAAGAAGACGACAGCGTGAAGCGTCAAGGTAAGCCTCAACATCAGGCCACGAAACTGACCGCTAGCCGCCCGGTGTGTCGTCCTCGGCCTGCAGGTTCTCGCTCCCCTCGCCGATCCTGCGCATATGGTGCCAGGAGCCCGTGAAGCGTTCGCCGCTGCCCACAAGCAGGAGGGGACGTTTACCGCTTTTGGGAGGCTTATGCTTCAGCGACATCAGTGGCCTGGACTCTGTAAAGCTACGGAGTCTCGGGAACGGACAGTCTCGCCCGCACCCAGCTCTGGAAGTACAGAGCCCACAGACCCCGAGTCCCCAGAACAGCTCGACGCGACCGAGGTGTTAATCCTCATGTCGCCCATTCTGGACAGTATTCTACCCACTGCCCGTAATGCGGCGATCGACGTTGCGACAACATGTGAGCTTGAGTCTCGACGCAGAGCTAACAGTAGCGGTCTCACCGTGCGGCAAGCGAGCGTGCTTCCCCGGATGTCGCTGCCTCACCTCTGTATCGTTCGCGAGTGTTATCGTCGCCCTGTTCAACGAATACGAAGCCTTGTCCTCGGCTTCCGATGCCGCCCAGGGCATGTCCGACCGCATACCGGTGCTCTCCATGTTCCTCACGGTCCTCCTCACGCGCCTGCTAGTTTCTGCGCCGACGCATGTCCGCCCCCTCATTGAGCGGGAGTTACCAGGCGCGAGTTGGAAGGAGCAGCTGAATGGGCTATATGGGCGATTGGTGCACTTCAGGTCCGTGTATGAGGCTGTGCGGCTGCATCTTGGTGGCCAGGATGATGGGGGAGATACGATGCTCGTCGAGGCTGCAAACCAGTTGCAGCAGCTGATCCGGGCTTCTGGCTTGGGTAAAATGTAGACAGACACTTGAGAGGGGTAAATGTAGACGCTTGAGAGAGTCCATGTAATCTGTACACATGTCCATTTCGACAAAGTTTGTGCAGTAGCACAACAGAGGAGCTTGTTGTTTGGATTGCCAAGGCATTCCCAATGGTTAGTAGCTGAGGGGCGTCGAACAGAAATGCAAGTAGGCCGTCTGGCCAAATGAGAACAGCTTCTGAGCAGTGCATTCATCACTGATACAAATGGATGCGTTGCGCTGGCCCTACGGACACGCGCCAATGCAGTGGTGAGGGGTATACATATGAGAGTGCGGACGATTAGCCGCAGCGGGGACTGCCGCTACGCGACGATAGTGAGTGGCAAGAGGTGACGGCAGACCAAAGAGGATGAGAAAGAACGAACGACCCGGCTCATGCGCGCGCTTAGTTCTTCTTCTCGCCCTCGCCGGACTCGGAGGAGCCGGACTCGGACGAGCCCTCGTTGGAGGCGCCCTCGGCCTTGCGCTTCTCATAGACCTTCTGGAAGAGGCCGAGCGAAGCCTGCTGGGCAGCGTCGATGGCGGCCTTGATGTCCTCGGCCTTGACCGAGGCGTCACCAGCGGCGCCCTTGGCGGAGATCTCACGGAGCTCGGCAAGGAGCTTCTTGACCTTCTCGCGCTCCTCGTTGTCGAGCTGGGCCTCGAACTCGGCCATCGACTTCTCGGTGTCGGCGACGAACGACTCGCCCTTGTTGGCCTCCTCGATGACGTTGCGGCGGGCCTTGTCGGTCTCGGCGTAGCGCTCGGCGTCGGCAACCATGTTCTCGATCTCAGAGTCGGAGAGACCCGACGAAGAGGCGATGGTCATCGACTGCTCGCGGTTGGTGGCCTTGTCGACGGCCGAGACGTTGACGATACCGTCGGCGTCAATGTCGAAGGTGATCTGGATCTGGGGGACACCCTTGGGGGCAGGGGGGAGGCCGGTGAGCTGGAAGTTGCCAAGGAGCTTGTTGTCACGGACAAGCTCACGCTCGCCCTGGTAGACCTTGACCTCAATGGCGGTCTGGCCGTCGGCGGCGGTGGAGAAGGTCTGGGACTTCTTGGTGGGGATGGTGGTGTTACGGTTGATCAGACGGGTGAAGACACCGCCGAGGGTCTCGATACCGAGCGAGAGCGGGGTAACGTCAAGAAGGAGAATGTCGGTGACGTTGCCGGCAAGGACACCAGCCTGAATGGCGGCACCCATGGCGACGGCCTCGTCCGGGTTGACACCCTTGGAGGGCTCACGGCCGAAGAGGGCCTTGGCGGTCTCGACGACCTTGGGCATACGGGTCTGGCCACCGACGAGGAGGACGTCGTTGAGCTCAGCGGGCTTGACGCCGGCGTCGCGCAAGGCCTTCTCACACGGCTCCTTGGTGCGGTTGATGAGGGGCTGGACAATCTGCTCGAGCTTGGCACGGGTGAGGGTAAGGTTGATGTGCTTGGGGCCCTCGGGGGTGGCAGTGATGTAAGGAAGGGAGATGTCGGTCTGGTTGGTCGACGAGAGCTCAATCTTGGCACGCTCGGCGGCCTCACGGATACGCTGGATGGCCATGCGGTCACCCGAGACGTCGACGCCCTCGTTCTTCTTGGCCTCCTCGAGGATGTAGTTGACAAGGGCAATGTCGAAGTCCTCACCACCAAGGTGGGTGTCACCGTTGGTCGACTTGACCTCGAAGACGCCCTTCTGCATCTCAAGGATGGAGATGTCGAAAGTACCACCACCCAGGTCGTAGACGGCAATGGTGGCCGAGTCGGTCTTGTCAAGACCGTAGGCAAGAGCGGCGGCGGTAGGCTCGTTAATCACACGGAGGACCTCGAGACCGGCAATTTGGCCGGCGTCCTTGGTGGCCTGACGCTGCGAGTCGTTAAAGTAGGCGGGGACAGTCACGACGGCGTGCTTGACGGGCTTGCCAAGGTACGAGGCGGCAGTGTCCCTCATCTTGCCGACGACGAAGGCACCGATCTGGGAAGGAGAGTACTTCTCGCCACGGGCCTCAACCCAAGCGTCGCCGTTGTTGTGGGCGACAATCTTGTAGGGCACCTGCTTGATGTCACGCTGAACCTCGGGGTCCGAGAACTTGCGGCCGATCAGACGCTTGGAAGCGAAGATGGTGTTCTCGGCGTTGACAACAGCCTGCCGCCTGGCGGGCTGGCCGACGAGACGCTCGCCATCTGAAAAGTCGTCAGCGTCGAAAAAAATAGGGACCGAAAAAAAAGTGGACTCCGGAGAAAACGACTACTCACCCTTGGTAAAGGCGACAAACGAGGGGGTGGTACGGGCACCCTCAGAGTTCTCGAGCACCTTGGCCTGGCCAGCCTCGAAGATGGACACACACGAGTTGGTGGTACCCAAGTCGATACCGATGACGGGGCCGGTAACCTTCGAGTTGTAGCGCTTGGCGCCGACGAAGGGGGAGGTGCGCTGGGTTGTTAGCGTTGTATGTTGTTTTCGAATCTTGCTCTCCCACTACCACTCCTCAGCGGCAACGGCAATAGTGAAGAGTTACTCTCCAGTCGGCAAAGTTGGGACGAGCGGCGACACTTTGCCGACTGTGGGAGAACTAATCGCCGCTGGGCTGGATGAAGGTGGCAGTGGCAGTGAGGAGCAAGGACGAGGTGGGGAGATGCTCACGGTAGCGGCGCGAACGGCCGAGAATGGGGTTGAGCGGATGGAGCGAGTGATACCGTACATGATGTGGGGTGTGACGGCTTTTTTTTTTAGAGTGTTGATGGGGAAGAAGGAGGAAGTGATGATGAGCTGTGAGTAGTTTGTTTTAAGGAGGGGGGGATAAATGGGAGGGATGGGAGAAATGCCGACATGAGAGATTCTCGTGGCCTCGTGGTTGGCTGACTCGCGACGAGCCAGCCAGCGAGCCAAGGCGACCGAGCTGAGGGGATGAAGAGCGGAGCACCGGTTAGTGGCACTGGGTACGACTATAACAAGTTTCTAATGACATCCTAATAGCCACCCTGGGGTGGATTGGATGGCTAATGCTTGCGCGGCTCTCGCCTACTTTTTTCGACTTTTGAGTGGATTTGACCCGAAAAAATCAACTTTCTGCTGGTAAAATCTAGAAAGAATGGTCCCTGGGTGGGGTGCTTGGGTGGAATTGGTGGGTGATTGCTGGGTGTCTGCTGGGTGGTGGGTACTCCTGGGTGCGTCACTAGCTTTGTGCTTGGCTTCACCATACAAACAGAGGAGGTCCGGCCGGAGAAAGCCCGATAAATTCCGACAACTTTCGTGCCTCGCATCAATGCCACGCGAGAATCAACGGAATTAAAATACATCATGATGAGTCCGAGACCATAGCAATAATTGGCGCAATCTGTTTGGCCGAGACCTCCGAGGAGAGCCCTTTGAGCGCCGTTCCTCCACTCGAGGCGTTCAAGACAACGACAGACAATCTGCTAAGCTGCGAACCAGCCAACCAACTACCCTCCTCCCCTTCTTGCCTCCTTTCGTCACCACCAATTCACCACTCATCACCACCATCTCTTGTCTATAGCCTCAACAAC
Source organism: Cutaneotrichosporon sp. PL3408A (assembly GCA_023629975.1). Classification (NCBI taxonomy): domain Eukaryota; kingdom Fungi; phylum Basidiomycota; class Tremellomycetes; order Trichosporonales; family Trichosporonaceae; genus Cutaneotrichosporon; species Cutaneotrichosporon sp. PL3408A. The sequence goes on along the minus strand of JAMAMB010000010.1, from coordinate 299,539 downwards.
ACCCATCTCAGAAGCCTTCTGAGCTCGTTGGTTGGCATACCCCCCTCGCCCCCTCACCTCCTACCTCCGCTCCTCTCCCCTCGCCCCCCGTCACAAAATGGCCCCACTCCTCCTTACCCACTTCCGAGCCCGGCACCGCTCCGTCCTCACCTCCCTCTTCGCCGCAACCTTCCTCGGCGCAGTGGTCGTCGTCGCCTTCCCCTGCCCAGCCCGCTCGGGGTCCGACATGAGGCCAGTAACTCGCCTCGATGGCGTCGACCCAGACCCAGCAACAGGCAAGGAGGTCGTTGTCATGATGAACAAGCGGGGGAGGAAGCTGTTCATGGAGGAGTAGCGAGCGTGAAAGAGCTCGCGAGCATCGCCCTAGCACATCCTCGTATCTCAGAGACTCCATGAGCATTCCCCGTAGCGGTTCGATCGCCCCCCTCGAGTCGCCCGGCTGCGATCCCGACCCAACGTTCCGCCTCGTTGTCAACGTCAAAAAGGAGAGAAGGCCCTCTCAACGGTTGTAAATTATCCCAAAACAACATGTACGTCTCAGTTGGCACAGTTCTGCCCTCAGCTGACCCCAGAATGACCTCCAGCCACGCTGGACAAATCGACATATCCTGCACGCGCATCGCATAACTACCACTCGGTCAGGCTCGGTGCCACCACTCAAACTCAATATGCATTACATTCATTGTCGGTGTTTGAGCAGGACAGTGAGGCCATTGCAGGGGGGAGCTTGTGGGGACGTCCAGGGCGCTGTGGTCGTCGCTGAGATCGCCGCTGAGGTTGTCGTTGAAGGCATCCGAATTATTTGGTGGATGTTCTGCGTCAGCCAATCCGAAGGCGCTCGTGACGAGAGCGCAGACGCCGTTCGGAATTGGGTCTGCGGGGACTGCGCCTCAGGGCTGCGCTGCCTCCGTGCGTCGTAGGCCGTGATGCCTGATGTGTTCAGCTTTACGGGCGCGCTACGACTGCAGCCGCGGAAGAGAGCGTGTTGCATGCAGCGAGAAGTGGGTTTCGGGGCAACCTGACCGCTGGCCCTGGCTGGAGTTCAGACACGACTTTGCCGAATTGAACTTCCACTTCCGCCCCACTCCCTCCTGCCCCACTCCTGCCTGCACCACTCTCGTCTGCCCCACTCTCAATCAACCAAGTTTGTTGTGAAGCACTTGATTCAAGCTCAAATCAACAGCTCGTCTTCTTGACAGACCGACTAGCTTGCCAATAGATACAGAAGTCAGAGCTGTCTCTAGCAGAGCTGCATCAGTCCGAATGTCCGAATGGCCGTGGGCTTACACGACCCAGCCAGCAATTGCAACGCGTCCGTGCCCAATGCCCGCCCTAAAGTTGGCGCGTTGGCGATGGCATTGAGATGCAATTGAGATGCTCGACCCCAAAGACACCGCAATGCACTCCTATCTCTCCACTTCCTCATCGCAACATTAGCATGCTCGTGCTCCACTCACGCTTCCCGCCAACTCACCAAGACCACTAAACCCACTCGACACGAGATAACATGGCCGAGCAGAACACGGACGCAGGCGCGTCCAACCCACCGGCTTCGCGCTCATCGCCACCCCCCATCGTCCTCGACACGGCAATCTACATCGCAATCCGGATCTTCTACTTCCTCCTCTCGCGTCAATACCTCCTAGCTCACATCTCTCCAACGCTGCGCGACCTGCAAAAGGCCGACGCGCCCCCTCTTCCCGTCACGCGACCAAACCGCCCGCGCTCGGCCAGCGCCATCAGCGCCGCTGGCAGCTCCATCCGCACGGGCCCGCGCACGCCCCAACAGGGATTCGAGCCGCTGCCAGACACGGATCTCGACGAGGACACCTCCCCGGCCTCCAGCTATCCTGGTACCCCCGGGCCGTCTGGGCAGCCCGGTGACCAGTCGCCCTCGGGTCGCGAGCCGCCCATTGAGATGAACCTCCTCGGTGCCAAGCTGCGTGATGCGGAGAGGAGCAGCCCTCGAGTGATTGAACTCACACACCGTGGGGCAATGCCAAGCGCGGTGGGAACGAAGCGCGTGAAACGGGCTGCAAGGGGATTGAGCCGTGTCGCACGGTGAGCGTGTGGGACGGGGAGGTGCTGACGATAGGATTCTCTTCTCGGTGTGCTTCGCGGAAAGTATGACATTGATCACGATCGTCGTTTTCCACGCTGTTGGGCTGCTACATGCCCACGCGCGCCGCGTTAATTTCTCGGTGTCGCTGCACATCCTACTGGCACTCGTCCTACTCGTTGTTCCGCTAGTACAATGTCTGCTGTTCACTTACCGATCGCGGAGGGGTGAGTCGGCTAATAATACGTTTGTGCCAGCTGACAACAGTCGACCCACTGAGCACAAACCCATCACGCGCGTCTACGCTCTCGTTGACCAGCCGGTTGCTAATATCACTAATTCCGTTCTTGGTGTACATCTTCCTCTTCACCCGGATCCCGCCTTACATCACTGCCGTTCACCATCCGTCAGCTCCAACGAAGCTCCCAGTAGACATCGATGCCCAGGGAGGGAACGGTACGATCGACGACGCCGTCGTGCAGTGGTCGAACTCGGGTCCGGAAGGATGGGAGAAGGGAGGCTGGCTTCAGTCAAGCCTGGGGCGCATCGTCGTCCTCGGAATTGTGGTTATTGCCGGGCTGAGTGGAATCGGCGCAGTCGTCACGGCGTGGGATTACCTCGAGCAAGCGGCTGGTACGAAGTGAGCTCTTTCGGCGACTCTGTAAAGTCTCAAATGCTAACTGCCAGGCGTGTTGTGACGGACGCCGATGTACTGACGGCCGAGAGGTCGCTGTATCGGGTGCGGCAGGATGCTCTGGCAAAGCGTGACGAATTGGATCGTATTGCGCGCGCCGCACCGGAGCAGGGATCGAGCGGCTGGATGAGCCGCGTGTTTGGCACAAAAGCTGAGCAGGGTGGGTCTTTGTGTTTTCCCCAACTGAGCTGCTCGTAATCTAGTCAAGCTGACATACAGAAGCGGCTTCTCTGCAGGCAGAGCTGAAAGGCCTCGAACAGATGGAAAGCGATATTTCCCGCTCGCTCTCGACCATGCGTACGCGGCAAAGAGCACAGGGATTCCGCGCAACCCTCAAGGGCACCATCTACAACGTACTAGGATACATCTTCGCCATTTACTGCGTCGCCCGTCTCCTTATGTGCGTAACGTCGCTCTTCGCGCCACTCGCAACGTCAAGCCTGGCCCCCTCTGAACCGGCCAAGGGGAACACTAACGGCGACTGGATCAGCTTCGTGCTCGCTCTTGCTTTGTCCCAACTTCCCGGTGGCAAGGACGTGGATGTGGCGAGCTGGAGCAGGACCATCTCGCTGCTGTTCACTGGCGCTCTTGTCGTATCCTCTCTCGCAATGGTTCTCCGATGGCTGAGTCGCGTTCTGCGGTTGACTTCGAGAACGATCGGGGCCGGCTTCCTCCTCCTCACTTTGGGACAGCTGTTCGCAACATATGTGATCAGCCTGCTCGTCCAGCTCCGCTCCAACCTGCCTCCATCTGCCCCGCATTCGGGCAGCCCTGGAACGACGGACGCGACAAGCACCGTCACCGCGGCAACCCCGGACGGAACAGGAGTTACTGGAGCAGCCACAGTCGCGCTGGGAGCCGTTGCCGCGGCCGCCGCGAGCGCCGATGACAGTCTACTCCGCTCGCTGCCTGATTTCCGGGTCTTCGGGCGCCTCTTCGATGCTATGTTCCTCTTTGCGGCCCTCTCGACGTTCGTGTACCGCTACATTGCGTACAAGGTCAGCGACGACGACGGGGAGCTATACGCGGCTCTAGGACGTGCAGAAGCCCGCCAGTAGCTTGTCAACTCCCCCTTATATATATAGATTATAGACTAGATGTACCGCATGCTAATATTGCGTGGGGAATGAATGTGCCGGGTATTGTTGTGTGAATCTAGATACCGCCGTATGCTGGCTCCTTCCACGCCAAGGGCGTGAGGACATCAGGTGGCGAGTCCTGTGTCGCGTCGTTCGGCTGAGGGACGACCTGCGGCTCGGAGACAATACGTACTCTGTGGTACGGGGAGTGGTGTGGAAGCACCCGGGTCGCCACGCTCGGCGTTGCGTCTTCCTCGCCCTCCGCCTCGCTCCCACTACTTGCCGGAAGCGTTTCCTCGACCTCGCTCGCGCTCGCGCTGAACCCCTCCGTCGCCTCCTCCGTGGCCTCGTCGCCGCCCGACGCGCCATGCGTGTCCGCCCTCCCGATGGGCGGTCTAAGCACCCTGCTCTCCGGCCGGCGTAGCGGTGCCCCCGCGGCAGGCTCGTCTCGCTCAGGTTCCGACGCGGACTCGTCGCGCCGCCGCATCGTGTGCAGGTGGGACGAGCGGGCTAATCTCCGCGGCCGCGCTCCGCCAATAGAGGTTGGCAGCCCGCGAGGCCGGTGGGCATGGAAGTGGTGCGTGGGCGATGTCGCCGGCGCGTCGTCGTCGAAGAGCGCACTGGCCTCAGCCGCGCTGATGGATCTCGTGCCAGGCGTCCGGCGGCGCAGGGACGATAACGGGACTGGAGGACGCCGCTTACTCGTACCGCGCGGCGTGAGGGGCCGCGCGGGACTGGGCGGATCGGCGGGACGGCCGTTGGGTGGACCCACGTCGATAAGCAGCCCGGCCAGCGGCCCCGTCGAGAGGCGCTTCTGTCTCCCCTCGTCGAGCCGAGCTCCCTGTCTCCGCCGTATCGACTCGGCACTCAGCGGTCGGAGCAGGGCGTCGATAGCCTCGCCTCGACTTAACACGCCCAGCACGATAACCGAAACGAGCACGACAAGCTGTGCGAGCGATCGCCGCCGCTCAAACCCGAGCTCGTCAGCGAGTAGCTGGAGCTGTGTTTCCGTGCTGCGCCGTTCGGCGTCCATGGCCACGCGCATACTCTCGATCTGCCCCAGTAGGCGCCCGAGACGGTCTTCCTGACGCATGCGCTCCGCGTCCAGATCAGCGGCGGCCCGCTCCCGCCCGTCGATCCACTTTTGCTCCGCCCGCTCGAGGGCTGCACGGAGTGCTTTGGCCTGTTCGTCAATGTATCGCGCCACGAGGGTCGTGTTGCCCTCCAGCGCGTTGATGCGCCGCGTGATAAATGCGTAGATGGACTCGGACTGGTCGGAACGGACACTGCGCTGTCGCGACGACGTGCCGCTCGCAGGCTGGTCAGTTGCAGACTGGACCGTCTGGGTCAACTCCGCGGGCGTACCAGACGCAGAGCCGTTGACGGATGCGAGTGGGCGATCCGAACTATTGCCAGCCGCAGAAAGCGGCGCGGCAGGTGGCGTCGTCGAGGTCGGGGCACACTCGATGAGCGGCTCCTCGAAGAGATCCTCTGGCTGGCCGGACACCCGTCGCGCCTGCTCCTGGACCAGTCGCTCCAGCTCGCACAGTTCCCTCTGGCGCCGCTCGTCGTCCTCCCTCTCCTTCTGCTCGCGTTCCTCGGCGCGATGCTGCTCCGCAGCCCGCGCCTCCCTCTCCGCCGCGCGCACTTTCTCCTCCTGCGCTCCGCTCGCCTCGGCCGCGCGCCGCTGCTCCATCTTGAACGCCTCCATCTGGTTCATTCCATAAACCTTGAGCTGGGACACGGGGCAGTAATACTCGCTTCCGTAGAAGCTCGGAAAGTCGAGCCGGAGGAAGCGGTGGAAGCTTGTCGGTTCCGGAAGGGCGAACGTCTGCTGTCAGCTGCGGGATGGTAACTAGACTTACTTGGGAGCCGCGAACGTTCTTGCCGACGAACTCGGCGACGGTCTCCCACTCGCCCTCGGCATCGTCGCCGACGCTGACGCGCACGCTGCGCACAATGCCTGAGAAGAACTCCCACACCGCCAGCTCGACCGCCTCGATCCGGATCTCGTCGCACAGCTCCACCACCGCCCAGTGCTCGTCCGCCCGGCACGGCGTCAGCATGTACCTGTCCCGGCTCTTGTGGAGGAGGGAGGACGCATGCTGCGTCAGCGGCGAGGAGGCAAGCACACGCGCACTGCAGTCCGGCGAGGCGTAGTTGTACCGGTGGCCCTTGCCGCCCTTCGGCGCCGGCGACTGGACAGGCGGGGCCGAGGATGTCTCGGCCTCGAGGGAGACATTGGCGACTGGAGACTCGGACGGGCGCGAATCGGAAATGTTGACCGGTGGCGGGTCGGTGGGCTCTGCACGAGGCGAGGGGCTCGCTTCGGCTTCTTTGCGCCGCTTCCAATCTTCGAAGCTCTCAAAGAGACCTTCTTCCTGTAATGGGACGTCGTCCAACACATCCTCAACGGGATCGCGCGCGGGCTCGCGCTCCACCGACACGCCCGCCCACTCCCCCTCGTCCCATGGCGAGCAGTGCGCGACGGCTCTGAGGTGAAGCCACGGATCATTCGCACATGCCGGCTGCGACCACTCTAGTTCGGGAAAGTACGGGCCGGAGCTGGATGTGCCCACGGACGCAACGGCCGCGACGCGCGCGAGCGCGGCCTCATACGCCGAGGCCGAGGCTTCTTCGGGCGCTTGGGCATGGGTTGCCGTGGGTTCGGAGAGAGCCACCGGCGCCGCCGCTAACGCTAGGATCGTGTGGATCAGATAGAGCGGGAGGGTCCTCATGGTTTGAGGGAGTGTGGGGATAGATCGAGAATAGGCATGAATGATGTATTGAAGGTTACAAGCCGGACTGAATGGCATGTGATGGGGAGTCGAGCAGGCCGAGCAGATTGGGTGGCACATGTTGTCATGATGTCGCTGTCAGGCATGTACCCCTGACTTTTCGGCGTGGCCGTGCGTTCGATCCCGGGAATCCCGGCATGCACAACATCGTCCATGACGTCCTGCGCTTGCTTCCATACTCCACGCTTCTAGGTTATGTCTGAATGAATGCATTTGCTGTGTAGCGCCCTATGTCCCATGGGCTAGTGGTACAAAAGTTGAATAAACAATGCTCAGTGTGTCCAAGTGTCCCCAGTCCGTTGTAACCCCCTATCCTCCCATGATACCAATGAGACGGAACTCGTGTGATCCACCGGGATCAGAAGTCTCCAAAAGTACCTCGCAGGTCACTGTGTGCGTGCCAGGCGCGATGTTGGTTACCAACGTCGTAAGGTGGCCAATGTTGCTGCGGTCAGCAATCGGCCTCACTCACCAACCTCGACTTACGCATCGTTACCCCACTTGCCATCGATGACCTTGCCAATGGCTCTCTTGTCGTCGACCCAGCACTTGCACTTGCCGAGTCCCATGTCGTGTGAGAAGAGCGAGTACACTTTGATCACGCCCACACTGGTGCTGATCTCAAACTTGACCTGTGCCCCAACGGTTTTCGAAACGTAGTACGGCTTGTCCCAGTGCTCCGGGTGGACCCAGTAATCCCAGTTCTCCGACCATATCGGGGTCAGGTTGAACTTGGGGTCCTCCGCATGTGTGCTCTTACACGTCGGGTGGAAGGGAGGAACACGATGGGCCAGATCCGCGTTCCAGCCCTCCATACCGTTAATACGCGGCAGCATTCCCAGTTCGACGGGTCGCTGAATCCAGCCGGGCATAATCTTGACAGGCGGGAGGGGTTCTTCTTCCTCTGAAGAGGCTTCCTGGTTGTCTGGCTTCTTGGGGCGTGGAGGCTGGTACAGCCATGATCTTTCCTCCTCGGCCCAGCCTTCTTCCAGATGATCCAGTACAGCCATTGCGTCCTCGCCGTAAAGAGCCTTCACTTGCTGGTCGTAGTTGTCACCCGGGACCTCTTCGCGGACGCCGACGGGCGAGAAACCGGCTCGTGGCGGCATGTACTCGAGGTCGGCGACCAGACCGCACGCAGTGTCGCGGAGAAGGCTGCCGACCATGTACGCCAGGTCGCGGTGTCCCCGCCAGTTGAAGTGCCGCAGGTCGGGCATATCCCATCTGCAGTCAGCGAATGTTGACCGCCTAGCACGGTGCGGACACGTACTCTTCAGAGAAGTAGAGAGGAACGACCTCCGGGAATCGGGCAAAGTGGTTCGCAAGTGGGTGTCGTTGGCTGTAACGTTAGCGGCGAAGCAGGAGCGCGCGTACTTGATAACGGGAACATCTATCGGTCAGTCAAACCAACGATAACGAAGCAACCCTCAACTCTCTACTCACCATAGTATTGGGCAGCGGGTAGATGGAACCGCCCACCACCACCAGACATCTGGCCCATGCTGAACGCCATGGCCTCGGCGAGCATGACCGCTGGCGCATTCTTCATGGACAACACTCCGCGAAGAAGGGCCTCCATGTTATCCAACATCTCTGGCTCAGGCTCATCATTGACGCCGAGCTCGATCACAACAAGATCCGAGTCGTCCGGGATATGCAGGGAGAAGCAGTACGAGAAATATCCGCTTCCCGTGGCGGGCACGGCGCCGTTGACAATCTCTATGTGTCCCGCCAGCGGGAACCACTCCTTGAGCCAGTCGCCAAGTTGGTTCACCCAGATCTCAAACTCCTGCACATGATGGCCTCTTGTTACTGATGTCAGTTAAAGGGTGTAGAGGACCCTACTTACCACTCCCTCCGATGGCGGCCACGGTCACGTTCTCGCCGCGGAGGATTTTATCCACAAACCGTTCGATGCGGTACAATGAGCCTAGTGTTAGCCGGTGCGTCGCGGACAGTGCGCAGCTTGGCAGACGGCAACTACGGGCCTTGACCCGTTCCATGCAGGCCAATCCGGCCACACGATGCGCTCACCCTCGTACCCGCGCGACAGGCGGAGATTGGTTCTGCCATACATGTCCTGGAACATGTCCGGCTCGGCGCACTTGGCCCTCAGCGCGTTAGTGCGTCGCTTGATGGCTCGATTATTCTGTGCCTCCATGTTGTTCGGCCCGATATTTGGGAGCCACTTCTCGAGCTTCATGGTTGTCGGTTCATGGTGGGACGCCGAGAAGAGGAGGACCGCGACGACAACGACGAGGCACAATGCCACGACGAGCCGTCGTGGAGGGGCGAGCATGTGGGCGTGCGGGTTGGATTCGATGGGCGACGGCTAAGGGACCGGGTTCGAGTAAAAAGGAGGGCGGTAGAAGGGGTTGAGACGAAGAAAAGATCAAGAGTTCTAATGTCAAGGAGCGTTGCGTGTAGCTTGTTGTCAACTGGTATGTGCGGTTGCTGGTATGTCCCGTTCGCGACCAGCGGCGGCGGCGAGGGCTGTGCAAGAATAATGAACGTGAAGAATAGAAATAGAAAGAAATGGGATCTCCGAGGTGGTCGGGGGGATCGGGGGGAACAGTTTGTGTGGAATGCTGTCTCAAGACGTGTCCTACAGAGGTCCGAGCGTCCGAGCGTCCGAGCGTCCGAGCAAAGCGGTCAGGTGAGGTCGACCGAGGTCGAGCACTAGCCGTCGAATTCGGATGCCTCGCCGACTTGTCCGGTAAAGTCCCTTCTGTGCGATGCGAGCTTGTCAGCCTTGTGAGGCGTCGAGGGTGCGTGCGTGTGTGTGGGCAGGTGGATGCGTCGGGCGTGATTGTGAACGCGTGAGCCTTGTTCAAAGCTGTCGACACTTGCTCAAATCACTCAATCTTGCGACAGCTAGGCGTCGGTGTGCTCGTTTGTTGTCGCTGTGGCTTGTGGCGTCCAGCACCTGTGCACACAATGGGCAATGTACAATAAGGTAGACGAAGTTGAGGAACAGAGATGGGGAGTCATTAGTACCCAGTTAATCACACCAGCCACTGCTAGCCCACACGAGATGTGGCGTGGAATTGTTGCTGCAGCTGCCTAAACCCATGCGACTACTACCAAGCTCTATGTACATGTTCTAACTGCTTAGTACTACAGGATCCGCAGCGCTATCGCCCTCATATCCCCCTCTCCCAGGTACACCAGGTACTCCAGGCCCCACCAGGTCCCCCCATAATTCCCCATCTTCCCATCTTCAATTCACCCCCACCTCGCGTCTTTCCCTAAGCTCAAGGGCCAGACTCCAAGAGGGCACTTGACTGGAGATGCGCCTGCGTGGGCTGACCCAGAATAAACGCAAGCTCCCTCTCGGCATTCACCTGCCCTACTTTTCTATTAGCCCTGCGTTTCCGCTTCGATCACGTAACCCTAGCCTACCACGCAACACGGATGCAAATGTTCCACCACCTATACATCCATGTTTTTGTATGATGCTCCGAGATCAACGGGAACGTGATGGTGGGCTCCGAGATCAACGGGAACACGATGAAGGGTGTGCTCACAGGTCCATGCTTCTTACGATCGAAATGTTCATGTCGCCATGTGCCAATGGCGATGCATGCGTGGCATTGGGCCCAAGTTTCAGTTCATTTCCCATGTTTCAATTCATACCACTAGTCCACAATTGACGTATGTATGCGATCACCGCGTTTCACCATCCTGCAAACAGCGACCACCGAAGTCGTAGGTTGTCTTGAATCATGATCTAAGCAGTGTCAGCCACGCCTGTAAGCTTGCAAGGCCTCAAACCGAATCCCCGCTGCGATCGCTGCGAGTGGTATTACTACGGACACAAAGCAGCCTCCATGACACCTCTCAGGTGTGGGTTGCCTGGTATGGGTACTGATGGCTAACTTACTAAACCTGTAAGTTTGCGAGGCCTCAAACTGGATCGACCCGTTGCGATCGTGGCGAATGACGCTGGTGGCACCTAGCAGCCTCCATGGCGCGTCTCCTGGTATGGGTGCAGAGGAGATCGAGCTAACTGACATGGCGGCGTTACTCGACGAACAGGCCAGCCTTCCACTGGCGTGCTCTGGTGCGGCCCTGCTCTGGTATGGCCCTATTGCGGGGCCATCCCCTTCTTCAGTGCCTGTGGATGACGTGTGGATCCCGATCGTGCGAAGCGAGACGCGTGCATTGAGGTTTCGCGAGCTAGCGATTTGATTCTTTGTGTGGCCAATTCACCGTTTCGTCAGCCATGCGTTTCCACTCAGCGATGTGCCGCATGCCGCACAGCAATTCCTACAGTGTACGCGATACACATCCGGGCACGGAAGCGTCTAGGTAGCTAGATAAGTAAGAGCTTCTGAAGGTTCGAGGGAGGGTGAGGGGGCAGGGGTAAAGTAGGAATCATCCGCACGTGCTGCTCGCGTGGGTGACCCGCGATACTATCCTGACATGCCTAACGGTAGGAGCTCTTGACACTCGGTTCGAATCCAGGGCGGAGCTTTCGCAAAAGTATTCTCACCCCAACCGCCACGAGCGGGTTTAAATGGGAAAACGCCGGTGGGTGGGTAGTCTATGGTTGGCTTGGTTGGCGACCTCCTCCGAAGGTACAGGGGCTGTTGGGCCATTGGGGGGTCCAGTAAGGGGTCTTGAGCCAACCACCGTGAGGCCGATTGAGCGAGCAACCGACCGACCGTCGAGCCAACCTCGAGCCAAGCTACGAGCTGCACCTCAACTCACCTGCTCCCTCCATACACCTCTCTCTACCCCCCTCTCCCCCCCCCATGTCTCTCCTCCGTCTCCCCCGCGCCGCTCCGGCCCTCCGCCGGTCCTACGCTACCGCAGCCAACGTCTCCGAGGCTGCCGGCGTCAAGGTCCTCGGCGTCGAGAACGGCCTCCGCCCAGCCACCACTTCCGTGTCCGTCATCGTCAAGGCCGGAAGCCGCTACGAGCCCGCGCCCGGTGTCGCCCACGTCCTCAAGAACTTTGCGTTCAAGGTGCGTCGGCGTGCGCATGCGGCGCGCATCACAGGCCGCAGTGGGAATTGGAAAGAGCTGCCGAAAGTGATCCCGGAGCAAATGTCGGAGTGATGGTTGGAAGAGCTGCTGCAGTCAAAACGGCGTGATGCGGGGCATCTGTTGCATTGCAACGCAACGCACTGCTTCATACTGCTTTCATAGCTTCGGCGCTGTGCTTTTGCAGGCTGCGCATTGCAAGCGCATCGAAGCACATGCTTGGCCGGGTTCCGAGTTCGGAGCGTTGAAGCAATGCTGTGATCTGTGACACCGCTAACCCCCAGTCGACTGCTTCGGGTTCGGCGCTCAAGACTGTTCGCGAGACGGAGCTCTACGGTGGTGTTCTCTCTGCGGGTCTCTCGCGCGAGTACCTCTACCTCAACGCCGAGTTCCTCCGCGGCGAAGAGTGAGTGTCGCTGCTGTAACAGTTCATCGGAGGAAACACCTTAACACTGCAGGGGCTACTTCCTTCCTCTCCTCGCGTCAGTCCTCTCGTCGACTCAGTTCTACCCCCACGAGTACACCGAACTCGTCCTCCCCACGGTTCAGGGCGAGACCGAGGCTGCCGCCGCCAACCCCGTCCTCCTTGCGCTCGACGCCGCCAACACCGTCGCCTTCCGCCGCGGTCTCGGTAACTCGATCTTCGCCTCGCCCCACTCGCCCGTGACCCTCGACGCCGTCAAGCAGTACGCCCAGGCCGCGTTCGCAAAGTCGAACATTGCCGTCGTTGGCCAGGGCATCACGACCGAGGCCCTCGCATCTGCCGTCAACTCGGCCTTTGCCGGTGCGGCTGGCAGCGGCTCCGCTGGTGCCCTCCAGACCCCCGCGTCGGTCTACTACGGCGGCGAGGCCCGCATCGCCCTCGACACCCACGCCAACCCCGCCGCCCAGCCCACCCTCGTCATCTCCTACGGCCAGGCCGGCACCACGAGCCCCGAGCTCGCCGTTCTCCCCCACCTCCTCGGCGGCCAGTCCTCGCTCAAGTGGGCTCCTGGTTCGACTCCCCTCGCACAGGCGGCTGCCAAGGTCCCCGGCGCGTCCGTCCACTCGTTCAACGTCTCGTACTCTGACGCTTCGCTCCTGCACATTGTGATCCAGGCGCCCACCTCTGACGGTGTCCGCTCGATTGCTCAGGACGTCGCCTCCGCCATCAAGAGCACTCAGTCGGGCGTCAAGGACGACGAGCTCAAGCGTGCTGTTGCCAAGGCCAAGTTCCACGACGCCACCACCCTCGAGCACTACGCCTCGCTCGTCGACGCCGCTGCTCCCGCCCTCTTCGCTGGCCAGTCTGTCCAGTCGCAGGCCTCCGCTCTCGACGGTCTCTCCGCCTCGGCTGTCTCCAAGGCGGCCAAGGCCCTCTTCGAGGCCAAGCCAACAGTGGTTGCCGTCGGAAACACCCACGTCCTTCCCTACGCGTAAGTTGGCCCTTTGCCTGAATGTACTCTACTAACGCGTCAGTGACGAGATCGGTCTGTAAGGAGGAAAGGCGGTAGATAGAGAGGCCAAAATAGGTTAACAGCCACATCACAACAACATATCCGGTCATGCACTGTCTGGAATGCGGCGGGGAGTGGAGGTGCGGTTTGTGCAGAATGGAGCGCAGCAGAATCCGGCGAAACCGGAAGTGTGCGGACTGACTTTGACCTTTGTGCCTTGGTTCGGCGTCTGCTAAAGCCAACCACTCGGGAGACTCGGAATGGTGATCTCTGACGAGTGGACACCGTGGGAGAGTGCCGTCACGTGGTCTCTCGCCACCGGACATCTGCACTCGGAACAACAACAACTGCATACGAGCACAACACTTGCTAGCTACCACTTCTATCATCCACCACTCCCTCTCCGCGCAATGGCATTGACGAGGGCCGCGCCAGCACGGACACAGACCACAGCAGCGATGGGAGACGAAGGCGTCAAGTGCGATGTACGTCTCAGCCCACTCCCAGCTGATAAAGCAGGGCCACAACCGCCGTGCGGCAAAGTTCCAAGCCGGCCCCACGACAAAGAACGCCGGGAGATGGTTCTACACCTGCCCGCTGAGCCGGGACGATCCGAAGCGGTGCAAGTTCTTCAAATGGGCCGACGAGCTGCCTGAGCAAGGTCCTTCGAGCCCGAGTGGCGCGGGCCAGACGCTCGGCGCCTCGCCCGCCAAAGTGCCCCGGCTGGGTCTTGCGCCGACCACGCCGAGCCGCCTCATGCGCCCCACGGGCTCGGCGCTCGCCACGCCGGCCAAGGCGCACCCGCACACGCCGTCGAAGGCGCCCGACCCGACGCCGACGCACGGGGACGAGGTGATCGAGGTGTCCGACAGCGAGATCGACTGGGAGAGCCTGGATACGGAGGCGATGGAGAAGGACGCGGAGGCGCGCGCGACGCCACACTCGTCCCAGACGGTGCAGGCGCGGCTGGAGGCCGCGTCGCCGCTGAAGCGCAAGCGGAGCGACGAGGAGAGGACGCCGCGGCGGGTAAGTGCCTCAAGGGGCGGAGCTGATCGCAGACGGATGCCGGTGCAAACCCGTTCCTGACGACGCCGTCTGAGCGGACGCCGCAGACCCCGACGTCGCACACGTCGTATTCCCACACTGCGACGCTCAGTCCGTCTGAGGGGCGACTGGGCGGAGACGGGACGAAGCATCCTGCCCTGGGGGGCGTGATGACGAGCTTGGCTGAGGTTGGGGAGCATCTTGCACGACAGGAGCGGCTGGTGCGCGCGGCCGAGAGTATGAAGCGGAGCATGCGGACGACCATCAAGAACCTCCAGGAACGGGTGAAGGCTCTGGAGGCGGAGCTTGCGGCTGAGAAGGCGAAGAAATCTTGAGGCGGCGTACGAGCGGAGTATGCGGCTCAGCGTAAGTTGAGAGGTTGGAGACGAAGACTTCGTAGATGGTTTGCTGTCCACACGGGTTGTAGGTTTAGTCTTGTTCCACTAGTCATGTATCTCTGTGTATACTTGGACACGCTCAGTGCGGTTCATGCAGGACTCATACACTCTACCAAGATCAACTGGGACTCCCGCCTCTCAGCGAATGCCCTTCCACTCGAGCGTCTCGACAAACGACAACACGTCCCTGACAGCCATTTCGAGCTTGCACTGGTCGTGCGTCACCTTGTCTACGCTTGGCTCGTACCCTGGCGGATCGAGCTGCGCGAGGAGTTCGGCAAAGTCTTCGGGCGGTGTCGAGAGCTCCGAGTCAGATCCATCGTCATCGTGGGCGTGGCCGTTCCCATTCACGGTGCGGGACGGCGTGCGCTCGAAACCCTTCGATGGCGGCTTAGCGGCCTTGGACGGCGTCTTCTTCTTCCTCGCATCCTGCGTCTCCTGCTCCTTCTGCGCCTCCTTCATGTCGTCGGCCTTCGTGCGCCACCGGTAGCCGAGGTACTCCGCCAGCTGCGTCAGGGTTTCACCCGTGTTGGCGATCATCCACCGCTCGACGAGGCTGGGTACCTCGTCGCCCTCCAGGCCAAATCCGCGGCCCCAGATGAGCACTCCCCGTGCCCAGAAGGACGGGCGATACCGCTCCTCCTCGATCATCCGTGGCGTGAGAGTGTAGTATACCCTTCCGTCGAGGTCCGTCCCAAGCGGCTCGAAGCGCATGCTCTTCTTCGCAAGCCCGGCGCGGTAGTTGAGCGTGCTCATCCGATTGATGGCGACGTGCTCCCTCTGCTTCTCCTCGAACTGCTGTCAGCGCCGACGTTGCGGTTAACTCACCTTCGCCTGGGCTGCCTTGGTGTCGGCCGCATTCCTGGCCTTCACCCGCGCGGCGTTGAGCTTGGCCTTCTCCGCGTCCCAGCGCTTCCCCTCCTCCTTCTGCTCGGTGCTCATGAGGCGGATAGCGTCGCTGGCCGAGTACATCACCCCGGGGTCCATGTGGAAGCGGACGTCCTGCAGGTTGATGCTGTAGTCGGCGAGGGCGATAAGCATGCGCACAACCTCTGCAGGCTGGGGCAGACGGCTGGCTCCCGCTCGCCCGCGTCGTGAGGGACCGGCAGTGTCCATAGCCCACGCAGGGGCAGGCTCGTCCGCTCCCAGGTCCAGCAGGGCGCGCATCGCCCGCTCGTTCCGCTCTCTAGCCTCCTTCGTCGGGTCGGGGGGTAACTGGAGTCCGAGATTCTCCTGAAGCTCCTTGAAGATGGTCGCGAACCGCGCCAGATCCGCGTACCGGATATCCTCGCGCATCTCCACGATTTCGGGCGCCGCAGCATATCGGTATCCCTCCTGGCCCTGGGACATCAACTCCTCGTCACGCTCAAAGAGGGCCAGGAACGCGTTGGCGATCGTGCGCACAGTGGCCTCGCTGAGGGGGTGGTCAAAGTCGTCCAGGGGTCCCAGCGCGCGGTCTTGGATGCCAAGAACGATGCGGAAGCGGCAGACAAACTCGCGGAGGTACATCCGCTGCTCGGCCTCCTCGCGGCTCATCCGCGTGTCGATGTTGGCCACGGGGGGGGGGTTGACCACGGGCCTAACGAACCGCCGAGGCTCAGGCTTGGGTTTTGGCGCGACCTTCTTCAGCGGCGCTTTCTTGTCCTTGGCCTTGCTGGTCTCTTTCGCTCTTTCCTTCGCCTTGCTCGCTTTGCCCGCCTTCTGTGTCTCCTTCGGTGCCTCCTTCTTCGTGGTCTTAGCCTTTGCCGCCTTGTCCGTCTTCTTAGCCGCCGGTGCCCTCTTCTGCGTTTTCGGCGCGTCGGGGTCGCTCAACTCCCCATCGAACAGATCGGCCATTTCCGCACGCGACGTGCCCGTCGGTTGTGGTCCCTCCGCATTAATCTGCGCGACCAGCTGCAAAGGCGTGATCCCCTTCTCGGTCGCCATCTTCACGACATCCCCGAGAGGCTGGAGGCCCTTCCGGATCCGGCCTGGCGTTAGAGCCGCCCCATCGCCAACTCACAGGTAGAATTTTGGCATTCGTCCAGACAGCACGGGCAGGCGAAGACGTACTCCTTCTCCGCGTCGTGCTTGTCCGCCTCGGACGCTGGGACGTCATGCGCCCGCCCGCGTACGGCAACAGGGTCGACGCCGTACCGCTTGACAAGGTCGCGCTCGCACCATGCGAGGTTGCACGCGCGCGCCGGCGTGCTCTTCGTATACTTCCGCAGCTTGGTGCACCGGAGCACGCGCTCGGGGTCGCACTTGGTGCGGCATCTACAGTTAGAGAGGCGTGAGAGGACGAGGGACACATACTGGTGGCAGTAGGTTCCTTTCTCGGGCTGGTCGTCCTTGGCTTTGCCTTTCGGTGTGGCCTTCGGTGTAGACTTGGGCGTGGACTTGGGCGTGGACTTGGGCTTGTTGGCAGCGCCCTTTGCGGGCTTTGCGGTCTGCGCCTTGGCCTTCTTCTTCGCAGGCCCGTCGGCGGGGAGCGACTTGCGCTTCTTGGAGGACGAGCTGTCCTCGGGCGCCGGGGACAGGCTGGGCGACGGACTCGGCGTGGTCAGCGGGGACGGGGAGGTCGGCGCCGTTGTGGCGACAGTGAGGGCGGGCGCGTCGCTGGCCGCGCTGTGGGAGGCGGTCGTCATGGGCGAGGATGCGGTCATGGATCCTCGCGGATGACAGAGTGGAGTAAACGCGCGATTGCTTGATGGTGGGTGAAGTGGAGCGAGACGCGTCAAGTGCGGATTTTATATGGCGTGTTATTGTTTACGATCGAGCCGAAGTCTCGATTGGCGCGGGACCGACCGAGATCTTTGGCTCCGGCGTTTTCGACAATGTCACCGAGGAAATGGATAATCGATGCAGACAGTCCAAAGGTATTGCTACATGCATGGTATAGGCAATGGTACATGGACACGGCTCACTCAACCCCGCCTCAGCCACTCCAACACACTCCCCTTTCCCGCCTTGCTTGTCCTCTTCAATTTGCCCTTCTTGCGTGGCCTGTCGTTTCGCTCCTGACCCTGGCCCGACCGCTTCTTGGGCGACGGCGTCAGCTCCGCGCTGAACGCGTCGCGGTTCAGACACAGGTCGATGTGCTCGTTGAGATCCGCATTCGAGGTTTCAGGCGGGAGAGGGATGTTGCAGATGGGGCACACGGGTCGGCTTGTCCTTGGGCTGGGATCGAGCTCGAGACTTGGACTCCGCGCTGCCAATGGGAGGCCGTGCGCTTCGTCACCCTCATCATCGAGCCCCGAGATGTCCACGACGTCGAGTGAGCGGGACGAGTTCGCTGAGGACGAAGCGGCTGCGGGCTTGGCCAAAAACTGGGTTAAGCTGAGATTCGGTGCGTCACTTACGTTCCTGATCCCGTGGTCTGGCTCCGTCAGATCTTTGAGGTTGGACAGTCGGATCCCAAGCAACCGAATTCGCAGCGGAAACTCTTTGCGGATGAGGGCGACGGCGATCTGCCGTTAGCTCGCGATATCAACGGCCAGCTAGACGTCGCCCAACCCACAGGTAGGATCTCCTCCTTCGTCGAGATGAACTTTTTGACTGAAAACGCCCGCGATTTGCCTAAGTCAGTTTCAACCGAATCATTCAGGTAGCGCGACTCACTTTCATAGGTGTGGAGCTTGAACTTGACAGTGACCGTCTTGCCGGAGTATTTGAGCGTAGAGAGGTCCTTCTCCAGCTCCTCCGCAATGCTCTCCAGCTCCTGCAGGATATCGTCGTTGCTCGTCTTGTCTCCAAACGTGCTGCACTCAGCTCAGGACGGGATAAGGTCGAGCTCACCGTTCGACGCCAACGCTCTTGCGCTCGCCCCGCTTATGGGGCTCGACCGTATTGTCTGCAATGCCGAGGTACGCTTTACACAAACCCCGGAACCCGAACCAGTGGTTCATGACCAGAAGCTCTGCTCGGCGAGTATAGATGTCGCCACACGTCTGCCGTCAGGCGATTCCCGCAAGCACACGCACCTCGACCCCGAGGCCTTCCAGACATCGTTCCGTCACGCGCCCAAACCCAGGAATTTTGCTGTTGTCAGCTCGGATCTATAACACACATACCGAACGGGTAGGTCACGCATGAACCGGGTGATGGCTGCACGCTCGAAGTCGATCATGAAATGCCCATTGGGCTTGTTCTGGTCAGAGCAGATCTGGAGTCAGCTTGCCAAACTCAACGCCTAGCTAACCTTGGCTAGCATGCGGTTTGGAGCGATACCGGCAGAGATCGTCATGCCAGTATGTTCCTCAACCTGGGCGCGCAGCTTCGTTACGACCTCGTCGGCGGTCATGTCGTGGGTTTTCATGTACGACGTGATGCTGCCATCAGCGGGGTCGCACAGGGAACGTACTTGAGATAGCCCTCATCGAGACCTGCCATCATGAGATCTTCGTCGTACTGGAGTGTCAGGATGAACCATGAGCATAAACCCACCTGCACCAGCACCTCGCGGACTTTGTTGGACGCGGCCGAATACAGATCAAAGTGGAGGTTCGTCCTGTTGTTAGCTTAGCAAGGGTCTGTCCGCTAACAGGATAATGTCGGGACAGAGCTTCTTGGCGATGAACCCCGCCATGCCTGACCGGCAGCCGAATTTACGAGCCTCGTACTGCCGTTAGCTCCTCGGGCTTTCTGTAGCTACCCACAGAGGCTGTAGTCAAGACTCCCTTGCCGACGCCAAAGGCCTTGCCTTCAAGTGACGGATCGCGCTTGACCTCGACAGCCGCATAGAACGCGTCCATGTCCACATGGACGACGTATTGGGACAGATCGCGCGTCGCCTCGACTTCCACGAGCTGGAATTAGCTGGGCCAACGTATGACTCACAATACGGTCCGCGTCGGCCATCAGGCGGTCCATGTCTGACATGGCTACCAGCTCGTCGCGCTACCGTCAGCCATGGTCCAGTCAGTGTCTCACCTTGGCCTGAAACCAGCGGATCTTCTCCGTGAGCTCCTTGTCTTTCCGAACTTGGTTCAAGTAGAATCTTGTGTCAGTTCCGTACGCCCACAAACGCACTTTGAGCCCTTGGAGGCCTCGGCGATAATATGGTTGATCTCTAGAGTGTGAGTGCCGTTCCGATTTACGCCCCTCCACAGCAACGTCACAACGTCGGCGAATGCGCATCGTTGTGATCCTCGAAACTCGCACAGTATCGTTGTCATAACGCCGGTCCTCGACGCAGCTACATACCTGTTTGATCGCGCATCAGCCCTGTGCGTCAGTTAAGACTCGTGTAGTCCTCAGCCGACCCGGCTTCCAAACCGAGTCCTCTCCACTCACCCGCCTTGCCAACACTTGGGCCAGCCAGACTCCGCTCGAACGATCGCAGCTGCTTCTCTGCCGCCTCAGCGGCAGCGACGGCCGCAAGTTCTTCCTCTGTCATCTCCGCCGCCTGTTCAAGCATCTCCTCCGCCATGTGGTCCGCTTTGCGTACGGCCTCCATGTCGGAGTTGCAAGCATCGGCTGTGGCTGTTGCGAAGTAATGTATGAGGAGGGGTTTGTTTTGAAGTTGGGCAACACCGTCAACCGAATTCAACCATTCCAGGCACCGGCTCACCACGTGCCTTTTCACGTGGATTTGCTTCCGCTTCCTCGCCCTGCACTTCGGCGGCTCGGGTCCCGGTTGAATGATGCTCGAATACACGGTCGACCGATCTCATTTGGTGGTTGTTTACATCCAAAGCCCGCTCGCTCAAGGTGCCCCCTGTGCTCGAGACAGCTGCACAGAAGGGCGTATAGCGCAGCATCACAGCGACCGTCTCCTGATTGGCAGCAGTAGCCTCGGCTTGCGGCACAGCTGCTGGGCGGTTCCACAGCTTGCGAACCACCGGTTCCGGGCGTTGGCCACCCACGGGCTGGCAGCTGGCATGTCAAGGAGAGCGTGTGTGGGCTAGGCAGGATGTGCTGCGCACGGCGCGCCGCTCCACATCTCGCCTTCGCCCTGCTCACGAACAGATACAATCATGACAACTGGTGCAGAGGTCTATCATCTGTCACGGGCGTGGGCTGATCGCGAGCGTGCGGCGTGCTGCCCGACGGTTCCCCGGTCGCCGGCCCCCGGTTCCCAGCGCCCATTCATTATGAACAGCCAACACCTGCGATCCGCATCTACTAATGCTTCTAACGCTTCAGAGGGGCTAAGGGCGTACTCGAAGGCACTGGAAGGTGCGTTACGGGCCGAAAGTCAGGCAAGGGAGGACACATGCCGACGCTCTGGACACATGCCTGACGCTCTCTTCTGACACTCTCTTCTGACACTCTCTTCTGACTGGAGATGAGCTACAGGGGCGCCAGGATGCCAGGGTGATACGACTCGGGCGATTAGCGCTGGGTCACTGATTCTCTGACGTTCCGACATCCAGTTTCGGGCGTTGCTAACAGGCAGCATATGTTGCGCAGCCTAGCTGCGCGAAATCGGCTGCTAACGCTCTTTGCGCCCTTGGCTCATGTAAAGCTTGAAGGGCTCGGAAGGAATGGAGGGGGGACTGACGCGATGCGTGCAAGGTGGGGCGTCGGGTGCATCCTAGGTCTGGACGTGGCCATGAAGCGTGGCGTCTCCCGGTCTAACTGCTCATCCCGTCTGAGTAGGTGGACTCTGCTTTCGTGGGGCCGAGCACAGACGCATCCGTTGGATGTGTACGAGCGGTTTGTGGGATGGTATAAGGGACCTGCAATTTCTGCAAGGTTTTGTTCGGATCTGACACGTTGTGTGATCGTTCAACTGAACACATGAGCACAAAGCTCACAGCCACTGACTTTGGGTCCTTTACGTATCGCAAGCGACAACCGACACCCGTTGTTCATCTTGAAACGCATTACCGGCCAAGTGCGATGGCAAAAGTGACAGCATTCCACGCAATATTTGGAGCATTTTTGGAGCAGTATTTTCAAAAGTCGTCAGAAAAGAAGCATGCGGCAAGGATCGGTGCTTCGTGCGCCCGGGCGCCGGATTCTTCGGTATCTAGTCCACCCACCTGAGCATGCCTCACCTCCGAATCTTTCCTCTAGTACCCCTCTTTATGGTGCACAATGCTGGCCCGCTGCACAATGCTGTACAGTAATACGGTGACAATGGTGCACAATGCTGCCCGATTAACCCCCAGACATGCCAAGAAGATCTCACGGGTATGCCCCAGATATCCCAGACATTACCAAGTCTTACCCACCCATCACTCTTCGATGCAACAGTACAGACAGGACAGGTAGGAGAGACAGGACAGAAGCCAGACTCACCAACGCCCCGAGCGCCCTAACGCCGTTTGCTTCTTACTTCGATCGCTACTCGGATCATGCATGACATGACAAGGGCGCTCTCCTTTCGCTTCTTTTTCTTTCCCACTCTTCAACTTTTGCGTCCCTCCTCCCTCAATGGCCTCTCATTCCGCGCCCCACCTGGGTCCACCTGGTTCCCATCTGATCCCATCTGGTCCCACCTGATTCCACCTGAGCGAGCTGGGCGCCGCCATCCCGCACACTAGCTCACCGTCGCACCCTGCGATAACAACGGGGAGGGTAACGGGGAGGGGTCATGGTCTGCGCTCCGCAAATTCGCAAAGGCTATCTGTGCCTTGGAGGGAGAGGGAGCTGGGACGGCTGAAACGGCGATAGCTTAGGTGAGGAGGTAGAGGCGGTTCTGTTCCTATTCGATTGTTCAATTGTTCCATCTCTCCCCCCTCTCTCTCCTACCTTCTACCCTCCTTGTTACTTCACCTCGAACCTTCTTGTCCCTTGGCCACCGGGCGACCCGGCCGCTCGTGCTCAACTCCGTACTGTCCTTGACATCTTTCGCGCCAGACCGGCATGAACCAAATACGAATGCCGATCTTGCCCCTATTCGCCTCAGCTCCGCTCTGCGCTCCGTCGACGCTTGTCGCGTGTCGGATAGTGGCTTGCAAGACACTGACTGTCGGTCTCCTCGTCCATGTTAACGCCTCTTCTACAAATCCGTCTCGAGGCAGTTACAAATGTCGCCCGCCTCAGTACAAATATGACGACCTCTGATCATGTCCACCGTTTCTCTTCGCGCCCAGTGGTGGCAACACTTAAATGAAGCTCACCCCTTCTTCCTTTCCGTCCAAGGTTACGCCCGCGCTTCGTTCACCCCGCCATCCATTGCGTCTTGACGCCCAACCGCACATCCGGTACGGCGACCTTCGACTTCTTCTGCGCGCTCGGTGGCTTGGTGGCTTTCCCTGCTTTGTTCAGCTGCTGCTTCCTGTAGCTTCCTGTACGCGCCAAGACCTCGCAGCAACACGCGTCTTCTGCATCAGAGCAGTTTGAAAGCTGGCACGTGAGACGGCGTGACTCCTTGCCCTGCCACAAGGGGTCTGTTCCTCCCCACTCAAGCCCCTCTCTACATATCAACATGATGCCGACAGGACAATGGTGAGTAATGGAGGGTTGTATCCGTTGTATCCCCTTCCCCCACTCCCTCTCCCTTCTCCTTTCTCCTTTCTTCCGTGACCGCCCTATATGTCTTCCCCAGCGCGCCCAGCGCCCCGACCCCGGCACCGGAACACGGCCACACGGACGTTCGGACCCCGTCCTCCACGCGCCTACCGACAGGCTAGGTCGCCTAAATACCACCTCTTACCATGCGTCCCCCACGCCGACCCCTCGTTGCTCGCCGTTCCGCCCTGCCCGCCAGGGCTTCTCCGCCCGCCCCTCGTCGATGCACCAGCCTCCTCCACTCCTCGCCCCGGCGCTTGATTCCCATCTTCCCATCTTCGATATTGAGAATGGTACCGTGTGAGACGCCATCAATCACTGTTGCCCCTCGACCTCATTGCGCACTGCATAAATGCGCCGCAAGCATAAAGGGCGGCACTGCTTTCCTTTTCCTCCTTGTCCGCATTCACCCAATCCGCCACAAACTCAATTTACCTCCTCCCCAACCGTTGTGCGCAGGATCTTTTGCCTCCCCGCCTGCGCTCCTCGAGCTCACTTTGGCAGTAATTACCAACCTCCCTACGTGTCGCGGGCACAAGACATGTCTCAACTCGGCAGCCTTCATGAGCGTTGGGATATTTACTATCGGTGAGTGTTGCCGCTGGCCACCTCGCCACGTCTTCAATGTACAAAGCCTCACGTTGCTCTGCCGTATCCGTACAGGGAAGCAGTTGCTTCCGAGTGCCGTGCACTGGGCCCTGACACTTCAGTCAATACCTCCTTCACTCGTGTATGCACCACGAGTGCATTTGGACCGATGGCAGTGAGTAGGCCCACTTGCAAGGGCAGCGGGCTCTCGTTCACGCTGCAGTGTGGTACTTCCCCGACCCAGGCCGCCGCTCCGAAACGTTGCACATGTTTGCTCCGTCTCGCTGGGGACCAATCAAGTGAGTAGGTGGTGGCACTCGTGTGTTCTGTTACGCACGCAGGCTATACGGACGGATTGTCCCCTAACCGCAGCGACTTCCGCGTAAGTAAATGCCACGAGCGCGGAACCCATCCGGCGCCTTTCCCGACTAACTCCAGTACTACGATTTCTATTTGGTTCGTCTCGGCCGCACTATGTTACTTACTCTGACCGCAGCCCAACGGCACCATGATTGAACACAGTAAGCCTGGATGCTCCTGGATCTCGCTCACTGACAGTGGCTTGGTATGTGTTCCGTAGTTTTCCGGCATGCTTCTTTGGAATTTGCCAATCAGATCCTAACGTTCCACAGGCGCTACGTGGGCAGTGGCGACATTACTCGGGAATGGTTACAGGATTATGTGGCCTGTATGTTAAACAAAAACGACGGCGCTGACTTTAAATAGACGATCTCAACATGGTCACCGTCGACATGGTCGTCCTCTCGCCCCAGGAAGACGACGGGCAACTCGACAATTGAAACATAATACACAAACTCAGTTCTCGACATGGTCGTCCTCTTACTCCAGGAAGACGGCGGGCAACTCATTAATTGAAACATAATACACGCACTCGAATCACTCACCTACCCGGCAAATGTCACGCCAGTCGAATATACATCTATTCCAGACCATTGCCAGCACGTCCACCTCATCAACGCCCAACATCATAAACGATCTCCACAATACACACGGACATTTCTGCCCTGTAAAAATAGCGCATGCGTCAGCTAGGAGGTACAGTTGTACACGAACCCGACAGATGTAGCATTTTATCCCATCCCCTCGGACGAGCACGTACGAGACCGTAACACTCTTATATTATTCGAAGGCCTACAGCCGACGCCAGCGATGCTGCCAATCCGCATCCGTGGAGGTAAATGGAGAAACGACCCTGGACACAGGAGCGTTAGGGAACGCACGCTCTTGTCTGAGCGATCGAAGGGGTAGCCTGTCAGTTGGACGGCGCACCGCCCTTGCTGATGTACTTGTCAATATACTCGGGCATCTGTTTGAGCTTATTTTGGCTCGAAGTCTCGGGCGTCCCATACGCAATGCGGACTGGTATCAGCGAGCTACGAGACCGACCTGCAGATTCTAGAGCGTCGACGTTCCCATCCTTCCCCTTGGAGGCTCTGGCATTCCGCTCCTTCTCCCCTCGGAGCAAACCTTTTGCTCGCCCTTTTTGCCCCTCCTGATGCTCCCATCCCCCCCAACTCACCACCATTCCCCGTCACAGCACACCACTTCTCCTCCTTCTCTTCCTCCTCCTCCCACACCTGACATACACTTTCATGCACGCGTCGCCTGCTGGCTCCCTAGAGTTCCAGCTCCCTGGGATTTCATTATGCCAGCCATATACTAGCCCAGTCCGACGAGGAACAAAAGCTGAGCATGGGGCATCCACAATCACGTACCTCTCCCCAGCTCCCACATGAGTTGGACTCACCTGGCACGACACCGGCCCAGACCCGTCCCGTCAACTCTGCATCCTCGCAGTCCTTCTTTTCCTCCCCGGGCTCCCCACTCCGCACCTTGGCGCTCGCAGTCAGTATTTTTACCTTGACGAACCCCGTGGTCGCCATTTCCCCCGCATTGGGCTGGCGGCATCCATCCCAGCGGCCGGGCATGACGCTCTCTACGATCTGTCGCGCCGCCTCCCACTTTGCAGCCTTTGCGTCGGCAGAGTCCTCGTCCCATTCCACCACTTCGCCGTGCAGGACTGCGGAGCGGTGGTTCATGGTATGGTGGAACGCACTCAGCGCCAGTACGACGCCGTCGAGGAGAGTGGCTGTGATACAGACCCGGGTCTCGGGGGGGAGGAGCTTCACGAGTCGCGCGCGGTGGTACCCGTGCAGGTAGACTGTGAGGTTGCCGTCGGGTTCCTCGATGATCGCGGACACCATCGGGATGCATTGCTGCTGTCAGAGAGTGGCGGGGAGAGGTTAGGGGTAGAAGTGGGCAAATTAGTGGGTGAGGTGCAGAGACGGGTTAGACGCGTACAGGGTTACCGTCAATGTCCACGAACGCGACGTTGACAAAGTGCGACTCGGCGATGACTGATGTTAGCCACGCGTCAGCTGTGGGCCGGAGGCGTTAGGGGGTGTTGCTACGGAAACCACCTCGTGGTGGATGTCGTGCAGGCCACCGCCGCAGGAGAAAGGAGCAGACTCTGCGAAGCTGAACGAGCTGAACGAGCTGAACGAAGCTAGAGTCGTCTAGTTCTGCCAAGGCTCGGACCCAGCTCGGACCTGCGGTTCAAAGCGGCGGCCGCTGAAAAGACGGAGCCGGCACCACCCGGCGTCCGGCGTTCACCGAGCTAGCGCTCACGACTCACTCTGGCGAATTGTAGCGACATCATACCGCCCCTTCTGCGGCTCGCGAATCACCTCATTCTCTGCCATTAGCTACTTCTCGTACACCTACACACCGTATGTCTTCTTATACACCTTGCCGTTGGCCATCGATCAAGAGTGATATGGTAAATTTGGCGTTGAAGCTTCGATGTAGTGGAAGTCTTGTCATGGGCTTCGGGTCTTTCAGGAAGGACTTTATACCATCTACTTCTTACAAGACACATGACCATGGGCTGCTGCATGACCAAACATCGATCACTGACATCGTACCTACCGTTCATTCGGCAGAGATATCGACTCGCATGCTGTTCGAGTTCGCTCATCCACGCATATCCCCCACGACTCACATCCAGCGGAATCTGCATGGCCAGTGTGGGGCCCAGCAAAATTGGCGGGATAAGCGAAATGTAGTGCTCTATCGGCCGGTCTGCCGACGAGACCCAGCATGCCCAGCACTCGGCCGGTTCACTCACGAGCGTGGCGTTCAATGTCATGTACAGCATGGACAGTGATATCAGCCTGACACGAATGCGGTGGCCAGCTGGGAAGTGCACGGCCACCATGACGCTGACCTCACTGTTTTAGCTCTTATCCGTAGCGGGCTCGAGCAGCATTCCAGGAATAGGTGACAGCTGCGATTCTCTGGTCTATTCGTAGGCCTTCGGAGACTGGCACAGCCGGTTGAGTTTGAACGTTGGATGAGTGGAGGTACACGTGCGAGAAGTGACAAGCCTCAAGTCTCAACCAGTGCGCTCATGGCTGCACTGGTCTCCACCCAACCAACACCGAGTGGCGCCGCCTCAAACAGAAATTGTGGTAAGCATCCGTAGCAAAGCCGTGGCACAGACCTCAACCTTAAAGTATAGCGACGCGACTGCTAAGGCGCATGGGCATGTGCCGGTGTTCTTTTGATCGTAAACCAACCACCAAGCTTTCTGAAATGCGGATGTACACCAACGAGTGGGTGTTCCAATGCGATTGACGAGATGCCACTTCCCCGACGGGCCAAGTGATGACCGTGAAGAAACGTTCCTGTGACGATGATCCACGCTTGTCGCCGATCTCATACTGTTACCGTTGAGCCCCACTGCTGGACAATGGCAGAAGGGAGCTGCGATGTTGCGATTGACCTCCCTTCTGCGATGTTGCGATCGACGACACGCCAATCCCCGACAACTCTCCGACGGGCTAAGTGATGCAAGGTGAAGATACGTGAAGATACGTGAAGATACGTGAAGATACGTTCCTATGTATTCGATCTCATTCTGTTACAGTTGAGGTCCCTCTGCTGGACATGACAGGAGCCAGGGACGGAGTCCAAAGGTCAGAGGGTTAGTCGTGACATGAGTCTGGACCATCCCAGTCCACGAGATATGGGGGCGTTGGTTTCAATTGCTGCTTGTAATAATAATGCTAGTCCATTGGTTGCTAACAGCCTGCCTGGGAGGCACATGAAACGCAATGAGGAGAGCTTAGCTGGTACATGGTACGCTCCAGAGCACAGTGGGAAGTGTGAAAGTAGGGCCTTGGAATACCTCGGACCTGGAGTTTCGAAAACGGTTGAACAGGTCGCCGACCATCTCACGCGTTACACCCCGCCGGCTCGCGCGGGCTAGAGTGAGCGAGAATGCCAAGTCCGGCACCGAGGGCTGACGTCGGTCACCGGGTACTTGGGCATGCAAGGAACATCTACTCAGCACTATACCATACTACATATGGTCATTACCACTAATGGCCGAGTGTTTCGGGCGCGTTGAGGTCATTTTGTGTGGGTATTCCCACCCATGTATTCCCACTCTCCGGCACCTGCGGTAAACTGGCTGGGGCGGCCACGGAGCTACCCGCTACAACTGATGTGCCATCGGTGTGGAAATGAGTTTGCGGGAAAGGGTTGGGAGCTTGGCACAATGGGCAGTTGGGTACGTGATTAGTTTAAGAGGGATTAATACATAGTTTCGCCTGGTAATGTTAAATCGGCGTTTGGTCGACAGTAAGTTAATGGTCAGGGAGTAAACAAATGGGGAGTATTGACTCTGGTTGACCCTGGAGTTGGGGACACTTTAGGACACTGTACCCTGGCTACCTCTCCCCCCATGGCCCATACGCCCATATTCAATGGGCTCCCTTGACAACAGCCTCGCTCGAATAGTGCGCAAAGCAGGTGCCCAAACCACGAGTTGTGCACGGCGTGCGTACAGTGAACGGCCATATTAGGCCATTAGTACAGTCAGCCAGCAGCCAGCTAGCCAGAGGATAGCCTCCCACACCACCCTTGAGTGCGGAGCGTAGCGTACCAGGTCCATTCAGATGGCACAAAGTAGGTAAGCATAGCATCCCCCCCCCGTGTGTCCGACCCACCAACCCAACAACCCAATCAACCATCCGGCGACCGCCGTCCGGCCCCCCGGACCATCCGACCATCCCGAGCTCTTTTCTCCACGGCCTCCACGCACAACACGCTCCCACACACACTCCCACACCGCCAACCGCGGTCCTCAACCGCGGTCCCCGCCCTCTCCCAAAGTCCCAACTCCCTGTGTGTGTGTGGCCATCCCCCCCCCTCCCAATTAGTTCCTTGCTCCCCCTTCTGACCTCGCGATACTCCCTTGCTCCCTGGGTCGCTTCTACTTGCACTAACTCCAGCCATCGGCTTCACTTTACCACCACCCTCTCCTCTCCTCTCATCTCCTCGTGCATCTCATCTCATCTCATCTTTCATCTCACCTATCCCATCTCTCCACCCCTCTCTCCTCCTCGTTT
Source organism: Cutaneotrichosporon sp. PL3408A (assembly GCA_023629975.1). NCBI lineage: Eukaryota > Fungi > Basidiomycota > Tremellomycetes > Trichosporonales > Trichosporonaceae > Cutaneotrichosporon > Cutaneotrichosporon sp. PL3408A. The sequence goes on along the minus strand of JAMAMB010000010.1, from coordinate 270,578 downwards.
TCTTTTCTCTTCTTTATTTCGTCAGCTCGGCAACTGCTCGGACTCGCAAATCCCCTCGCCCCGCTCTGCACATCCCCTCCCCCCCCCAAAGACCGCGCAGGCTCGAAGGGACCGCACATTGCAAGCACGCGCAACTGCCACGTTCCTTGAATCCTTTTGCTTTTTGATCCTTGATCAATCCCTCCCACCCAGCAGACCTGGCAGGCCAGCACGACCGACCGACGGTCACAGTTCAACCAACCCCTTTCGTTCTTTCGCTCTCTCTTTCTCTCTCACACCCGCAAACAACTCAAAGTCACAACGAGACATACCCTACTACTACTACTACTCTTGGCTCCTTACCAACCCTACATACGACGACTGCAACGACTAGTACTATTCAAACTTCTACTGCTACTACCGCTACGTTTTACCTTTTGGAACTCCCCACGCGTCACAGCGCCCAGTGCTACAGTCACATCACAACAATCCACACACACCCTAGTCCCTGTGCGCGTGCACTTTGCTCCCTTTCCAAGCCCCCCTTTGCATTCGTCGTCTGTCCACTCCACACCGGTCCCAACCCCCTCCCGTTGACCGTCCGGTCTCCATATTCCCACTCTCCCACTTTCCAACATCAGCTTTCGTCTCATTCTAGATCGCACTCTCCGACGTCCGTCCTTGAGTGGCCAGTGCGGCTTGTCTTTCGCTCATATTAGCTGCCCTTGGCCCTTCGCTTAAGCAGTTCCCCTCCCCCCCCCCCCCCAGCGCCCTCGGCCACCTGACCAAAAGATCGGAGACAACACTCGTCCTCCTCCGCTAGCAACCCCGCTTCTGGGATCCTCATTCCCCGCCTCTGGACGTAACCCTCAATCTATCCCCAAGCAATGGGAGATAACGCTCGCTACGGCAACCCGGCCGAGTTCGACGTTGATCTGCACTCCATCTATGCCGCGTATCTGTCAGTTTTACCTTGCGGCAAATGATGCGGACCCATGCTGACCCCCACACAGAGGAGACTTTGACTCTCAGAACATCGACTGGTGGGACGCATCATGGGGAGGGTACTTTCGCTCGTTCAACGACTTTCTGGGCTTCGGGTGGGAGGCAATGGGTGCGTCCGGAGTTGTCACGGAGTACTAATCGGGTGCTGACATTTGCGCAGTCGTTGTCGACAGCATCTCGGGTAGGGCGCACGTCGCTGCGCGCAGGGAGCAGATCGCACTATTCGCCCGTATGATCAAAACACGGTAAGCTTCGCGCATCGCCGTCAAGGCAGCCACTGACGCCATCCAGCTTTGGAGAAACACTCGACAAGGAGCCACCGTCCATCTTACCACTCATGCCCGCGCCGGCGCGGTCGCGAACCCTGCACCGTCTCATCAACATCACCGACTTGCAAGGGTACAAGAAGCTCTCGGGGACATTGGCCCCCGCCGAGCTGTCGCACCTGCGAGCCCGAGTACGCGCTGGCGAACCCGAGGTTGTTGCCGCCCTGTTTCATGCCGGTTCACCCGACGACGACTCGGCTGCCGCCGCCGGTGTCCGCACCAATGGACAGGGCTACACGTGGGCGTGCATCAGAACGACGTGGTGGGAGAAGGGAGGACCGCCGCAGGGCTACGTGCCGGGCCATGGGCGTACTGTAATGGCGAAGCCGGGACAGGGAGGCAAGGGGCTCATGCTCGAGGTGGGCCTGGCTGCGCTCCGCTGTGCCAATCTTCGCGCGGTCGTGAGTCCGGGCTGAGAGTTGCGGTGAAACAGGAGCTGACACCTTTGCAGGACGTTTGGCCACCTGTGCCAGACAAGAACTACCGAAAATCGCACTACGTCATGGAGGAGTGGGTCGATAAGGTGAGCTGAGGTCAGTGGCAAGCAGATCGCTGACGAGCGTAGCGTACAAACACTGCCCCACCCAACTTTCCACGCGCGTACGGCTTCGGGCGCAGCCAGTTTACGTCGGAGAAGAGTGTAGAGCGGATCGTGGAGTAAGTCACGCTGTGTGTGACAGCCGCTGACGACACAGAGCATCTTTGGGAGGTCTTGCATCGCACGACGTCGACGGTGGTGCCAACACGCTCATCCTATTGTCTATTGGTGACCCGCAACCCATTCCACTGCCCTCAACCACGTCGTTCCCTCCAAACGTCCTCCACCTGGACGTATTACAGCTCGAGTTTGCGCTTCTGCAGCAGGCCCAGCGCCAGGGCGTTCCTGGTGTTGGAGATCGCAGCCACCCGTTCACGAACCTTCGCCACCTCCTGCACCACTTACAGATCCCGGTCGCACCTCATGCACCACTGGGCAATGCGGGCAATGAAGCATTCTACACCGTCCTGGCGTTCCAGAAGCTCCTGATGCGCGAAACGCGTCTTCCCGACTCGCTGTTCCAGCAGCCGTACGCCCCGACTCCCTACGCGCAGGCAGACTACTTCATGCACCCGGGCATGGGAATGGGTGCGATGGGCACACCGATGGGCGCCCCACCTATGGGCCAGTTCGGCGGGACGCCGTACGGCGCCCCACAATACGCCGGTCTGCCAATGCCGCCACCGATTCGGCCCGACGGACGCAGAGGATCCTCGTCGTCACTAAACCGCATGTCCTTACCGGCACTCGACTTTGAACCGCCTTCTTTTCCAGCGCCGCTCTCCCGCCAGGCAACCGGTGAATCAGGTTACGGGGGAAGCAAGCGGCCGAATACGGTTGCCTTGAGCTCGCCAGTCGAGAGTGATGACACGAAACGTCCACCGAATGGGAAGCTTCCCATGCCCAGAAGCCAGACTGTCTATTGGGACGACGCCGAGTTTTCTGCCAGCGAAGGACGTAGTCGATCCCGGGGGCCGGGTCATAACGGTCCCTCACCAAACCCAGGTCGAGGATCCTCTGCTAACCCTCCGCCCAGCAGCTTGCGACATTCCCAGATTCTGCCTATGCCGGCCGGAATCAGCAGCAACTCCCGAAGCGTCTCCTTCAACGAGGAGCGCAGGCCGGCAACTGTGCACAGCGGGTCAAGCAGTGGCTCGTTTGCCAACTCCCGTTCGAACTCTGGAACAGCGATTGGACCATCAGGTCTTTCGACCTTGGCTACCAACAACGCGTCGGGCAACAGTTCCGGCTCTGGTTCCGCTTCGTCCGGACCCTCCGATGCGAGCCTGCCCAAGCCTGAGGAGGGCAAGATGCGCAAGACGAAGAGCTCGCACAGCGTCAAGCATCTCTCGAGCGCGTTGCAGAAGTTCTGGGTCGACTAGACCATAAATGGACATTAATAAACTCGGCGTCGATACGGTAGCCACGATAGTTCCAGCGGGGCCTGTGACATTCCCTCTCATGACTGCATCCTTTGACGTCTCATGCATCCATAGCATCGCGCACTGCGCGCAACAGAGCTCAGACAGCAGGGGCGCGGTCAGATGAGCTGGACAGGGGGTGTGCACGTGGGGGGCAAGCGAGTTCAAACCTTCTGTTCAGCTTGGGGTTCCGCGTTCCATGCCTGCTCTGACAAGAAGCGTGCCTGGATGTAAACAAAGTCAGCCGCGCTTAGTTTCCCACGGTGGTTGCAGGGTGACAGTGGTTGACTCACCCTGACAAAGTAATGCTCGCGACGCGCGACCTGAAATTCCCAACATCACACTCAATTCCCAACATCACACTCAATTCCCAACATCACACTCAATTCCCAACATCACACTCAATTCCCAACATCACACTCCCCTCATCAACGCTCAATTCAACTGTTGCTATCCTCTCTTCTCTTTCTCCCATCTCTTTGGAGGAATCGAGGTTATCGACAATGCCACCCCGCCGAGGACGCAGCAATGACGGCGCCGTTCGCGGCCCAACATCCGCACTTACATCCTTCCTGGCTGTGAGCCTACACACCCTGTCTCCCAAACGCTGCTCCTTTCTCGCCTGAACCTTCCCTCTTCCCCTTGTTAGGTGTCGTCCAAGTCAGCTAACCCCAGGGTCTTGGCGTCGAGGCGCCAAACGTCAACCCGTACGCGCGCATCGAGAACAACGATGCTGGACCCTCCGTACCTCCTGTTGTTGAGGAAGAGCAGTTTACGCCATCTCCCCGTAAACGCCGCCGCGCGGCAAGCGTGGACTCGGACGACCTCGACGCTGACGACGGTGGAGACGACGCGGATGAGGAGTTGAGTGCTGGACCGAGCCGTGTCAGTGGTAGCGGCACCGCGACACCTACTGGAGTCGGTACCCCAGTGACTCCGAGCGCCTTGAAGGCCGTGGGCGAGTTCATGAATTGCGGAGAGTGTGGACGCAAGTTTCCAGTGGTGAGTGGCTGTGTGAGCTATGTGACAGCTATGAATGGGTGTCTGGTGTGCTTGCTGACGCTTCTCAGACTGTGTATACGAAGGAACACCCACGCAAGCCCTCCACATGGCTCTGCACTCCCTGTTGCAAGCCGCTCGGAATTGACCCCTATTCGAAACCCAAGAAGCCGCGCGCCCGCCCCTCGACAGCGCCGCAGAAGAAAGATGCGCGTAACAAGATTGTGCACTACGAGGTGGTCAAGGGAGCTCCGGAGCTTTCGGACATCTGCATTGGGGTGAGTGCTTGTGATCCGCTTTGGACGACATTGACCCCAGGTCATCGCACAGTACATTGAGGAAGTTGACGCGCTGGGCGAGATTGGAAGCGAGAGAATGGACAAAGTCTGCCAGATTATCTCGAAGAGCCGCCGCCTCACTCCCGAAACTGCGCCCCTGTTCTACTCGGCCCAGCGGAAAGAACTGACCATGTACGACGTTACCAGTAAGTTCTTGTTCGTCCGGCAACGCGCTCACGCAGATCTCGACCACAACGCCTTTGTGACCCTGGGCAGCCTCTGCCCGAATCTTGAAAGGCTGAACTTGCAGTATTGCGGGCAGATGATGACGGATACGCTTGTGCATTGGGCGAAGCAGCTGCGCTGCCTCAAGCGGCTGGAGTTGTTCGGGCCCTTCCTTGTACGGAAGGAGGGCTGGATTGAGTTCTTTTCTGCCCGCGGAAAGCAGCTCGAGGCGGTTGCCATTACCCAGAGCCCGCGTATCGATCTCGAAGTCATGGAAGTGCTGGTTGCCAATTGTCCCAACCTCCGCGTCCTGAAGCTGGGCGAGATCGGGAAGCTCGACGTCGACTTTCTCACCCCCATTGCCAAGCTCACTAAGCTCGAATCCTTGGCCATCACATCGCCAGGGACAGCCCTGAGCGACGATGCGGTCGCCGACCTTATCGCCGCGGTCGGGAAGAACCTCACATCCCTGGAGCTCGACTACAACTCGGAGCTGTCCGACGACATCCTCAAGTCGATTGCGGCGCACTGCCCCAAGCTTACACACCTCAGCCTGGCGCACGTCGACCTGTCAGACGAAGCGGTCGGCGCGTTCTTCCGTGACCTCAAGACCAAGAAGCGCCCAGGCCTCGTCCACATCGACCTGGAGAAAGGCCATGACTTGGGCTCCGCCGCCCTAGAGGCTCTTATCGCCCACTCGGGGTCCACGGTACGCTGGCTCAGCCTCATGGGGTGGCGCAATGTCCCAGCTGAGGCTGTGGAGAAGCTTGCAGTATGCCAGTCGCTCGAATATCTCGACCTCGGCTGGTGTCGCAGAGTTACGGACTTCACTGTTAAAACACTCCTGGAGGGGTGCACTGCGCTCAAATATCTTCGCGTGTGGGGGTGCAACCTCTTAACTGATCGTGTGCCACGTAAGCGGGGCGTCAAGGTCGTTGGGATCGAGACGCACGCGATCTAGCGACCCGTCAGTCGGAGTGCGGGCGGAGAGCGGACAGACGAGGAGTGGGGCAGGGAGGTGGAGTGGACCAGGACACCGGACAGACTCGGCAGCCTTGTCACGAGAGCTGACGGAGGAGAACTCCGATTCTGTTGTTGAGAGATGCCCTGCAGCCTGTATAGCTGTATGACTTGTACATGAGCATCAACGTCTTTGCACTTGTATCCAGGCATGGCATTCGCACGCACGGATCCTGCCGTTGTCAACATGACATGCCACGATTACCTGTGATGACGCGACGAGTGGAGGGAGGCTGGGGCCCCATCGCCACACGCCTCCAATACCCTCTGCCTTTCCGAAGTCCAGCTGAGTTCTCAACTCTACCTCATCTCATTTCTCATGCGCCCAGCGCGACTCCCCTTCGTCTCACTCATCCGCCCCCTCATCGCATCTCGGCCTCTCGCCAAACTCCCTCCCCCATCGGTCCAGCTCACCTTCTCAACATCCACACGCACAATGGCACCCAGCACGAACGAGCAGCATGAACACCTCCTGACCCTCGTGCGACGGATGATCCCGCCCCTTTCCCCAAAGCTGCACAAGGGACAGGCTGGTGAGTGCTGTCGGGACTAATTGCGTCCCAACCTGCCGTTGATACTGATGGCTGATGCTGACGGCAGGCCGAATCGCGGTGCTTGGCGGATCCGGAGACTACACCGGTGCACCGTTCTTCGCAGCTATGGGTGCGATGCGGTTCGGCGCTGATCTCGCACATGTCATCTGCGAGCCAAACGCCGGTATGGTCATCAAGACATAGTGAGTGGGAACTATGGATGGACCACGTCCTCTCATCGGAGCGCTGCTCGCTTCTGCATCTCTCCGGCCCGCTACGCTCAGCACTTACCCAAGCGCGCCCGATCTGATCGTCCACACGGTCCTCGACGAGTCTCGCGCCCAGGCACTCGATTACGCGTGCAACGAGATGGCGAGCGTCCTCGACCGGATGCACGTGCTTGTGGTCGGCCCAGGGCTGGGACGGAGCGAGTTCATGCAGTCGTGTGCGCGCGAGGCGCTCGTGCTCGCCAAGGAGCGTGACATCGGCGTCGTGGTTGATGCCGACGGACTGTGGCTCCTCAACTCCCATCCCGAGCTCGTCCGGGACTGGGAGGGGCCGAAGCGTATCGTCCTCACGCCGAATATCATGGAGTTCAAGCGACTTTGTGAGGCTGTTGTAAGTACCGCATCACGCTCCCTCTGCCATCTCTTGGTCGCCATCTCCTTGCCTGCTCTTTTGCTGACGGCAGGGGGTTCCCACCGACGAACCCGAGACGCGCTGCGCAGAACTAGCGCGCGCCATGGGTGGGGTGACGATCATCCAGAAGGGGAAGGACGACATCATCTCGAACGGCTCACCCCTTCCCTCTTCTCCCCTCAACTCCTCCTCCAAGACGGATATGCTCGTCGACAGCGTACCCGGGGGACTGAAGCGGGTCGGAGGACAAGGCGACATCCTCTCCGGCTCGATCGCTACGCTGCTAGCCTGGGGCCGGGAGTGGGCTCGCGGAGCCTACGCGCACGTCGGGCATGCGCCTGAGAAGGACGACGAGATCGTGCCCCACGTTGCCCTGCTTGCTGCCTACGGTGCGAGCGCGTTCAACCGCACGGTTTCGAGACGAGGGTGGGAGACCAAACGGCGGTCGATGGTCACCCACGACCTTGTCGATCTGGTGGGGCCTGTATATGAGGAGATGTTCGGCAAGTACCAGGAGGTAGAGGAGGGCAAGGGCAAGCTTTGAGCGATACATCTGATATGGAATGAACAGAGGATTTGCAGTTTCTTTCCTGCCCGTTCTCAATCGTCTCCACCCTCATTCTCTCGAACTCACCTTCCCATTACCCAAAGCTCACCGTTCCGATTTGCCAGGTGCTCACGCTTCCTTCTTGGTTTGGCTTCTGGCATCTGTTGCCCCCTTGTGATGAGCAGTGGGAGCACCGTAGAATTTCTAGGAACCGGCTTGTACGTCTCCATCGCTGGCCAGAGTGCCCACACTGTCCGCCGTTTTAGGCGAGGGTCACGATGAAGGGAGAACGTAAAGGGAGGAAAAAAGCTCTTGGCTCCGTGTTGACACTCCCATGACCTCCTCTGGGTAAGCCGTCAGTTTTTTGGCTATATCTAATCATGTCAGGGTGTGGTGAACATCATGGGCCAATAGTTGGAGATGTGAGTGTGGACATTAGCGCTCCACAAATCGCGCAGCCAAGCAGATGTGCCAAGGTGCCACTTACTGCAGTGATCACCAGCCAATGCTGCGCTCCTCCGAGGAGGGATCTTTTCGGTTCCCTCGAGCAGATATGCTCTGAAAGGCGTTACTGCCAGGACGTTTCTATTTCCACAGTTAGTAACTGTAGACAGATTCTGATTGGGCGGAGTGCCAATGTAAGATCAAGGAGCCTCGCAGAAAGTCTACAGTACCTCATCCTGGTTTCCTGGGCGGCCATGTCGTACACTTGCCTCCGGAGAACTGCCACTCTCGACCTGAATTGCTTGGGCTGTGCAAGATGTAGCTTGCCTCGAACAGTATCTGCTGTCAGGAGGCGTAGAAGTAGGCCCAACTGGAGCCACAATCGCCAGACGCCGATGCTTTGTGGAAGCGAACAACGGATGAGCAATTGTGATGTCGAGAGGGAGGAATATTTCGAGCCCCTAGATAGGCTTGGACGCCTCACAGGCATCGTTCCGACTCATATCTCCAGCATTACATACGTTTCCTAGTCAATTGATGGCCCATCAGCTGACCCATGACCTCGCGGCTGTGGCGGTAACCCTGGACGTGCGTCGCGACCACGGCATTAGACGCCGCGGTGGGGCATTGTGTCCAGGCCAAACCATGTCTCCGTGAAGCTGTTTCCTCCGCCGAAAGCGCCTCTTGAAGCAGCTCGGGCAACAACCAGCTCCCTCTCACGGTCTTTGCTGCAACCTAGAGCTGGGCGCGCGGGAAGACGGGAAGTCGATGAGTGGAGGGTACGACGAGGCGGGCATCGCAATCGGCCGCATGCAGGTCGTCTACCCCGCCGCTCCTCCGTCTGCATTCCAGCAACCGACTCTGCAGCTCCCTGCTCACCTGCTTGAATCCCACTGATAAACCATCCAATAAAGTCGGGCTGAATGCAATGACGGAGACCTTGTCGCAGCCGAACAAGACCTAATCATCACTCGTCATGTTCCGCCTACTCGGGTCCGCGGGTGGAGGTTAGTATTCCTCATCGGATGTCTTGGCAAACCGGATGTGCCTCGTGGCCGGGGATGCATGTACCAACAAGAACACCATCTGGTCGCCATGCTCAACTCGCCAACTGTCTGCAGTCGCCGTGAGCGAGTACGCATGGAGGAGCATGCGAGAGGTTGCGAGATGTGACGCACCGCCTCCGTGAAGTGTATCTGGTGATGTGAGCAGCTTGGGGCCTGGAACGAATGATCGACTGACGATCACCGAGAACAGCTGCAGGGAGTCGTCCACTGACGATCGCTGACGATCGCCGAGACCAGCTGCAGCAAGCCAAGGAAGGAAATTCGCTGTTGCTCACCTCATGGAGAGATATAAATACTGAGCAATTCTCGATGGGATGGACGAGCAGGCCCTTCAACTCGCCAGAAAGACAGTCAACAGCTCATGCGCCCCTCTGACCTCATTCTTGCTCTCCTCGCTTCGGCGACGGCAGCTTCGGCCGCCCCCTATGGCACGTTCAATGCCCCCGGGACTCTCACACGCCGCAGGGTTATCAACCCTCGTCGGATCATCACTCCACGGAAATATCTCTTAGGTCGACAGGACACGCCCGCCGACCCCAACGCCGGCACCGGCGGCACTGGCACTGGTGGCACGGACTCTGGCTCGGGTATCGAGCCTACGCCTGGCACCGAGCCTACCCCGGGCGGCGCAGAGCCTACTCCTGGTGGGACAGAGCCTTCACCGAGTGTTACCGACCCTGGCCCAGGCGGCACCGATCCCACTCCCAATCCTACTCCTCCTAATGACCCCGGCTCCAATACCGGGGGCAGTGATCCAAATCCAGCTCTCACCCCTTTCGGTAAATGCAGTGAGCGTTGCGAGAACAAGGGATTCGAAGCCGTCAAAACAGTCTGCGATGATACCACATCCGCAGACTGCCACGCGGCTTGTGTGAGTACAGCAGTGCCGAGTGTGGGCGAGTCGTGACTAGTATTGACAACTCAGTCAAAGTACGGGCAATCTATTTACGACTGCGACGCGTGCATGTTTGAGGAGAATTCTACAGCGGACGAAGCCAGCAAGGCTGAGGTTAGATCATGGTCCGACAAGCTCACGCGGGCTTGCCAGATAACCTCGAGTGCCAACGACTTCGGTGGTTGCGAGACATGCCGCTCGGCCATCAATCCCCTTATGGCAGCCTGTGGAATAGGTGACGAGGAAGTCTGCAGGAGCAAGGGTTGTGTCGTACGTTCAATGTCTGGCATCTCACCAAGAGCCCTCTGACCTCAGCTCCAAGTCGTCGACGACCTCAACAACTGCTATACCTGTCTGCAGGGCAAGCCCGATCTTCAAAGTGAGAAAGACGCAGTTACGATGTGGAAGAATAAAACCGACCACATGTGCGTGACCGACGGGCCGACCGAACCTTGCCAAGCCCAGTGCACAATCGAGCCTGACCTCGCCTCCTTCTGCACTCCCCAGAATGGCCTGTACCCCAGCGACTGCGAGGCCCTGTGCCTCGGCGACTCTCAAGCCTACGGCCCTGCCCAAGACTGTATCAACTGCCGTGAGGCGAACGGTGGCATCCCTTCCAACATCACGGACGCGTGGGCCGCCATGCAGTTCTACTGCGATCCAGCTGGTTGCAACCAGCAGTGCTATGCCGCACTGGACGAGGGAAGCGCCAACTGTGCCGAGCCGAATGACCAGTGCAAGAACTGGTACAACAACGGCGGAAAGAAGAAGCTGGACGATTGCGATAGCTGCATGTCTGGCTCCCAGGCAGACGAATTCTCCAAGAGCTGGACAAAGGACGCATGCCTAGCCGTTAGAGATGCGGGCGAGGGCAGAGTCCTCCCGTGTGCCGCGGAGTGTGCAGCGATCATGGACGCTTGCAGTAACGAGGACGAGTGTAACACTCTGTGCTCGGTGAGTTGTGCCTCCTCTAGGACTCGCTAATCTCAAGAGCGGCAACCTTGACGGGGTGGGCAAATGCAACCAGTGCATCCAGCAAAGCGATCGGGACGCGAATGACAAAGCATGGATGGACCTCCTCACCAACCAGATCTCCGAATTCTGCAAGACGCCGCCTTCGGGAACTCCTGAAAACCCGGAAAACGTCCAGCACTATACGACCACGGTCACCCAGGGCCCCGCGGTGGTCACTGTTGTCGTTAATGGTGGTGGTGGAGGAGGGGGCGGTCGTGGTTTCAACCCCGGTCCTCCTCCTCGTGGAGTTGGTTCCTCTGGTGGCGGAAGTCGTGGTGGCATCTCATCCAACGGCAAGGGCGGTGTATCAATCGGCAGGCCCAGCGCCTCTCGCTCCCTGTCGATGTCGCGCAGGCCCACCTCCTCAGCATCGGGAACCCGGAGCACTGTGAGTTACATAAAGGTAGCCTTGCTAATAGAAGTCGGACGGTACTCTGGCAAGCTCCCACGCCGTGGCGTTTACTGCCCTTGGCTTGGTCCTGGGTATCATTGCCGTCGTCGTCGTCTAAGTCTCGTCCCTCAGCCACAAACGCGTTCCACACCTCTGCCTGATTGAAATAACGCCTGGAACGAGGTACAAAATGAAACCTATTGTGCTGTAGTTGTGGAAAGCCCGTAATGAAGGCAGCTTTTACGTCACTGCTCCCCGCATTGCCGAGCAATGGTTGCTTCGCTTTGAGCTCACCGCACGTCAAACAATTGAAACCGGTTTGTTTCTGACCGAAACGAGAGTTTCGCGGGAGCGCTCGAAAATCGACCCGGTATACTCACGTTTGATTAACGTGGACCCGAACGATCGACAGCGATGGGCCACTGCTCGGTTTCCAGTCAGAAGGGAATCATTTTGCAAACTGCCTCTAGCCAGCTTGGCTCTTCATTTATATACCTTTGGCCCAAGCGATTTCAGCAAACACTGGTCTCCGTGCACCAAAACCGTCGGGGCATAGCTTCATCTTTTGTTTACTTTGTTATGGGTCCGAAACAGTACGGAGGTTACTAAATAACCGGTTTGTGAGCTCAGCCTTAAACTTGGGTCTGCGGGAGACGACACTGGAGCCAAGCTCCCTCAGATAGTAATGGCTGCGATGATCGCAAAGGAGAGGCCAACGGCTGCCGCAACGACGACACCTCCCTTTGAAACGTCTATGGACGGAGCGGACTGTTGTCAATACAGTACTACACATGCTTGACGACCATAAGGTACTCACACTCCGGGAAGTTGGGGATGTTCCCGACCTCGTGGTCGTGCTGCTCGAACCCACGGCACCGGAGGGCCTCCCCGTAAGACCAGTTCCCCCAGTTATAGGAGGCGGCTTGGGCGGGTTTGTAGTAGGAGCTTTGTCGGTGTCTTTGCCATTATTACCGCCGTTGGGGTCGGAGCACCATTTGCGATGCTCGTCGACGTAGCTCTGGACCTGGTCCTTCCTCGAGTCGTCGGTCGGCTTCAAGCAGCTGTTGCACTTGTCAAGCGCATTGAGATCGGCCTCCTGGTTATTGTCAGATCACAGTGTCCTCCATTGCGATCGCTGGAACTCACGCTGCAGAGCTTCTTGCACACTCCACCTCCTGCGCCACACATCTCGTCCGCTTTCTTCAGAATAGCGTCGCACTCGGATGCACACTTAGTCTCGGTTGTGCTGGAACAGAACGCGTTGGCAGCATCACGCCACTTGTCAAGTTCATCCCTCCGACCTGAAGGGAACCCTCCTTCCCAGTCGCACTTCATACACTCATCAAGAGCTCGTTTGTTGTCACCTTGGCACAAAGCCTTCTGGCAGTCCCCTGTAAGGCAGTTCTTGTCTTGAACTTCGAGCATCTGGCCGCAAGCCTGCCCACACGCGGTTCCGCAGTGCCAATTCACAACCTTGTAAGCCCACTCAAACCAGTCGGGCTGCTGTTCGCGATTGTTTTTGGTTGGATCGTTATAACAGCTGTTGCACTCCTCAATAGCGCCCAGCCTTGGACACATAGTCATGCAGTGGAACGGGTTTGTACCGGATGGGCCGCAACTAGGCTCCAACTCGGCCTGGAACCACTTGCAGACAGAGTCGCAGGATGCGGTCGTGGGCGGCACAGGCTTGCACCCCTTCATTTGATCCGCCCACGCCGATACAATTCCCTTGCGCGTCTCTGTCGCCCCAGCTTCGGGGTCGTTCATGCAGGTTGTGCATTCGTTGAGAGGATTTGTGAGTTCCTCCTGAGGCTGTCAGTAGTGAAGTTTGCATTACTTACCTTGCAGCAGCTCTCTATAGGCCCGTCGAGACTGCAGGAGCGGAGGTCGTTAATCGCCTTTTCGCACACTCCGCACTTGCCATAGTCGGGATTGGCTGGCGCTGGCGCCGACTCCGGCTCCGGAGAAGGCTCTGATGAGGGCGTTGTGGTCGTTGTCGTAGTGTCGTCGGCGACCGATATCGAGCTAACTGGGCCGCCCTCTTGATTCTGGCGTGCAATACGGGCCGGGGTTGCGAACGCCGCCGTTGAGACGGCCAGCACGAGGAGGAGCTTGGCGTTGACCATGATGTTGGGAGACGACTTGCCATGACCTCTGGGAGATCAGATGGCCTTATATATGCGCTCAATTCTTCTCCCCACTTTTGCAATGTGCCAACTACTTGAATTCTATCAGCAGAAGAGGCCACGACTGATGCCAAGACGACCATGAGTGCCACATTGAGCCCGTCCCACGAACGATGCCTGTCTGAGCTCCCCGATCTCAAGTGGCTGATAATCGTCCTTTGGCATCCGAATAGGCTGATAGAGTCGCAAACAGGCAGCAGGCATCCCTTGGGCACAGGTTTCAGATTTCTTTTCTTAGGAGATGGGTGAAGTTGGAGTTCGGGTGTCGGTCAAGACACAGGCTAGAGAGCCCGTTGGTCTGGCCTTCTAAGGATACGGCCTCACGATGTTACTGTGAGGCTGTGCAGTTTGCTTAAAGGCCTTTGGTCTGGCCGACGGTTAATCGCTCGCTGCCGAACACCAAGCAACAGATTTCACGGCAGCTGGCGCCACGTTCAAGCAGCTATGTAGTTCTGGGCCCAGCCACTTGTGCACTCTGTTCATCGCTGGCGCACAACGCTTCTCCTCAGTGTAGGTTCTGAAGCCTAGGCGTGTAGTCTCAGCCCATGAATTTTGTCAAATGAGTGATCGCACCGCTTTTCGACTGGAAATGGAAACCGAACATCTCGCGCAAGATTAACGTTCCAGGCACGTGGGTCTGTTGCTTACATGCATGCTGGCGGATCGCCCGACCGGCATGTGCCTGGCGGCTGACATCACTCTTGCAGCTGGTTTTCTCGCTCGAAGTTAGCAGCGGAAACCACGCCTCTGACCCAATGCATGTCTGACGAGGAGAAGGGCTCGTAGCCGTTACTGTAGATGCCCGTGTGGCAGTGTTGAATGAACAGCGCGGCGAGGCTGACGGGGGGTTAAGCGATCTCGGCGAGCGGGATCAGGGCGTGGCGCATAGGGCCCAATGGATCGCGGCGACAACCAGCCGCTATCCGCAGATGACATACCCAGATGACCATACCCAGAGTGCCAATCTCAAGGTTGTGGCTGCTATTCGGGTCGGATGATGGCCAATGAATACGGGGGAGGCGAATCCGAACTGTCAGCCGAAAGTCTTGGCATCTAGTTAGTCACGGGACTGGCACAAGCTCTGAAGATGGACACCGATCGACAAGCGGTCTGCCCAAGCTTCAGTAGCTGGTAGTAGCTCCGTATCTGATCAGAAATGGAAGACCGAGCACAGACGGGATATATGAAGTACGTATGTGGTACCACGCTCGTTGGGCCTTACCAACAAGCAGGTGCAATAGGGCCACTGCCAAAGGGTCAGATGGTGACCGGTGAGGTATGGAGGCGTGCTTCCTCGTAGAGTACAGTCTTCGGGGGCGGTGTAGGATGGCGAGCATGTACATATGAGGCTCTCGTGGAAGTGGCAGCTTTATGTACTGTATCCTCCCTCAAGATGGTCCGAAGGAGTCTCCTAGCGATTTTCACTTTGGTAGATGCCGCCACACCAGTATCCAGGTCTCATCAGCGGCGTCAGGATGCTTCTACTGTTCAGGAGGATCCCGGTCCAGTTAGTGCGACTGTGACTGCTGGCTCTGAGCCCAGCCCCGGCGCTGTCCAGACTCGGTGGCTATATCGTACAATTTGAGTGCGACCACGACCACCGCCGTCTGCGGCGCAAGCGCAGAAAGAACAAGAAGAAAAAGGACGACAAAATGCCCCCTCCTGACCTGGTTCAGCATTCGCCATTTCAGCCCGCACAACACCCTCAGCTGGTCGGGTACATCTATCCGTCTGGGACTTGTGAGGAATCGAGCTTCAGCCCGTATGGAACAAGTCCGCCCCCCAGCTAGCAGATCAGTCCGCCGGTCAGCATGGCGCATACGCTTTCGGGAGGGCCACAGCCCATGCACATGAGTCCTCCACTCTCACCCCCGCCAATGAGCCACTCGCCTGTGCCGATGGGCGGGTATGGCCAGCCGGCGACGTACGGTAGCCACTCGCAGAGTCCCTACGTACGGAACCACCAGAAACAAGGCTGGAACGGCTCCGTGAAGCAGATTAGTTAAAACGTGAGGAGAGATGCGAGGAGAGTCCTGCTTCGAAAGTGTCGGTTGTGTGTCCCTTGTAGCGATGTGGGCGATGCAGCACACGATGCAGCACACGATGCATTACAACGAGAGCACCAGTTGCAGAGCGCCGCAGCGACGCTTAATACATCTCGAGACTCTGGGCGTCAGCGCTGTCGCACCAGCTCTTCGGAGTAGCGACTCACCATGCCGTCGTTAATCTCATAGTCCTGCAGCGTGACGTGGTCCTTGAAAGCCGTGTACCACTTCTTGAGCTGAATCTTGGACGCGTTCGTACCCGTCTGCGCCGCAATCAGCTTCTTGAGGTCGCCAACAGTATCCGTCGGGAGGCACTTGATCCGGACTGCCGTCAGACCACTTCTCATTGTCACGCCCGACTCACCTTTCCGCCCCATCCGGTCATTGGCGATCACCTCAATCATGCGCCCCGGGCGCACCTTGGAGCCCGAGATCTGCTGTGCGGCCGGCTTGTCGTCCTTCTTCTCCTGGCGGTCGGGGTGGCGCATATCGCGCTCGCGCTCACGATCGCTCGCGCGGCGATAATCCCCGTCATCGACGCGGCGGTACTCCTCCCGCCTGTCGCGTTCGTAGTCGCGCTCGCGGCCATAATCGTCCCTCCGCCGATCTCTTCCTTCTCGCCTCTCCCGCTCTCCCGTCTCTCCCCGCTCTCCCCCGCTCTTCTCACCACGCACGCTGAGCCGATCGAGGGGGTCCCCACTGCGCTTGAGACTTCCCATCGCCGGCGCAGCGACATTGCCCATC
Organism: Cutaneotrichosporon sp. PL3408A; assembly: GCA_023629975.1. Taxonomy (NCBI): domain Eukaryota; kingdom Fungi; phylum Basidiomycota; class Tremellomycetes; order Trichosporonales; family Trichosporonaceae; genus Cutaneotrichosporon; species Cutaneotrichosporon sp. PL3408A. The sequence goes on along the minus strand of JAMAMB010000010.1, from coordinate 254,282 downwards.
GTATTCCGCACGCCCTGGTCGCGCGTTCCACCAAAGCGTCGCGGCACCTCGCCACGCTCACGCCGCTGCGCACGCTCCTTGGCCGTCTCCTCCTCCGCTACCTCCTCCCGTCCGCGAGACGGCTGGCCGTAATCCCGCGCGCTGCGCTTGTAGAAGCTCAGTTCCTTTGGTTTCCGCTGCGACCATTGTTTTGGTTTTCCGGCCGGCGGGGATGCCGAGCGGCGTGGGGAGGGGGAGCGCGGCATTGTGGTTGTGGATGGGTTGGTGGATGGGGAAGTGCAGATGTGAAGGCCACAGGGAGTCAATTCGAAGGCAAGTGGTGGTTGAAAGCGGTTGGGTGGCAAATGTACGGGAGGGGTCAGATAAAGTCGATCACGTGCAGCTATGGGACCCTTTACATGGGCGCCGCAGTTTTCTCTGCAAACAATCTGGTTTTCTGTCCTTCGACTTCAACTGCTCCCGTGGTGATCCGTGCTGGAACCATGGCTGTTCCAGCCCAACGCCATGTCCCATGTTGCTGAAACGCATTGTCCTCCAGGTATGCTGCGGTCTCAAACCGACGTTACCCAACGACATTACTCGTCACGCGCTCGGCCCGCTCTAAATGACTACTGGGTATCATGCATTCATGCTCGCACATTCCCACAACAGTATATAACCCAATCGCGCCCAAACCAGAACTGTTTTACTTCTTTCTTGTTCTCTCAGGGGTATATCTAAGTCGTTATGTCTAGCGGCCACGGAAGAGCTCCATGAGCGCCTGCGCACCCGTGATGACATTCTCGTCCATCTCGGCCGTTCCGCGCTTGGTCTCGGGCTCGAGCTCGGTCGAGAATGAGTAGATGCTCCGCCCTTCGGGGGCTAAGCACATCTTGGCGCTGGGATGCGCCGAGGCCGGGGCACTCTTGACGCTGTTGGCCTGCTCGCTCCGCGGGGAGAGAGAGTCGGTCTCAGTGGGCGTCGGAGAACGCGTCTGGCCGGGCACAGGCGAGGTCTGCTCCTGGATGGGAGCCTCTCCGCGCGCACGGTCAAACGAGTCGCGGTGCTTAAGGCTAGGGAGATGGGACCACGATCCGCCGCGGCTGAGCTTGCGCTTCTTTGGCAGGTCGGTGACGGTCGCGAGGGGTGGGAGGCGCCCCGAGTTACGCTGGTGCTCAGGTACTGCAGGCAGTTTTGGTCCTGCGGACGCGCTGCGGGACGGAACGGGGTCCGTAACTGCCCGCGGGTTGTTTGCTAAGTATCGCGCACGCGAGGAGCAGGCTAACACGTCCGAAGAGGAGGCGCGGCCAAAGCTCGAGCGGGGGCGGTGGCCGGCGTTGGGGGGACGACCAAGACCGATCGACGGGAGAGTGGGACGCGGGGCACGCATCTCGAGACTGTGACGAGCGCGCTTGCGAGTGGGGGAGTCGACGTCGACGATCGACTCGTCATCCTCCTCGGGGGGCTCGATCGCATCCGAGGAAAGCTCACTCGGTAACATGTTGATTAAGGCCTCACGGTAACGAGGATCGTTCTTGTGCATTTGCTCAAAGCCTTCAACGTGCGGTCGGGGACGCGGTGTGCGGTGCTTCATGCTCATCTCGCGGTCGGTGCAGACGTCGTCTAACGAGTATCCCCGCCGGACGGGCTTGAGAGCGAACACAGGACCGGTGTGGTGCGAGGGGTAGAGCGGCTTGGGAGCGATCGCAGGCGGAGCCGGGGTAAACGGAGCCTGGCGTGATCCGAGAGGCATGTTGAGCGAGGGCGGAGAGGGGGTGCCGTGAAGACGCGGGGTGGGTGACGAACCCGAGGGCTGCTGCGCAAACCACATGTCGGGAAGAAGACGATCAGACACGATGTCCATGATCACCTGGGTCTGCTCTGGGGTAAACTTGAGCTGGTCACCACGGTTGGCGCGGCTAACGGCCGCGAGAGCGCGCGATGCCGTGTCCGGATTGCTCTCTGCCATTTGAACCAGCGTTTCAGCCTTCTTGAGGTCCTGGCGACGGTTCTGGAACCAGACAGTGAGGTGGCGTGTCGTGCTGAGGAATGGTCAGTGGTGCCACGCGGGAGTGAAAGGGGAGGCTTAAGGGATTGCCCAAAGTAACGCACCATCCGAACCAGCGCGCAAGCTTCTGTCTCTGCCACTTGTGAGGATTGTGAGAAATGCTCCAGAGGATCTCGAGCATGTCGAGCTCGCCGGGCGAGAAGCGGCGGCGGGGCTTGTTCTTGCCGTGGTCCTCGGCGCGGTAGTCCCACGGGTTGCAGGACACGAGAGCACGACGGGTGGAAGTGCTGCTGGGTGTCGGCTCTCCGTTGGCATTGTCGTCGTTGGCGTCTCCTGTAGGCATGTCACCCTGGTTCACAAATGCCTGTGGCAAAGGACCGGGGAAACGAGCAGGTGGGAGGAGCTCGTGGAGGTCGACGGGATGACCGGCTGGGTAAGGGGAGCGGAGGTCGGGAGTCGAGGGCATGTGCGACATGGTGGAAGGGGACGAGTACGACATGGCCATGGAACGTGCGGACGGGGTACTTTGCGGGTGTGCCATGATCATCGAACGGGGTGTCTGGCCCATGTGGTTGCCCATTGACGAGTGGTGGTGGTGGTGGTTGCCATGGTGAGGGGTAGAGTGAAGTGGCGGTGGTGGTGCATGGTGAGAGCTGTGCTGACGGGCGGTGCGTGACTGTGTCGGAGTTGGCATTGGCGCGTACCGTGCCGCGGGAGGCGGCGGCGGCGGCGCGAATACGAGACCTTTGGGGAGAGGGAGTTCACGCGCGTCTGGGTCGACCTTTGTGGCGATCCCTCGCACGGGGGTCACATCGGACTGTTGAGACGCGCCGCCCAGTGGCATGCTCAGGCGACGCGACGACGCGTGCCCTGGGGTGAATGGAGTTGGGAACAGGTTGGGCTTTTGGTCGATTGTGGACAGTGGCTGCCTGTTGCGTGGGGATGGTGTTGGAGCTGATTTATAAGAGAAGATTGTGTCACGGGGGAGGTTTGAAGGGATCTTGTTCTCGTCGTTGTGGTGCCGCCTGGGAGACGCGACGGCTGACATGGGGTTGGAAGTAGAATTTGGAGGAGAGGGGAGAGAGGGGGGGGAGAGTCAGATGAGACGGAGCAATGAACGTATGTACAGTTTATGAAAAAGAGTGTAAAGTGGTTGGCGATGATGATGTGGGGCGATGAGGATGAGGACGAGGAAGTGGAGATGTGATAGAGATGAGGATTGAGATAGATGAGGAGGATGAGAGATGAGAGGAGGAGAGGGAGGGGGGGGAGATGATGAAGAGATGACAGAAAGAGAAAGGGAGAGAGAGGGGGGGGAGGGAGTAAGTTGAGTTGGAGTGAGTGAGTGAGTACGAGTGAGAGTCCTGGGTGATTGGGTGGTGGCCGTGGAGCTGTGTGGGCAGGGGCGCGCGCCAGGGCGACGACGGGCAACGACACAGGGGGTAACAAGATGGACGACGCCGCTGGTTGGGTCATAATCACTATGGACATTGGCTGGACATTGGCAGTGTTTGGGTCAACCTGAGCAAACCTCAGCCAACCTGACCCCCTCCCGACGCCTACATAGATTCCAGGGTTCAACTAAGGGGTATAATAACATCTCCACTTACCTACTCATAGGTCATATTGATTCTTGATTCAGGCCATCAGGTAGTCCTGTAGGTCCTCCGGTCCAGTCAACTCCTCTCATCCCCCGGCTCAGCCCCGGCTTCCACGGCCCACGGACGGTTGCACGGCTGGGGGGATGGCTTCGCACGCGCCTCCCCTTTGTTGGGCCCACCGCCGCGCACCGCCGCGCGCCACGCGTCGCGTAGTTTTGTGTGTAAACCTAAATCAGGGGTACTTTTCGAGTCTCTCTCACTCAGGGTCATACTTGTCAATTCAGGGAACCCTTAATCCCAATGACCCAATGGGCGGTCAGGGAAGAGTTGTCCGTTCTCCGTACTAAACAGCAACAAGCTGTAGCGAACAAGTAATCACAATTTCAATTTCAATTCAAAACCTTGCCGTCGCGTTTTACTCCCTTCTTGTTTAACCTTTAGCGTGGCTCTGTTTTCCCACTTCTGTCATGTTATTAACCTCATCGAGCCCCATCCAGCCCCCAGCTTCCTCGAGATCGTACAGAAGAGATCGATCAGATCCACTTGAAAGCGCGTCGAAAGCGCGTTAACTCACTCTTCCTCGCGTTCCATTCCTCCACACCTAAACACGCAGCCGCCACGACTCGTGTACTGGTGTGCATATGAATGAATACTCCTACGGAACTCTTGTGTATAATGTGACTCAATGTATCTAAACAAGCCTACGTTCCGCCTTGGGAATGCCAGACTCTTTCCTCTCCTTGCCCTCCTCCTTGCCCTCTCCCCTCTCGTCCCCCTTCTCATCCCCCTTGTCATCTCCATCTCCATCGCCATCTCCATCATCGTCATCCTCCGCATACCCTGCGAATGACTCGCCAAGACCCACAACGTCCACTGTGACTCGCCCATCTGGGTCACGACCAAAGGTGGCGCGCAGAGGTCTGTGCATGCGTTAGCACATTGAACAATGCAATTAAAGTGGGAAAAAAAGGGAGACGAAGAAGGCCAAAGCGGTTCGGTATGACCGACCCAGGCCTCCTTCATTCCCCCCGTCAGAACAATGTTGTTGTACGCACTCTTTCACGGTCAACTCGGACTGGCGGTGGAGACCTGTTACGTTAGCTCGGGAACTGTGTAGCATGCATGATGGCAAAACGGGGGTAGCGGTAGTGACTGCGGAGCATGCGGAGGTGTTTCCAGCGGAATCCCAGTCGCGAGTTGTCGCGAGTTGTCGCGAGTCGCACACCCTTCGCACGTCGTTTGACGACGATGATGGGATGTCAAGGGCTCAAGGGCGGAGGGGGGGGGGGGTGGAGGGGGGTCCCGGGCTGAGGAGCAGAGGCAAAGGCAAATGCAAATTCAGGAAACCGGGAACAGGGGCAAAATGGCAAGGAGAGGGTGCCTACAGAAGCCATCCAGGGGCATTCAAGTCCAAACTGGACCCTGAAGCTCTCTTTCTTTTGGGGCTGAGGGCACCCAAGTCAAAAACTCGGACCCTGAATAAACCCTAGCCTGGAACATTGCCTCTCATGTTTGAATCGTGCCTGATGGCGTGCCTGCGCATCCGAGAAACGGTAACGCGACAATGCTATGCACGAGCCAACGACGAGGCGACGACGAGCAAGGACCAAAGCAACACGGAGGATGGAAAACTCACCTTCAATCTCATCAACGCGATCACGCGTCTGATCCAGCATCTCGTCAAAGTCTGGATCCGAGACAACCTCTTGAGCAGCACGAAGAATCATGACACTCTCCGGTCGAACGTCGTGGTATAGCTGGGGGAGTGAGCAAGTAGGCCAGTGGAGCCAGCCAGCTACCGAACTCCTTGCAGCGCACCCGGAAAGGTCGGACACGGAAGTCACGGAAGTCACGGAATGGTACATTCCACCGTGCCGTTCGGTTTTCCGCCCCTGGCAAAAGAGGGCTGGTAGGATAAACTTACGTCAATTGAAATGATCTGGTGCACAATGTCAGCGCCAGAACGCGTTTCACAAACATATCACCAAACCTTACATTGTCGTGGTCGAGCCCATCAAAGAAGTCGGTACGCGTCATGAGCCGCCGGGCGTCGTCATATGTCACCTTGGGTAATTCCACATCCTCGTACAGTTGCTCCTCGGTCAGTTTGGGCAGCGCGACTGGCGGATTGATAGGCAACACGGCCGTCAAGTCGTGCGCCGAAGGCGTGAGGTGGATGCCACCAGCATCCTCTTCCTCCTCAGTCTCCTCGTGTTCAAACTTGACATCGGCCGTGGGGAGAGGCTTGAGATATGGGGCGTGCTGCGCCATATGACGCAGCAGCAGCCATGAGCAGCTCGCCCACCTGCGGACATGGTCAGCAACATGGCAACACACACAGTCGTAATGTTTCACTTTTGCTCGTCCCTGGAGTCAGCATGTCCTCTGCACAATTCCGGGTCGTTCGGCTGGTCCGGACGACCCGGAATCCGGCTGCACGCCCAATGGACGCGTCCGTTCCTCTCACATGACATCGTCATCCATCTCTGGGATTAGGCCGATCCTGCCGTTAGCTGTAACGCTCAAACATCAACGCGTGTGAATCCTCACTTGGAAAGCATCCACCCCTTCTCCATCTGCACCATCCGCTCCGCCTCGTCTGCCGTTAGCACAGCTATCACGAGATGGAGAACTGACCGATCATGTCGGAAGCGAGCGCTACCCGGGAGAGGTACGCCGTACGGCCGCCTACGAGCTCATACACGCGTCTAAGGACCTCGTCGCTCTCAATGGTCACTTCATCCTCTGGCTTGTTCTCAGCCACGTGGAGGTTGTAGCGCCGCATCTGTCGGAGTGCGTCGATTGACTCCTTGGCCGAGAGGTCATAGACTGAGAGGATGCGCATACGCGATCCATTCTTCTTCATCTTGTCCAGAGGCCCTGCAGTCAGCTACATCAGTTCGAGTCGGCCCCCCAGCTCACAATGATCGTCCGAGGTGAAGACCATGGTCATGATACCCTGGTGTTATCGTCCATACAGGGCAGTCAAGCTCACCGCCATAGCCCATGCCTCCGCGCGCTGCTGTAGCTGGTGCACGATCGCGAATCCCTCCTCGTTCTGCGGGAACTGGTGGATGTCTGTCGTTAGCTCAAGTCCCAACGTCGGATCTCACTGGTAAACGCAAGCACCAAAGGACGGCCGTGCTTTCGGAAGTACCGCAGCGCGACCTTCTCGAGCTTGGTCATGGCGCGCTCGACGTCGAGCGACGGGCCCGCGGAACGCGGATCGGCGCGGGAGAACAACGATCCCTGCCAGTCTTCGAAAAAGTCAAAGTCGAGGGCCTTGCCGAGACGGAGGCGGAACACTTCGAGGTCGGGGTGGGCTGGTGTCAGCTAACAGTGGGGTGGCGCCAGCTGACTGTCTCCGTCACTCACCCTCGCAAACGGAGGCACCTTCGGCATGCACAGCCCGCATTGCACTACGTCAGCACTGTCGTAGCTTGGGACATACTCGAGGATCAGAGTGACCTTGCCGGTTCCCTTTGGCCCGATAATCAGATAATACCCTCCAGTCTCCTCGCCGCGGAAGATGGCGTTGACGAGCGGCTGCTCCCGCCTAGTTATGTGCTCCGCCTTTGGCGAGTGCACCGAGCCCAGCTCGAGTGCAGGATCCTGCGGTCAGTTAAAGTCAAGCCGCTTCAGTGCGCAGCGCTTCCTGCCCAAGCCACCTACGTATCCGCCAGCGAACGCCCGCTCCACACGATGCAGCACATGCGCCTTGTACCACTGGAGGTACCCAATACCGCCGCCGAAGACCATGATCAGACCGACAATGGTAGTCAGCGCAGCCTGGAAGCCAGGGCTGTGGGACCACTCCTTCCAGAACGACTGCCTTTCCTGCTTCCGCCCGTCCTCATGGTCCTTCATCATCTGTCCAAAGTCGTCGTTGGGACCGACTGGGGGCTGCGGCATCGGGTCGTTCGGCCACTTTGGGACATTGTATCGCACCGCCGAGGAGTGGAGGTATCGATCCATCGCGGCCGTTGGAGTCACCGTCGGCCGGATGCGAGCAGAAGGCCGGAGGGGGCGCGCGAGGCGCAGGGCGCCCAGCTTGGCAGTACTGGAGTTAGTTGCTTTCCATTGTCAACAAACATGTCCTGCAACATGTCCGAGCGTACCGAGACACCACTCCCTGGGGAGGCCGGATCATCGTCTTTTGTGGTGTGACGGATGGAGGAGGAAAAAGTTGGGAAATGTCGGTTTAATGGCCCTGCGATGTCGAGTGGTCCTGCATGCTGTGTAGGAACGGACCTGGGGGACAAACTGGGGTGGTGGAGGACAGGTAGGACAGGCGGGATGTCATGCGATCACGATCACGCCGCGACTCTTCGCTTCTGCGCCTGCTCGTAAGCGGCGGCTGCTCCTGCCAAGCAGTCATTTTCTCCGGGGCCCCAATTTACAGGTTATGTAATAGTCCACGTGGGAAAATGGGCGCGGCTGCCTTCTTTTGGGAAGGCGAGAGGCGCTCGCCCTGGATTTGCCAGTTGACAAACATTGCATTCCATTCCACCTCCGACTTGAACATCAACATCATCCTATCCACATCTCCACCTCTCTTGCTTACCCACAGCTAGCCTCTGGCAGAACAATCTGCACTCAAGCACTCAAACACCCCGGGGCCCATGGCCAGCAGCCTCACGCCCTCATCCTCGTCCAACTCGTTAACCCGCTCACCCTCGTCTCCATCCCTCGCCCACGCAGTGGGCCTCCCACCGCCCCTCCCCGAGTCTGACATCCTCCCGCCCTGGGAAGCAGACTCCCAACACCACTCATTCTTCTACACCCACCCACCGCGGTACACCTACTCGGGGGAGGTCGAGTCTGTCTCCTCCGCCCGCTCCTCCCTGTCCCATAGCACAGAAGGCAAGATGGAGCCCGCGCCGTCCACGCCACGGCGGAAGGTCGTCAATTCGATGGAGGCGCCAACCCCCCGATCGCGAAAACGCTCAACAGTGCAGGAGCGGCTCAATGCTGCAGCTGCACCTACCAAGATCCCCCGCATGTCCTCCATCCCCTCGACCCCAACAGCACAAACACAAGCACAGATGCCCATTTCAATTCCCTCGACGCCTGGACCCAGTGGCGAACTGAGCAAGAAGACCAGCGATAAGGTTGTTGTGTGTATGCGGATTAAGCCTACCACCTCGCGGTTCTCGCAGTCCGCATACCAGGTCACCCCATTCAGCCTCACATTGAGCGATACCCACCCATCCGTGCTACGGCGTGGTGGTAAAGCCGGGCGAGAGGCTGAGTATACATACAACTTTGGTAAGGACGGGATCCTGGACGCAACTGACTCCAGATACACTAGTCCAGTATCCCACGCGAACGCCGGAGCTCTATGTGGAAAAGGTTGCCCCGCTCGTTGACAAGGCTATGAACGGGTTCAACAGTACCGTGTTTGCTTACGGCCAAACAGGAAGTGGTAAATCCCACACAATGGTGTGTAGCCCAACGGCCGTGGTTACTGGGTGCTGACCGACAGTCGGGTACACGGCAGGAGCTGGGTATTATTCCCTGCGCCGTCGATGGGATCTTTGACGCCATTACGGCCGTGAGTTGCTGTCGCAGTTCGAAAACCGGATGAGCTAACAAATAGGACCCAGATCGCGCATTCCTCCTTCGTGTGTCATATCTCGAGATCTACAACGAGTCTATTCGGGACCTGCTCGGCCGCAATGACGACACTAAACCGACTATCAAGTCCAGCAAGGTGAGAAGCCAACGAGGAAGCGTAGCTGACAGCAGGGCAAGGTCTTTGTTGACCCACTTACCGAGGAGATCGTGTCGACCCCCGAGGATGTCGTCGAACTCCTATCGCGCGGTAACAGTAACCGCAAGACCGGCGCCACTGACTGGGTGAGCACCGCTGTCTTCTGTTCCCCAAAGCTGTCCTAACATTACAGAACGAGCGCTCGTCACGCTCACACGCGGTGTTCACCATTGTCATTGAGTCTCGCCCACGAGACAGCGACGGCAATGACGAGATCCGCGTTTCCCGTTTGACACTCATCGACCTCGCCGGATCCGAGAAGGCGGTTTCCGACGTCGAGCGGCGCGGTGAGGGCAAGCACATCAACCAGAGGTGAGCTGTTGAGCATCCGTAAATAGCTGACGACAGTCTCCTTGCCCTGCGTGAGGTCGTTCACAAGTTGACCGAGACGGGCAAGCGCGGCCACATCCCCTACCGCAACTCGAAGCTCACTCATCTCCTTGAGAGCGTACTTGGTGGCGATTCGAACATTTGCGTCATCTGCACAATGTCTGCCGAAGAGGACCACTGCCCGGAGACTCTGGAGACTCTAAAGTTTGCTGGCCGCTGCTCGCAGGTCGAGACCAAGGCGCGGAAGAACATCGTAAGCTGCACTTGCCTCCTCAGCAGCTGACTTCAGCTCCATTCCTCCGATCTGGCTGTTATCCGTGCCAAGGACCGAGAGATTGCTGAACTCAAGAAGCAGCTCGAGAATATCGCCGCGCGTCCGCCAGAGGCACCGACAGCTGCGGAGCAGATGACCGAACTCGCGGATACCGTTGCATCCATGGAAGCGCGCAAGGCTAAGCTCGCAGAGCAGTTGTCCAAGCTGAATGGCGAAATCCTTACATCGGAACTACCCCGCTCCCAGATGGGATTACCGCTTGAGCCAGGCCGGAAGCGCCGTCCACGCATCAGCGACTTCTCCTCACTCGCCGCTGGCGGAGGTATGGGTCTGGGACTGGGAACACCGAGCGCTACGCCGAAGAAGATGGTCGACCGCCGCGCCGTTAGCACAATGGTGCGCTTAACAGAGGACTTCTTCAACGATACCTGCGATACCAGTTTCTCTGAGAGCACTATCGAAAGACTGGAGCCTGCAAATGTGAGCAAGGATACCTCCACACATGCTAACCCAACAGCCGTTCAGCCACGACATCACAGTCGCGTCTTTGCGCCGCACGATCGCGGCTCGCGACGAGGACTTAGCTCAGCAGACTGAAAGGCTGAATGAGGCGCTAGCTGAAGCGGGCGAACTTGACAAGCTCAAGGCTGAGCTCGTAACAGCGAAGACGGATCTCGGCCAAGCCACCTCCGATTACACGAAGAAACTGGCCGACGCGCAGGAGAAGTTCGACTTGACCCAGGCGGAACTGGAGAAGGCAGTGGCTGAGAAGTCATCGCGCGTCGACGAACTCGAGGCGAGCATGGCAGAACTGCGCGCATCGCATGACAAGCTCTCCCAGGAATCCAAGGACGAGCTCGCGAAAGTGAAGGCCGAACTCGAGGAAGCAGCAAAGGACCGCGACGCCCGGATCCGGGACATCGAGGACCTGAAGGCGTCTCACACTTCCCAGATTGCGCAGATCAATGCCGCGATCAAGGGCCTGAGAGCGCAGAGCGACGAGAACGCGGCCAAGGCGACCGCCCTTGAGGCTGCGCGTGCAGAGCTCGCCAAGTCCCTAGCCGCTGTTGAGGAGGAGCGCGAAACTGCCCTCGCCAAAGGCGCTTCCGCCACGCGGGATGCCGAGGCGGCTAAGAGTGACCTCGAGGCATTCCAGGCATCCGCGAAGGGCCGGGAATCAGAGGCCATGGCGACCTTCAAGACCGAGCTGGATAAGGAGCGCGACTTGCGTGCCAAGGCCGAGTCGGCGCTGGAAGAGACCACTAAGGAGGCAGCTGCCAACGTTGTTTCTAGCGGGGAGGAGAGGGATCGGCTCGCCAAGTTCCTCGAGGAGGCGAATGAGAAACTCGCCGCGGCTGAGAAGGACAAGGCGGACGCTGTGCGGCGTCTCGACGAGGCGGCATCAGCACACGAAGCGAGCAAGAAGGACGCGATGGCTGCGGCGGAGGCTGCGGGCCGTAAGGCTGACGAGCTCAGCAGCAAGATCGCTGCCCTTACGACTGAGAGTGACGCTCAGCGCAGCGCCGGGGAGGAAGCTGCGGCCCAACTCGCCCAGGTCAGGAAGGAGCTCGAGGAGAATTGCTACTCGCATGAGGAGACCACGCGCGAACTGGCTGCAGCGAGGGCGGAACTCGAGACCAAGGCCGCGTCCCTTGCTGAGGCCAGTGGAACGGTGGACGCGCTGCGCGCCGAGGTGGCCGGCAAGACCGAGTCGCTGGAGGAGGCCGTGCGGGCGCGCGACGAGGTCAAGGCCGCGCTGGGGAAGGCTGTCGAGGCGAGCGAGGAGGCGGGCGCCGAACTCAAGGTTGTGCAGGAGCAGCTCGCGGAGAAGACGGCTGCGCATGTTCTGGCCGAGGAGGCGCTCGGTACGGTCAAGACCGAACTGGCGGGTAGGGAGACCGAGCTGGAGGGCAGGGCGGCCGAACTCGCCACGAAGAACACCGAACTCGCCACGAAGGACACCGAACTGGCCAACAAGGAGACTGCCCTCGCGGAGGCCAAGACCGAGATTGGCACGCTGTCGGACCGGCTCGAGTCGAAGGCCAAGGAGCATGCCGAAGCGACGGATCAGCTTGAGAATATCAAGACGTACCTTGCGGCGAAGGGCACGGAACTCGCCGAGGCCAAGACTGAGATCGACTCGCTCTCCGAGAAGCTCAAGTCCAAGGGCAAGGAACACGCCGACGTCACGGGCCAGCTCGCGGCTGCCAAGACCGAGCTCGAGTCCCGGTCAGCGTCCCTTGCGTCCGCGACCGCCGAGATCGACTCCCTCCGCGCGGGAGCTAGCGTGGCCGACTCGATCCGCGCCGAGCTCGACGACCACCGCAAGCAGCTCGAGACGGAGAAGGCCGAGCGTGCCAAGGTTGCCGAGGCGCACGCGGCAGCCTCTGCACGTGGGGACTCGCTCGCAACCGAGGTGGAGACGGCCAAGACGGCTCTTTCCGCTGAGAAGGAAGCCCACGAGGCCACGACATCAAAGCTCGCCAGCAGCAACGCGCGGATCGCGGCACTCGAGGCCGAGCTGGAGGCAGCACGGAAGGAACGGAAGGACCTGTCGAGCGAGCTCAAGGCGGCGGGTGCTGGTCAGGCCGAGCTACAGGAGAAGCTCGTGACGGCCGAGAAGGATCGGGATGATCTGAAGGGCCGCCTCGACTTGGCGGGCGCTGGCCACACAGAGCTCCAGGATAAGCTGGTCAATGCCGAGAGGGAGCGTGACGATCTCCGGAATCAACTCGACTCCGCGCAGGACTCGAGCCGTTCCGCGGCTGAGAGTCACCGCGCCGAGCTGGACAAGCTCACCGCCGAAATCGAGGCCCACAAGAAGGAGTCTGCCCGCGAACGGGGTGAGATCAAGGATGAGCTGGCGCGCGCGTTCGCAGACGCAGCGGAGCAGGAGAAGGCTGCCGCAGACGCCAGGACTAAGGCCGACCAGGCCCGAGCCGATCTGGAGGAAAAGCTCGCAGCCGCGGAACGGGACCGGGACGATTTCGAGAGCCGTCTCGACTCGGCGACTTCGCGGCGCGCCGAGCTCCAGGCCAAGCTGGCCACTGCGGAGCAGGACCGCGACCAGCTCCAGGTCCAGCTCGCGTCCGCGAATGGGTCAAGCCGTTCTGCTGCCGAGACTCACCGCGCCGAACTAGACAGGCTGGCCGCAGAAGTGAAGACGCACAAGAAGGCCGCTGCGGACGCGGACGTCAACCTGGCCATCGTCAAGGCCGATGCTGCGCGCAGGGAGAGCCAGTTGAACGACGAGCTCGCCCGTGCCCTCTCAGACGCGGCGGAGAAGGAAAAGACCGCCAACGACGAGAAAGCCAAGGCGGACAAGGCGCGCAAGGACCTCGAGGAGGTCAAGCGCCGCATTGCCGGCCGATCGTCAGACATCGAGGCTGCCAACGAGAAGGCTGCCGCGGCCACGAAGGCCCTGGACGCGGAGCGCAACCGCCGGCTCAAGGGCCTTGATGCGGCGGTAGAGCAGAATACCACGCTGTTGAAAGAGCTCACACTCGCGAAGAGCGAGTACGCGGCCATGCGGGCGCGGTGCGACCGCCTCGCGTCGGAACTCGTCGAGTCGCAGCGCCGCCCGGCCCAGCGCACCGTCTTCAGACACGGCCTCTCCGGCTCGGCGTCTGTGCCGAGCCTCCTCTCCGCGGCTGGCGCGCAGGCCCTGCGTGGCGCCGGTGTCGCCCCGGATATGGAGGGATGGCGCCGGTCGCATGCGTCGGAGGAGATCGGGCGGCTCGACAAGGTCGTCGAAGCGCAGAGGGGCGTCATCGAGGAACAGCGCGTCAAGATAGCCTTCTGGGCCGACGAGCTGGACAAGCAGCGCGACATCGTCCGCCTCCTCACCGCAGACCTCGAGAACTGCACCTGCACCGGGCGCGAGACGGCGACCCCGAAACGGAGACAGATCCGCACGTCCCTCTCGCTCGGGTCCATGCCGAGCCCCGGGGACCAGGAGAACCTCTCGCCCGCGCCGAGCGGGTACGCGTCTGGCCGTACGAGAGGGCACATCACGAGCACGTTCACTGCGCGCAACCTCGCGCTGCCGAGCGCGCCGAGCCCGCTGCCGATGCACACGGGTCAGTACTCGAATTCGCGCAAGCACCGGCGCGTGACGCTCGAGCACGACATCAACCGGCTGCAGGAGGGCGGGCGGGTGTCGAGCATCAAGAACGTGTTTGATAAGGAGGAGACGGGCCGGCCGCTCGGGAGCCGGCGGACCGAGATCAGACGGCGGATGTGAGCGGGGAGGACGGGTGCTTGTATTCTTAGATTCTTGTACATAGTATGTCAATGTGCCTATAACGGTTGCGGCCATGGTGTCTGGCATGCATTCTAGCTATATAGGCGGTGTCCCATGTCGAGGGACGCGCCGCCGTCGTCGTGCGTACCGCCGAGGGCAGCGCCCTCCAGGCATGGCATGGCAATCGACCGCCGTGTCCGTATGCTCGTCTGCTCTGCCAGGTGGCCGCGAGCTGCCTCACCGCACCGCTTATGCCATCCCCAGCCCCTGTTCCGCCAGTTCCTCGTCCACGAGCTTTCTCTCCCAATACCGCCGCGCCTCGTGCGCGCCCATGCTCGTAGCCGCCAGCCCGAGGAGCATGAACAGGTCGCGGGCGCCAAGCGCCTCCGTCTGGAACACGTGCTGCAGGAGCGGGACGTAGATGAGCGCCAGCTGGCACAGGAACGAGATGGAGACGGTGAGGAAGAGCATTCGGTTCCCGAAGAGGCTGGTGGAGACGCCGCGGTTCTGCAGCGCCGACACGAGGTCCAGGAAGACGAAGACAGTGAAGGTCTGGGGTTAGAGCAAGCTGTGTGTAGCACTCACCATCGTTCTGTCCCGGCGCGACATGTTGCCGTCGCTGATCTCGTTGGCGTAGACGTACAGCGTGCCGAGCACGATGAGGGCGGCGGAGAAGCCGACGCGCAGCAGCACCTGGCGCGAGAGCACGCTCTGCTCCTTGCGCCGTGGGCGGAGGCTCATGACCTCCCTTCGGGCCGGGTCGACACCGAGCGCCTGCGCCGGCGGTCCGTCCATGAGGATGTTGATGAAGAGGATCTGCATCGCGTTGAGCGGGTTCGCGAGGCCCAGGAAGGTCGAGAGCGTGATGAGGGAGAGGGCGGCGACGGCCGTGGAGAGCTGGAACGCGAGGAAGTTCTGGATGTTGTAGAAGATGCTCCGGCCCTCCTCGACAGCGGGGAGGACGGAGCCGAAGTCGTCGTCGACGAGGATGACGTCGGCAGCCTCCTTGGCGACGTCGGTGCCCGAGCGGCCCATGGACACGCCGATGTCGGCCATCTTGAGCGCGGGCGCGTCGTTCACCCCGTCGCCCGTCATCGCCACGACGGCCCCCCGCATCTGCCACGCCTTGACGATGGCCATCTTGTGCCGCGGCGTCGTGCGCGCATACACCGTGATGCCGGGCACGCGCTCGATGAGCTCGCGCTCCGAGAGCTGGTCGACCTGGCTCCCGAGCATGACGGAGGACGCGATGCCGCTCCCCGCCGTGGTGACCTTCATGCCGAGCTCGCGCGCGATGGCGAGAGCCGTGGCCTCGGCATCGCCCGTGATCATGACGACCTGGACGCCCGCGCCGTGCAGCGCGGTAATGGCGTGTGCTACGCCGCGGCGCGGCGGGTCCATCATCGCTTCGAAGCCTGTGAAGATGAGGCCCTCGTCCTCGCCGAGCGGGACCGACGTCTTGGCAAACCCGTACGCCATGGCGATTACGCGCAGGCCCTTGCGCGACACCTCGAGCGCGCGCTCGTTGATCGCAGCCCGCGTCACGTCGTCCAGCGTCGGCGTGGAGCTGTCCGTCACGTAGTAGTATTTGCACCGCGCGAGGACGGCCTCCACCGCACCCTTCATGTACACCATCTCCGTGCCGCCATTCAGGCTCCCGCTCACAAACATGCACTTGGACTCGGAGGTGAACGGCACCTCGCCGCTCCTGTCAAAGACCTTGCGCTCGTCCTCGGTCTTGAGGATCGGGAGAACGTTGAGCAGCGCGACCTCGGTCGCGTTCCCCACATTCTTGCCCTGGTCGTTGCGGAATGCGTTGTTGCACAGCGCGCCAATCTGCGCCGTCTTCAGCAGCGCCGCGGACGGGGAGAATGCCGCCAGGTCCGGGTGTTTCGGCCCCAGCGTCGACGCGGCATGCAGCTGCGGGTTGAGGTCGGTCAGCTCGTCCACAGTGTACATGTGCGTGACGGTCATCTCGTTCTTGGTCAGGGTGCCCGTCTTGTCGGAGCAGATGACGGAGACACTGCCCAGTGCCTCGACACTCGGAAGCTTCTTGACGATCGCCTTGCGCTTCGACATCCGCAGCACGCCCAGCGCGAGCGTGACGGTCGTCACGATTGGGAGGCCCTCGGGGATAGCCGCCACCGCGAGGGAGACGCCGATGGTGAACATGTCGAGCCAGGAGCGGCGGTGCCAGATGCCCAGAAGCACAATGACGCCGATGACGCCGAAGGAGAAGATCGAGAGCTGCTTCGCCAGCTCGTCCATCGACAGCTGGAGCGGCGTGCGCTTCTCCTCCACGTCCTGCATCATGCTGAAGACGACGCCAAACTCCGAGTCTTTGCCTGTTCCGACGACGATGCCGGCCCCGTGCCCTGGCGTCAGCACGATCCAACTAAACGCCAACATACCGGATCGCACCAGGGTGCCCATGAACGCCATGCAGTGCCGCTCACCCAGCGCCTTGCCGCCGCCCTCGCCGTGCGTGTCCTCGCCCTCGCCGCGCTCGCACATCTGGGTGTTCTTCCGTGCCGGCCGCGTCTCGCCCGTGAGCGCCGACTCGTCAATCTCGAGTTGGACGGCCTCCGTTAGCCGGATGTCGGCTGGGACGCGGTCGCCGACAGTAAACGTGACCAGATCGCCGGGGAACAGCGTGTTCGCCAGCGGAGTGTGCGGCTGCCCATCGCGGACAAGGTTGCAGTAGTGCGGCACGAGCTTGTTCAGCGCCTCAAGGGACTTTTCCGACCGTTGTTCTTGCACAAAGCCGACTGGGGGTTAGCGGCGCATAGCTTCGCTGCTCACCGGTCAACACGATCGCCACGGCGAGGACGACACACACCGCGTCGTCATAGTTCCCCATCAGGCCCGACACGACCGACGAGCCGAGGAGGAGCAGGATGAGCGGGTTCTCATACACCTGCTTTGCGAACTTGAGCCACAGCGGCTCGTCGGGCGGCAACTCGAACTCGTTCGGCCCGTACTGCGCCAAGCGGGCCGGCACCACACTGCTCGCCAGCCCGTTCTTCATGTCCGTCTCGAAATCCCTCACAGTCTCCTCGACGCTCTTGTGCGCATACACCGCACTCGGCGTCTCGCGCTGCCGCCGCTCCGCGCGCTCCCTAGCCTCCCGCGCCTCAGCCTGCACCTCCTCATACCCCCTGTGCCCCGTCACCCTCCGGACAAAGGTCACAGCCTTCGCGAGCACGCTCTGGTCCTCGAACGCGCTGGCCGCGCCCTCGGGCGGCTGGAGCAGGCCCGCGTCGTACGGGTTCGACAGGTCGTGTATGGACAGATTGGGCCGCAGCGCGCGGCTGGGCGAGCTCATCCGCCGAAGCGTCGTGCTGTACGCGTACCCTGCCGCGGGGAGACCGTTCGTCTCCTCGTGCGGAGGCCGGGGGGAGTTGCGCGCCGACAGCGCGCCAGGGGCGGGCGAGGACGAGCGTCCCCGTCCGCCGGGGGGCGGTGTCTGGCGCCGTTTGTATGGCGCGGCGTAGGCCCGGAGGGACGGGTCCATCGGAATCGTGGCCAAGGGTGTGGAGTGAAAAGCTGGCGGTCTGGCGCCGCACCGGTAGATAGATGTAGATGTGGTCGAGATTGAGAAATCAGAGTGGAGGAGTGGAGGATTGCCAGCGAGGTGACATTCTGGCAGGGCGCGACGGCCTCCACGCCGACATGGCATATTCGCGCGACGCCCGTCAATCTGATCCCGAGCCACAGTCGGCGTTCTCCATTCACAACAACGCCTCTTCCGCACAAGCCATCCGCACCACCCGACTCCGATACCGGACGCAGTGCATTGTTCCCCATCTGAACACTCTCGACGACGTGCACAGCACATCCACACGAGCCATCTCGCGTGAGCGTTGACTGCTGCGCTCAGGAACCGCAAGCAAATCTACTGCCACGTGACCCGGGGCCCCGCAAAATTACTTCCGCTCTACATCCACTGAAATTTCAATCATCGGGCCATCTTCATGTCCTCCGTCGGCGTCGACGCTCGCTTGTAGATGGGGAGCTCGCATGGCAAAAGAGCAGCCTCGTGTGGGGCTCGAACCCACGACCGAGTGATCAACCGGAAAGGTCCTTAAGAGTCACTTATTCTACCGACTGAAATAACGAGGCGATTGCTCGATGTCGCGGATTTTTGGTGGGGTTTTTTTAAGAGAGACACCCATGGCGGTGGCTCCTGAAGCTGGAGATTGTGATCCTGAGGGCTGCTTGGGATGTAGTCGAGCACGCTTCTCAGTCCTGAGGTTGCGGAGAAAGTCCAGGCTGTGTTGTCGTTCACAAGAGAGAACGCGACACCTGTTCGGTGGTACTTTGCGGAAACGCTTCAGCCATCACGCCCTTCTGCTCATGAGCACATAGACGATCGCCTCTGCTCCCTTGTCGTTCTTAACAGTGTCGCACTGAGAGTGTACCTCTTCATGAGGTCACCAGAAGTCGTTTGGGAGCGTCAGGCGTGGCGTTCACGACGGTAGGATGATGCTCATCTCAGTGAGGTTACTGGCCGACCCAGGGTGGCGATTGACGATATCGGGGCGGGCCTCACGGCTTTCGGTATGGGACATGTGTGGTCCACAAAAGAGTATCCAGTAGTCGATCTGCTTCTGCGGTTATGTTTGGCTGTTATGATTAGAGAGCTGGGATGAAAGATAATGGACAATGGAAGACGGTGACACGTCGGCCAAAAGTGGTTAATCGCATTGAGCTGTGAGCAGCTGAACAGGGCTTGGTGACGCCATATTGTCCACAGTGTGGCTTTTCGTACCTTTGACGCGACACGCCACAATCATACCCCGCCCACATGCTCACACCACTTGCACTCAATCTGCCTCCGCTCCCGGGCATGCCAGCCTCGCGTCATAAAACACTCCCGCCAACAAGTGTAACGCTGTCTTTCCACCGCCCCCATTCCCACACCTCGCGGCTATAAACTGCATCTCTCTTCACATTCATCTCCTCACTCTCGCCGTCATCTGTTCAATAACACAGAGCAGAATGGCACCCGTGGCTTACACGACCTCCACCACTACGCCCGTGAAATCCGTCAAGCGTACGCCGGCTCAAATGCCCGACACACCAGCGTCCAAGGCCGCGCTGCCTAACGATAAGCAGGCAGCGCTGGAGGACCTGACGCGGCGCGTGCGGGAACAGTCTGACCGGTGAGCTAGCCCGCGGACGATGCTGACTCCAGACTGCAGCGCGCTCTGAGCCCGTTCGCCGACCGCATCAAGGCGTTCGCCGAGACGCGTCCTGTTATTTTCGTAAGCCAACGGCGAGCGGAGCGAGAGCTGACGGCAGACCTACGCGTCCATCTTCTTCGCGCTGAGCTGCATCCCGATCTTCTGCACCTTGTGAGCTGTCCTTTGTGTGCCGACGAGGTAGCTGACCGCAGGCTGTTTATTGTCTGTGTCTCAGCCCTGTTCACGGGCGTCGCGCTCTTCCTCCTCTGTCTCAGTATTGTGGGCACCATCGCGCTAGCCAGTACGTCGCCCAGCGTAGCCCACAGTCGTCAGCTAACAGCAGTGACGTTCCTCATCCCCGTCCTCATCGTGACCGCAACCCTCAGCGGCATGGCTGTCGGCTTCCTCCTTGCCCTCTTCCTCGCGCACAGGCTGTACCTCCACATCCGCAGCGCCATGGAGCACACGCACGGGCTTGCCGGCTTCGTCGCCGGCGCGCAGGGCTGGGCAGACGAGACGCTCGCGCGCATCGGGCTAGGTGAAGCGCGCTCGCCGGCCTTTGACGGGCGCAGCATAGACTACGACCGCAAGAACGAGAAGAACCATTTCGAGCGCAAGCCGAACGGCTACAGCGCCCACCGCGACCAGCACCTGTCCAAGGTCTCGCCGCCGCCGATCAAGATTGAACCCCGCGACGTGTTCTCGCCCGAGACGCTGACGCCCAACAACCTCTCGCACGCCTCGTTCGAAGGCGACTGGGTCGACGAGGTCCGCTAGTGTCATACACCCCTCTATTGGTATCTACAGTAGCGTGTTCTAATACCCCCTACCAACTACCCTGTATTGTTGTAGACCTAGATGACTTGACGAGTGACTTGACGCTGTGCTTGCCAACTGCAGCGCCATCGGGTGTGGGCTTGACCGTTCCAGAGTTCTGCCATCCGACACCTTGGTTGCATTCCGCCGCGGTCATTCCAGTCCGCGCTCCCACGGTCTCAAGCACGCAAACGTGACGCCAAGGCACCACGGAATGTCATTGAGTTTCACGGTGGCAGTTGTAGACGACCACGTTTGCTCTGGGAATCACGGCAAGCGCATCCGCCGTCCATGTGGCAGCTCCACTATGTTGACGTTGCAACGGCGCGTTCACGTCGTTTAGGATTGCATTCGGGAGAAGCAGGGGTGCTGCGCACCGACTCTTGAGTGGGAATGATCTTTGATCTGCACCCCTCGCACCAGTCATTCACACTCTTTCCTGCCCAGCCCTTCTGCCGGAAGCTGCGGCGAGCGACTTGGCATCGACGGAGCATACGACAGGCAACTGGCGAGCGCGCAGTGGTGTTGCAGTGATACGAGAAGCAATCAATTGTAACAGTGAATCGGAGTTGCAATAACCATCGAGTCTAGCGTCGCCTTCGGCCAAGCACCGACGGCCGAGCGAAACCTGGTCAGGACAAACCGAACATGGCTGTTAGATAGCACCTCCGACAAACATCGCCTCCGAGCCGAATTCTCACCGAGATTCAGGAGACGACGCGCATCTCAATATAATATAGATACATTGCCAGAGTAGTGGCGTCAATTATGTGACAGGGTCGTTACTATTCCTGCTGGGATCATGCTGATTGCCATCTAGACCTTCTCCCCCTGATGCGTCTCGGGTTCAAGGTAGCGCGTTCGCCTCTTGGTGAAGAGGCGGAAGACCTGCTGTTAGCCATGCCAGATCGTGACGCGCTCACCATTATCAATGTCGCACTGGCCCCGAGCGCGATCCACCACCAGGGCACGGTATCTTCCAAACTGTTGTCAGCTGGACCATTCGCCACTCCTCCCCGCGTAAACCCGAGTCGCCTGGGGACTGTCCAGTGCGACCCGCGTCGCCAGACTCACCCGATGGGCCCATCCCCGACGACAACCTTGACCAGGTCCATTCGTCCGCCGGCCATCGTAAACCTGATCTTGTGGAACCCAGGCTCCACGGTGGAAGTGTACAGCAGCGCCCCTTCCTTTCCTCCCTGCCCCGCGTCGACGCTCCACCAGGTGGACTCCCCATCGACGTCGATCCACGCTGAAGTATCCGCATCGCCGTGGCCGTAGACTGCGAAGTCTGTCCCGTCGAATGCGAAGTTGAACGCGCCGTCCTCGGCATCATTAACCCAGCTGTGATGGCCTGCTGTTGCGAGCCAGGAGCCGGTGTACGACACGAAGGGGGAGCGGTGGGAAAGCGCCGAGTGTGCTGGTGCTGGTGGCATCGTGGTGGCGTTGCGTGGGTTGGAGGTATAAAGTGATAGGTTGGCGATACGCAGGGGTGAGTTGGGAGACTGAGGCACGCGTGTATGGCCAGACAAGTGAAGTCGTTGGTCGCGTCTGCGAGACGAGAGATATCGATGAGAAGTGTGAATTGCAAGACGACGATGGAGCGTTAAGAGGACGCGTGAGTAGACGCCCGAGCAGCTGGGGTTGCAGTCAGAAGCAGTCGTCAGAAACTGTTGTCGTAGGTTGATCGCCGGAGAGCAGCGTCGCGGAGTACATGTTGCTGTTGCTCCAGCATGCTTCTTCTCGGCAGCCGGGGTAAGTCACATGGTGTCAGCGTTAGGGCGTGAGGGGTAGTAGTGAAGCATTTAGACTAGGAAAGGTGAAGGGAATTAGTGCATTAGACTCTGTACGAGAGTGTGAGTCAATTGCCACTCCATCATCCGCAGTCAGCCTCATCCTTGCCTCGTTCGCATGATCACAGGATAGCAGACCTCGAGAATTGATTGATGTTTGGCACAATTGTCCTGTGGCACTAGGGGAATTAGTTAGGTAGCTGGGGGGGGGGGCAACTAGTCTCCTCTCCAGATACTAGGGTCGGCTGAGGCAGTGCGTTCAGAGCATCGGAGGAGGGAGCATCGGAGGAGGGAGCATCGGAGGAGGCAATGTTGCTGAAACAACTCTACCCCTGAGACTGAAGGGGTTCAACTTACTGTCCAAAGTACTGTGTCAACGTGTGAATGAGTCATTGTGCGTCACATCGGACAGACAGAAGGGTGATGTGGGGGTCGGGAGGGTATGAGGGTGGTCGTGAGGGTTGCTGAGTGTTGGGGAGTATTCGTCCGAGTGTGCGGAGCATCCCGAGCCGAGAACAGTAAGCGGAGGACGTTACCGGCATTCCAGTCTTGTCCGACGAGGTCATTGACGAGAGTTAGGCTTAAGGGGGTGGCGATAGATGCCATCTGGCGGGCACACCTCGCCAGACCGCGCCTGAGTGCTTCCAGACACTCCTACAGTACTGTGTACTCCGCCCTAGCCGTCCTCCTGCTTATTGCCCCGTTGCACGTGCGGCGCAACTTGGTTCCGAACGTCCGAGTTGATCTTCAAGCATAGGTGTGAGGCACGAAACAGCGTGCTCACAGCCATGGTCTACGAACGCGTCCCGTGTCTTACTCGACGCAATGTCGGGATCGCGGATATTGGCTAGTATGCATGGCTTGGAAGGCGTGGAAGGCGCAGAAGCAAGACGCGATGCACGGAAGGCATGCGATATGGGGAGGCTGGGGAGGCTGAGATATGACCGGGTCTCGGAAGATAACGACCCGTGAGAAGGTTGGAATCCCCCAAATTGCTCAATTGCTCACTCGCCGTTAGATCTACCACCGTCGTCACCAATCTCGTCTCGTCCAGCGTCGCCCCTCACTTATTCATTTTGATTCAACCTTGGTCATTACCATTTTGCAGATCGACGGATCATCTTAATCCCAACACTCGTACTGAATTCTCCTCTTACCTAAACGCACAGACCTCAAAAAGCTCATCATCCATTCTGCGCCACCTCGTTGTTTGTTTTTTTCGACAGCAGTTGGTCTGTTGGAATCACACGGGGCGGGTGCGAGTGTGTGTAGTCGCGTCAACCGCGTCAACCGCGTCAACCGCGTCAACCACCTCTACACCTTCCCTCACCTCCTCACCTTTGATCCCACTCATCATCATCCTTACTGCCCTCGACACCACTACTTACTTCCTCATCATCCTCATCATCCTCATTTTCATCCTCATCCTCATCCTCATCCTCATCTTTAATCGTCTGGTCCCATCTCGACTCCACCTTATTCCCATTCCACTAACGTCAATCCGCCACCACTATCCCTGACATACAGGGAACAGACAATTTGACTCCACCAGGAGAACAACAACAACAATGCACGGCGCGTCGACCTCTACGGCGCGTCGGATCTTCTCGGAAGCTTCATGCCGCCCAATCCTCGTGCGGGTCCTCAATCACTGTCTCGAGGAACATGCTTCTCTTGTGCTCGTAAGTTGACTCGTGGACTTGCACTGCACTACCTGACTTGCACACCAACCATCAACATCACCATCACCATCTCCATCTCCATCTCCATCTCCATCTCCATCTCCACCATCACGACCGTCCTCGTCCCTGCCCCGTACTCACCCAAGGTCTGCCGGAATGTCCTTGAGCTCATCCGGACGGATCCCGCTCTCCGCGACCGCCTCTTTCAGGTGATGTACGGCCTGCCCCCGCCTGTACCGTCACTCGACGGCCCACTCCCCTCAAGACCGAATGACCCGCGCACGCCGTACGACACAGAGGCCTTCCTCCGTGAACAGGCTCTCCAGCGCTTCTCCCCTTCCGTCATTCGATGCGTGCACGCCAAGGGCCCGGTCGTGGCCGTGCGCGACGGATACATGGTTTCTCTGCGTCGCGGCAAACTCGCGCACGACAAGCCTGCGACGGGTTGGTCGGTGTGGGCGCTACCCCTGTGGCACGAGGTGCGCCGGACGCTTGTGGCCAAGCGGGACAACAGCAAGTCTGTTCGTGCCGATCCGATCGACCCGGGCGATGTGCCCCTTCCGCCTAGACCGAGCGGGGCTTGCAGAGTACAGGCAATGTGGAACTGGGAGTATGACCTGGGGAAAGAAGTTCTCGCAGTCGCCATTCAGCCCGAGGACAACTTTATTGCCGTCGCTGTTGCTCCGTAAGTCGCACTGGGGCGAGACGAGCGACCGGGGCGTTCACGCTGACTCCAGGACGACGGTGTACTACGCTTCCGGAGATGACAAGCACACGCCGGAGCTGTTTCGCCTGGGACGCCGCCACCGACTCTACTTCTTCCGCCTCCGTCCTCCTGGCCTGGGCATGTCGTACGCGACCGAACAGGGCAAGCCTGTGCGACACCAGGCTGCTCAGCGCCCCTTCGTCGACTTCATCGAGCCCATCAACGCGGACCGGGCGCACGACGCGGTCGAGTACACGCTCAAGGCTGGCCCTGGTGGACTCGTCGGCCTCCTCGTCAAGCCCGACTGCAAGACGGCCGTCGCGTCGGGTCCACTCATCATCTGGGACTGGCGTCGTGGCGACTGTGTCGGGGTGGGTTGCCCTCGGAGCCAAACGCTGACTCCAGGTGTCCCACACAATCCCCGAAGCTGGTCGCACGCTCGACTTTGATTTTCTGACGTCCAAAAACGTCATCGCACTCGAGGTCGTGCCCTCGCCCCAGGACGGCGACTGGTCAACGAACCTCCCGGTCGTGCCCCATCGGTGCCGCCTCACTGTGATGCAGCTTTCTGGCTCCATCCCGCGTAACTCCGACGTTGTGTATCATGCGAGAACACAGCCGCCCTCACAGACGTTCCACCACTTCCTCGCGCACAACTGCTGGACACTGGACGACTGCGATGTCAACAATATGGGCTACGTTGTCGCCCTCGAGCTGCCCCCCATGCTCGACAAGGGCATGTACCGCTCCCCCATGGCAGCCGCCTCAGTATTCGGCACGCTCAACATTTACCCACCCCTGTGCGACAGCGTGCTCAACTCCCAGATCTCCTTCACGGTCGGTTGCCATCCGAAGCCGACGGGCATCGTCGCCGCCCCCAGGCCCAACGACGTGCTCCGCGGCTCGATTGGCGCGGCCCTCATCGGCGCGCTCATCCCCTCCCGGGTGGTGAGAGACGCGCTCAAGGGCGCCCTGGACAAGTGGCAGAAGTATCTCCTCAACTCGCCCGCGCCGTTCCTCCTCAATCCCGAGCTGCGGAACAAGTTCGAGAACGTCATCACCGCCACGGTTGGCGAGAATCCCGCGGAATCGTGTGAGGACCTAGACGTGTCGTGCGACAACGTGTTCCGCTTCACGCAGTGCGCCGAGCTATTCAAGAGGATCATCGAGGGCGCAGGTACATTCAAGTCTGCGTCCGGCAAAGTGATGACGCTCGTCGAGGCGCTTGGCGGACCGCGCGGAGTCGAGGAGCATGCGCGTCTTTTCACCTCCTTCCTACCCAACTTGATCAGCACGCGCGCCAACGTCCCCATCTCTGACTTTAGACAATGGAGTACATTCGCCGACATCGAGGTCGTGCCCCCGAGCCCCATCACGTCCGCCTACGGCGACCGCGTAGTTTACGTCTACCCAGGGGCCAAGAAGTCAAAGTGCAAGACCAAGCTCAAGCCTCCTGTTCCCGATGCGCAAGAGCCAACCGACACCTACACGCTCACGATTCGCAACTACTCCATCTCGTTCTGGACCGTGCCGCACCGGTATTCGATGGACGCGGCGCGGTGGTACTGGGGTTCGCAGAACAAGCTCAGCACGACCGGGCGCAAACCACAACCGCTGAGAGGACACACGCCGGCGCGGTACGTGCTGTGCTCCTCACCACCGGCTGGCGCGAGTTCCGGTCCGCGAACGCCGCGGGGGATCCACACCCCTTGGCTCGGGGACGCGGTAATCGGGTCGGCGGAGTGGCATCCCCGCAAGGTCGCGGACAAGCTGTTTACGAACGACCTCGAGCTCGAATCGCCGTACTGCGAAGCGCGGGTTACGGTTGCGTGCGGCAGAGGCGGGGTGCAGGGGCTGTGGTTTGATGGGCAGACGATTGTGCTCGGGCACGGGGATGCGGCGACCCTGCTGTGTTTTTAGGCGAGGTCGGGGCGTGGATGAGCGCGTGAGGGGTCGAGGGACGGCAACGGCAGTGCGGGGACGTTGGAACAGCAAGCACTGAGCCGAAGAGGAGACGTAGGTGGGCAAGAGCATTGAGCAGGATAAGGACTGGGAGTAGCCAGACGCAGAGCATGTGATTCCCAGCATAGCAGTAAATACCAGTAGGCGCGCATTGAGGCAGGCCTTGATGTTGTACATGTAGCCATGGCAAGTGTGATCATCTTCGACAAGTGGCATGAGCATGTCTCGCGCCATATTCATGCCCGCAGTGTGCTGCAGTCGTGTTTAACGTGCGATCCGCCGACGGATATGCATACTAGACGACACAAGAGATATCGAGTATCTCAACGAGCAGGACGAAGACGACGAGCAGGGCCAAATCCATCGCCTGCTTCGTCCGCCACGGTGGCATTCCCATAGCGGTCTGGCCGCATCAAGTAACATGGGCGGGAAGCGTGCTGTCCCTTGAAATTGATGGTCAGCCGCGCACGAGGGAGGCCCCGCTTCAGTTCGCGAGGGGTCTGTCCCTACCCGTCGGCATTACGCAGTTCTGGCGGTACGTAGCGCAGTCCCAAGAACTCGAGAATCTCGCGCTCAGTGTCGAAGTGGATCTCCTCGTTCGTGGAGATCTTGATCAGGCCTGCGCGGAACTTGTATCCCCTGCAGTCAGCAGCCGCCTCGTACCCACGCACCTGTCCTCGGCCCACCGCCGCAAATCCCGCTCGAACATCATACTTCCCGACCAGGAAAGGACGGCCGCCGCATACCGCTCGGGCGGGGCGCAGATGAGGTCCACGCGCCGGTGGAGCCGTCCAGGTCCGGGCAGGCGGAAGATCACAAACGCCTTATCGAGGTTATCGAAGTTCCCGCCACCGTGGTGCAGCGGTGTGCCTGCTTCGCGTTCGGACATTTCTGGCGTTGGCGTCGCTAGGGGGGCAGGAGAAGAGCTACTCACGGAGGACGTGTGTGATGATCCCGAACCTCGTTAACCTGCGCCGCAGTGCCGCGAGGAGGGCCCACGTGTGCTGATCGCCGTTCGGGGGGCGAAACACCACGTCGACGTCCGATGTAGTTTCCTTCCCGCGCCGATACCTTATGTCAGCTCGATTTGGCTCTGTCGTGCCCAGCTACGCCTCACCCGCCCGTAATAGTCTGCGCACACCCGGGCGCAAGCGCCTCGAGGTGTTCCGCCACACACGCAGCAATCTCCTTCACCTCGTCTCTGGGAATCCTGCGGTAAGCTCCTTCCAGGCACTGACTCACGGTGTATCCAGCTCGTCTTTCAGCTCTAGCCACGCGCCTACGACCTCCTCGCGGGTCATCGTGCCCTGTTCCTGCCGCCTCCGCCGCGCCCGCTCATCCCTCTCCCGCCCCCGACTGCCGTCGTCCGGCGGGGAGGGCGGATCTGGATCCGTTCGCGAGAAGTACGCCCGTACATCATCCAAGTTGCGGCAGCCTGCGCGATACAGTTCTGCCGCGGTGCTGTGTCCCACTGTCCAGACGGCCGAGAAGAGACGGAGGGTCTTGAAGCGCTCCGACTTGGCGATGGCGGCCGCTTCGGCGATGGTGCCGGTTTTGAGGTATTCATCGATCTGGGATAAGCCTGTAATCGACGACGTGTGACGGAGATGGGGATATATCAGACGTACCCGGTTGGCTACCTTTCCGCCGACGTCGATGAGCTTGCGCGCTTCCTCCCCGCTCCTGATACGCCGCGGGACGCTCTTGATGACCTGTTGTCAGCTTGTTAGCAGAAGAAACGCACAGCCATGCTCCGCCGATAGCTCAGCACGTTGGAGTTGATCTGCTGGAGCTCATCGTACTCCCGTTCGAGGTAGATCGGCTTGATCGCGTCAATCTGGGTGTCAGTGTCTTGGCCGCGGAGGAATATGTCGCGCCCGTAAACAGCCCCCCGCCTGCCAGTCGACTCACGATATCCTGGTTTGGACAGGTAAGCGGACTGGGCCGCTCGCACGCGTTCCGTGGGATGTCGCGGAAGCTGATGTCCGCGGGGTACGGCGTCACCTGAGTGCCATCTTGGGCGCCCGAAACGTGAGTGTCGTCCGCGGAAGCAGCCTCGGCTACGATATCGCTTCCGGCTGCGCCCTCCCCCTCTCCACCAATGCGGCGTTTCTTTGCAGGCGACGTTGCGAGCGGCGACGAGGTGCGTTTCCGATGTCCCTTGACTTCGGTGTCGGCCGCTGCCTTGGCCTCGGGGGCCTCGATGGGCTCGACACTCGGCGTGCGCCGGTGCAGAGGGATGCGGTAGTCGTTCCACCGCGGCAGGGAGGGGGGCATGCCCGGCGCAGCGGCGCGCGCGCTTGTGTAGGCGTCCTCAATAAACTCCGCCCGGAGGACCGGCTTCGTATCCTACCATCAGAGGACTAGCCGTCGTCACTCACGACTGCATCACCCAAGATCCTGGCCAGCCGCGGCCGCCCCCGCAGGGCGGTAACGACCACCCGCGCATCCTCGGCCCGCAGGACCCGTTCGCCGCCGAGCGCATCGATTTGCGCATTAATCTGCCCAACGTCCAGTTTTGCGGGCACGACGAACACTGCTATCTCGGCCAGGAGCGGCGGGAGTGCGGACGGTGTGTGCGCGCCCGAAGAGGAGGATGAGTGCCGGCTGGGGAGGGGTGGTCTGAGCCTATCGTCGGTGCGTGGCATTGTAACTGGTACAGAGTTGACAGGCTACAAATTGGGAAAAGGTGTAACTTTGAGTCTCATCAGCGGGAGGAGCGAGACGTAAAGAATACAAAAGATGATTGAGGTGACTCTTAAGACTCATAGGCGACTGGGAACTTGGAACTCAGAAAAGGCTCATGTCAAACGTAAACAAGATCTATGACGCGCGGCGTGCCTGGATGTGGTGGAGGTCGGCCATCTCCTGTTGCGGCATGCCATGTGAGTTACATCTCCAACTGCTGTCAGCTCCTGTCCATCGGTGATAATGGGTGGGCTCACGAGATCGCGCTGCGCCACGGAGACTGGCTCCAGAGGCTGGACCAGTGGCAAGTTGTCCCCGTCCTCCTCGTCCATGTAGCGCGGCACGGGAGGGGACGGAGCAAGCAAGAGTAGATCACCACGGGGCCTTCTCGACATCGGAGGCCACCGCCAGTTCACACTCGCGTCAGCAAGCAATACCTGGCATCCAACTCACCCCCGCGGTGCCAGCGGACTCCATCGGGACACCTGCGGCTCCCTGTGCAGAACCTCGCGGGCCCTCTCCCACGCCGTACTCGCTGCGTCCCAGCGGAGATGCCGGACCCAGTTCTCTTGCACGCCCCGGCGCCACGGAAGGGGTCGCCAGAACTTGGGCGGCAGGTCGAGCGGGAGGAGCTAGTGTCAGCTGGACTCGATTCAATGGGTGGCTCCGCTGCCAGAGCTGTTCTGGCAATGGGGGGCTCCCTTGCCCGGAGTAGCTCTCGCGACGGGTGGCTCCCCTGCCCAGACTGCACTCTCAATAGGCAGCTTCCCTGCTCAGACCAGGGCGGCGTGGGCACCCCCAAGAAGCCCCGACGCTCCGTATGCCCCCCTGAGCATGTCGCCTTCTCCCGCAGCACCCACAGACCTTCGCAAATGAGTGTCTCCGCTGCCCGAACTGCTCAAGTGACCTACCCTGTGGGTCCACCTGATGTTGGCAATAACCGATCGCGCAAAAATCCGCCCGTAAAACAGCCACTCCGCTGTCTCGACGGGACCGTCGCGGGGACGCAGCTCATGCGCGGGCAGGCGGACCTCCGTTGTCGGCACGATGACTGCGAGGTGGACCTCTCCAGCCCCCTGTGCGAGAGCGCGGGCGATAGCCCAGATCGCCCAGTCCAGGCTACCGGTCGCGGAGATCCACGAACTGCGACCGCACCCTCTCAGTATCCGTCCCTCGATGTGCGCCGTGGCGGTAAGCTGGACATGACGGCTCCGTGCCCAACAGGGCCCGTGGTTGGCCACCGCAGCAGCGTACCTTTCCGGTGAGAGGTATCGGAGTGCGTAGGGCGCGGAGCAGCCTCCTGCCGCGCCGTTGATGGTGAGGCGGGAGCGCGAGCCGGCGTGGTGGACGCGCAGGAGGGCGCCTGTGCTGAGGAAGTCGCGGAGAGAGGAGTAGGTGATGTCGTTCACCTCGAAGGCGGCTGGGCGAGAGGCGGAAGGAGGTATCTCAGTGTGCCGAGAAGGAAGAGGTGTCTCATCGGGTAAAGAGGGGGGAGGAGTTGTCCCAGTCAGTAGAGAGATTAAGGGAGGCGGCTGCGGGCGGGCATGGGTGGGACGGGCAGGCGACGTAACCCTGCCCAACGGAGGACGCCGAAGCGGAGGAGGAAAAACATCTTGCGTCCCGTTTGGCAGAAGCTCGCTCATCGTCCATCCACGGGGTACGACGGTGCTTGCAGTCCCGTTTGGCAACTGCTCGCTCGCTGTCCATCCACGTGGTAGGACGATCTGGAAGGTCACTGTGGCCTCGATGGTGAGACTAAGCGGCGGTGACGGCGGTGCGCGGTAGCCGTTAGAGAGTGTGTCGCCTGGGCGTCAGCGAAATCGTTGGGCGGAGTACTTTCCCCAGTGTCACTTGCACTGGTCTCACTCGACATGGGGCTGGTCAACAAGATGCGCAAAATGTAAGTGAGGTCAAGGCTGAGTTATTTAAGTCGAAGTCAAGGTAAGTTAGCGATAAGAAGATGGATAAGTTGGAACGGAAGACACAAAATGCACCATACCTTCCCCCTCTTTTCACCACCCTACCAGCTCCCTCTATGATATGAATATGCATGAACCCCTACTCCTTCATAGCGGCCTCGACGGCGCGCTTCGCCTCCTGGCGCTCCGCCAACCGCTCCGCCGCAAGCTCCTCCTTAAAGTCCCTCCTGCGCGCGCGCCGCGCGCTCAGGTGCTTGCGCTCCAGGCTGGTCGTGAACCCCGCCGGACGCTGGGGCCACGCCATGATCTCCCGTTCGGTCCGCTCCACGCCGCTGGCCTTGCGCCGCGCAGCCTCCTGCTTCGCGCGCTGGAACTCGATCTCCCGCTTCGCCTCGCTGCCGCACGCCATCATGTCCCGCACCGTCAGGTCCGGATTTGTCATCTTCTCCCACCGCTGCGCCTCCGCGGGCGAGTCCTGCAAGACCCACATCGAGTGTTTGCGCTCGTGCTGGTACGCCTTGGCGAGGGACGAGCCGGGCTCAGCGTCCAGCCACGCCTTCTTGATGAGGCGCTGCGATTCGAGGACGGGCAGGATACGTTTCTTGAGAAAACTGGCGTGAGCACTGCGCGAGAATGACGATGAGTTGGGAGGAGCACTCCACAAGAAAGCTTTTCAGCTCGTCCGCTTCACGGAT
Organism: Cutaneotrichosporon sp. PL3408A; assembly: GCA_023629975.1. Lineage (NCBI taxonomy): Eukaryota > Fungi > Basidiomycota > Tremellomycetes > Trichosporonales > Trichosporonaceae > Cutaneotrichosporon > Cutaneotrichosporon sp. PL3408A. Next base: position 222,627 of record JAMAMB010000010.1, on the reverse strand, counting down.
GAGAGTTGTGAGTAGCTCTCACGAGAGCTCCCCGGCTCGTCCACTTCACAGACGGAGGGTTGAAGTATCCCTCCGCACGAGAGCTCCTCAGTTCGCTTCACGCGGCTCACTCACGTCGAAGACACGAAGGGATGCTCGGCGGGCACGTTCAGCGGCTCGACCTCGGCCTTGGCCTTGCCCTTCGACTTCTTCATCTTGTACGCCTGCGGCTTCTCGCCCCCCTCGGGCAAAGTCTCGGCAACCCCGTCTGCGAGGATCTCGCGGAAGTGGCGTGGACGCTCGGCGAGGAGCTTGCGGACGAGCGCGAACGCCGCCCCAGTCGGGGGCGACTGCGCTGCGGGGTGCTGGTAGACGCGGAGGACGGTGAGTGTGGGCCGCATGGTGACTGCTTGCGACCGTGTCGTGAGTGATTGTGGTTTCAAGACGTCTCCGAAATCTCAAGATGCAGACCCAGGCACGACGAGATACCCCGCCCAAGGGCTATTGCCGGATTTTTCCGCCGGTGGCACCCCCTCTTCCGACTTTTGGTCCGCAACATACTCCATCAGCGACAACAGCGACAACAACGACGGCGACGGCGACGACCTCCCAAACGATCGATCCGGCCTGCTAGCAGCTCCTTTCCCCGTCCTCAGCTCCTCCTCCCCCTCCCCCCAACTCGCCATGCATCTCCTCGGCCACCACCTGCCCGAGCACAAGATGCTAAAGGTCGCGCTGAACACCTTCTACGGCCTCAACCAGGCGACAGCGAGCCGCCTCCTCGCGCGCCTCTCCATCCCCGAGCGCAGCACCGTCTCCCAGCTCACCGAGCCCCAGGTGACCGCGCTGAGCGCGTACCTCTCCTCGCCGTCCACGGCCGATCGAGCCGCCTCGACGCCCGTCTCGCCCGCGTCGGGCGCGCAGGCCGTCGGCGCGCGCGGCAAGGCCCGCCCCGCGGCGAAGGGAGTGCAGGGCAAGCCTGCGCCTGCAGACCCGCTCGACACGCTCCAGATCGAGACCGACCTCCGCCGCTCGATCCAAGGCGATATCCTCCACCACCGCCAGATCGGGACGTACCGCGGAAGGAGGCATGCCATGGGCATGCCGGTGCGCGGACAGAACACGCGTAATAATGCGGTGACGGCCAAGAAGTTGAACACTGTTTACCGCAAGGCCTTTTCGTGAGTGTTGGCTTGCCGTCTGCACGTCGGGATGGCTCGTTCGTGTCGGCGTTGGTTCAATTGTTCGTCGTTTGACTTTCTGCCTCGCGCAGTGAGCTGAGTTGTTCTGCCTCGCAGTAAGCTGAGGTGTTCTGCATCGCGCATCGCAGTGGGCTGAGTTTGTCTGTCGCACTGGCATGCTTGGCGGCACAGTCGACAGACTTTCGTCGCAGACAGGGGGACTAGCGAACATGGTTCGGTCCGCTAACACGCAGAACGCAGATTTCCACTCCCCTCTTCAACGCGCCCGTCCCCCAGCCGCCATCAGAGATTCTCCGGTTGCTGGCTCGCCAATAGCCAGCTGCATTGTAGACATAGCATGCACTCATCACAGGTTACGTTACGACGCCGAGCTCAAGGCTTCTGACGATTCTGACGTGTTCTGACATTGCTTCTGACGGCACTCAAGGACTCCTGACCTCTACCTAGCACCCTTCCGCAATGCACTCAACCAATACATGCCCTGTCATGATGTTTTCGTTTGAAGCCGAGAAGGTGATACAGTACAGTCTAGTCGTTACTTGCGGGACGCAACAAAGACGCCGGCAATGACGACGCCGAGGAAGCCAATCGCGGCCGGGAGCGCCATGTCCTTGGGCAGCACGCCGAGGATGAGATCGTTGGGGTCGACAATGTTGCGCGCATGCACTCCCGTCACGCCGTATGTGGGCACATGTGCCGGGTCTGCCTTTGGATCTTTCAAAGTCGCAGCAGGGTCGGCCGGCTCCTCGACTGGTTCCTTGGACTTCTCTTCCTTCGGTTCCTCGGGCTGCTCCTGGACGTCCTCGAGCGCGGCTGCTGCTGCGGTAGCGGAGTTCTGGCGCACTGCCTCCTCCCAGTTCTTCCCGCCGTGGACATACAGCACGACGCGGGCGGCCTTCTGCCCACGTGCGATGCGGACCGCGTCGGCAACGTCCGTGTCGGCCGTGATGTCGACCATATCTCCCTCGTCGTCGGTGTAGGAGAGGACGAATGCGCTCGGGTCGGGCACAAAGGCGTTGGGGTCTGATGGCGGCTCGAAGAAGGGGTCGACGTTCAGCTTGCCCAGCACAATGTCGCGGAGAAGATCATAGCTGTCATGGCGCGCCTGGAAGCGGTGTGTCCGTCCGGAGGGCGTCTTGAACTTGAACACGTACGTACCGTCCTCCTCGATTGAGGCCGGCGCAGCGATGGAGGAAGCTGGGCCGCGCATACCAACCTCGGAGATCTGCTCGTTTATCCCCGACGCCGAGTCGCCAGGCATCACCTCGGACATGGGCGACGTAACGGACAAGCCGCGCTGATGGCTCTTGGACGGCGTTTCCTGCGAGTGCCGAGAGAGAGCGGATACCGAGTCGTCCTCTGGCACACCCTGGTTGAGGGTGTCGAAGAACTTGCCCCACATGGGGCCGCCGGAGTCGCTGCCATCCTGCTCGTTGTTCATCGACTCAATCTGCTCGAGGGTCGCGTAGGTGAGCTTGAGAACGTCGACAATGCCAATGAGGCGGCCGTCATCCTCGTTCACAACGGGCAGGTTGAGGTAGTGACCGTTGTGCATCTTCTTGAGCGCGTCCTGCACGATCATGTAGGGCGGCGCACAATCCGGGTGGGGGGTCATGACGCGCACAACGCTGCAGCGGGAGGCATCGAGTCCCGCGGCAATGACACGGAGGACAATGTCCTTGGAGGTGAAGATACCAGCGATCTTGGGCGCAGTGCTCGGGTTGGAGATACCCGAGAGAGTGCTGGTACCCGAGTTAGTCTCGAGAACACACACGGCGGTGGTGCGGCGGTCCTTCATCAGGCGGGCGGCCTCACGGACCGAAGTACGGGGTGTGACCGTCGGCGGGGGCAGGCTGGTGTCGAGGACGGACATGAGGTCAGGCTGAGCCATCTTGTCGCGCAGGGCGTCAACATAGGCGAGCATGGCGGCAGCCTGGGGGTTGTTGAGGTTGGGGCCGAGCTCGCTTTGAACACCGGCAAGAGCGGCCGAAAGCTGGTTGGTGGCAGTGGAGCTGCGCTCGACCTTGGCGAGCGCATCGTGGAACACCTTGGTAATGTCAAGGAGACCAACAACATCGCCGTCCTCGTTGCAGACAGGCTTTTGTCAGTTTCTCAGGTACAGTCGCTCCAAGGAGAGTCGTACTCACCAGATGGCGGAAGTGGCGCGAGACCATAAGCTGCAGTGCCTCGGTCGCACTCGTGGTGTCACGGGTGACCATGGGGTTGCGAGTCATGATAACTGACACCGCAGTAGCACGAGGGTCAAGGCCCTCGGCGGTGACGCGGAAGGCGAGGTCCTTGGCAGTGAAGATACCGCTGAGACCCTCCTCCTCGTCAACAACAAGGACACAGTCGGTACGCTTGGCAGCACACAGCTGCGCGGCGTCCGCGACGCTCATGCCCTCGGGTACAGTGAGCGCAGGGCTGGGACGAAGTCCGGCGACAGTGCCCTTGATGTTACGCTTAGAGGGCCGCTTGTTGAAGCCCGAAGAGGTAGTGTCCTGCTGGCCGCGGCCACCAGGGCGCTTGCGGGAGAGCTCATTCTCAATCTTCTTGCGCAGAGACTGGAATTTGTAAGACATTTGACGGACAGCAGAGCCGTGGACGAGTTTGCCCGACGCGGTCACATCAGCGCGGGAGAGGTTGGAACGGTATTTAGTCGGTTCAGGCGAGGGCGTTTCAAGTGGGGGCGTTTCAACGAGTGGCGTTTCCGGCGAGGACGGCACATGCGTTGGGGGAGTTGGGAATGTCAGTTTACGTTTGCGAGGAGGTTGGTCCGCGTCGGGCAATGGTTCATTCGTAACAGGCAAGCCCGGGAAGACGAGGGTAGGGGAGGACGCGGACGTGGGGAGGCCAGCAATGTTCGCGGGGGGCGAGGGGGTTGCGTTGAGGTGTTGGGATTTGCGACGCGGACGAGCAGGGGGTTCATCGAACGAGATTTTGGTGGACGAGATTTGCGAGAGCGGGGGCGTGTCGAGCGGTTTTTGTGTAGTCCGACCGCCGTCGAGAACATTATGGTCGAGAGGTGACATTGGAAGTGACGCGGTTTGTGGAGGTAGAGGCGGGATAGTCTGAGCGCCGTTCAAACGAAGGATGAGCCACGCCAGGGCTGGAGAGGGGGGTTGATGTGAGGGGGATGGAGAGACAGACGGGGAAAAGTCACGCAGAGGTCAAGTGTCAAGTGGAGTAGACAGGCCCAAACGTGTAGAATCAAAAAAAGAAGAACGAGGAGGTGGTTGGTAACGAGTGCAGACTGAATGGTGGTGGGCTTTCGTACGATCCGTGCGTTGGTGCCATCAAACGCCTTTGGTTTGATTGACTTGCCATGCAGAACGCAGAACGCACACCAAAGCACCGCGCCAAGCTCCATTCCTGCCAGAACAAGACAACAACAATGACATGGGCGGCGGGGAACGGCGGGGAAGGGGGGGAGGGGGGGACAAAGGACAATGAGATGCGAACCAGGGCATGGTGTCAAGTCGGCCCGCCTCGGTGCGAAGCAGCCCGGACCCCCGTCCACGTCCGACCCACGATCCCACGATCCCACAGGCCACAGCCACAACCATGTGGGGTACTCCACTTGATTTGTCGTTGTGATTTTGCATCAAGTCTAGGTGCGGCAAGACGGCGCGGTATGCCTAGGAAGCGGCCGTCGTTGCGCTGCACAGAAAGGATGGTTCGCAAGCGGTGGGCAGCACGAGCGACACAAGGTGGCGAGGAGAGGGGTGGGGGCGCGGCTGGGGAGTGGAATGAAAGGACTTACCTCGTCACGACGGTTTGTCTTCCTGCGAGGTTCGGAAGCTGGTGTGGACGGCATGCCTGGCGAGCCTGGGCGCATTTGGAGTCCACCGTTTGGTACGGGGATTCGTGACATGGGAGAAAGAGAAAAAGAGAGGAGGGGGGAGGGGGGGTCGAGGGATGTTGTTGAAGTAAAGAGAGTGTCGGAGGTTGGGGTTGCTGTGGTGCTGTGCTGTAGGGAGTGAATGGAGATGTTGATTGAGTGTTTGTTGACGTTGCAATGTAGCTTGCAAGGGAGCGGAGATGCAGGAGGAGAGGCTGCGAGGGAGAGCTTGGCGAGGGCGACAACGCCGAGCAATGAAAGGGGTGGAGGGGGTGAAGAGAGAGTGAATTGGGCGGTCTCAAAAAAAACGTAAGCAAAGGGTAAAAGGAGGGTATTAGAAGATTCCGCGGGCTCCCAGGCTCTGCCCTCTCCGTTCACCGCCCGCTCCGCTCCTCCGACCCCTCCGACCCCTCCGCCCCTCCCCAACCCCGCCTCGCTCTTAGACTTCGCGCCTGCTTTCTGTCCTTGGGGCATCAACAGTAACAGAGTGCACTCTATCCGAGGGCAGCAGAGAGCACATGTCAATGTATTCTCTCAGAGTACATCCCATGAACACCCACCCCTGAATCTGCTATCATTGCCAACCAAACCCCACCGACCCTGCCGTCAACATTCTCATAAGTAATTCATGTCAACAAGCCCCCACAGTCTTTACCACCCCGTCCATTGCGATACCCTCTGCATGTCTGGGTCGTCACCTGGACTCGAGAACATCTTGTGACCTGAACAAGCTCGCTTCATTGCAGGTTTCGAGCTTATGAGCGAGCATGCCATGTTGAGTTAACCGGCTTGGAGACGTCATGGTTCGGCTCCACAGACCAGCCATCGTCGAAACAAACATTACAAGTTCCTAATCCCCGAGCTCTACAGAGGAGAGGATATCGGCTCCTGATCGGCACTGGAGTCGTATCCTTCTGCTAGTCGTATCCTTCTGCTGAACCATAATCGGTTGTTGACAACATCAAGACATCAAACTGAAGCTTAGATCTCTCTACCTGTCAGCCCTCCCATTTTGCGTTCCTCGTTGCTATCGTACATGCATGCCTATGGGCTGAGACTGAAGTTGTGATACCGCACCCAGGCGTACCACACCCCAAGGGCCAAGAGAGCCCGGGAGAGGGGGAGCATAACGATTGTGATGATCCAGATAGTGCCGAATGCGGGGCCCTTCGTGTCAGCGTGTGAGCAATGTGTGGGAAGATCAGCGGGCGAGTGATATGAGGTAGCACATAATGGATAGCACGAAAGTAGACATTCGTCAGGCTCCCAGTCGAGGCGCAAGGCCAAGAACCACCTCGCGCTCACTCGGCGTCCCAGCACTCTTCGAAATCTCCTCGCTAGCCAGTCGCCACGCAGACTAGCAGCCCCTCGCCGCACTTACCTGCTGCATGACCGTGAGGTATGAAGCCTTGTTAATGAGCCAAATCACGCGCGTCGACGAGCCAATCGACGCGGCCGTGGCTAGGAACTGGCAGAGTTTCGATGTCCCGATGTGGCGGTTGCCTGGGGTCAGCGAGCGTCTGCGGCCGAGCAGCGCGGAGTAAGAGCGATCCGCGAGCGCAGGTTGCGACTAGTCTGCAGCTGTCTCCGTCGTATGCCAACACGCCAGCGAGCCGCCCCTACGCATATGTCCAGCAGCACGCAAATGGCACAAGCACGCATATCTGCACCAGTACACATTATGCTCGAGTGCGCCTATGTGCAGTAGGCATGTTCCCAGTACACCATTCACTTCGTGCTCGTAGTGGACCCCGGTCGCGTGACAACGTCGCTGGCCTAGCACTCACAGTAGAACACCAATACTCCAATCGCTGCTGTCAGCCCTTTAAGGTCCTGTTCCAGACTCACAGAGGAGCGCAAATGCGTAGTTCTTAGCATAGTACGTCTTGGTCCGTTCGACAGCGTACGACTGGTTGCTCAGGCTGTCGTCAGTGCCTGCGTCACCCGCGTTGCCACTTACATGTCAAGCAGGAGGAAGAGGAAGCTGAAGGGGATCGTATACACCATCGAATCGAAGAACTCGTCCCACCACGCCTCGAGCGCCGCGTCCGGATCCACATCGACTTCGACGCCCTCGACGACGTCCTCGTCCTCGCCGGGATCCACGACGACGCGTGGGATCCGCACGCCCCCCAGCTCGTCTGGGAGGCCGCCGTCGTCCGTGAATGTTACGCCGGCCGCTTTGAGGTCGTCGAGCGACAGGTCGACCAGGGGTTGAGTGTTGGAGCCCGCGATCTCCGATGGGCGGATGAAGGGTTTTGGGTTCGCGCTCGTGTCGGGCTTGACCTTTTTCCCGCGGCGCTGGCGGGGTTGTTGGGGGGAAGGGGAGTCGGGGACCTCGTCTAGCCGGGCCATTGTTAAGGAGAGTGAGAGTGTGGTGGAAAATGTGGGAGATGCCGTGGAACGTGATGCGGTTGCGAGGTCACTGCCTGGTCGCGAGGACGCGAATTGTGTGGTGACGTGACGCTGCTGGTGGAGGTTTGGCGGAGTCGGCGCGGAGCTGATCGCCGAGTGGCAGATAACGAGTGGCCAACACACAAAAGTGAGACGAGTGGTGGATAACAAGGACCAGCTAACCCCCCAGATCTACAGAGATAAAGAGAGGGATGCTAAACGATGTAGAGTTAACACGCTGCATGTCGGTAATACCATAGCGCTCATATCGACGGCGTGACGATATGGACACCAGCGTGCTCTACAACGCCGCGACGTCGCACGGCCGCGTTCACAACCTATGCTCCGTACAACGGGCGGTACGACGCTTCGTCCAACCCGCTATCCCACTTCGGATGCAGGCTCACTGTGACTAGAATGGCTACAGCTTCACTGACAGTTGGCCCGGCGAATTCACCAGGCACAGTGGCCTATTCGCGCTCCTTCCTTACCTTCCATCTTCTGTCCCCGGTTCCACCAATCGCCCTTTTCTTCTTCACCCATCTCATCTCATCTCATCTCATCTCATCTCATCTCATCTCATCTCATCTCATCTCATCTCATCTCATCTATTTCAGTTAATTTATTCTTTTCTAATCTTCTAACCTCTAACTCAAGCACTGACCATGCCCCCCTTGGGGCTCAAAACACTGACACGCTTCACCGACCTCGACGTGTCCCTGCGCGCCGGCCATGCCGTCGCGCGTGTGTTCACCCCCAACTCTGCATCCGACCTCATCTGGACCGGCGACGCCGGCACAAGCGGATTCGTGAGCCTCAACTCCAACCTCAGCATAACGCCAACCGCGTACGCCGCGACGCTCCTGGCGAAAGACGGCGACCCCCGCGACCGTAACACTCCCCTGCCGCCTCCAGTTCCCGCCCCTCTGCCGCTGCGCCCGCGCGGTGCTCCCCTTCCCCCCATTCCCCGCCCACCCCTCTCGCCCACTGCCGCCGCTATCGCTGCAGCGGCACACATATCCGAGGCCTGGGACGACTGGACCGCAGGCCCCTTCGTCCGCCAGACTATCATCGACCACATGCTCCAGCGGGTTCGGCACACCTTCAACGTCGAGAGCGACCAGGAGACAACTGCCCCCGACGGGTACTCGCCGTGGATCAGTGCGAGCCGCGACGCGATGTGGGTCCTGTGGGAGGTCGCGCGGCGCCTGGCCCACGAGCCGGTTGTGCGCGTGGCCGTGATCGCGATCAGCGAAATGCGCGGCGCCAGCGGAGAGCTTGTCGTCGACCCGCGCCCGATCCTGCGCGACCATCAGCGCAGGAACCGCGGCACGGCGACAGGGGGCCGGATGACGAACAACGAGAAGGGCAGCGTCGAGGACGCGCTCACCCGCGCGGGCACCAGCAGCGAGGTCCTCTTCTTTGGGCGCGTGTTCGCGTCGAGCATCGTCAGCGTGTTCGAGTTCACGCCGGAGGTAAGTGGTGGACGTTGATACAGGCCTCCCCGCCGTCATGGCGACAATCACGGATGCCATGACGGGCAAGACGCTCCAGTCCACCGTCGACACGGGAAGCCAGAGAACGGGCTGACGGCAGCATCTGCCTCTGGAGCTCCCGCCCTTCTGGTTCGACGAGGGCAAGAACTGGCCCGACGCGCTCATCTGGCGTCCGGACGAACTAGGATGGGACTATCGCGCCGTCCGCATCCTCCTCGCCCAAGCTAAGGCGAAGTACGAGGCGGTCACGGGCATCGCGCCGCCGATGCCGGCTCCCGCGTCTCGTGCGAGCATGGCGACCCGCCAGGACCGCAGGGACGGGCGTGGGCGCGAGCGTAGCGGCAGGAAGTCCAACACCGTGGAGAACGAGCAGACGGAGCGCATGATGCGGGGGCAGAGTGATAATGGGTGGAACGTGGGGCGGCGATCCGAGCCCGGTATGAATCGTTGACGCAGCGGCGTCGACGTCAGCCATCGGTATGACACAAGTATGCGAAGTTGCGAAGTCACTGACGTTACGTGCCAAGTTCCCACACATCACCGAGTTTTCAGTACCATCAGCAGTATCGCTGACATGTTACAAGTTAAATGTATTACGTTAATCGTTTAGTGTGAAATGTCTACCCGTTCCCACTGCGCCCCGCGTCGGCGGCAGCGTCATACATACTAGCATGCATCAAGTCACATATTAAGCCATTGCGGCGGATAAGAGGCTATAGCCCAGCACTCTATGTCTAATTCTTAGAGGTTGCCGGTGTCGACAGACAGAGTCGGACGGACCTTGGTCGGACTTGTCCTGGTGGGAGAAGGCCCTGGGCTCATTCGTCCGAACTCGTTGAGCTGGGTATGGGAGTTTTGCGCCGAGTGGGCTGGCGTGCTCGAGTACGAGCCCGCTCGCGAGAGTGGGGGCACGGGGATGAAGGGACGGGGCGTGTCCGACCCGGAGGGGCGTCTCGAGCCTGGACGCGAACCGAGGCCGGCCAGGAGGTTGATGACGCTCGAGGTGCGGCTGGGCGGTTGGGGCGTGCCCAAGATCGGGGCTGTGGTGGGGATGGGCGAGCCCGGCGCGACGGCGACGGTGGTACGCGTCGGAGGTGCGTCGGGGATCGATGGGGAGTTGTACAAGAAGGTCGCGCCAAGGACGATGGCGGCGCCTGCGACAAACGAGAATGTGATGGGGTAGTTGAACAGAGCCACTGAAGCGAGGAACGAGATGATGATGGACAGCGAAGTCGCGAATCCTTTCCTGCAATGTCAGCTGAGGAATAACGAAAACTAGCTCACATAATGTTGTCGCTGTAACGAATCACAATGGCCGTGATTAAACCACCGAGTGTCTGGGTGAGGACGGTGCCGATAGCCCAGCCGTTAAAGTTTGCAAACTTGGAGCCGACGTTTTGGAGATAGGACATGTCCGGGGAGTGGCCAGTGAAGAGGATGGGGATGAGCGCCGGGATGAGCGAGAAGAGCGAGAGCTGGGTGTTGCGGACCCAGAGGTCTGGTGCACCAGAGCTCGAGCCCGACTTGAGGAGAAGCTCAAAGTAGACACCGGCGAGACCGGAAGTCAGACAAGCCATGGTGACAGCGACAAAGCCGCGGAAGGGGTGCATAACAGCTGGGAGGCTGGAAGCAGCGGCGTCAACAGCGCGCTTGACCATGGTCTCAGCCTCGGGAATGGCTGAGCGCAATGTGTGGCCCTCCTTGGCCGGGCTGGGTGGGGGGCGTGCGTGACCAGGGGCGGTGGTCGATTGCAGCTGCACGATGCCCACACCGAGTGCGAGCATTACGAGAGCACACCATTTTGCGCGGCTGAGACGCTTGCCCAGCATGAGGACGGAGAAGAAGGCAGTCGTAAGAATCTTCATTTGGTACGTGACCTGGAACGTTGCGACATCCAGGTTAGATGCGGCGACGTATTGGAGGTTGTTTTGAATGACGTAGAGGATAGCGGGGACGGCGAGTTTGTAGCAATCGGGGGATAAGACCGAGCGCCGCAGTGCGTCCAGGCGGCTGGGCTGCAGCATGCTGAAGCGTGATTGCACAATGCGAGTCCTTGCCTCCTTTTGGTCCCAGGTTGCTGATGACCGTGCCGTCATGTCGTTGTCGATGCGCTTGAGCGCGACCAGGGTCGAGATTGCGCCCTTCAACAACTCGTTGAGCAACACGGCTGCGGCGGCAGAGTATGTCTTGTCCGGTGCAGTTGCGATGCGCGAGTAGTGCATGATGATCGTGAGGAACGCATTTTGCAGTGCAAGCGTAATAAGGCTGTACATGGTTAGGGGGTACAGTTTTTGGAATAGAGTGTGTGTAAGGAGTATGAAGGGAGTGACTCACGAAATCCACTTGAGCTCGATGCCAAAGAGCTTGGGTGGTCCTTGATCACGCGACGCCGAGGTGGTGGCCGGGACGTAGACAGGGGCCTTTTCATCGATGCGTACACTGGCTGGTTGCCGCGCAAGCGCCGGTATTTGACTAGGCCCAGCAATACGTGTTTGGGCCAACGAGTCGAGGGAAGGAGCACTGAACGACGCGGCGCCTACCGGCGAACCGGGTGGGGACGACGTGGCGCTCAGAGCTCTGTATTCGATGTTGGGCGGCGTGTTGGAAACGAGTGGGGAGGTCGGCAAAGAAGGAAGGCTGTGTCAGTGAGCGCCGCACACCGACTTGGGTCGCTTTTTAGAAAGTTGTACAGCAAGATGGAATAGGAAAAAGGGAGAAAGGAGGGGAGGTGTGAGGGAGTGGGTTGGTTGGTGGCTTTAAAGACAGAGCGTGCCAGGCAGAGAGGGACGATGGATCGTGATAGTGGTGAGAGGTGGGTTTGTGTTCCGCAGCCAAGCACAGGGAGCAACAACAACACAAAAAAAAAGACACGGAGAATGGGGTTTGAGCGCGCGGACATGCCATCGAGCACGGCATGGGCACGAGCATTTCATTTCATTCATTCATTCACCCATGCATGCATGCATGGATGGACGAATGGATGTTGACACGTTGGACAGCCTGGCGGATGGCTCAGGCATTTCGACCCGGATTACCCGGAATAGGTTTGAAAGGGTCAAGTTTGGGTGGGTGGGTTGGGTGTGTCCGTGCAGAGGGGGAGTTGGCAGGGGAGGGAGATGGGGGGGGGGGGGGGGCAGGTCCACCACAAGATCACAGACCACCAGCCAGGCGGAAGCTTGGGTGGGTGGGCACGCGAGTGGGGAGGGGTAGAGGGAGGGTAAGAGGGTAGAAAGAGGGTCCAAGGGAGGGGGAGAGACGCGGTATAGCGGGAGGGATGACTGGTGGGTTTTGGTCCAGTTTCCGCTCCACCGACGACCACAATGTAAATGACAGCGACTACCCACTCGTTGCTACCACCGTCGGGCATGGAGTTTGAGACGAGGTCGTTATCCGTCCAAGACTTTGGGAGAGCAAACAAGCAACCAAGCAAGGAGTGTGGGGGGATTTAGAGTAGTGGGTGAAAGTGAAAGGAGGAGAGCGATAGGCTATTAAGAGGGGAGGGAGAGTAGGGAGGGATGGAGCAAGCCAGGGAAGAGGGAGAGACAGAGACAGAGACAGAGGGAGGAACAAGAGACCGAGGCTCCACAAACCAGCGTAGCCAGCGTAGCGTAGCCAGCCAGGCCAGCCAGGCCCAGCCAAAGCCCACCCAATCATTCTCCCTACCACCCTTCAACAACCGTCATCCCCCTTCTCACCCCCCTCCCCTCACTCCTCCCCTTGCACCCCTCACTCACCCTACCACCACGCACCGCACGCACCGCACCTGCCCTACCCACCACCCAACCACCCCTCACCACCTATCACCACCTATCCAATGCGCGCGCAACAACAACCACCTCCCAAGCCCAAGCCCACGCCCATAACCTCCTGCACACAAAAAATCATGTACAATCTCAACCCTCCTTCCCACCTTGCATGTACCTTTCAGACTTGCTCAACTCACCTTGACAGTCGCCTCTTCGGCCGCGTGACTCCCACCTCACGCCCAGTCTTGCCAATAACCTCGGCCCCGTCGCTCTTGTGTCCTCCCATGATTAATGCCCCGTCTTCGTACTCAATGTCCGCGTACCGCGCAGACGCAGACGGAGGCCCATTCGAAGCATTCGATCGTCGGAACGGCCCCGAGCGTCCAATAGGGCTAAGCGGTGATGATGACATCCCAGTCGCTGTGCTTGCTGTGGTCGATGTGTCAAGGGCGATGGACGATGGAGGGATGGGGAGCTCGGTGGGAATGAAGATTGGCGGCCAGAGATGCCAAAGATTGCCAAAGATCCAGACGGGTTAAACGGGGCACAAAAAGGGGCCAATGCCGTGCCGTGCCTGTGGATGGTTTCGATGCGCTGATGGAGTGTTCAACAGTAGTAGTAGTAGAGGCGAAGTACTACTGGAAGGGGAAGGTGAGAGACGAGAGACGAGAGACGAGAGACGGGCGATTGAGATGGGGGATGAATGGGGTGGATCGAGGGAGAGGAGGGTACACGCGCGTGCGTACGTCCTGGTTTCCCTAGTTGTGCGTGTTTGTGCAAAGCGAGTGCGAGGAAGGGGGAGAGAGATGGGTATGTTATTGTCGATTGATTGATTGATGCGTGACGAGACTTTTGAGATGCTTGAAACTTGAGCTTTGGGTTGGAATTGGTGATGTTCGATAAACGAGTTGAGCGAGTTTGTCGCAGGTGAATAATGTCTGGATGGTCGATTGTGCCCTTTGCAAAACCAGACACCAATAATCTCGGGCTGTTCGGTACGTCGGTTTGGACGATTGATTTGGCGGGTCGGGCGGAGGGGACGGGCCTGTGACCTAGCAGCGGCGGCGGAGGTGCGGTGGTGGCCAGCGGGCGCGTAGCGGGGAGGGAGGAGGTGTACGTCTCGGAGCCAAAGCGTTCACGAGGAGTACGAGCAGCTGAGCAGCTGAGCATGCGCGAGCAGGCTAGCGGTCAAGAGCTCAAGAGGCCAGGCTCAAGTCCAGGGTGGATGAGGGGAGTTCGGGGAAGAGGAGGGAGGGGAAAGGGGCAAGGAAGGCGGAGGAGGAAAGGCAAGGTGAAGGAGGCGCCAGGTCCCGATTCAAGGAGGGAGTGTTTGCAGGCGAAGGGGCAGGTCGAAGGGGAGAGGGGTAAGAGGGTCGAGGCGCAGTTGGTATCGATAGGCTTAAGGGGCAACTGGGCAAGCGAGAGCGCGAGAGCGCGAGAGAGGGAAACAAACAAGATGGCGATTTGGTGGGAAGGATGGAGGAAAGGTATGCACAACAATGAGGTGAATGTTGGATTGGAATGGATTGTGAAGAGGACGAGTATGGATGGATGGTGAGCAGATTGAGACGGACGGAGCGACGGAGTAATGAGTTTGGGTGAGAGCAGTGGTGATGGGTGAGTAATGCTTTGAGGTAATGCTTTGAGTGCGATGCAAATGCGCCGCAGCGCCGGGTGGGGGGGTTGTAAAGTGGGGCCGTATACAGAAAAACCTTCACCATAGAGTAGTATCATCGTATCCGGCATTGTACCCCGGCATGCGGCATGGCGGCATTGGACGGCCAATGTACTGTAGCCGCTGTACCGACTGTGCCCATTGTAGCTCCGTTCCTCACTGTAACCGCAATCACTATAAGCAGTGGAAGCGGTGGATGCGGTGGATGCAGTGTATGGTGAACACTGCGGACGATGCCCCGACGCCGACTATGGAAACCACAGCCTGAGCTGTGACCGGCCTTCTGGTCCGCCCCTGGGTCCGCCCTACTCCGGCTGCTCCGGCTGCTGCCATGCCCCCCCCTGGCCCCCACGCGTAGTTCCTGGAACCCCCTAATGTCCCTTTACCCCTTGCCCGCCCAACCTCCCTACAACCCCCAAATGCGTCCCTGAGTCCTCCCCTCTGCCCCCACTGCCTCGCTGCCTCTCCGCCTCGCTGTTTCGCCACATCTCTCCATTCGCATATCGGCAATGAAATTAGGAAAAGTAATGCCTCTGAGCAAAAACCCGTCGCTCCGGATAACTCCATCACTCCATCACTCCATCACTCCCATAGACGCGTCGTCCATCTGCCACCTCCCACCCTGCCCCCTCCCTCCTCCCTCCTCCCTCCTCCCCCCTGCCTCCACCCACCTCCCCACCTGACACTTGCGATGCAGAAATCGAGAGATGGATCACAGGGCAAAACCTTGACTGCGCAGTGCCTGTCCCTAACGTCACTTGCACAGCTTTATCTTTCAATTAACACTAAGATCCGCAGCCGTGAGATGCTGCGCGTGCCGATGGTCAGCCAGGCGTCAGCCAATTGCAGCCAAACTCGCAGCGAGGCAAAAACCCCGTCCACCGTCGACCGGAGATGTCAGATGCGATGTCAGATGTGGGGACAAAAGAAGGGTAGCATAGGAATAAGGAATTTCGTATACCCCTTCAATGCTAATGGACTGGTAGGAGTATTTCGGTGCTGTATCAGACCCAACGAACTGCACCGGAGTCGATCTCTCGGATACAATCACACTGGCGCATTGCCTTAGTATCCCTCAGATACGGCTGTGACGGAGGCCGCAGTTGTCACACGCGGAGATAAAAGGTGTATGATTGGTACTGATGGAGGAGTGACTTTCAGTCCGAGAATCACGGAGGTTGGGCAGACTGCGCGTCGCGACACGCCAAGGCCGTGACTGTCCGCTTTTGATACAAGAGTCTGTCACACATTAAAGGAGGAAGCGGTATACTATCGTGTACTATCGTGTACTATCGCGTACTACCGGGACACAGCATCAGCAACTAGCATCGTTGTGCCGCTGCCAAACGATACCGCACTACTAGTCGTACCTCCAAGCTATGCACACCAACTCCACGAGCCGTCACAGACGACCAGCTCAACCGTCGCGACCATCCCAACTGGCCCTCCCGACACGTGCATACCTACCCCGTGCGTCCTACACAATCACAAACGCAGATATGAACAGACTTGGCAGTGGCGGTGGGCCAGAGCGCCTTCCGCTTGTAGTATGTATCATGGACAAGCAAGAGCAACTAGATCACAGAGACAGGATTTCGCTCCGATCGCCGACTGCGCAGCAGTATCCGTGGACAGCACTGACCGCGGTGGCTGATCCGGCATGTCCGGGTGGTGCTGCTTCTCCACGCATGTCTGATGATTGAATCCAAAGAGCCAACTGCCACTTGACGGGTTCCATTCCTTGCGCGAGGCTCGAGAGGCTCAAGCCTTCTTCCGCAGTCGGCTCAAGGCGCTCAAGGCCTGTGCGTCGCGTCGAGGTCCATCCGACTGCCGCCACCTCGGCGCCACAACGCCACAGGGGGGTCAATGTCCGAAGCCGAAGTCGAGAATGGCAGTGGTAGTTGTTGTTTGGTCAATTGGTCTCGACTTGCTGACGATTGACAAGTCTGGTCCCGCCCTAGAGTTGGCACGTTGGCAGATTGGCAAGTCCACGATATTAAGCACGTGGTGATGAGATGAGACTAGGTGAGCTATATGAGCTATATGAGCTATATGAGCAAGTGACGCAGGCTTGGCAACGCGGGCTCTGTCCTCCGCCGCATCCCCGAATTGCGCGCCTGCCCATTCTGCCCATTCTCCCCACCCACACAGTTCCTAACCGCCTAACCGCCTGCGTCGGCTACCGCCATTGGATCAATATTGGATTTTAGATTGGTATTCGCAGCAGTAGGTGGGTACGTGGCGGCAGTCGTCATGATGGCGACTGGTCTCAGACGGCACTTTAATACGAAGAGTTAAGATGAGATTGGAATCTGGTGGGAGATTCACCGACTCATGTCCGCAATCACCGCCTGGTCCGTTCTCACCGAGCCGAAAAAGATCAGAGATCGCCCAAGCCAGATACACCAGAGATACTATGCAATCAAATCATTCTCGTCCATCCTCCATCCTCCATCTCTCATTCCATCATTATTTACTGACGCAAAAGCTCTGAAACGACAGAGCACCAAACCCATCGTTGGGCAATACGATCAGATCCTTTTACTCCACGCCGCTAGGCAAGCGACACCCCGGACCCGACCTCCACATCAACCTTCGCCCCCTCGAACACACGTTTCTCCAAATCCGCCGACTGGCCAGTGTAGACTCCACATTTCCAACCCGTCATGAAGATCACGGAGAAGCTCGCCGCCGCCGAGCGGGAGGGCCGTCCATTCTGGAGCTTCGAGTACTTCCCCCCGCGTACTGCGCAGGTGAGTGGGCCGCACCGGCATGGTACGATCCGTCAGCCGTTGTCCTCGCAACCCCTACTCCAGTTGCTCCCCACCCGCTAACCCCCAGGGTCTGCAGAACCTGTACGACCGTATTGAACGTATGCGCAACCTCGGCCCCGAGTTTATCGACATTACTTGGGGCGCAGGCGGCAAGAATGCGGACCTGACGAGCTCGCTGGTCCAGGTGTGCCAAGAGACGATTGGAATCGAGACCTGCATGCACCTCACATGCACTGAGAGTGAGTCGATGGCAGTGGAGGATCTGCGCGAAGTCGCTGTCGACTTCGAGCAAATCCCTTCGCCGAGGCGATCGTTGGAGCGCTCACACCAGTGCCCAAGGAGAAGGTCGAGTGGGCGCTCAAGCAGGCCAAGGAAGCTGGGTGCGAGAACATCCTTGCCCTGCGCGGCGACCCCGTTGCGGGCTCGGACGTGTGGGAGCCGACCCCCGGCGGCTTCATGTATGCCGTCGACCTGGTCCGCTACATCCACAAGCATTATCCGGGCGACTTCTGCGTCGCCGTCGCCGGTTTTCCCCAGGGCCACCCAGAGACGCCCAACACTCCCGAGGGCAAGCACCAGGAGATGCTCTGGCTCAAGGACAAGGTGGACGCCGGCGCCGAGTTCATCTTCACCCAGATGTTCTACGACGTCAACATCTTCTTTGCGTGGGTCAAGGAGGTGCGCTCGTACGGCATCACCGTCCCCATCGTGCCGGGCATCATGCCGATCCAGAACTGGCAAAAGTTCCAGACATGGGTCAAGCGCGAGAGCATTGTCGTCCCTCCCGGATGGTATGACGTGCTCAACCCGGTACAGGGGGACGACGAGCAGGTTCGCGCCCGCGGGACCAAGCTCGTCGCCGAGATGTGCCGCGCAATCCTCGACAACGAGGAGGCGGGCATCAAGGGCCTGCACGTGTACACTCTCAACTTGGAGAAGGGCGCGCGCATGCTCCTCGAGGAGCTGGACATGACGCCCCGCCGGGAGCAGGTCATGCCACTCCCCTGGCGCCCGTCGCTCACGCCCTCCCGCCGCACCGAGACCATCCGGCCCATCTTCTGGGCCAACCGCGTCCAGAGCTACCTCTCGCGTACCTCCGACTGGGACGAGTTCCCCAACGGACGCTGGGGCGACTCCCGCTCGCCCGCGTACGGCGACCTCGACGGCTACCCCATCCACATAGGCACTAACGTGAGTCCTGGCACGGACGTAATGCTGACAGATAGGCCAAGGAGGCGGTCGACCTGTGGGGCTCGCCCCAGACGCGTGCCGAGGTCAACAACCTCTTCGCCCGGTTCTGCCGTGGCGAAATCACAAAGCTGCCGTGGTCGCAGACGGGCGCGTCGTCTGAGACGTCCGTCATCACGGAGCAGCTCGCCAAGATGAACGAGCGGGGCTACCTGACGATCAACTCGCAGCCGGCCGTAGACGGAGCCCCCTCCAACGACAAGGTGCACGGCTGGGGACCCGACGGCGGATACGTCTACCAGAAGGCATACCTCGAGTTCTTCGTTGCGCCCGAGCTGCTCTCCCCGCTCATCCGGCGCATCGAGAAGGACCCCCGTATCACGTACTACGCCGTGAACAAGCAGGGCGACCTGCGCACGAACACGCACTCGGAGGGCCCAAATGCCGTCACATGGGGCGTGTTCCCGGGCAAGGAGATCATCCAGCCCACAATCGTCGAGGCCGTCTCCTTCATTGCGTGGAAGGACGAGGCGTTCGAGCTCGGCTGCCAGTGGGCAAACCTCTACCCCGAGGGCAGCCCCAGCCGCGCGCTCATCCGCAACATCATGGACACGAGCTACCTCGTCAACATTGTCGCCAACGACTTCAAGGACGGCATGGCGATCTTCGAGCCGTTCCTCCTCGACCAGCCGGTCCAGGCCAACGGCAACTAAATGGCCGGGTCCAACCCCGCCTTAGGTCGCAGATCCAACCCTGCGGCAAATTGTAAGGCTGCGGATCCAACCCCGCAGTCACTGAGAGTGGATCCAACCCCACGACCTCCGTATTGTCACGAATCTAGTACATAGTTGTAGCGTCCTCAACGGACCGCCGTTCAACCCGGCTCAGTACCCGGCTCAACCCATATCCCTCACATCATACCCACCGCAAGGATACCCCCGGCCCCGCTGCCCTCGCCACTGGCGAGGGCGCGCAGAGGTCGTACAGGAGAGGTTCAACTCCTCGCAAAGGCAACAAAAACAAACACAACATGCATTGATTGACTGGAGCGGGCGTTGACGAGTGGCGCTGTGATATCACTGAAGGAAGGATTGACGCAGGGAAGCGTGCAGACGTGTGCCACTGGCCATTCGGTCACGCACGACATTAGTACACGGCCGCTCAACAGACAACGAGTAGTGGGTACAAATACAGGACAAGCCTACGGGCTATGGGTATCCGTTCCTCAAGAATCTAGTTCGTCTCTCCATGGCTAATACCTCATTCCCGCTCCTGGCCCCTCCGCCTCCCGCATCCGTTCCCTCTCGGCCTGGTCGTACTCCTCCCAGCGGTTCAGCTCGCCGCCCATCGCGTCCGCACGCTCGTCGGCACTGGGATGGCCGGACCAGCTCCACAGCTTGATCATCTCGAGGAACGAGTTGCCCTCGTTCGAGATCTCGTGGAGGCTCGCGACAGAGTCGGCGAACAGGTTGACGGCGCGTCGCGGGTCGAACGCCGCGTGGGCGAGGACACTGGGGTCAGCTTGTTGGCTGGGGGCCCGACTCACCGCAGGCCCGTAAAGTCCGCCTCGTGCTCGTGCTTGCGCTCAAAACCGACATGGGAGAACCGTTCTGACATCTCCTCGGCCGTCGTGCGGCCCAGGTTCGCCAGCGCATCGTTCACTGCCGGCCCGAAGAAGATCGTAAACGGCCAAATGATGGTGCGGAGGATATCAATCTGCAGCCCCAACACACTGGGCCAGAGGACCTGCTGGTGGGACAGGGTCTCGAGGTGGTGGCTGAGCAGGAGGTGGCCCATCTCGTGCGCGAGCACCATGGCGAGATGGAGCGTCTGCTCCTCCGTCGGCTCGGTTTTCCTCGGCACAGGCCGCGGCGCGCCCCAGATGAGGGTCTCGAAGAATCCCCGCGGTTCTGGTGGCTCCGGCTCCGGGGGACCGTTGTGCGCGAGGATGTCGTCGAGCAGGCCCGTGAAGATCACAATCCCGCCCGCGCCCTTGCCGCCGAAACCGTAGCTGAACGCGTTCTTGTCCGGCGCGTCCATGAGCATGACGTTGTACGGCGGCCCCAGGCCTTCGCCGCCCACATCCTTCTCGCTGCCCGGCAGCGCGGCGTGCAGGCGTGCAGAGGCGCGGATCCGCGGGCGGAGGGGATACTTGCTCGGCGGGGGCCAGAGGCCGTTGATGTCCATATCGGCCGGGCGGCCCAGTTCGCCCCCGTCAACCCGTTCCATGGCGGTAAGCACGCCGCTCTCGAGCCGGCGCAGCGTGTTCTGCACCCACCCCCAGCGCCAGTCTGTGAGCGGCACGATCGGGGGTGCGGGCCGCTCAGCCGTCGTCAGCATGTTGATGACGCTCTTGTACCACTTCGCCCCCTCCAGACTCGACACGACGATATCCTCCTCGTCCGGCGTGAGGAGGATGAGCCGCCACCGGCCCGTCAGCGGCACCCGTTCGAGCCCCGTAACCCAGACGCCGAGGAGGAGCAGGACCGGCGCGAAGAAGAGCAGCGTCACGATCCACCGCGACGTCCGCAGCCGGTCCTTGAACATCCGCAGCGAGACCCAGTACCGCCTCAGCGCGTCGACCTCGCCCTGCTCGGCCGTGCTCAGCTCGTTGTAGAATCGCACACTGACAGGCGGCAGGGGCGGGAGGAAGAAGTAGCTCCTGCGGATGATGCTCGCCATCCGCTTGACCCATTTCGCGTGTTCCCGGCTGCCCTCGTCCTCGTCCTCTGGCTTCTCGGGGTGGTTGTCGAGCCACCGCTCCCGCGTCTTCTTGCGCATGGGGATGATGTACGCGATCCGCCCGTCGGGCGAGATGAGGTCGCCGTCTGGCGTTTCCGGCGCTTCGACGAGCGCGGTCGCATCCCGCGCGCTGATGGGCACACCCTTCTCCCCGTCGCACCACATTTTCCAGAAATCCTCAGCCTCGGGGGACGCTTTGGGGACGCGCTTGTCCTTGGCGAGCCACGAGGCCGCCTTGCCCTGCCGGAACACGGCGAGCGTTCCGATAGGGAGGAAGGAGAGGAGGACGCGCGAGACGGCCGTCGTGGCTGTGAGCAGCGAGGTTCCCTGCCGCATTAGTCTGGTCAGAGAACGAGGTTGAGCGTACCTTCAGAATGGCCCCCAGAGCTGGGATAAGTGGGAGCGCATCGCGCCGTGACGTGGCATGGAAGGAGCGCGACAGCGCGGGCAGATGTACCATATTCCGACCTGGAAGAAGCCGCGTTCCGCTGCGCAGAGGCACGCGTACCCGCATAGCGATGCGTCCGTGCGGACTGGCGATCACCCCCGACACCTCCTTGCCCCGCGAGCTGGAGCGCAGCGGGAGGCCATACGGCGAGGACGCGACAGCGTTGAGCACCCGGGCGCGGGTGAGCGTGAGAGACTGTCGAAACATGCCGGGCTATGATGGTGGCATTGCAGCTGCACGGGGCGGTGTACGTTGCGGCCTGTGGTGAGTGACTGTTGATGTTGAGCAAGGTTGTCGTGGTGCAGGTGTGGAGGAGTACGGTGTGGAGGATATGTCGTGTGTCCAGATGAGTAGTCGCCGGCGTCGTCGGCGTCGTCGGCTCCGGTCGGCAGCTGGAACAGGCACGATGCGGAGGTGGATCGTGGCCACCGTGGGAAGGTTGGCCGGGCGGTGGGAATAAACGACGAGATTTCCGACGCGTACCCCTGGAATAGGCACCGATTGCTATATTGGATTAGAAATGGAATGCTAATCGGAATGGAATGCTAATCGGAATGGAATGCTAATCGGAATGCTAATGGGAGATGGAGACGTCGAGGCCATGCAAGCCGCCGTCGACATCATCCATCATCTTGACATCGTCCATCGTCACACCCACTCTCCATCGTCGCCCTCGTCATCACCCCTCCCCTACCCCCCTCCTCCCTCTCTTATCTACCCATCTCTATTCCTGCATTGCCCACTGAGACACTCGTTACATTCCTACGTCGCCACCCCCACGCCTCCCCACGTCTCCCGTGTTCCTCCCGTCCCCTTCCTTGTGATGCTCACCGCCTGAAGCGACCCATCGCGACCCGACCCGCCGACCATGGACGGCACAGCAGAAACAAGCCACAAGAGACCGCCAAGACAGGACCTCTCCTACGCCGACCAGCAGGAATTGCTCGCCTTCATCGAGAAACGCAGGTGGTTTGAGGCAAAGCTCGAGGTAGGTTCCGCTGCCAGCTGGCGGTGCGACGCACGTCCGCTCGATCCGCTGACCTGAAGGCTCTCAAGGCCCTAGCGCCCGTATACCCGTTCGTGCACCCGGTCCTCATCCCCGACCCGACCAGCACAGCAGGCTATGTGCGCGCCGGCGCGGAGAGCTCGCCGTGGCGCCTGCCGAACAAGGGCCAGCTTGCGGCATGGGTCAACGAGCGCAACGCGCTCGAAGACGAGGTCGAGCGCTTCGACGACGGCGACATGGAGCGCATGAAGGAGAAGACGCGCCGTAAGTTGTGTCTGTGCGAGAGGTTGACACAGAAGAAATGACACGCGTACCCCTGACGCAGCCTTCTACGGATCTCGTCGAGGTCACTCTGGACCTCATCCTCCTCATCGACCAGCTGCTCCAGGTGCTGCGGCGCCGCGGGGCGATTCTCGAGCTCGCTTCCCTCCGGCTGCAGTGGGACGACCTGCGGTACGAGGTGCGCAGGGAGAGCGAGAGCGTAACAGGGGACATTGTGCATGTGGTCGCTGAGGCCCAAGCGTGGCTGCCCGGTGCGACGTCTCGAGTGGACCTGCGCCGGCGCGGGTCCAGCAACTCGTCGTACGGGGCCCAGGCGTCGGGCTATTCAATACCGGAGCCGCCAGTTCCCCTGTCGCCTTCCCTCCCCGCGAAGCAAGTACCGCCCTCCCCGACCCGAAGCCCGAGAGTGCCGGGATCGCCGACGAAGCCGCACAATGTCCCCCGGTCCGCGCTGCATATCTCGATACTGAGGTCGCAGCTTGTGGGGCTGGACACGCGCCACCGCAACCTGCAGTATAATCTCATCAAGCGTAGCGGGGCGATCCTCGATAAGATGATGGACCAGGCAGGCAGATTGAAGGGCCTCGGCGGCGCCGACGGCCCGTTGGACGAGGCAGAGCAGGAGCGCACGAAGGAACACGCCGTTCCCGACATCCTCATTGATCTGCAGGAAGAACTGGAGACGAGAGCGAACGCCATCAAGGAGCGCGTAGCGTGGTGCTCGTCGTTCGAGCAGCAGTGCCGCAAGGGCCACGACCACTTCTCGCGGTCCGCGCGGTCCCAGAAGGCGGCCGAGGACCTGATGGCCGAGCTCAAGAGCGCGCTCGCTGTCCCTGCCTCGAGCCAGAAGCACGCAACCCTCGCGCAGATGTACGCCGACGCGTGTGCCGTGCTCCCGCCGCGGCTGGACACCGAGTCGCTCCCGATGCCGTCGCACCCCGCGTTCCCGAGCAAGGACGAGCACAACGAGGCCGTGTTCGCGGCGCTGAGCGAGGCGCGGGACGACGCAGAGGCCGAGCTCGAACTCGCGGGCAAACTCCTCGCCTTCTACCGCTCGCTGCTCAAGTCGCGCGACGCGCTCCAGGCGCAGCACAGGCGTGTGCAGCTCCTCCGCGACCACTTGAAGCGCGCAATACAGCTCCTAGAGAAAGGGTCAGATACGGCCCCGCGGCCGGCGCTCGACAGCGTCGCCGCCGACGGCGGCGACCACACCGCGTGGCTGATAAACGCGGCCACCTGGATCGAGGACGGCGTCACAGCCGTTAGAGACGCAACTGACGCACACTTGACAACAGTCCTCGCAGTCATGCAGTACCGCAAGGCGATGTCGAACGCGTCCATGGCCGTCAAGCCGCACCTCCCGGCCGGCGGCGTCGCGGATGACCTCGGGCCCCTGGTCGACGACGACGCCGAGGATCTCGTAGCGCTGGGCCGCCGCTGTGCCGAGTTGGCCAGGCGCGTGCGCAACGACGCCGAGGCCGTGCCCCTCATCCTCACTGTCCGCGGCGACAACACTCAGGTATCTGAGATGGCGCGCTCGCTGCGCAGCGAGATCGTTCTCGCCGTCAACAAGGCTGCGTGGTCGACGCGTCCGGCGTCGTCGCTCCCCAAGTCCCTCGGCAACGACCTGGAGGCGCTGGAGTCGCTAGCCAGCTCGACTGCGAGCGACGTGGACCGGCTGCGCGCAATGCCGGGGACGAAGGAGGCCGTCGCGCCCCTCGAGTCGGCGCTCGAGCTCAGCCGGCAGGAGGTGTCTGAGGCGCGGCACGAGCTGGACGTGTTCCAGCGCGTATCCGCGCAGGCCGAGACTGTGCGCGGGCTCCAGCACGAGGCCGAACGGCTTGTCGAGCAGCTCGAGAGCGCGGCCGACGCCCTGCTAGAGGCCGAGCCGGAAGAGTCCGACTCGCGCGTGGCAGATTTCCGCATCGAGGTCGAAGAGTGGAACGACGGCATCGTCCAGCGCGTCCCCTTCGTCTCGGGCGAGTCGGCAGACCTGGCCAGTCCGACCGCCAACGGCCCGCTCACGCCCCCCCTCACGCCCGTACGGACCGTGGACGAATCGTCCGGATTCATGACGACCATGCCGGACCTCGGCGCGCTGGACAAGCGCGTCCGGACGGAGATGAACCACCAGTCTGTGCGCGTCTCGGCCTCCCTCGCCCGCCTGGTCAATGTCCACGACCAGCTGGCGTTCGACCGCTGGGCGACGCCCGTCCGCGCCGCCACCGCCTCCCTGGAGAGCGCGAAGCAGGAGCTCAAGTCCACGCTGGACCCGCTCGTCGTCGAGATGCGCGCGAGCGCCCAGCCCCAGGAACACGCGCTGGAGAGCCTGCGCACCGGGTCCGAGACGGTCGGGAACCACGTCGCGGACGTCCAGTCCCTCGTCGTGACCCTCAACGAGCTCCTCGCGGCCGACGCGAACGGCATCAACATGCGCAAAGCCGCCGACGTGTTCGCCTCCGCCGACGGGAGCCGCGAAGCGGCCCTCGCGGAAATCGCCAAAGCCCAGGCATGGCAGCAGGAGCTCGAGGACGTGGTCGCGCAGGCGCTGCTTGCACGGAGCGTCACCCCCGTCCAGCCGAAGACGCCGGAGCAGATAGGCAAGCGGATCAAGTCGCTCGACGGGGACCTGGACGCGCTCGAGCTCGAAGCCATCGTCCACCCCTCGCCGGCGCAGCTGCGCCAGACGCCGAAGATGCGCCGGCTCCCGTCGTCGACGGACGCGAAGAAGATCGCCCGGCTGTTCACATCCATCGCGGACTCGGCGCGCTCCATCGCGCGCTCCCAGCCCCACTCGCCCGAGGTCAAGCGCCTCCTGCACAAGGTCACCGCGCAGGGCAGCCTCGTGCCCGACCTCGAGGGGCTGGGCGTCGTCTCGGACGCCGCGGCCGGGTGCGACCAGGCCTTCTCCCGCCTCCTGGATGTGGTGGATGCGGGCGCGGGGAGTGACGCGACGCTCGCCGCAGAGCGGGAGGCGCAGAGCGCCGTCGAGGAGCTGGAGGAGGTCGCGCGGCCACTGCTGGGCGACTCGCGCGTCGCGCTCGAGCGCCGCCGCGTCCAGAACGCGTGGGCGGAGCTCAAGAGCGTGGCGGAAAACGAGCCGCCATCGAGCTCCGCACCCTCCGTCGCCTCCCTTGCTGACAGCAGAGCGTCCAGCTCCTCCACGCTCGTGCTGAAACCCCAATCAAAGCCCCGCACCATCTCCCTCACCCACCCTCTGCGGCGCACCGCCTCCCTCCGCGCCGAAGCGAGCTTCGAGCCAACAAAGCAGCTCCAACCACAACCTACCCCGTCCAAACCACCCCGATCCCGCGTATCGAGCGATACGACACGCGGCCTGACGCGCTCGCGCACCCGCCCCTCCCTCGACGCCTTCATCGCCGGCACGCCCAAGGACAAGCCCCGAACCGCGTCGGGCAGCGCGAAACCTGCGCGAGGGCTCACGCCCACCGTGCCCGTCCCATTCCGCCTGAGCCGGAGCACGAGCTCGTCCTCGAAGCTCGCGGAGCAGGGCACGCCGACGCGCCGCCCGCGCCCGAGCGAGCCGCGGTCGAGCTCCCTCGCGCGCGGGGTCTCGAAGCCCGGCGCCAGCCCCTTGCCGAAGTATGCGCCGCTCAAGAAAAACCGCCTCGACGCGGCAGTCGCGCGAGTCCTCGAAACGCTAGACGTGAGTTGCCGCCCTTCGTCGCTGACGCCAGGTAAGAGTTCCCATCAGACCCGCCGGCGGGGGGGCCGACGCGTGGAAGGACGAGTCGGGGCGGTACTGGATCGGCACGGGCCCGCGCGCGCGCATGTGTTTCTGCCGTATCCTGCGCTCGCGCACTGTCATGGTCCGCGTCGGCGGCGGGTGGGTCGAGCTCTCCCGCTACCTCCTGGACCACTTCGCCGACGAGCTCGAGACCGCGCCCGAGGAGCCGCCGTCCCCCTGGAACGAGGTGCCTGTCGCGATCACGAGCGCGACGCTCAAGGCGTCGACGGCGCTGGCTGCACCGCGCGCCGGCAGCCCCGCAACCCCCGGCAAGTCGCCCCGCACGCCGGTGCGGCTTAGCCTCCCGGCCCAGCTGTCCCCGCTCGACCATGCGACGACGCCGCTGTCGCTCCGCGCGGCGTCGCTGTCGCCCGAGAAGACGGCGTCGCCCGGCTCGCCCCTTGTCCCGATCCACTTTATCCGCAAAGCCAGCGAGAGCCCCAGCGTGCGCGACCGCGAGCGCGAGGCGTTGCGCCGCAGCCTGAGGCGCGAGTAGTCATCCCCACTTATTCACAATACCTAGCATATGTTGTACCTTGAACAATTAGCGCCATGTAACATGTCTGCTCCGCAGCATTTCGGGTTATTCAGAATCCTCCCTGGCCGACTACGTCAACAACGTGCGCGCGACTGCGTCGCCGGGTAAGTTGACGATCTCGGGAATACAACGAGAGCTGACCGGTCGGTGGCATGCAACAGTGAAACAACCCGGTTAGGCAGCACGGAGCCGGATGCACGATAAGGTGGCATTGAACAGGGTACAAACAATAGTGACGGTGCTGTGATGCGGAATGTGTGTCCCAGGGGGATTAGAAGGCTGTACTGTGATTGGGGTTGATTGCAATGCTGGCGATAGTGCTGTTGAAACGGGAACGGGGAATGCGGCGTGGCGCTGGGCGTAAAGAGCGCTGGTGCGCGGCGTTAACGGCGGTGGGGGTGGCATGCGTCGGCGAGCGAGTTCCCGGCGGTCGATCGGCAGATCGGCCAACTCGGAGTGGGGTGGCTCGGTTGCGCGGCGCGCGCGCTTCCGAGGCGCGCGCTTTCGGGCTCAATGCCAGAAGCCGATGTCACCGGACAATGGAGACCTCCTCTTCGCCGAGATCGCGGAGGACGTCGCGGAAGAGCTCGAGTGCGAGGGCGGCGGGATCGCCGCGCGAGTGGGACTGGCGTCAGTTAATCGGTTCGGCACGCTTCGGTGGAACGGCTGGGGAGGCCGAGACCGAGACACGGATCCGCCACCGCCACGCAATTCGATCCACGCTTCGCACTTCCGTCTGCCATTCTTGCGACTTCTGGCTATTGGCAAGCCGGCAGCACGTTGCTACTCAGCTACTCAGCTACTCACATTCATGTGCCGCAGCGTCTCCGACGCCCATGGTCTTCGGCTCTGCATCCATCCACTCCAGGCGCGGGCTGCGCGCTCGCCATCATGCCCATGGAGGTTACACACGATATGGAGCTGGAGTCAGTATGCATGCGACCGCTTGCACTTGGCAGGGGTGTCACGCTCCCCACCTGCCCCACCCGGCGTCGCCGCGGACTCACCTTTAGCGAGTTGAGGTTCTCGTTGATCCGGCACTGCTGCGCCTCCATCGACGCGACGAGCCTGGTTGCATAGTCGTTCATGGCGACGCGCGCTGCGGCGCCAATTGCCTCAGCCTGCGGTCAGTGCGGACCAGTGGGTGGACTCACGAAAGTTGGTCGTCGGCGGTGGAGGCGCTCAAAGGGTGCGCGTAGGCGGAGGAGTTTCTTTGCCTGTCTTATCAGCCGCGGTTTCGGTGTCGCGTCTTGTCACGTCGCTACGAGACAGCGTCCCGTCCGTGTCTCGCAGCCGCAGCCGCGAAACCCGCGGAACGCAGGCCACTCACACACTTGTCGTCCCATGCCCAATTGCCGAGCGCGTGGAGGAAGTCGAGCTGCTCGAGCTCGTCGGGTGTGTATGCGTCGATCTGGGGTCAGCAACGAGCACGAGCGGCGGAGAGCATACCTCTGGGTTGGGATATGCCAGGCCGCAGTAGCGGCAGACTTGTGGTCCGGGGCTGGGGAGGGGGAGGAACGGGCTGCGGGGGGACGCGAGCGGCAGCGGTCCGTCGCTGGACAGGGTCGACGTGGTCGACGTTGGGGAGAGGGAGGGTGGTGGGACGGGTGCAGTTGGGAGCGTGACTGGGAGTGGGAGGCAGGGGGATTTGGGGGTGCGCGGCGGCGTGCGTGTGCGCTTGAGCGGGCGGAGTGGTCGTGGGCGGTGGCGGCGGTCGTGGTCGCTGTAGACGGAGGTGGTCGCGACTTGGAAGGCGGGGAGCTGGAGGGGATGCGTGAATGCCGCATCCATGGCGTCCTCGTACTGGTCTCGAGTCATTATCATTGTGGATTCGAGATAGAGGACATGGTTGTGGTGAGAGGCGAGGGGAGTCGAGGCGAGGTACAGAGTGATGTATGATGTTTTTGTGCGGCGAGGCGAGGTACAGGATGATGTATGATGATTTTGTGCAGCTCGCCGTTCTACGCGAGTCGGGCCTTGCAACTCTGCGTCGGTACATTTCCCCTTTGGTTCCCGGCTACATCGGATAGCGAGCAGCGAGCAGCGAGCGAGCAGCAAGCTCGAAGCCGTCCAAGCCGTGGCAAGCAAAACCCAGCAATCCCCAGCAATGACCAGCCCAAAAAACCTATCAGCAGCAAAGAAGCCGGTTAATAAATCAAGGCACGCCCCGAAGCGGACAATCCGATGACGCTCAAGCGCACGGACCTCGATCCCCCTCTCGGCTGCATCGGCTATCGGGTACTCAAAGGCAGTTCAGGGCAACACCACGTGCCGAAGCGCCAGGTCCGATCTTCGGAAGACGATCATGGTGTTTGTGGAGTCCCCACACCGATCGGACCAGAGGTCGGCTACCAACGGAATCAAATGACGCCGACTTGGCCGATAGCCATGTGCCATTCCGTCACGAGCTGAGTCAACCGCTTTCGCAATGTCGACATGGCCAATGTCGGCAAGCCAGCAGCCATGTCGACTTGCAATGCAACATCGCTCTCGCTGCACATCTCACCTGTGACTAGCTCCGAGCAATGCCTCCACGTCCCAACGTACCCATTACGCGGGTGACGCGCTCAAGTGCGCGCGTCGCTCAGGCTGCCAACGGCCCAGCGCCCACGGGGTCGGCTTCCACCGTCGTTGCGCAGACGGCAGACGTAGCTGAGCCGCCTGTGAAGAAACGGCGCACCGCCAAGGCGCCAAAGGTCGAACCCAATGAAGCCTCACCTAGAGCCAAAGCCTCTTCCAAAGCTCCGAAAGCCCCCGTAAGGGAGTCGTCGGTGCTCTCCAACGCCCCACCAGGCCCTTTCTCCCTCCCCGAGGCCATCGCCCACCTCTCAGCCGTGGACCGGCGCTTCACCTCCCTCTTCGAGCGGATTCCCTGCCGCCCGTTCATCGAGGCGGCAGGCAATGGGCCGGCAGCCGAAGCCGGCGCCACCGTGGCCGCCGCCCCGAAAGACAGAGGACCGGAGGAGCTCGTCCAGCTCGACCCGTTCCGGACGCTTGTGACGTCGATTATTGGGCAGCAGGTGTCGTGGATGGCCGCGAAGAGTATTACGAAGCGCTTTGTCGAGCATTTCTGCGGGCCTGTCGGCGACGTCGAGTCGCGCAAGGAGCAGGGGCCGTTCCCGACGCGCGAGCAGGTCGCCAAGTCGGATGTTGCCGCGTTGAAGGGAGTGGGGTTCAGTACGCGCAAAGCCGAATATGGTGAGTTGTGGAGCGTAAAGAAAAGTGCTTTAAGTGGAGGTTGGGCGGTCGGACGCAGGGGCGGGCAGGATGAGCGCGCGGCCATCAGAGCGCGCGCAATGGCCTCGACTGCACAGCTTGACAATGAAACTCGTCGAGGTACATGCGCACAGCCAATGGGGGGCAAGGGGAATCGTAGCATGTCGTCGTTGGGCCAGGAGTATGCGCAGCAATTGACTGACCACAGTGATCGGGCTCGCGCAGGACTTTGTCGCCGGCCGCCTGACTGATGACCTCCTCATTAATGGCACGGACGCCGAAGTCGCCGAGGCCCTCATCGCCGTCCGCGGAATCGGGCGATGGACAGTAGACATGTTCCTCATCTTCACCCTGCGCCGCCCGGACGTGCTCCCTGTTGGCGACCTGGGCGTCCAAAAGGGCCTCCTCCGCTGGGTCCTTGCCGCGCACGGCGCCCTCCCGGATCCCCCGACTCCGAAGACGCCCAAGACGCCGAAGAAGAAGAGCGTCAATGCGACTCCGACGCCGAGTGCCACTCCCCTTGGCGCCGCCCCGTCGACCTCTACCCTTGTCGATGTGCCCTCCACCCCCAAAACCCCAAACACGGCGCTGGGAGCAACAGAGTCGACAGCGACGCTGGTCGATATCCCCTCCACCCCGACCAAGACGGCGATAGAGAAGTCCATTGCTGAGAGCGCTCTCGAGACGCCGTCCAAGTTCCCCTCGACGCCCGGACCGCCCCCTGCGACGCCGAGCGCATCGACGAACCCACAACTACCGCGGACCGTGTCGGACTCGATCCTTGCCACGCCGCATGACTGGACGCACCAGTGTGCGCATCGTGCGGCGCCGCTCCCGGACGGGCTCGATGTCGGCATGCTCCGCTCCCGCCTTGCGGGGAAGAAGGCCAAGTGCGTATCCTGGAGGGACCTGCTGACGACAGGGGCGGCGTGTACCTCCTCCCCGCTGAGATGGAGGCGCTCACACATGCCTGGCGCCCATACAGGTCGCTTGGGGTTTATTATACCTGGACCATGGCGGGCGAGTCTGCCAACACGAGTGCTCCGTGATACTGTCAGGGAGCTGTAGTAGACAGACGTCAAGGTCGGCTGTGCCGAATCGAGAAACTAGATAGTACATTCGCAAAGAGGTGCGAAGGAAGGTCGGGCGTCCTTTATACATGGGGACCGCCAGCTCTTTATTGAACGTGTTGTTCCGCAATAGGAAACCATGCTTGTCTGGCTTCAGCGCCTGACAGATACAATGTAACAATGTGAAGACATGGCACAGGGGCTCTAAGTGTAAAGGTTTCGCGAAGACCTTGGGAAAGAAGAGTTGAGTTGTAGGAGAGCTCAGGAAGCGCGGAGGCCTGAACCAAATACTTGCACGTGATTAATTTGCCACGTGATTTACACGTGGTGCCACAATCACTTTTTCCTCAAAACCCCGATCTCGAAGGCCTGCTCGTGGACTTTTGCTCGCCATTGTCCGTACCGTCCACGCCGCGACAGCACTCTCCATCTCCATCGTCTGCTGGCCGCCACCCCGCAGACTCAAAAGGCCACTCGCACAGCGTACAGGCCCATTCCAACCGACTCTGAAACCCCCCCTTCCCCGTCCACTTCTGCCACCACCATGGCCGACCCCAGCGCGTTCTACGAGGCCGAGGAAGACGAGCTTCTCTCGTCTCTCGCAGTGCCGCAGTACGGCGGCGAGCAGGGCTACACCAATGAGGAGAGCTACCGCCGGCTTCAGGAGCTCGAACAGCACGCGTACGCTCAGCAGCTCGCGACCGCCGAGAAGGAGCAGGCGCAGGCGCTCGAGGCTGTGCCCGAGGATGTTAAGCGCGTGCGTAGTGTCCGCTCGCCGCCTGAGCCACGGAGATGCTGACCCGCAGTTCCTCGTGCTCTTCCACCAGGCGATTCTTGAGAACGACCTTCCGACCATCACCAACATGTACGAGAGCGGGTGGAACAAGCTCACTCAGGTGAGTCGCGTGGCACGGTGCGATGAGCTGACAGCAGGCGTACTACCAGCACGCCGAGTGGCCCGAGGCCGAGCTGATCGCGCCGCTGGTCCAGAACGACCAGGTGTTCCTCACGCTCTACCGCGAACTATACTTCCGCCACGTGTATGCGCGTCTGCAGCCGACCATCGATGACCGGTTCCAGTCGTACGAGAACATCTGCGAGCTGTTCAACTACTTGTTGAACTCGGACGGCCCCGTGCCCCTCGACTTGCCGATCCAGTGGCTGTGGGACATGCTCGACGAGTTTGTGTACCAGTTCCAGTCGTTTGCTCAGTGGCGCGCGAACCCCAAGAACAAGAGCGAGGACGAGCTCGACATGCTCGCCGAGGCGAGCCAGATCTGGTCGTGCTACTCGGTGCTCAACGTTCTGTACTCGCTTGTGCAGAAGTCGCAGATCAACGAGCAGCTCCAGGCCGAGAAGGCCGGCAAGAGCGCCGAGGAGGTAGCGGAGATTGCGGGCGAGTACGGTTCCAAGCCGCTCTACCGCAACCTGGGCTACTTCTCCCTTATCTGCCTGCTGCGCGTGCACGTCCTGCTTGGTGACCCGACCCTCGCGCTCCAGACCATGGAGAACGTCGAGCTGAGCGGCGGCGCGTTCATGACCCGCATCACGGCGTGCCACGTCGCGGCGTACTACCACGTCGGGTGTGCGTACATGGCTCTCGGGCGATGGCCGGACGCCATCAAGACCTTTGTCAGCGTCCTCATCTTCTTCCTCCGCATGAAGCAGTACCACACCAGGAGTTACCAGTACGGCTCGATCACCAAGACCGTCGAGCGGATGTACGCTCTCCTGGCCATTTGCACCACCCTCTCTCCCGGGCCTACCGACGACAGCATCATGTCCAACGTCAAGGAGCACTACGGCGACCAGCTGACCACCCTCCAGCGCGGTGGCGACGAGGCGCTCGAGGTCTTCAAGGAGCTCTTCCTCCAGGCTTGCCCCAAGTACCTCTCCGTCAACCCGCCCCCTTACGAGGATGCCGACGCCCTCGAGCAGTGGATGGCCTCTCCGCCTCCCGACGCCGTCCAGCGCCACCTTGACCTGTTCCTCTCGGACGTGGTCGCCACCCGCGGCGTGAGCAACGTGCGTAACCTGCTCAAGCTGTACACCTCCATCGACGCGGCCAAGCTCGCCGCCTTCCTTGACACCGCCGACGCAGAGGACGCAGAGGAGGACGTCCTGCAGCAGCTCATGGTGCTCAAGGCCGCGTCGCGCACGTACGGCAAGCACGGCGGCGACGGGTCGCTGCTCGACGGCGACCGTATCACCACCAACAACCTCGACTTCACGGTCGACGGTTCGATGGTGCACGTTGAGGAGACGACCGCGCACAGGCGCTACGCCGGCTTCTTCATCAGAAACGCCGAGCACGCGCAGAGGGTATTCAACACCATTCGCGCGTCGCCCCTGCCGTCCCAGCGCCGGAAGGAGGACGGCAAGGACGGCGAGAAGAAGGAGGGCGGCAAGGAGGGCAAGCCGCAGGAGCGGAAACCCCAGGCGTGGGCGCCCAAGTCGCGCCAGGTGAGGGTGGCGGCGTAGACGCGCACGACCGCATCGCGGGTGGATGCCCTGGGAGGTGTTGATGGTAGGTGCTGAGCACACTGTCTAGAGTAGCTGTGACATATGCATTCATACAGAAACGAGTGGGGCATTATTCAAGGCGCTGAGTGCTTCTTTAAGCGTGTGGTCTGGTTGGGGGGGCGTTGCAGTTTCTGAGTAGCTGTGAGATCCCCAGACAGATTTCACCATGCAATGCATCTTCAAACCCAGATACCAACAAAGTTACAGATAAGGATACCGAAAACGCAGTCTGAGCTGCCCACACTGCTACTCTCCCGCCTCTTGTGTCACAGCTGCACGCTGGACTCTACATTATGCCGTCATCCTGCGGCCATTCTACCCGTCTGCCCCACCCCTTCAGTCGCGCCACACTCCCTCGGCTTAGAGACGAGCCGGGCGGCCAAAAGGAAGGAGATCAGCAGCCTGGGCCATCTCGGCAAGGTTGATCTCCCTGCGGACACCGCCACGGACGTCGGCGCCGGCCGCGACGGTGGGAGCGAACGAGAAACGGTCGGTGAAGTGGGGGTTGCCGCGGCGCTCAATGATCGCGAGCACCTCGCGGCCGATGTTTGGGGCGAACTTGAATGCGTGGCCCGACCCACCGGTCGCCACGAACAGGTTCTCGTAATCCGGGTGGTAGTCGACGAGCCAGTCGCCCGTCACGGTGTCGCAGTACCAGCACATGCGGAGGTCGGCGAAGGGCTTCTTCGCCAGGTCGGGGTAGTGCTTGGCGAGGTTCTCGCGGAGGGCCTTGACACTCTTGGCAGGGAGGATGCCCTTCTCGATGTCTGCGGACAGCTTGGTGCGGGGCACCGAGACCTTATCGCCGTTCGAGCACTCGGCCGTGCAGCACGTCCACCCGGCATCGTGGATCGCCATCTTGACAATGCCGTCCTTGGTGGGCGGGAAGACATAGAAGCCCGTGTCGAGGTTGAACACGACGGGGCATTTGGACTGGACCGCATACTCCTCGGGCGTGAGCTGGATCATGGCCACCACCTGGCCCGTAGCGACTACAGGGGGGATGCGGCAGTCCATGCTCTTGCTCTGCAGCAGGGCGGGCGACCACGCGCCCGCAGCAACAACAACGAGGTCGGCGTTGAGCACGCTCCCGTCCTTGAGCACGACGCCCGTCACCTTCCTTCCGTCCTTCTTGAGCGCAACGACCTCCGCCCCGCCCCATACACGGCCGCCGAGCGCCAGCACGCGGCGCAGGCCAATCTCGATCGCCCGCCCGGCCTCAGCCCACCCGCCAATCCGGTTCATGTACCCCGCACGTCCGTCGAACGCGCCAGTCGCAAGTCCGCTCGGGAAGACAGACTTGATCTCAGAGCCCGTCTTCACTGCCACGGGGTTGAGGTTCATGTTCTTGCAGTTGGCGTACGACTCGGCAACAAACTTGGTCCCCCGCTCGTCCGCGCCCGCAAGGCACATGACGCCCGACCTGGCGGTTAGCAACGGTATGGACCGGGGGATCTGGCAGAAATCGAGATTCCGGAAATCTCGACTCGCTTGCCCAACCGGCCTGACCGGACTGGCTGGGCCGGAGTCTCGCCGGAGTCTGGGCAAAACTGGTCCGTCCCCGGTCGACAGGCCAGAACTTCTACTCACTCGTGGTAGCAGTCCTCCCACTCGGGACGCTGCCACATCTTGACGGCGTCGACAGAGAGCTGGGCGAGGTGGGGGTCCGCATAGTCACCGCCACGAACGATCTTGTTGATGTCTACCGCGTGAGCTTTCTATCGCTGAATGCAGAGCCCGGTCGGGAACTGCGCACAGGGGAGCTTGCACACGGACGAGTGATACGAGACCTCGGGCTCTTGGGTCTGTGCGGCTCTTCCAGAACCAGAAGGCGAGCTTTCTGGGCCGCTGTGGGCTCTCACCCCCGTACCTGTGTGCAGCTCTCATCCCCCTGTCTGCTTGCAGCGCCCTCGCTCATCTCCACGTTGCGTTCGCAACCCGTACTCACCCGTCGAAGCTGCATCCGGTGCGGGAACAGTGGTGCACTTCTCGAGAATCGTGACGTCGTACTTGCCATTGCCCTCCTCGAGCATCCAGAGGGCAGTGGACATGCCAAATACGCCTACACGTTAGCCTTCGTCCTCTCTTTCTGACTCCGACACTCCGCTCGACCCAGCGACACACCCCTGTGTGGGCGAAAGTACCACTCGTCGGCGTCTCTCAGCCCAACGCCGTGACCCCCAATTGTCACTAGAGATACCCACCCGAGCCGACAATGATAACCTTCTGCGACATGCTTCTGCTGAATATGGGTTCTGAGTTACTGGGGAGTAGGTGGGGAAGAGGTTGGAGATATATGCAGAGAACAAGGCCGGTTTACAAGGGAGCCAGATAGGCGGCAGCCACCCAGGAAGGGCGGCGCTTAGTTGGTAACCAGATCACCCGACTTTTTGTTGTTGTAGTTGGGCCGATGGGCCGGCTTGGCTGGGCCTGGAAGTGGGCTACGGCCCTTGGCAGCATTACGTCGACTCTAGACATTTGCAGAGTGAAGCCTGGCAGCTTCCAGATGCCAGAGTGGTTCTAATCGGGCAAGTAGGCACGACTGCCCCGCATTTGCTCGCACGGAATTGCACGGCCTATCAGTCCAGCTTCGGCATTGTCGCCTGCCTCGCTCAACGTGACAAAAGTTCCTCGGAAATCGTCGCGAGAGCTATGAAAGCGCGCTCTCCTTATAAGACAGGAGTCGTCTAGCATGGTCCTAAGGGACACACAGTAGCCCATTGTTTGCAGTGGTCCAAAGTTTCTCTGCGACATGCGTTCGAGACGCCGGGTAAACATGGATCGTGAGTCGTAGCTGACGTTGGGCAATTGATTTGCTTTGAGGACCGAAGTGACAGCGAGGACCGCACACCGCTACACGAGCTCACAATCTCACTGTCCTTCTCAACACCCATGACAGTGAGGACGAGCTACGATATTATGGAGTCCTTGCAGTTCGGCCGTCCAGGCCGAGGTCAGAATCTCGAGCTCCGGCAGGTGGCCGGACATTGTCCGCCTTGTCCTTCAAGGCGGGCAATTCCATCTAAGCGCCGTCCTCGTCGCTCTGTCCTGAGTCACTGTGGTCAACTTGTCCTCCCCACTGCTAGCTCCTCGCCGCAGTCATCTTGAAAATGCATGATATCGCCTCGGGGTTGGAATCCGAGATTGCGTCTCCTCGTCGTCGGATTCCTCGCCCTCGTCGGCGCGTCGGCGTTGCGGACCATACGAACCAGCCGCTGGTAACAGTGGAGGTAGCTTCTAGTAAAATCCCAATACCGATGGGAGCCGTAGTTTGCCGATGGGCGTTCCGACCATTATCCGCCAATCTTCCGCCCATCAGCGTGGCTGCTGGTCTAGGTGGTGACAGACGTTCCAGAGATTAAGCGCGAGAGGCAATTTGGGTAATACCATAGGTGGTCTATTAAAGTAAATGCCACGAGTTGTCTATGGAAGTAACTGTCAGGTAGCAAGCCGTCCATGGTCATGTCCATCCTTGTCCATTCATCGTCATCCATCGTCTTAGGCTTCTTCACTACGTGGCCGCGCATGGCCGCTGACGTCCTGAAATGTGCTGTAGATGACGGCCGGTGACGTCGGAAGGCATTCGCGTTGGTGTCGAGATGTGCCTGGCCATGTCGTCAACCGCCACGAAATCTTGCTGCTACGTCCACTTTTCGTTCATCCGCCACGCCAACGCCACAACAACGTTCTCTTTCTTTAACGACTTTTAGAGACTGGTCTTCAGATCTCTTTCTTTGACGTCTTTTAGAAACTCGTCTTCAGACTCTCTTTATTATCGGACGACGGACCCGCCGACATAAGCGATGTCTGTTTCCACTGCCCCGGAGCCCAAGGCCCCTTCTCTCATCGTGTCCTTCTTTCAGTCGATCTGGTGGAGCATCGCCACGTTCTTACACTCCGGATGGGTCTTCATCCCCTGGGTCCGCCCGCACTGGTTCGCAAAGGACATGACGGACCAGCGCGGCAAGGTACGTCCCGCGCCCATCCCTGCTGATCCCAGGTCGTGGTGATCACAGGCGCAAACAGCGGAACAGGCTACGCAACCGCCAAAGCGTACTACGAGCACGGCGCGACGGTGTACATGCTCTGCCGGTCTGAGGAGCGCGCCAACGCCGCCATGGCGGACATCAAGCGCGGGGGCGAGGCCGACGTGCTCTCCGTCATGAAGTACACGCCCGCGGACCCGTCCAAGGCCGGCAGCCTCAAGTTCGTCCCGCTCGACCTGGCCGATCTCGACAGCGTCGATGCGGCGGCGAGGGAGATTACCGCACGCACGGACCGGATCGATGTGCTATTTGCGAATGCGGGGATCATGGCTGTGCCGGAGGGGGACCGGACGAAACAGGGCTATCCGCTCCAGTTTGGCACCAATGTAAGTGTCGATGAGGGAGATGCAGTGCCAGGAAGGCAAGAAGTAGTCGGCTTGCACTCCAAGAGACGCAAGCGCTGACGCCAGGTCCTCGGCCACCAGCGGTTTATCAAGCTCCTCCTCCCAACCTTGCAGGCTACGGCACGCGCAACTGGCCGCCCAGCGCGGCTGATCAGCCTCAGCTCTTCAGCCGCGGCCGCTGCACCTCCCGGCGGAGTCAACTACGCCTCTCTGGAGCCCGGCGCGCCCTTCCTCCCCCGCTGGGTCGAATACGGCGAGAGCAAGTGGGGCAACGCAGCACTGGCCAAATACGTCAATGCGCACTATGGGCCCGGTTCGAAGCTTGGCCAAAACGGCGAGGTGGTCGCCATCGCGGTCCACCCAGGCGTGGTCGCGACCAACCTGTTCATGCACAACAAGCTGTTCAAGGCCCTCTCGCACGCTGTGCCGTGGGCGTTGGCACTGATCACGACCACGGGGCCCACGGGGGCTTTGAACCAGCTCTGGGCGGCTGAGGTGCCCGATGGCGCGGCGCGGGAACTGAGCGGGAAGTACGTGTGGTGCTACCAGACTGTTGGGATGGAGCGGGCAGACCTGCACAACAAGGCCGCTGTCGACCGCCTGTGGAACTGGTGCGATGCGCAGCGCACATGATCCTGATGCTTCTCGAGCGTGGCGGCTGCTGTACTGCAGCATAGATAGATTCTACAGATTATGCAGTGAGCGCGACGATCTCGCAGATACGGTCGGCCAGGATCGTGAACGTCCGCTCCGCTTCCTCCAGGCTCGCGTCCGTATTCTCATCCGGCACATTGCCTGGCGTCAGCTATGCCAGTAAGCCAACTCACTCTCCGGCACCTCGAGCGTGAAACTAGGCGCGTACGCCTCTATATCCTCGTGGTCCGGCACGTCCGTATCCGCCCCCAACTCTTTCCCAGTCAGTGCGGCCGTCGCCAGCGCCCATGCCCGTGCCGCGTTGGCGTGCTCATAGCCCCCACCCCCCAGCACGCTTACCGGCACTCCCCAGCCCACGACCTGCTCCACAACCCAGGTACTCCCTCCGACGCCGTGCGGGCTCCATGCACCCCACTGCCCAATCCGATCACCGGGCAGCCCGTCAACGCCGAGCTGGAGGACGATGTAGTCCGGAGTCCAGGCGTCCCTGATCATCTCCACACACCTCCACGCGCGGGCATAAGTGGGCGCATGTGCAAACGCCCCGAGGGGAAGGGAGAGGGAGAACGGTTGCGGCGTATCAGCAGGCGTGAGGCCCGGCGCACCTGGCGGAAAGAAGACACGGCTCTGATGGTGAATGCTGAGAGTCAGGACCTGGGGCGGGCGCGGCCGCCCAGCAAGGGGATACGGAAAATGGGTCGGGGAGGCGAAGGCCTGCGCTACGCCGTCGCCGTAGTGCAGGTCGAGATCGAGGTACAGGATCCGGGGGCGGCGTGGCCGTGCACGGCCGACGCTTGGCGCGCGCGGTGGACCCTCCCGCACCAGCAGGAGGATGCCCAGCACCGCATCGGCGACGTAGCAGAACCCGCTGGCGCGGGCGCGAAGAGCATGGTGACGCCCCCCGTCCCATACGATTGCAGTCTGCGCCTCGCCGCGCGCAAGGAGGCGGCACGCGGTCATGGTCGCGGCAGCAACGAGAGAGACGTACGCCCGCAATTCCGGAAACGCGGGGCAGTCCTACCGTCAGTTGGACGTTTCTCAGAACTCACGTCCTCGAGGCCCATGGCTGCGCGGCGCCGCTTCCGCGGGGCGTACTCGTCGTCCGAGGCCGAGGCGGAGCCGTCGCTCTCGCTCAAATCGCCGTGCGGTTGCATCACGTAGTCTGCGTAAGTTGCAAAGACGTACGATGACCCACCGATGTAGCGCTGTTCGTGGTAGCGCCGCAGCTCGGCTTGGGTACCTAGTGTTGGGTCCGGGGGGACGATGCGGACGCCTCGTATTGGGCGTGGTCGTTCCGCCGGGTCATCGTCCTCTCCGTCTTCGTCACTGTTGACGTCCTCACCATCCTCTCCTTTGCTACTCCGGCCATCACGGTCTGTGTCCCTCCTCTCGTTGTCAGGTTGTGAGTCGCGTATTCTTCCTTCTACACGCGCCGTCTCGAGCTCCTGAACGTCACAGTTGTCGTTCGACAACAGGTCCAGCGCTCGAATAAGCCCGTGCACGAGGCTCGACCGGCCCGTGTTGGCCGGCAGCGCATCCGCAGCCCTCTGCAGCTCCGCACTCCAGAGGTACGCAACGGAGCGCTGCGACATGATGGTGAAGTTGATGAAGTCAATGTGACGAGCGGAACACAATGCGGAACACTATTTGTTTGGTCCGCGTTTTGATGACCCAGAGGTAACCGAGGGGGAAAGTTTGTGTTTCAGATCCAAACATCGCCTCGTTATTTCAGTCGGTAGAATAAGTGACTCTTAAGGACATTTCCGGTTGATCACTCGGTCGTGGGTTCGAGCCCCACACGAGGCTCATTTTTTTGCCTTACCTTGCCAAAGATATTGGGTGACACTGTGAATGTGAATCACTGAATTGGGCATAGAATTGAACAGACGACACAGTGCGTGTCTACCTTCGCGCGCTTCCATCTTCATCACTCATGCCTTGCAGACAGGTGGGAGATGGGTAGGTCATCTCATTGCCACTAGGTTGCAATCCCATTCCCGTCCTTTTGTGCCACATCGCAACTGCCACGCCAACGTAAAGATGGCGCTCGTGCCTGACTTGGCTTTGTTCGCCTGGTCTTGCCAAAGCTTTGGACAAACCAGGCGAACAGAGACTTGGCGACAACCTGAGCGACCGAGCGACAACCTGCCCACACTTCTGCCGCACAGACCTCTGGTAACCATTTGGAACGATCACAAAACGGCCAAGTCCGTCAAAGTTCCGGCTCGGACACGGCGCCACAGGACGATAAACGCCTCGGCAACGCTGCCCATCCGCGGCTGGCGTGGGGGGCTAGAATAAGGAGCCACAATCGCTACCTGCCCTGCCGATTCGAATTGTCTCGAAAGGTATTCGAAATGGAGTCACCCATGCCGGCATGAGCTGGATGACGATTGGCAGATGGTCTAAGAACCCACGACGACTCTCTGGGTCCCCGGATTGCCACGCGAGCACGAGGGCGGCTAGGGAGCGGCGCGGACGGTGTGATTGGTTATGAGGTAAGGGTTGTTGCGGCAAAGAGGATTGGAGTGAGGAGTGGGGACCAGTGGGCAGTGGCGGAAGTGGGGGAGTGCGACTTCATACAGCGGTGGCTTATTGTGGGCTCCTTGTGACTCCTTGTGCTTCCTGGTTTGGATCTCGTTAAGCAGTGACTGACGTTCCACCAGGGGCGTGCTGCGAGGCCGGTGCCGGGATTGTTTTCCAGCCAGTAAGCACGCTGGGGGTGAATTGTAGCGATATCAGTCAAGCCTGCTTAGGGCTGCGTGCTTTTTGTGAGCTGGTGAGCTTAAGGTTGTTGTGGACCGGTTGGCGCTCAATCAAGGCCGTGTCACTCATCAGGTGGTAGTTCGAAATACCGATTACTTAAAACCCCCCCAGCATCCACCGCTTAGTGCCAATCTCCCCTTC
The DNA here is from genome assembly GCA_023629975.1 of Cutaneotrichosporon sp. PL3408A. Lineage (NCBI taxonomy): Eukaryota > Fungi > Basidiomycota > Tremellomycetes > Trichosporonales > Trichosporonaceae > Cutaneotrichosporon > Cutaneotrichosporon sp. PL3408A. The sequence goes on along the minus strand of JAMAMB010000010.1, from coordinate 180,808 downwards.
CACCTCCCCTCTCTCACTCGTCTCTTAAAGAGCCCCCCATCGCCATTCATCCCCCCATCAGTACTTATCTCACCGCCACTGCCACCTTGCTATCCACCACATCATCCATCGCAGTGATCGAGTAACGTCGCCAGCCCGCTAGACGCATCCACCGTAACCACAACTAGCCGCTACGCACCCCCGGCCATCGGCAAGCCACACGCGTCGCCTGACCACAACCGATCCGGATCAAACACCACCTGACCAGACCCGTCTCCCACGTCTCCCATCTCATTCACACCTCGCCACCGCTCCGCGTTCCATCCCACCATATTGTCCACACAGAGCACAACCAACGGCCCCGCCGCCAACGCCGCCAACACCAAGATGCCATCTCAGCCAATCCCCATCTCCACCTCGGCCAACACGCAGTCGGGCACATCCTCGGGCTCGCCCCAGACCCCGTTGGCCGGGAGCAACATCGGCGTCGGGCTCTCGCAGTCTGCTGGCGCCAGCCTCTTTGGCAAGTGGAACGCCTTCTCGTCCTTGAACAAGGGCGAGAGTGCGCCGAACACCCAGTCCATGGCGCCGCACGAGCACGACGACGACCACGACGGCCTCGAGTTCGGCGACCTGGGCGATCTGCGCGCTCGCGGTTGGGCGGCGGCGCAGCAGCGCGGTGCTCGCCGCGCCATGAGCATGAGCGTGTCCCCCACGCAGACTATGACGGGATTCTCGCCCATGTCCCCGCCCCAGGCGACCGCGCTGCGGGACAACCTCGCCCGCGGCGAGGGCGCCCTTCGCCGCCTCTCGCTGGGTGGATTTGGCAAAGTGAGTGGGTTGGGGCCTACGTAGCTCGGCGTCGCATGTGTGATTCCGCGATCCCCACATCGCAATTCCAACCCCGCATGCAGATCCGCACGGCTGGGGCCGCGGCGACGCTGCCCTGGCCGCCGGGTCTGTGCGCACGGGCCTTGCAATTGCCCACCGAGATCCGCATCGGCACACCCCGTTCTGTCACTATTGTTCCTTTAGCCACTAACGCCCAGCCCACGGCCATGCCGCAGCCGCAGCCGCCTGCGGTCCCGAACCCAACCCCGATCGGCAGCCTCCCGGCCCAGCAGCCCATGCTCTCGCCGCCCCCCCCGCCGACTGAGCACCGCCGCCCGTCGGGAGGCCACGGTCGCCGCCGCTTCTCCGAGTCCGGCGGACGCCGTCGTGGTGTCAGTCCGGTGAGTGCACGAGAACCGCTTTACACGCCCAGCATGGTTGGATTTTATGGATGCGTGCTGACAGAAACAGATGGGCGAGCGTATTCTGCGTGACCACCTTTAGGCTGGCACAGCGATAGCCCCCCTCGACGGACTGCCATGTCCGAATTGGACGATCGAGTCCCGCATCTTTCAAGGATCCTGTTCTTATTCAATTCTTCTTGTCACCTAGCTCCCTAGTCACCTTGTCATCTCCGTCCACAACAGTCACCTTGTCATCTCATCAGCCATCCACAACCAAGCAACGCCACCAAGCAACTGCAACACACCAACCAACACACGCACAACGTGGCCCCTCACACAATTACAAGCCACACAACCATCATCAAGCGACAGAAGCGTCTAGCCGGAGACGCTAATCAGAAGTAGCCAGCCCGAACCGAAACCGAAGCTAAGGATTCAATGTGCCGGAATAGACGAAGACGAAAACGGAAATCCAGAAGCAAAACATGTCAGCAGGAGCTAGACCCGGCGTTGTACGGCCCCGCTAGGTCGGGGGTGTAGTCGAATGTAGGCGTGCGTGTATGCATATGTACAGCGAGAGCCGACCCGTGAGGATGAGAACCGCTTGGGGTGGAGTCAACTGCGTTTGGACGTTAGGGATGAATATTGGCCCGACGAGGGCTGAATTGACCGAACAGCTGACTCGCATTCAGCGTCTGACGTCGTCGAGGAACGGGTCACGGATCTGGCCGACACAATGACCCGGAATCACAAGCAGGTTGCGACACTTGTAGATCGAGTTGTGGCGGCTGGGTTGTGATTGAGGACTGCGACGTAGATGGGGCGTTTCGCACTCAGACGGTGGCTGCGCTCATCGAGTTGCTCTCCACCAGGCGAGCAAGATGTAATGCATGACGAACAACATATTCCTATTATCGAGTACAGATTGTGCGATTGTATTATTGCGATGGTCTACGGGATGAAGCTCATTTCGCCGCCTTGTCCCTCCCCCCCTTCTCCTCCGCCACCGCCGTACTTGGCGTATGCACTCCTGTGCCCTTCTCGCTCCCTCTCACGCTGGCCATTGCGCTCGCCCGTGCACTGTGCCTCTTCTCCTTCCGCCGAGCCGCGGCCGCGCGCCATCCCACGCCCTTGTACGCGACGAGCACGAGCCCAGCGCACGCAACGGCCAGAATCCCCGTGAAGAGGGTATACAGCCCGCCGTCGCCGATGGCATTCTGGATCGGCCGTGCGGCCTGGCTCATGACGCACGCGACCACGCCGCGCATGAACGAGTTGCACGCCACGGCCGACGCGCTGCGCCCCGGATTCGAGTCCACCAGGTACGCGAGCGTCGAGCTGTACACGAAGAGCAGGGAGAAGCCGGAGACGAAGAGCCCGACGACGGGCCCCGCGACGGATGTCTTGCGGTCCGCCGTCCACCCGTACACGAGGAATGCGGCGAGCATGAGCGGCATGGCGGGGATCGTGCAGCGGAGCCGCATTTCCGGCTCCATCCGGCCCTTGTTGGCGGCTGTGAGGCGGCGCATGGCGTAGTCCGACCACCGGCCGCCGACGAGCGAGCCGAGCACGTTGCCCATCCCGAACGAGAGGAGGACGACGCCGATGATGAGGGGGTTGTAGTTGTACGGCGCGGCCGCGAACGTGATGGACGCGGTATACGTCGTCGTGTACTGGCACGCGAAGAGCAGCCCAGATGCGATGAGGACGGCGGCGTTCGTCGGCGAGTGGAAAATACTGATCATGCTCGGGAGCGGGTTGAGGTCGACAAACGACGGGTGGAGGGTATCGTCGTCGGCGCGGCCGAAGCGGCGCCGCACCCGCGCAAGGATGGACGGCTTGGCCATTGGCCCGCGCTCGACGTCGATGTACTCGGCGTTCGCGGGCGTAGCAGCCCCGCTCATCGGCGTCGCTGCCGGCGTCGTAGCCCCACTCGGGAGGCCCCGCGCGATCTTCCGCTGCCGCTGCCGCTCGCGCTTCTCCGCATGTGCCTGCGCCCGCAGCTGCCGCTTCAGCGCGTCGGCCATGGCCTTCTGGTACACCCTGCTGCGCTCGCGTCTCCACGAGTCGGGGAAGAAGAGGAAGGCGATGAGCATGAGGCCGGCGAACACGGCCAGGAAGTACATGGTCGCGCGCCAGCCGTACGCGTTGCCCAGCGCGCCGCCGATCAGCGGGCCCAGCGTCGGGCCCAGCATGGGCATGCCGTAGAACAGGCCGAGCTTCTGGCCGCGCTCGCGCGGCTCGTACATGTCTGCCAGGGAACCTGCGCCGGAGGACATGACCGCGCTCGAGCCCATGGCCTGGAGGATGCGCATGCCGATGAGGACCGGCATGTTGGGTGACCTTGAGCCTGCGGCCGAGCCGATGGTGTACAGCAGAAACGAGGCGAGGTAGACGGGCTGGAGTTAGCGACGTGCGAGGACGCCGGGAAAATGGAGAGATTGCGGCGCGCGTCCGGGGCGCCGTTCTGGATACCGCAAACAAGTGACGCACCTTCCGGCCTCCAATCTCGCCGATAGTCACCCACACGATGGGAATAGCACCCTGGAATCTGCCGTCAGCCACGTCCCTCGCGACGACTTGCAGAATGTAGAGACTGAGACTCAGACCGATTTGGGTCTGCGTAGCGTGCAGGTCGCGCTCCACATCCTCGAGCACGGGGTTGTAGATGCTAGGCGAGATCATGGGTCCGAGCTGGGGTCAGCGACTCGACCTTTAGTGACCTTCCCGACTCACCACAGCAACAGTCATGAGCGCCAGACAGAATCCCTTCTTCCGCGTACTCCATTCGCGCGGGTCATCGTCTACCGGCGCGTGCTCGATATCCACAACGGGACCCCTCGGTTCCTCCTCCTCTTCCTCCTCAGGCTCCATTTCGAAGTGCGCATGTCGCGAGTGTGTGGTCAGGTGCGAATGGTGACTGGGGATGGGCTCGAGCGCAAGTGGCTCCGGAGAGGTTATGCGCTGCGGTCGTGGTGGCGCGCTCGCGGCGTCGTCCGCCGTGGTGGTTGTCGCCGTTGTCGCCATTGCTGGTGTGTGTAGCTGGGCATTCCTGCCGGGCTGGGGTTACAGTTAAGTGTGGATGTGGTGGTGACCAACCCGTGTACCGCCGAGTATTAGCGCGTATGTAGCTCTAGTAGACATGAGACGAGTCATCGGCGAGTCGGTCGCAAGTGTGGTCACCTCGTTGTCACCTGCAAACTCTCCAAGCTCCGATGATTTCTTCATGGGTAGGAAGAGGCCGAGGACGAGTGGGTTTCGGCGATTCGGACTTCGGCTCCGTCGGCCGAAATGCCCATGGGGGAGGTTGATTGGCTGGTATTTTGATCCCTCGGCGACTTGGTGTGTCTGAGTCCGGCGATCTGGCATCCTGGTCGTGTGATAACTACATGCTCCCTACTCACACCTTCCCTCTGGATATTTACATGGGTCAGATCGCCACGGCACCTGTGGCTACATCATAACTTTTCGTAAATGAGTTTTCGCAGTGTCAATAGCCCGTCTCGCCGACCTTTGGTCAAGGAACATGGACAGCCCATTGCTAGACATGTTCGACGTGCAGTTTGTAATTCGCCGCGAGATCAGCGAAGAACGCGATGCGCGCCTTGCGCGCCTCCAGAGATGTCTGCTGTCAGTTGTGATCCTCAACTTGGCGACAACTAACCGGGGTGAGCTGCCTGTCCTCTGCCGCATCCTTCCTGGTGCTCTCCCTCCTTTTCGTCCGCTTCCTCGCTCCCCGCCCCCTGCCAGAGTGCATTTTCCCCATGTCTTCCTCCTCGTCGTCCCCGCCGTCCTTGTCGTCCTCATCCTCGTAGAGCTCGTAATTGGGCTGTACAGTGCGCCGCCACCGGGCGTCGGGCATCCCCGTAGCCAGGTACCTCTCATATGCCCTTTGTCCGCGCCATCCCAGATGGGGCAGCTTAGGGGGGGTCGTCACCTCCCGCACGGCCTGGCGTGAGGTCATCGGGGATGGCGTCGGTGAGAAGTCGACGGGGCTGGGCGTGCGGTGTACAGCGTGGGGAGGGGAGGATGGGTTACCGTTCCAGTCAGTCGGTTGGAAGCCTGATGTCAGCTGAAGAAAGTTCAATGAGCTGCGCAGACGCTCACCAGCTGTAAGTCCGGCGACCGCGTGGAAGCCCCACCGGTCGGAGGGACGCCGAGGGTGAGATGCGGTTGGAAGTTTGTTGGGCTGGTCGCGCGTGTGCTCGCCTCCAGGGGCGCGAGGAAGGTGCAGGCTGGTGCCGCGATGCGCCACGGAGCGTGCAGGGGTCGGGCACGGTCGAGAATACGGAGGGAGGCGAGGCAAACGTGCCCTACGGACCGGCGAACGCACCGTAGCCGCAGGGCGCGGAAAGTTCTTGACCGAGGAAGGGCATCCTATCGCGCTTGGGAGGATTGGAGAGTCGGGGACGAGCTCCTCGTCACACTCGGGCCCCTGATACGCCGTAGATATGAAAGAGTGATGATTAGTGGACCGGTGTTTTGAGATGATGGACGAGGTGGAAGGGTACGGGGTGGCGGCACGGGCAGGCTTCGTCTTTCGCAGGAGCGGGGGTGGGGTACGAGGCGAGTCGCGAACCGTTCCTCGGGGGCGAGGAAGGCAGGGGGCAACGGGCGGGGATGAAGGCGGTAGCAGGGGACCGAGAGGCTGCTGTCAGCTTGCTAGGACTCGCGTTGCATAGCTGACAATTGAATTTCGGCGCGTCCGCACGAGCGGGTTGACATCCACGCGACTGCGTATCCACGACGGGTGGTCGTCCCGCTCCGAGTCGGAGTGGAAGTGTGGCGAGAGGGGGGAGGGGAGGAGTTGGGTGCTGCGGCGCGTCGGCGACGGAGAGGAAAGGAGTGCCATGGCGTCGCTCGGTGCGATCAAGAGATCAAGATGTTGCGATTGAGGTTATGGTGTGGATGTACGAATGAGTGTGAAGGAGGAAATGGGAAGATAAGAGATGAGGCAGGAGTTGAAGAGGAGGTGAGGAAGGCGTTGAAGGGGAGTTACAGGAGCTGACGGGTGCGCGTAGTGAGAGGCCGCGCAACCTTCCCTCAACAACCCCCCCGACGCCCAGCTCCTAAACCTCACAGTCAACCTGTCTGTACGCTGCACTACAAACAGAAAGACAAAGATACATCTACTCCTTATCTACCTTATCCGCTCGCCGCAAAGGCCCCTCCAGCTGCGCCGCGACCGCCGAGGGCGTACTCAACGCCGCCGCAGTCGCGAAATCATGCTCGCTCCGCACAAGATCGTGGAACTGCCTATAGCTATCCACGATCCCAGTCTGCGCTGGCGGCACAAGCACACGCACAGTCTCCTCGTCCTGGAGGTACAGCATGAGCTCGCGGCGCCACTTCACCAGCTCGTCCTCGGCCGTGCGCCTAAACTCGTCGTGGACCTCCTGCACGGCGGCGGGTTTCGCCCACTCCTGCTCTGTGAGTTTGCCCCCGCCGGACGAGAGGTGGGCCGAGCACCGGTCCAGGAAAGCGCGGAGCGGTGCAGTCGCGGAGGAGATGACGCGGCTGATGAGGTCCTCGCAGGCGCGCTTCAGTTCGCGGTCGAGATCGGTCTTTGCGTCCGGCGCGAAGTCGCCGCGTGTGGTCCGGTAGCCGACGAGCGAGGAGACGTTTTCGAGGAGGGAGCGCAGAAAGTCGGTCACGCCCTGCCAGTCGCGGTGTTTACTGGCGCGGCCGAAGTCGAGGCCGGCTGTCATTTCCTTGAGGATGAGGAGGTGCCGGACGAGGAAGAGGCGGCCGTCGGCGGCCTTGCCCTTCCCCCCGATAAGGTCGGCGGCGGAGGAGAGCGAGCGGCGGCAGGTGAGTACTGCTTCCTGTGCCAGGTCGACAAAGACGACCTCCTGGATGTCAGCTTAATCGGGGCTAGCGAGCTCACGTCTATGTAGGTGTACAGGCACGCGAGGACCCCGAGGGTAGTGCGGAGGGCTGGGTACCAAGTCTCCTGGGCTTCGTCGGGAGGGAGTGAGAGGAATGCTGGTTCGTCGTCATCGTCGTCGAGGGAGAGGTTGACTGGGCGACGAACAAGCGGCTGGCCGGCGGCTGTTCGTTAGCGGAGAGACCGGAAGACAAGCTATAGTACTCACGCTCATTCTTGAGCTTGTCAGGGTAGTCGAGGTCGGCAGGCTTGGGAGCGTAATACTGCACGTCGGACTGGATGAGGGCCTGCGCGCGGAACACCAGCCGCGTCTGTGCGTCCTGGAGCACCATCTTGAGTAGGATCTCTGTATGCAGCCTTGCGAGCGGTTTCCTCCGTTTCCGAGCTACTGGTGTGTACGTGCGTGGGCTGGCTCGGGACCCAGTCGAGAATGCCGAGCTGTGCCTTCGCAGACTGAGCTTGGGGCTGGTGGGTGAGAAGGCGCCAAAGTAGTCGTCGCGATCTACCATGGGCGAAGCCGTAAACTCCGACTCCGGGGTGAAGATGAGCGCCTCGTCTGGGTCGTCATCGTCCCCGACGTCCTGGACCATGAGGGCCTGTAACACAGTGCAGACCTCTTGTAGAACCGTAAGCGAGGGCTCGTGTAGGATACGTGGCCTGATGTGGTCATACAGGTGATCACAAAGACCCTCGAGGAAGCCGTACAGTTGCGTTTCGCCGGATAGGAAGAATGCCTTGAACAGGTCAAACTCTTCCTGGCATGTCTGTTTCAGGTAGGAGCAGCCTGCGCGAGTGAGGTCGACGAGCTCGCCGTGCATTGGGTCAAGGCGGGCGATTTCCTCGGCCACGCGCGGGCCCATGAGCAACTGCCGGGTTGAGACGTAGGCTGCGTGGCAGTCTGCCAGGATCTGAGGGAGCTCGTCCTTACTCCCGCCTGTGCGCTGTTCTAGTTCGGCGATGAGCGGACGCAGAGAGGAGGAGAGGGAGGTGAAGCGGGTGTAGAGGAGTCCGCGGGTCGTTGTTTCGGAGAGCGACTTGTCGGCGAGACGGCGGCCCACTTCCACTCCCAGCGCCTTGATCGCCGCAACGAAATGCAACCGGATTAGCGTCATGCTCCGCGTCATGCACTGCTGGTATCGGATAAGGTAGAGCTCAGCGTCCTTGAAGTCGCGCTGGAGTCAGCTGGTCCACTGACATTGCAGCTCACATTCTCCCCGAGGTAGGAGATACACTCGTCCAGTCGTTGAACCATGGGCAAGAAGTCGGCATTCAACACAAGCTCGTTCCCAGGGTTGTTGAGCATGCGCTGCGCTGTATCCAAGAACGTAAAGTAGCCCAACCGGTGCGCGAGCTCCGACGTGTGCGTAAGAAGGTGCGTCTGCCGTCAGCGTCATCGAGTGAACTCGGCTCACCTGCTCCTCGAGGAGATCCTCGCACGCGCCGCGCAGGCTCTCGCTGCGCTCCTCGACATACTCCAGTGCCTTGAGCATATCTCCGACCTCTCCCTCACCCTCTCTCAACAGCTCGATGAGGCCGTCACACTTCTCGCGCAGACCAGCAATTTCCGCCAGGTGTTCGCGATACAGGCTGTCCTGTTCGTGTTCGGCACTGAGGGCCAGCGCGGCGAAATGGTCGTGGAACGCTTGCGGCGTGACGATCGCGCTGGGGTGGAGGGGGTCCTTAAGCCCCGACAGCCCAGGAGAGCCAGGACTCGACAGATGCGATCCGCTCTCGGCGCGCGAGTGCACTATTCTCTCCACCTGCTTGTTCCGCGGTGTCCCTGGTCGCGGGGTGGCTGAGCCGATGAGGGCGTGTGCTGCGACCTCGGCGCCTGTGAACTGAGGTTAGCTAAAAGTATTTCGAGAGTAGCTAACCTTATCTGGTAATGGCCGTTCGCCAAAGCGCTCCTTGACTAGGGAGATGCTCTGGACCTCTTCATCTGAGAGCGGTGCGCGGGACTCCCATTCCTCGAGGCTGATGACAGGTTTGGTAGCCAGTGGTGTGCCTGCTCGTGAGGCGGCTCCGCTTCCTGAAGGAAGAGGAGTACGGCGGAGGTTGAACCCGCCCGGAGTAGCTGGGCGGGACATTGTGAGTGGGATGGAGGTTGAAGCTGGAATCGATATCAATAAATGATGACGCCGGGTAAGGTATTGTAGTCGCGATGGAAGCCGACGTTTCAGAGGTGGAGGGGTGCACGTGACCTACAGGATTGGCAGGGAGGGGGGGTCGAATAAAAACGCGTTGAGTGGGAAGAGACGATATGGGTCGCGGGACGTGGAGGTGGCCCTGGCTCAAACCGAAATCCCTTTCCCCTCCCCCTTGTTCCTTTGGTCCACCTTCCCTGCTCCCCCTTCCCTCCTGCCTTCCCTCCTGCCTTCCCTCCTGCCTTCCCTCCTGCCTTCCCCCCCTGTCTTCCCCCGCCCCGTGTGACCCAGTCAACCACACTCGACCACTCTGTGAACACGCCCATCCAGCGGTTCGACCATTCGACCCCTCCTCCCCCATCCCCCGTCAACGTCCCCCTCGCGCTCAACTCAACAACCACGTCCACTCCTCTCTCTTCATCCACTTTCACATCTCAACGCTCTCAAGGCTCTCCATCGCCATCCAAACAGCCCCGCTGCACATCGAGCGTCTGTTGCCCATCCCCAACAACGTCGTCTCCCTACCCCCCCCCCCCCCCACCCGACTCCTCCTTCACCCCAACCTACCTCCTTTAGGTTCCACCCCGACCCACCACATATACTCCGTCGCCAACGCACCCGATCCGTGCTCCCTTGACACCCCCCTCCTTCTCGACTCCACCCACTCCCTCACGCGTCTTCCAACATCCATCATGGCCTACCGCGCGTCCCGAGGAAGGAAGCAGGCCAAGAAGGGCGTCCAGCTCACCATTATGGTCGTTGGTGAGTATTCAAGTCGGGCAAGCGGACGACAGCGCCAGTGATGGGCAACCCAACTCTGGAGTGGTGCTGTGATGTCGCGCACGGTCCATCGTGTCTGCCAGTCCATTTTCTTGCGCGTTCGACGTTCATCATTAGTGTACAAGGCCTCTCGCTAACCCCCAGGCGCCTCCGGCACAGGCCGCACGACCTTTGTCAACACGCTCGTTGAGGAACCGCTTCTCAAGCACCGCTACCAGGACCTCTTGCGCGACCCTGAGAACCCCCGCTCGGAGATCGACCCCGTCCTCGCCGAGCAGATCGCCGCCGAGGCACACATCGAGCGCCAGATCCAGATCAAGCCCGTCAACTATGAGCTCGAGGAGGACGGCGTCCGCATCGCCCTCACCGTTGTCGACACGCCCGGCTTTGGCGAGGGCATTGACAACGAGTCCAAGTGAGTTTTGCGAGTTTGCGCGTTTGCGCAGGGGGAACAGTGCGCAGGATCGCGCTCACGCCCAGCTTCCAGGAGATTTCGTCCTACCTCGAGCGCCAGTACGACGACATTCTCGCCGAAGAGTCGCGTATCAAGCGTAACCCCCGTTTCCGCGACAACCGTGTGCACGCGCTGCTCTACTTTATCCAGCCCACCGGCCACGCCCTCCGCGAGATTGACATTGAGCTCATGCGCCGCCTCTCGCCCCGCGTCAACGTCATCCCCGTCATCGGCAAGGCCGACTCCATGGTCCCCGCCGAGCTCCGCGCTTTCAAGAAGCGCGTAAGTTGCCCCCATACGTCCTGTCGGTGCTGACGTCCCAGATCATGGAGGACATTGAGTACTACAACATTCCCGTGTACAACTTCCCGTACGACCCTGAGGAGGACGACGAGGAGACGATCGCAGACAACCGCGAGCTCCGCGGCCTGCTTCCTTTCGCCATTGTCGGCGCCGAGGAGGAGATCATGATCGGCGGCGAGGCCGTCCGCGGCCGCCGCTACCCTTGGGGAATTGTCGAGGTCGACAACCCGGACCACTCTGACTTTGGTCGTCTGCGCTCCGCCCTTCTCGGCTCCCACCTTACCGACCTCAAGGAGATCACCCACGACTTCCTGTACGAGAACTACCGTACCGAGAAGCTCTCCCGCTCCGTGGGCGGCGACGCGTGAGTCGAGACCGGGTGATTCACACTAACAGCAGCGCTGCCGACACTGCTCTCCTGCCCGAGGACATGGCGAACCAGTCCGTCCGCCTCAAGGAGGAGCAGCTCCGCCGCGAGGAGGAGAAGCTCCGGGAGATCGAGCTCAAGGTCCAGCGCGAGATCCAGATCAAGCGCCAGGAGCTCCTGGCCAAGGAGGACAGCCTCAAGGTCCTCGAGGCGCGTCTTGCCCAGCAGAACAGCGGGTACGAGTAGACTCCATGTCTTCGTTCGCGTCTACCCCAATTGAAACAAGCCATCTAGGAATGTCCATAATGCCCTCCCTCATGTCCCTCATGCCCTGGCCGCGCCGGACAGCCCGCCTATTCTATTACCCCCTAACTACCTTTCTGGCGGCCACTATGGCTGCGTTCGTTTATACCACTCGAGGAGATGAATCTGCGTGCGCGGTGTTGGCGGGAGGGTGTCATGTCTGCACCATGGCTTGTGTAGCGACGTCACGTTCGGACACTGGGGTAGTGCATCAATTTCCATGGAACGTACAGTGCCATTGTGCGATCGCGATTGTGACTGCAAGCGCAAGCTCGAGCCGACCTAGGGAGGTTCCACGACTACGGACGGTCCGAGCGGGACCTACGCGCCTCAATGGTCTTGCATGCGACGTTGCTTCCGACTGGCATTCTGCCACACCTTCATTGAACCGCTGATGTTATGCATCCTGCCGCTGCGACTACGAGGACAGTATAATCTGATAAGGGGAGCCCTGAGGTGGGATAGCGTAGTGGACGCCGAGCGCGTCGGTGTCAACGCGAAGTCGTTGTGGTGTTTTGTTGATAAAATGCTAGATGAGGGGATACAGAGCTGAATGAGGAGCGGCGAGAGTTCACGCGACTCTGAGGTTGAGTGCAGGTGTTGAAGCGGGTGTGCCAGAGTTGGAGCCGGTTTGCAAGCTGGACGATACCGAGCTGCTGCCGGCCGGCCGCGCATGCAGCGCACGCCGCCAGGGATCACTCCTCGCCAGGCGGTGCTGTCGACACCGTCTACCGACCACCACCCATGCCGCCCATCATCTTCATCATCTGCGACATGTCGGGCATACCGCCGCCGCCCATGCCAGGCATCCCGCCCATGGACTTCATCGCCTCTGTTCGTCAGCGCCATTTCGACCACGACTCACCCTGCATCTCCGCCATGCTCGGCATCCCACCCCCTCCCCCACCCATCATGTTCCGCATCATCGATCCCATGTCCATCCCCCCCCCGCCCGGCGCACCACCCATTCCACCCATCATGTCCTGGAGCATCTTCTGCGCGCCCTGCGGCCCGGCGGCGCGGAGCTTGCGCACAAGCTCGGGCGGCATCGCCTTGCGCATGGCCTCGATCTGCGCGGGACTCGGCTGACCGTTCGGACCGAGCGGCTTGCCCCCAGCCGCAGCCTGCATCTTGGACATGGCAGACATCCAGCCGTTCTTGCCGCCTGCTTGCCGAGCCATGCCAGCCATCATGCGCGCCTGGGCGAGCAGTTCTTCAACCTCGCGCACCGAGGTGCCGGAGCCGCGGGCGACGCGGCGCGCACGCTTGTTCAGGCCGACGGGGTTCCCGGCCTTGTCGAATGAGAACTGGGGTCAGTTGCGTTCGCTAGCTCGCTGGCCATACTCACGAAGATTAGCCCGTCGCTGTCCAGCTCGTCGGTGCGCATCGCGTCTGTGATGTAGATCATGCGCTTGAGCTTGGCCGCTGCCTCGTCCTCGTTCCCTTCCATCATGCCCTGCGGCATCCCCGGAATCATGGACGCAATCTTGCTCAAGCTGCCCATGCCCATGATATTACTCAGCTGCTCCCGCCAGTCCCGGATGCTGAACTTGCCCTGCTCGAGCTTCTTGGCCAGATCCTTCTGCCGGTCGGGGTTGGCCCGCGCCATGTCCTGCATGTGCTCCATCAGGCCCTGCAAGTCGCCCATCCCCAGGAGCTTGGACACGAACGGCTGTGGCGCGAACCGCTCCAGGTCGTTCAGATGTTCACCGGTACCCAGGAAGATGATGGGCGTCTTTGTCGCGGCCACAGCGGAAATGGCACCACCGCCCTTGGCGTGTCCGTCGAGCTTGGTCACGATGATCGCGCCAAAGTCCGCGCTGTCCTTGAACGCGCGGCTCTGGGCCTCGGCCGCTTGGCCGATCGACGCATCGAGCACCATGACAGTCATGCTGGGCTTGACGGCCTTGGAGATGGCCACCATCTCCTCAAACAGCTCGCTTTCCTGCTTGTGCCTTCCCGACGTGTCCACGATGATCACGTCGAACCGTTCCTTGCGGAACTTCTCCACGCCCAGCGAGGCAATGGCCACAGGGTCCGTCTCGGTGTAGCTGCCGTAGAAGGGGATCTTGGCCTTGGTCGCGTTCTGCTTAAGCTGGTCGAAGGCGCCCGCACGGAACGTGTCCGCACACACAAGACAGGTGCGGAACCCGCGGCGCTGGTAGTGGACGGCTAGTTTAGTGCAGGTGGTCGTCTTACCCGCGCCCTGGATACCGACGGCCATGATCACGTTGACCTTGCCCTTGACGGGCTTGTAAGGCTCCGTACCAGGGTCGACAAGCGCGACGAGCTCGTCGTATACGGCCTGCGGTTAGCAACCAAGACGAGGACGGGAGCGCGTCCCCAGGCGGCGAAGCCATCAAGAGCGCCTCGCTTCACGGCTCACCTTCTGCACGACATTCTTCTTGTTGACCTCACGTCCGCCGGCCTTCTCTGCGTCTTCAAGACTCCGCTTAACCTGCCATCAGCCGAGTTCACGCATCTACACACCTTCGCCTTGACCTTGCTCCGCAGCTGCGCTACCAGCTTGACATTGACGTCGGACTCGAGGAGGGCGGAACAGAGTTCCTTGAGCAGCGCATCGATTGCCGCATCGTCGATGCTGGACGACCGGGAAAACTGGTTAAGGGCGCCATGGAGGCGCGCGCCGAGGTCTGCGAGGACCATGTTGTTGTTGGATTCGTGGCTCGTGTGGCGATGTCAATGTAGTGCCGCGTTGTTGAGTTCGCCGATGGCTCATCGGCGACAGCGAGGGTCATTGAGTGGTGCCTGCCATTTTCTATTGGGTACCCCCGGCTAAGCTCATAGTCTTTCTGGTATCGTCCAGTATGGTCTGCTGGAGTGCCTGCCTCTTTGCAACTGCAATTCTGCTTGCAGTCGAGATGTTGCCTATGCATGCATTGCTGGAACTCACGATGGCCTAAGCATGTTCCCAGTGGTTAGACGCACTTTGCGATGTATGCATTACGGCCTCGTAGAGTGGAGCCATAACCAGATCACCAGGTCACCCCACATTCCGCCACCCAAAGTGCCACGCGACAAATCAAGGCACGGCCGAGCGGCGAGCGGTTGCATCACTCCTACTCGTTAAGATTGCATGTATTGATGCAATTCATCTCAACGCCTTGATCTTACCCATCAACAACCATCATCGACTACACCCAAAGTATACCCCACAGCCCAGCGACCCACCCCTCTCCCGAACTCTGAACCACCACCCCCGCATGCATGGCACCCTTCGACCTCGATGCCTGCATCGACCGCCTGCGGGACAAGCAGCTCCTGGGCGAGGCGCTCCTCCGCGAGATCTGCGAAAAGACAAAAGAGGTGCTCATGCGCGAGAGCAATGTCGTGCACGTCTCCTCCCCCGTCACTGTGGTCGGGGATATCCACGGCCAGTTTCATGACTTGATTGAGATTTTTAGGATTGGCGGCCCCGCACCAAGTACGAACTATCTCTTTCTCGGTAAGTCGACAAACTGCAGCGCGGACTCCCTAGCGTCGCTCTGAGTTTCGCTTCCTCCGCCGCGCTGCCTCGGGATTTTTTCAAGCTAACGCCCAGGCGACTACGTTGACCGGGGGTTACACTCCGTCGAGACCATCTCCCTCCTCACATGCCTCAAGTTGCGGTATCCCGAGCGGATCCAGCTTATCCGCGGTAATCACGAATCGAGGGCCGTAACGCAGGTGAGTACGGGTGGGAGTCGCCGAGCCGATGGATTCGGCGGGGTGGGGGAGGCAAGAGTGGACACGCGCCGACGCATTGATGAGACATCGAGGACCCCTGAGGCACACGCCGATGGAGCCGGCGCCGCGTGGCGTACACTGCTTGCACTCAGCTTGCAGGAACACAGCGGCCCGAAGAACGGATGGCTGAGCGTCCGCCGGCCGCCTAGCGCCTTCCCCTCCGTGACGGAATATTGACCATTCCCTCTCCTTGGGGCGCGTCCAGCATCACTGTGGCAGCGCTGACACGCAGACGTACGGCTTCTACCTAGAATGCACGCGCAAGTACGGCTCGCCGACGGTCTGGCAGTACTTCACGGACATGTTCGACTTCCTGACCCTCTCTGTGGTTATTGACGATGCGATCTTCTGCGTGCATGGCGGGCTGAGTCCGTCCATTCACCACATTGACCAGATCAAGGTCATCGACCGGTTCCGCGAGATCCCGCATGAGGGGCCGATGGCCGACCTGGTATGGAGCGATCCCGATCCGGGGAAGGAGGACTTCGCAATCAGTCCAAGGTGGGTGGTGCGGCGCAGCTGGCATAGTCACCCTCGTCGAATTCTGCCCGCTAATGCCCAGAGGAGCCGGGTATACCTTCGGCTCGTCCATTGTGAAGAAGTTCCTCGCGCTGAACGGGATGAACCATGTCCTGCGCGCCCACCAACTTTGCATGGAGGGCTACAGCGTGCAGTTCGACGATCAGCTATCGACAGTGTGGAGCGCACCAAACTACTGCTATCGGTAAGTTGGGATCATGCGTACGACCTGGAACAATCTGACGAGTAGATGCGGGAACATGGCCTCCATTCTCGAAGTATCACCCGGAGGACAGCGCTTCTTCAACGTATTTGACGCCGCGCCCGAGAACGAGCGCGACGGGCCGGCACAGCAGCAGCAACAGGCGAGGGTGGGTAATTATGCACAGGTAAAGGCTAATACAACAGGCGATAGAGTACTTTTTATAACGACACGACCCGACGATTCAGGATAAGACAAGATTAAACGCTAGAGCAGACTAGTACCCAGCATTGTAGGATAATGTACCCATTGTGACTAGCGGAGCGCAGCTGCGCGAGTGAGCCGTGGGCTTGCGGCTGCGAGTTCGCGAGTCTCTGACCAGTGTGGCAATGCCGGAGAGAGGTAATGGAGCTCCCTAATCCCACTCCATCTCTGCAAACAAGCTCTCTACGAGCCCGAAGCTGCGTCCCACCACGACGCCCGGTGCGCCCCCCATGACGCGGTTGACGGGTGGGAGGCGCCATTCCTCCGTCACTCGCCAGCGGCGACAGAGGAAGAGCTTGACCTCGCTAGCCGGGCCTCCAGTCACAGGCTCCATGCGGAAATATTGCCCAAAGGCATCAAAGAACGGCTCCTCCAGGCCGAGGGAGCGGGATTTCCCTGCCGTCAGTACCAGAGCTGCGAGTGGGCCGGAGCGCAGGAAGCGCGTAGCGCCATCAGAGGAAGAGCATTCAGTCATAGTGCTCAACCGCCACGCCTCACTCACACGCAAAGATAATCTCGGGCCCAAACACGTCCTCCGTGGGCAGCTCGGCGGGCTCCGTGACCTCGAGCAACGTCCGCAGGAGCGGCGGATACAGGTGCGGGAAGTATACCTGGTGTCAGCGGTGTACATCGGGCCACGCACCAAGTCGCACATGAGGATATGAGTGAACGCCCCAAACTCGCCCAGATCACAGTCCTCGCCCCACGCCAGCGGGCGCGCAACGACCTGCGCGCCGCCGGACGCACCCTCCCCCCTAGCGGCCCAGGTGTCTATGCTCGCCTGAGTCAGGGGCACGACGTTGGGCAGGTCCGTGAGCACGACCGTGTCGGCCGGCGAGAGGCGCGCGGCGAGGTGCAACGACGCGAGCGCCTGCCCGCTCCCAAGTTCGAGGACGGTGTGCGGGCCTGGCGAGAAGAGGGAACATGGGGGGTCGAACGCAAACCCCGTAGCTCCTGATGGGTCCGCCGCGCTCCCCGCTACAGCGGCGTCGCTTTTGGGCGGCGTCAGGTAGGCCAGCAGCTGCGCGCTTGCCTCCCATACCCGGCCTGCGATGCCGTACCGCCCAATCGCGTCGGCCTGGGCGTGAGCGTCCGCGCCAGCTGCTGCGGCCGTGTTCGCGAGGTGCAGGGGGCGGATATCGAGGTGCGCGGGGAAGTTGGGATCGCCGTGTGACTGGGGCATGGCGAGGAGCAGTGTGGAGACGATGTCGAGCGGGCGTTTGTTGTGAAACACGAGACTGGTCGGTTCCAAGCAACCCAGGCACCAATCGCGGATTCGTCGGCGGTACGGATATCGCCGAGGAGATAATTATCCGAATTTATCCGACACCAGTTGTCTCACCCAAACTGTGCCACAGACTTGAAATGCCGATAATTAAATGGGGGTATTGATTAGATTTGGGTACAGTTTCGCTCAGACATGGATGCGGGGAGTCGATGTCAACGAGTTCGTGCGACTGTGAGCAGAGTCCAACCCTCAACACACCACCAAAAGTACGCTCGGCGCCGCGCTCGACGACAACAACAGCTTACTCCAGATGGCCCGTTCTACCCCGATCTCGCGTAACGTCGGCCGCCTGTCGCGCTCGCAGGTCGCCGCTAAGCGCGGTCTCTACAAGGGTGAGCGAGAACTGGGAGCGGTGTGGGAGGATTGCAGGGCAGCAGGCAGGGGAAGGGCATCGGAAAGGACGATGAGGCGACGACAGCGGGTGAAAGATCGACAGCGGGAGAGCGACGAGAGTGACGACGGAGACGGCGCGAGGCGAGGGATCGAGATGGGAGGTGGGACGAGAACGAGTGGCGCAGGGTGGCTTTGAGCACCCGCGATGTGTCGATGGTGTCGAGGCCATTTCCGACTCGAACGCTGTGACTGCGTTCCAGCGCGAAGGCGACACCGACCTCACCGACTTGCGGAGCGTAATACCCCTCCGTTCTCCGCGTCCACCGACTCCGTCCTGCCAGCCCTGCTGTCCTGTCCACCCTAATCAAAACAACCGCTGACGTCCAGGCAAGAAGACCGCCTCGGCCCCGAAGAAGGCCGACGCCCCTGCCCACACCGAGAAGACTGTCGGCGGCAAGGGCAACGGCCAGAAGCGCCTTGTCCCCACCAACAAGGCCTCCAAGTACTACCCGGCTGAGGACGTGCGCAAGCCCAAGTCCAACCGCAAGCTCGCCCACCAGAAGGCCAGCCTCCGCGCCTCGATCACCCCCGGCACCGTCCTCATCCTCCTTGCCGGCCGCTTCTCGGGTCGCCGCGTCGTCTTCCTCAAGCAGCTCGACTCGGGTCTCCTCCTCGTCAGCGGTCCCTACAAGTGAGTTGGGAGAGCGGAGTGCGACGAGGCCAGTGCACTCCGCATTCCACATTCTCCGCAGGTGCTGACTCCAGGCTCAACGGCGTGCCCCTCCGCCGCGTCTCGCAGGCGTACGTCATCGCCACCTCGACCAAGGTCGACGTCTCGGGCCTCAAGGTCCCCGAGTCCGTCAACGACCAGTACTTTGTCAAGCCCAAGTCCGCCAAGGGCACCAAGGAGGGCGAGTTCTTCGGCGAGAACGGCGAGAAGAAGGCCTTCCCTGAGGACAAGAAGAAGGAGCAGAAGGCCGTCGACGCCGCTCTCCTCGACGCCGTGAAGAAGGTCGACAACCTCTCCAAGTACCTTAAGGCGTCGTGGGGTCTTTCCAAGAGCGACCGCTTCCACGAGCTCAAGTTCTAATTGCTAGGCATCTTCTAGGGTTAGAGCTCGCGACCGGGCATGGTGATGCATGTACTACCTTCTGACGGGTGTGGTGGCGTGACGGGGGTTTGCCTTGGTATGGCACGGAGATCAGAGAGGTGGAGATGGAACGGGTAAAGGGGACCCCAGGACACGTTAGGGGCCATGCTGGTCTCATCGAGATTTCGCACGGCGTGGGATGTGAGAAGAGCGATGAGACAGCGCAGATGAGTTTGTCAAGGCCCACAGACACTGCTGTGGGGCACTTGCCTAAGGCATCCTCATGGCACACCCACAGCTAGGCGCAAGATGGCAAGCAAAGGTGAATGAATACCTGGACAGCGTTGTGAGCACTTGATGGCTCGCCATCTCAGCGGAGTCCACTGCGGGGCGACACTCCATACACAGCGATCTCAGCGTCCCACAACAGCGTACACGATGCATGACGCAGCCCTATGCTACAACAGATGGCGATACAGTTCTACGCGTCTATGTCGAGTGTCCTCTCTCCTCGCACTACAACCACGCCGCCCACCCGACATACATAAGCGCGAGGTTCTGCGTGCTCGTCGCCTCCTTGATCAGCGAGTCGACCTGGTTCGGCACGCTCTGCTCCGTCTCCCCCACCACGCCGCGCAGCTTCTTCTGGATCGGGCGGAGGTTGCGGTCCGCGCTCGCGCGTACCTCCGCCGGCGTGCGCGTCTTGTTCTTCGTCCACTCGACCAGGGGGTCGTGGACGAACGCCTCCAGCACGCTCATGAGCGAGTTCGAGTTGGAGCGCAGGATGCCCATCGTGATCTCGGCAGCTTTGCGGAAAACGCCTGGTGTCAGCTTGCTCGGTGCGCGGGACTCACCCTCGACGCCGGTCACGCCCAGCGCGTCCTCCATGTTCTGGGTCAGGCGGAACGGGACGCGCTCGGGCACCTCGAACGTCTTGGCCTTGTCGAAGAGACAATTGAGGTCGACATGCACCGCGTCGCCCGTGAGCGAGTCGAACAGGATGTTCTCGCCGTGCCGGTCGCCGAGGCCCAGCACAAACCCAATCATGCTCATGACCGCGAGCGTGCGGGCGTAGTTCGTGCGCGCAGTCAGCCACGCGCTCGGCTCAGGCCAGTTGGACATGAACCACTCGTGGAACACCGTCGGGCGGTACTGCGGGATGATGGTGTTCTCGAATACGACGCGCAGGGCCGCGGTCATGTTGGCGTCGCGCCGCGCCACGTCAAGCGCCTGATGTACGTCGCTCGTGTACACGCGTTTCTTGTGGCGGGCGTAGCCAGCCTCGAGGATCGACTTGAGTGCCGCGGTGTGGGACACCCATTCGATCAGGCCGCACTCCTCGTTCAGGGGCATGACGGCGTATGTCCGGATGTAGAGGTGTCGCCTACGCGACTCCGACGTCGACTTGAGGAACTTGTTCAGCATCGAGTTCATGTCCATTAATCGGGCGTCTTTGCGGAGGTCATCGTGTGGCTTGCACAGGAAGGGGTAGCGCTTGCCGTCGGAGCCGATGAAGACGAGTTTCTTCGGCTGCTGCAAGGACGGCATAATGTCGACCTTGTCTTCCACGCCTGGGGTCAGTAATCGGACGGCACACGACTCACCCTTGATTGTAACCGGCTCGTCTGGGAACGCGTGGTGTGCCTTCAACGACGACCCAGAGGTTGGGAGCGCCACCGTGAGGGCGTCCTGGAGCGGAAGGATCATGGAAGAAGGGAACGCAGACTGCAGGTACGAGTAGTTGCCCGAGATGGAGCCCTCCCGCATCTTGCTTGACAACGGTTTGTCCTCCGAAAACTTGAGCAGCTTTTCGGACAGCCTGCGCGCGTCCTTGATCCGCACACCGAGCTCTGGCGCATCGGGACCGGACTGCGGTCAGCGTCCGCCTCACGCACCACCTACATTCGCTTTGGACAGGATTGTCTCGGTAATGTCCCTTCGCTCCTTGCGCTTTGACAGCAGCGCGCCGACAATCGGCCACAGAGCCTGGAGCGAGTACTCCCGCACGACGCGATACACGATGCGCACGAGCACGTCCTGGACTGCCTTGTTCGAGTGCGTGATGCGCGATATCATCTGCGGGAACGCCGTGAGGAACTGGTACGGCATGATCTTGCCCCTGCTCTTGTCCATGAGCTTGGTGATGGCCTCCACGTTGCGCACAACTGCCTGACTGCCGTTAGCTCGTGACCGACGCTGCTGCTCACTTCTTCCGTCCCTCCTTGTTCTCGGCCAGGTCGAGCCACACAGTCAGGAGACGCGGCATCGTCTGGTAGATGTACTTGACGCCGCGCTGAAGCGCCTCGAGGTAGTTGACACAGGTGAAGAAGTTGTGCATGCTGATCTGCCCGAGGTCCTTCTCGTTGGCAGCCAGCGTATCATAGTACCGGCCCAGGTGGAAGAATGGGGACTCGAGCGTCGAGCCGAGCTCCGTCGCCTTCTTGAACCGGTGCAGGATGTCGTTCCGGTCTAATCGGCCGCCTTCCTGTGACCATCGGGCCTCGAGAAGCGATGCCTAGAGTCAGCAGGCTTTCGTGACTGATAACTCACCTTCGCGAGACTGCGGTCTCGCCGGAAGTCCTCCTCCGTCTTGGGGACGTGCGCGACGTTATCTGTGAGGTCGATAACGCCGTTCCGCGCCCGCTCGCTCTCCTTGATAAGGTTAGCCACCGGCTGCTCAAGCTCGCGGAGTGCCTTGAGAATGCCGCCATGCGCCCGCGTGAGCTTCGCAGCCTGGATAAACGCGAACGGTGCCTCAGCCTCGCGCGCCTGCAGCGCCGCCGTATACGCCGTCTGGTTGTACCCGGCCTTGCGGGCAATCTTGGCGCTCTGAATCCATGCCTGTCCCAGCTCCGGCTGGAGGCGGGGCAGCTTGACGAGTCTGAATGCCGCGCGGCGGCGGGACAGAATTTCCTCGCGGGCGCGGAAGGAGGGCAGCGTGGTCTCGAACCGCTCGGCCAGGGTAGCGATCAGCCCGTCCACGCGGCGGTGGTTGATAGCAGCCACGTTCTGCGTGTTCATGGACGGATCTGGGCGCGAGAGCTCCGAGTCGGTGTCGTAGATCAACTCGACCTCGCGGAGGAGGTGGAGCTGCAGAATGGAGTCGTAGGCGCGGGTGTAGTCGCGCGTGGTGATTGAGGAGCCGATGTCGCGCCGCGCGAGCTTGAGCGCATTGGGCACATCACCGGCGGACTGGATCGCCATGAACACCTTCGCGATGGGTGGTGGGTCGCGGATCGCACGGACAGTTTCCCAGTCACCAATGGTCCACGCAGCCTCAGCTTGGAAAGGGGCAAACACGTTGCTCCACTCCGGGTGGCGGCTGAGCACGCCGAGAATGTGGGTGCGCAGTGTGTCTGATGTCAGCTGAGGCGAACGCAATCGCTAACTCACCATAATGTCCGAGATTCTTGAGACATTTGAGCAGCCCGACGTGCGAGTCGAGATCCTCGGGCGACTGCTGCAGTCGCACTTCCCAGCAGCTCTGGGCTGATGTCCACCGACCTGTCATCTCGTGCTCGCGGATCTGGAGCTCCAGTGTCGGCGACACTACCGCCGTCGACACGCCCTCCATGCCATCAGGTTCGTCGAGCTCGGCGTAGATCTCATGCAGGCTCTCAAAGTACGGCTGCAGGTCCGCGTCGCTCTGCTTGTTATGCTGGCGGAGGTATATGACGCGTTCCTCAAAGTTGCGCAGGGAGCGCGCGTATGCGCGCGACTTCAACGCCGCGTTGGCAGCCAGCTCGGTGTCGATCCCCGTGAGGAGGTGCTCGACAGGGCGGATGGCGGACTCGCGCGAGCGCTCGCCCCGCGCCAGACGGAGCCACTTGCTCAGGTGGTCCATGAGGTTGAAGATGACCTGGGCCGAGTTCATGCGCTTGTCCGCCAGACTCTCCCGGTTCGAGCTCACAATGTCTGTCAGCACGCTGTCGATCTCGACCTTGATCTTGTGCCTTGTCCCCGCGTCGCCGGAGAGGAGGACGTGGAGGACGAGATGGGGCAGCAGGTGGTGCGCGACAGCCACGTCCTGCGAATATGGCTCCGTATTGAACGCACCGAAGATGGTCTGCGCGTCGCTCCGGTCGCCCGTGTGCATGTCGAGTACGCGGCCGATCAGGTCCACCGTCCACGACTGCAGCCATTCCCGATATGTCTTCATCGTCGGGTAGATGGGGTACTCGAGGCGAGTGGTCTTGACCTTGTTCTGCCGGAACTGCGCGTCGATGAGGGGCGTGACTGTCTCCAGGACGTCTTTTGGCAGAGCCGCCCACCGCTGGCGCGCCTTGAGGGATACGGACGCGTTCGAGCCGTCGACCAAGCCGACGGTGAAGCCGCAGAACTTGAGGAGCTCCTGGATCGAGTACGAGAGCGTCTTCTGATGCTTGGTGTCGTTTGTTGCGCGGAATGCGCTTGTGAGCAGGTCGCGGAGGAGATGAATGGCGAAACTGAGCGACTCTTCGCGGTCGGTGAAGTTAGACTTGAGGGTCATGGACGATTCGTCGGTCCTCGTGACGAAACGGTCGGGATCCAGCGCGCCCAGGATGCCAAAGCACTCGTAGCTGATGTCCCGCAGCTCCTGGCAGTCGCCGTCCCGCGACACCGCGTCAAGCAGGGAGTGGACAAGACGCCCCATGATTGGGTCGAAGGTATCGCCGCGCGCGAGCTGCATCATGCCGTCGTGCTGGTCCTTAAGTAGCCACCGGAGTTCGCGAACACTGGCGGTCGCGACGGCAACGTTCTGGCTGTCGGTCCGCTCGATGAGTTTGTCAAGATACTGCTTCGTTGTCCACTTCGACCGGTACTCGAGCAAATTGTTGTGGAACGGCTTGAGCTCCGCGATGTGGTCGAACTTCACAATATCGTCCTTGAACGCTGCGAGGTGACGGTGGTTCCCATCTATGACACGGATGACCTCCTTGGCCACTCTCCGCTCCTCGGCCGTGAACGACGGCCACTCAGCCACAAGGGCTGCAATAGTAGCCCCGATGTACGGCCCCACGTCGGCGTACTTCAGCAGGTCGACAAAGCTGAACCAAGTGTGAAGCGTCTGCAACCGAAGCTCGGGCTCTCCGAGCGTGCTTTGCAGACTCGCGATGACCTGGTGTCAGCTAACGGTGCGACGTGCCTAGCTCACCTGGGGAGAAAACGATGCCATCGAGTCGCCCACAAGCGAGATGAGCTCGCCCATGCTCCGGATGATCTTCCGTCGACTATCTGCACGCGCACGCAACGTTACCAGCTGCTCCGTCATCGCGGCCAGAACACCAAGCATGTGCGGCTTAAGATATCCTCCCAGGTCGTCGGAATCACCGTGATTCTCGGGATCTTCCCTCTGCACACCCCTCAGTGCCTCCTTAGCGACCTCGCGCACATCTTCGTCCTCGTCGCCAAGCTCGATGACCAGTGCAGCAATGAGGGGTACGATGACCGCGCGGATGTACTTGGCCATGGTGGACCTGGGAGCAGAGTTCGACGTCGCCTCAGCCAGGAGAGACATGAGGAAGTCGAGTGCGGGTCTTGTAGCACTCGGGGTGAGGAAGATCCTGGCGAGTACGGCTGCGCCCTCGTCGATGAGGATGAGGCCGAGTTTCTGCCCCAGGATGTTGGCCAACGTTTCCAGTGCGGCCCGGTTCTGCCGGACCACAAGGAGGGGGATGACTGCGCGCCTGACGGTGTGGTGGCTGAAGAACGACTGGCGCTGGTATCCGATCAGCTGCATCGTCTCGGCGACGACTTCGGGGTGTGGCACAAGACACTCGGCGAGCAGGACGCCAATACGCTCAAGATAGGGCGAGAGGAGGGTGTAGGGCTGCTTGCCGCGGTGTGAGGCGATGTCCACGAGTTGGGTGTAGACCACGCTCCGGATCGGTGTGGAAGGTGAGCCAAACTGCTTGAGGAGGAGCTCGAGGATGTCGCACAAGTCCCTGTCCTCAAGGTTCCGGCCCAGGTCGCCCAAGAGCAGGACCGCAGTCTCTCGCACGGCGTAGGACCGTCGGAGGAGTGCCGAGATGCCGTCGACCAGCTCTCTCTTCGCCCGGGCGGCATCAGGAGAAGAAAGCAGGGCGAGGTACGACGCGGAGAGAAGATTGCTGATGTAAGCTCAAGGCAAGAACGGACAGCTTACCCAGCAGCGAGACGAGTATGCCGTTCGGGGGACGAAAAAGCAGTCCAAGCGCGCGCAACTACCTTCTCCCATGTCCGCGAAGTCACATCCACGCGACTTGCATGGGCGAATAGTATCCCCAGGGCACGCATGAGTGCATGATCGTCCTGCACTCCCTCGCTGCCCTGCACGAGCTTGCGTACAAAATCAGACGGCAAGCTCCCGTGGGCCTCAGAGCAATTGCACAGAGCACACGCGATCATGGGGCTTGAGCCTAAGAGCTTGAGTGCGACGCTTGGCTCCAAATCAGCGAGCGACCGTCGGAGGCTGTCCAGGCTCTCGATCTTCAGTTCAGGCACCTTCGCGCGCAGATAGGCTAATGCGCGCTCCTCAACTGGGTTCGTGGCAGGCTTCCGTTTCCGGGACGTCGGGGGAGGCAGCTCGGTATACAGTCCCAGCCGGGAACGGAGATCTCCATGTGCGGCAGTCACTGCCTGGGCCCATTCATCGAGACGCTCTTTGGGGAGGAGTTTGCGTATGAGCGTCATGGTCAGGTGGGGGGGAGCCGGATCGAGGAGCAGCGCGACTTTGGCCCGGCCGACTGCTGTGTCGAGTTTGAGCGAGCCATTCCGGGCTGATGGGAGGAGAGCGCGCCAGACGTCTCGATGCAATGCTGCGTCGCCGTCCGTCGCGACCTTCCGCACGAGGGTCACTACTGCCGCCTGCCAAGGTCCATCGTCCAACTCAGGCCAGGCGGCAACTGCAGCAGCTGCAGAGCTGAGGGCATGCCGCGTCGCCGCGAGAGGGATGGCTAACGCTACGACACCCGCGTACTGTGCCTGCTTGTCGGGGAGACTGGCGAACCTGCGTGACAGGTCGCCTAGGGCGCGGGCTGCCGCAAGCTGGACATCACTGGCATATGACGCTGGCGTTTGAAGGACGATGTGGAGAGCAAAGAGCTGGGCGACGACAGATCCTGTCGGCATATCTGCGTAACCCAAAAGCAATGCGTCCTTGCCCTCATTCAATACTGCCGTCAGGTCCAGTCAACTCTCTCGCCACGTACCCTGAACATATCGAACCATATCTGACAACGCATCGGCGACACGCACAGGACCGCGCATGTAGGTATCTCCCCCATCCTCGACATCATACGCGAGCGTCCTGAGCAGCTGGACCGCGGCCGTACAAAAGGCTTCGACGAGCTGGGGCCGTGGCGTCTCCGCCGTCTCCGCCTGTGCCGCTGCGATCACGAGGCGGCTGAGGAGGTAAGTGTAGAATGGGCCTGTCTGGCCTATCCCATTTGATGAGTGGGAGGTGAGGAGTTCGGGGAGCTGCGTTGCCTGTCGCGCGAGAATGGAGAGAGTGAGGTGGATCCGCTCGAGGGCGGTCTGGGAGTCCGGGGGACGGAGGACGCATTGGGTAAACAGAACCTCGAAGAGTTTGCGGTAGCGCTGGACCTCGGCCTCGGGGTTGGACGAGTCCGTCGTGGAGAGGCCCTCGCGGAGGAGGTTGTCGAGGAGCTCCTCTTGTGCTTTGGAGCCCTCGGGTTCTTGGGTCATGATGGGGATTGGGGCATGGGAGATGAGATGAGATTAAATGGAGATGGAGATGAGATGAAGATGAGGTTCAAGATCGAGTTTCAAGGTGGAGGAAGGATCACAACAAACCTGGACAGTCCACTCAACCGCGTCGCGTTTTGCGGGGCCCTAACAGCCCACGTGTATTTGATTCCGTCACACCTCATTCGATCTCGACCATCTCCCACCTCTGACAACATTCTCATAATTGTTGTTCTCCTCGTCGCTGTCGCCGATACCTTCAAGCATACCTCCATCGCCATGTCCAAAAAGTCCTCGTGCGTATACAGCCGAACCGACCCCGCTGACAGCAGAAAGCTGGACCTCCTCGTGAGGGTCCGCTTTGAGAACCCCCTCCCTGACCCGCCCTTCCCTCCAAAACTCCTCAAGGTCAAGACGGACATCTCGCGCCTCGGCGAGCCGTCCTACCTCGACCAGCTGGCGGGGTCCTCGACACTTCCCATGCTGCTGGACTTGGAGATGGGTATGCCGATCGACCTGAACACCTTCGACGGCGTATGGGATGGCAACGACGCCAGCCTCAATGCCTCAATCGATACCGTCAAACTCGAGCCGGCCGACGCAGCCCTCCTCGCCCCTCTGCGCATTCTCGCACAGCCCGCTAACGGGATTGCCGCGCCTAGCAGCATTAAGCCCGAGGTATCGTGGATGCGGAACTCGAGTTACATCCAGCGTCGGGAGACGACGCGGCGGCGCGCCGCGGCCGAGGCACAGAGGTGGGTTGCTCGATGAGAAGGAGCTGACAGGCAGAGAAGAGGAGGTGGACGCGAGCGAAGCGGCGCAGCTGATGGCAATCGAGAAGACGTTCGAGGATGTGCGGGAGCTGCCGCTGGACAACATTCGCCATCCAGACGCGAAGCGCAAGCACCTCCGCGTTGTCGAGGTGAGCTATTAGCGTCTAACTGATAAGCTGACACCAGTCATACGACGTCCTGCCCGACGACGACGCCTGGGCCAACCAGTACATTCTGTTCAAGTATCCCGAGCGTCCTACCGCCGCGACGGCGGTCAACCCGAACGCCAAGGCGTCGAGGGTCCGCCTCGACCGCGCCCTTCTGCGACCCATCGTCGACGAAGACCAGCAGATTGTCGACTTCTTCCTCCCCAAAGACGGGGACATTTCGCGCCTTTCCGCGCTCGAGGAGAGCCCCATTGACCCCGCGGCTGCGGAGAGGGTGAACGAGTTGGCGGCGGAGGGGGCCGACGCGGAGCAGCTGGACGAGGCGTTCCCCAACGTCACGTACGAGAGGATACGGACGTACGAGGTGGTCTCGCAGGAGCAGGTGGACAAGGAGATGCTGCTCACCTTCAGTGAGGAGGTGGTTGAGGATGAGGAGGATGACATGTTCGGGGACGACGAGCATAAGGCGAAGAAGCGCAAGGGGGCGTTCTTCAAGCCGCTCGTCATGCGGTCTAACCTGCGCAAGACGCGCGCAAACCGCAGAGCCGAGCTCGACAGGGACATTCTGTGGGACAAGGTGCGATTGGGTTTCCGCGAGCCGGGCGAGGACGAGGCCAAGGCCCGCGAGGAGAACGCGAGGCAGGTGCTGGACTCCGCATGGGTCGAGGACCAGCTCGGCGAGGAAGGGGAGGGGGATACGTTCGCAGGGGCGCTCAAGGAGGCTCGCGAGGATATCGACTAGACACGTGGACAACTGTATGCATATTATTAGAGACGGGGGGAATGGCACAAGTCCCGTCAAGGAACGTTCGTTGAGACAGCCAGCGGAGACAGTGCTAAGGCACAAATCTGTAGAACAAGAGCTGAGGCTCAGCAGTAGCAACAAGGCTACTCTACTGCTTACAGTTCTCCTATTCAAGCCGTCTGCAAAGGATTTACCCCCGCTCATATTTCATTTCATTCGTGGACAAGCAACACACATTCCTTTCCGAACATGCCACCGATCCCACCAGATACGGTACACAGCCGAAGCCTATTTTAACCCAACTAAAGGGCCAACATCGTTTCTGGTACAGATTCTGACTTAGAGGCGTTCAACCACAATAGAGCGTATGGCAGTTTCGCGACATTGCCGGATCGGACAGCCGCAAATAAGCGAGGGTGAGCTTGTTGCGACGGTCATGATGGCAAATCCTCGACAACACGGCGAACGTGAAGGGCGCCGAAGGAGATACTGGACATCGACTGGAGATGCGGACAACTGCATGCATAGTTCGTAGGGAGTGTAGTATTACGGCGATGAGGGCGGCTCTTCTACCAGGTCTAGCATTGTTCTGGTCAAGTGTCCTTAGCAAACGTCGCTGAGTGCGTACTTGTGGTCGGTGGGGTCGCAGGGGATGAAGCCCAGCTCGAGGCCGCGGCGGTACGACCACTCTGCAGCCTCCTCGTTCTTCCAGGTCCAGTAGATCCATCCCTGGCCGTTGTTCTCGAACACCTGGGTCTGGGTGTCCCAGAACTTGCGGAGGTTGTCCTTGTACTCGGGGGTGAAGTTGTTACCATCGCCAGTCTTGTCGGCACAGTTGCCGATGTAAGGCGCGGGGGGCTGGAGGGTGTACGATCCGTCGTAGCGCGCACCCTTGCCGCGGCCGTTGAGATACCTGGCGCAGTCGGACGACGCGAGAGACCACTCGCCAACCATGAGCCAGTTGGGCGACTGGGCGTACTCAGTGCCCTTGGCGCATACCTGCAGGAAGCGCTGGGGCCAGTCCCACGCGTTCTCGGCATTGCTAAACACCTGGTAGTAGTGGGTGTCGATAGATACACCAGAGTAAGCGGGCTCGCTCATAAAGCCGTTTAAGTTCCAGAGGGGCTGGAAGCTGTCGCTGATCACGACGAGGTAGTTGGACTTGGCGTTGTTGCCGCTCGACGCGAAAGGCGTGCGAACCGCGGGGTACGCGTCTTTCCAGTACTTTTTGGTGTAGTCGAGGAGCTTGGTGGAGATGTAGCCCGCGGGCTCGTTCAGGAGGCCGATCGCTGTCACGGTTGTGGAGTCTGACATCAGCGCTCGTAGCAGGAACAGGCACAGCGGGCGACTCACTCGCATACTTGCGGGCGAGCTGGTTGATGATATTCTTGCAACGGACGGCGTTGTTAGCCTTGTTGGCAAAGTTGGCACTTCCATATTGGCCCGAGTTGTCGTAGCCGTTCTGCGAGCCCGGCGCGCCGTGGAGGTCGAGAATGACTTTGATGCCATACTTCTCCGCCCAACCAATCGCCTTGTCAACATACGGGGCTTGACCCTGGATGTACGGCTCGCCACCGGCCAGGTCGTACGCCCAGTATCCGAACGGCAGGCGGACGTGGTTGAGACCAGCAGCTGAGGGTTAGCAGAAGGTCTACAGGCAGGCCACGCTGCGTTGACTGACAGGCGATCTCGGCAAAGTCGTTCTCGGTGATAAAAGTGTCCCAGTGGTTCTTGAGGGCGGCCAGGGCAACGCTCTTGGTCTGCTTCTGGCCAAACGTGTATTCGTCGATGATGGCGGCATTGCCTGTCGCGTCGAAGAGCGAGGGGGTGATCCAGGGTTCGAGGAGGAGCCACTACGTGTGAGTGAAAAGCGAGGCGAAGACGGCGTCAGCTATGGTAGAGACTTACACCACCGAGGTTGACACCGCGGATCTTCTCCTGGCCGTACGGGAAACCGAACTGGCTTTGGCGGGCGACCAAATGGTTGTGGCGAGCAGAGGTACCGTGGTCGTGACGGGCTGGGAACGACCTCGCCTCGGCACCACTGGCCGCGAGAGCCAGGAGAGCCGCGCCCAGGAGGGTGAAGGGAGCCATTAGGATTAAAACGGTGTATTAAGAAACTAAGTTACAGTTGCCGACGAGAAGAGGGAGAGGACTGGGAGTCGAGCACAGTTGAAAGGAGCGGCAGTGAGTGAAAATGAGCGACAAAGAGCGACAAGGAGAGATGAGGAGGTTGACAAAGAGAACTGATGGCAGTCCTTGCTAAGTATTCTGAACACTATCAGTCCAGTTAGCAGTTTAGGAAACGCAGTAGTCTTCCCTGTGGCCCAAGCGCTGCATCAAACCCGAACAGCGAGAGCCAACCAGAGGAATGTTAGTCAGAACATGTAGCAAGCATGGTCCATTGCATAGAGTTGCGCATTTGCTGACACCCTCTGCGTCGCGTCTGAGGGTCGCGTCAGACTATGTTCGTGTCAGACGTCAGGTTGTGCCGTGTCTGACGGCGACGACGGCAGCGGCCGGCGTAAGCAGGAGTAGGATGGGTTGTTGGTTGGCGTTAATGGCGTTGACGGCGTTGACGGCGTTGACGGCGTCGAGACGCGCTAACTCGGGTTCGGCACGATCGAAACTGTCACTAGGGATCACCCAGACCGTGCATATCGGTACAAGATCGGGCCCAGATCGGTACCAATGCGCCATTCAGGAGGATCTTAACGACTCCAGGACTGGATTGGAATGTAGGTCA
The DNA here is from genome assembly GCA_023629975.1 of Cutaneotrichosporon sp. PL3408A. Classification (NCBI taxonomy): domain Eukaryota; kingdom Fungi; phylum Basidiomycota; class Tremellomycetes; order Trichosporonales; family Trichosporonaceae; genus Cutaneotrichosporon; species Cutaneotrichosporon sp. PL3408A. The sequence continues at coordinate 149,817 of JAMAMB010000010.1, read as the reverse complement.
TCACCGTGTTTCAGGCGCGTCCGAGCACAAGTCTTGGCTGTCGGCGGCTCCAGCGCGTCGGATGGTACGTCGGTGTTACACTGATGATACGCGATGGTCGCGAATGACTTTGAACAGAATTAGGAGGAGTGACGAGCACGAGGGGGAGGAGATGAGTTTTAGTAGGGCGCTATAGAGTAGTGTCGTGCATCACCATACTGTGGAGACGCGTGCCGTGCCTGACTCCAATCTGTTCAACGTGGTAGACTACTGAAGACTAGGAAGGCTACTAGTACTGGTCCCTCGGAATGGACTAGCATTACTTCACTGCCGACCCAGATCTACTGGATGCAACAGCCAGTCAGAGGAGCGTGGATGACGCGCGAAAGACGCGCAAGCTGCGGAAATAACCTCGATGAGACGCGTCGACATTCCGAGCAAGCCAGGGCTGGGGTTTTCGGCGTGACCTTGAATTCCAGGTGCGCCAGACGCTCAGTGCGCTTTACCCAACCCTCAATTCGCCTGTCAGTTGCAATAGGTTGCGAGAGGTTGCGAGAGGTCTCTGCTTGAGTTCTCTGTTGTTCTACGCGACATGGACATGACTGATGGCCATGTTTGCAATGGTGGCCTGCTGACCTCGAGTCCTGAGTTCCCATAATCCTCCCGAGAGGGATCCCCTTCCAGAGTTCCTGTCACAACTCCTAGTTGAGCTTGATACCATCGCCATCGATGGGCTCAATAGCTCCAGAACTGCGGCTCGGCGTCGGAGTGTGGCACACTGGTAATGTCCTCGGATGTAATATTAATGTTCGCACTAGTGTTCCCGTTGCATGCACACGCACGTCTAATCTCTATGCTCTCAACCCATCCTTACCAATCTCCTTCTTGAACTTTTTAAACGACTTCTTCACCTCTAGCGCAAAGTCGTCATCAGCCATGAACTTGGCGCCAACCATCGCAAGCCCCTTGGCAACCTTCATCGTCCGGTGAAACGCATCACGCGTACCCGCAGCCTCCGCAAACCCAGCCGTGTGGTTGACAGTCTCGCTCTGGATCGTGAATCCCGGATGGATGGCGGGAAGATGGTACGTCACGTTCCCAAAGTCCGTCGAGGCCGTCGTCATACCCCGACGCTCGATCTTCTGTTTGAAGACGCTGGTCATGAGGTGCGCGTACGCGTCCGCGAGCGGTGTGTTATTCCGCAGGTCCGCGTAGACCTCCTCGTCCGGCGCGCGGACAGTGTACGTGCACCCTGTGGCCTCGGCCGCTGAGGCAAAACATTGTATAGTCTTGCGCCGTAGTTCGAGCGTCTGCTTGACCGTGAGAGCGCGGGTAGAATATGATACCTTCGAATAGGCCGGGATGATGTTCTGCAATCAGTGCCGCACAAGCAGCGACGCACCTGTGCCCACTTCTCCGAACCGAGGATAATGCCATGCACACGCATGCTCGGTTCCAGCTGCTGCCGGAGCATACTGACAGCGGTGTACCCCTGCACCGCGGCATCAAGCGCATTGACCCCCAACCACGGCGCGGCCCCGGCATGCGCCCCGCGTCCGTGGAACTCGACCTCGAACCCCGCCCGGGCCAGCGACGCAGGCCCCCCGACATACGCTGAGCCATCGAATGCGTCGTGCGCGGGCCCAAGCCCGCCCTCGGGGTGCGCCATCGTGCACGCGTCGAGGCAGTCATACACCCCCTCATTGAGGAGGATGACTTTGCCCCCGCCGCCCTCCTCGGCCGGGGAGCCGATGAGCTTCACCGTGCCCGAGATATTGCGCGCGCGCAGAGCCGCCTTAACGCCCACGGCGGCTGCGACAGCCGCCACAGCAATCAGGTTGTGTCCGCAAGCTGGGGTCAGCACGCCGAGTAGTAAGGGTCCGCACCGTGTCCCACGTCAGGCAGCGCATCGTACTCGGCATCAAAGCCAAAGGTGCGCCCACCGCGGCCGTGGGTGTACGTCGCGACGAAGGCTGTTGGGAGGGAACTCGGGTTCGTGACTGTGAATCCCAGCTTGCAGAGCGCCGCGACGAGGTGGGCCCGCGCTTTGTGCTCCTTGAACCCAAGCTCTGGGTTGTCTGGCGTCAGCAAGCCGCCCCCGAGCCGCTGCCATCACACGCTGTCCACTCGTCTTTTATCTCAATTCTCGCCCTCTTATCTCTCATCTCTTAACCTCCTCGCTTCCTCAACGGTCCACATACCGTGGATGACTTTGCTCAACGTCCACATCTCGTTGTCGATTCCGTCAATTGCCTCGAACACGGCATCTTGAGTTTCGTCGTCAAACTCGGACTCGGAGGGGACTGTGAGGTCTCGGATCTCTGCGAGAAGCGTCCGCAGCGTATCGACGCTCGAAGATAGGTGAGCCATCGTCAATCGCAGTGCGGTGGGTGGATGATGTGGAAGTTAATGTTGCCATCGCAAAGCTCCCAAGCCTCGGCTACGTCATGGCCGCAGTTTCATCGCAGAGCCAATTTCGGTCTTGACCGAAGCGTGCACAACCAGCACCCACATTGTCCCGTCGTCCGCTATTAATACATGATCTAGTTATCTACACCATCTACAGAGCTATGCACAGATCCATGCAATATCACCTCTCCCGCTCCTCTTCTTCGAGGCCCAGGGCATTGCTGCTCTCCCACCCCTGCCATCCTAACACCAAGAATGACCCCACCACGAGGGCTGCGCCCAGAAGGGTGAGCGACGTGATGCTTCCGGCGTGCGCGGACGGGACGATAAGCGACCCGATAAGCGCAAATGGAATCGTGAGGGACAGGCCTATTGTCACCACTAGGGGTTAGCGCGGTCTTCGCGCGCCGCGCAGCCAGCCACTCACATAGCGGGGTCGTCTTGAGCATCGCCAGGACGTAGAGGTAATCGCTGGACAGGGTGATCAGCATGTTGATCCCGATAATGGTCCACGCCGCGCGGGTTGGGGGAAACTCGAAAGTCTCGATACCGGTGTAGTGTAGTAGCGGGAAGGCGGGGAGAAGGAAGATGATGTTGTACAGCCCCGCGAAACTGGTGTCAGCTGGTTCTGGATAGATTCAATTCACCCTAGCAACAATTGCGTGTCCGCACGCGACTCGTCCCCGATTCTGACTTTGAGCAAGATAACGTAGATCGAGTACCACAACGCGGAGAGCAGGGAGAGGAGGTCACCGATGATGGGGTGCGTGGGGAGGTTGTTGCCTGTGACCTCGACGGATGCGGACTCAGAGGTCGAGTCGGAGCGCGTGACGAGGATAACGCCGATAAAGCTGCCATTAGCTTTCCGTGTCCAAACGTGCCAGCTACGTACCTAGCAACAGCAGAGAAGACCTTGGCGCGCGTCACATCCTCGACGCCAAACATTCGCCCCAGGGTCAGAGTGAAGAAACCTGGTGTCAGCTGTAGCATTGAAGAGGCGGCCGCACTCACACGTCGTGCTGCTCAGAATGGTCACGCTCGCAACGCTCGCCATGGCCAGGGCCGCGTTCAAGCTCCAGTTGGCCAGGAACCACACAGCGCTCCACCACGCGGCAATTTCGGCCGTCTCGCGAATACTGAGCTTCTCCAGGGGCGGGTCGGCCACCGTCGTGCCGTCCTCCACGGTCTGGACTGTCGTCGCCGGCGACCCATAGGACATGGTACTACGCGGGCTGAGCGCCGCATCCGCCTCCTGTGGCAATGGGCTGTATCCACTTCCTGTCAGCCAGTCTCACGACACCAGATATTAGACGTACCGTGCAACCTCATTCCGGCTGCCCTTGCGCCAGTGCCGCCATATCACGGGGATGAGGTAGAATGCGAACGACGAAGTGTTGAGATACGTGATCCTGGTGTGAGCAAAGAAGGTTTTGCGATACGCACAGGAACGGCTTGTTCCACCCGTCGTCGCCGGTCTCGAGATCGTTTGTGATAAAGTTGGACGCGGTCCAGAGCTGATTGTCAGGCATGAAGGGAAGGGGGACGCACGAGGACGACGCAGAGGAGAAGTGACACGCCAGTGAGATATCTACGCGACGACGGGAAGAGGCCGCCAGAGCGAGGCCGAAACTCGGCGGGCATCTTTGGGAGAAGCTCGTCGGTCTCCATTGGGTCGCGCGACCTCGACTTGGTAACGTCGAGGGAGGATAGCCTTGGTGGCGCAAGTGGCGCGAATGGCGCGAGTAGCGGAGAGGTTGGAGAGAGTGTGAGTAGATGTGAGATGATCGAATGCAAAGAGACGAGATGTGATGCTGGCGGGGTGCAGGGGGAAGCAGGGGGAGCAAAGAATCACCGCACCCGGATATGGTGGTGGGCCCGTCGGACGATGAGCGGATTTCAGTCCCGTCCCCCCGAACGCGCGCGTAAACTGCTAATGGCGTAAACTGAATGCAGATCAAATCATCACACCATCGATTGTATCATACCAATAGTCCAGTCACGCAGGTCACGTGCAAGATAACAGACAGTACTGTAAACAGCCTTTTTGATCCCGCTAATCCGAAAAAATATGTCCCGGCGAGCCCGACTGCGGGGCCCTCAACTTTCCGGTGGAGGTGGAGGCGTGAGTTTCTGGTTGTAACTGACCTTGTGGCTATGTTGTCATCGCCATCTCACCATCGCTCGACTCCATCTACATGCTTGAACAATGGGCATCAAGGACCTCATGCGATGGGTGCAGAAGCACCAGTAAGCTGCTTGCTTCCTATTTCGTCAAGCTTACCCCAGTCCACAGGTGGTGACGCAGTACCCGAATCGATGGGCATCCAAGGAATTACGAGGCAAGAAAGTGGCAATGTCAGCTCTCCTCCTCGAAATCAGCTGACCAACAGCGACGCAACACTCCTCACGAACCGATTTCACTTTGCCGAGAAAGACGTGAATGTTCGCGGGGCGCGGTGCATGCTCGGGTGGTACTCGTGAGCACCGCCCGCTCGGCTCGGGTCCGCTCGGCTTACAGCAGGATGATTCGCGAGATGCGCATCCATGACGTTCAGCCCGTCGCGGTGTGGGACGAGCGGGGCGACCGACCGTGGAAGGCGCCCGAGGTGAGCTGCTGCAAACGGCAAGACTAATGACAGGCTAGGCGCCGGCTTGAGACCCGCGCGCGATATCTCGCCAGGCTGCTTCATGAGGATCGACGCCAGGGCCGAATAGCGCGGCTGAAGGATCAGGTGGAAGCGTATTCGCGGATGAGTCGGCGCGAGCAGGCCATCATAGCGGAGTGCTGGGACATTTGTCGGTTCCTCGGTATGGACGAGCCGCCAGATCACGGCGTGCGTGTCGCCGAGGTCCCTCTGGATGGGCTGACGAATCGCGGACTGGCGACGATGGTGGTTGTCGCCAACCTCGTCGATCGAGTCGCGACTCTGTCAGAGCTGTATCAGGAGCACATGGCCGACTCGCAGTCAATGATCAGACCACATACGTCCGAGCACCCGACGGCCGATGCGTACGAAGAGGAAGAGGAGGAAGTTCGGCGAATCGCCCACGAGCTCAATGGCGACTTTCAAGCGGGCGGCGCATCTGTCCTCGAATCGGAAGGGGTGATCAAGGAGGAAGCCAAGTCCGCCCTTGTGGCCGCGGCTGAGCTACTCTCAAACGAGGAGGGGGCTGCCGTCCTCGATGCTCGACTCCGCTGCCTCCCAGCCGCGGAATACAAAGAGTCGCCAAAGCAGCGGCGCCTAACAGAACGCGAGGGGGAAGTGTACGAGCTGGCCTTTGGCGGCGATTACGGGGAGGGGGCACCGGGCATCGAGGTCGACAGGACGGAGGGGTTACGCGCTGCCGGGGAGGACGCACCGGACGTCAAGGTCAACAAGGCGGAGCGCCTTCGCGCTGCCGGGAACGCTCTGAGGGACATTGAGGAGGGCATGCCGATGGTGCGAGGCATCTACACCCGCGCCCTGGCTATCCCGCGAGAAGAGCACCACGCCGCCTGTCGCGAATTACTCACCCGCATGGGCGTACCTGTCGTCTTTGCACGCGTACCCTACGAGGCCGAAGGGCTCTGTTCTGCCATGGCCATCTCCGGCGTTGTCGATTTCGCAGGGACCGAGGACTCGGATGTCGTCGCGTACGGGGTGAGTCTGCCTGACCCCGCACTGCTGACCACAGGGCCCCCTCCTCCGGAACCTCACGTTGACGAATACCCCTCTGGTCCTCGTCGACGGCGCCTCCCTCGCAGCCGACGTCCCGCTCGACCTCGATGCATGGCGCGATTTCTGCATCCTGCTAGGCACGGACGCCTCGCCGCGGATCCACAAAGTCGGCCCGACGCGCGCATACGCCCTGATCCAGCAATACGGGAGCATCGAGCACATCCTCCAGGGCGAACGGGGCATGGCAGACCGCGTCGAGCCCGATTTCATGGAACTGATCGATAACGCCCGGCGCCTGTTCACGGAGCTGCCGCCGGTCGAGGATGTGCCCCTTGTACAGGGGCAGGCGGACGAGGACGTCCGGCTGTGGTTGGAGAAGGAACACGGTATTGTGGTCTCTGAACGGACGCTCGATAGGATGTTGGAGGAGAGGGGGCCCGGGGCGCAGAATCCTGAGGCGAAGTTCATGAGGTGGGATGCGGTTGGAGATTATGGCCACTCAGGGTGGGAGGGGGGGGTAGAGCACGCGCCCCCGATGCCCGCATGGGATGAAGTGGCGCATGACGGCACACGGGCTTGAGGAGGACACACTACTTTGTCACAGTATACCCTGCATGCATATCCGTTATCTTGCTGCTCGAGATCATGTTCTCGTGCTTTGAACAGCATGCATTCCCGTTTCTCTACTAAACACTTCCATTTTTGTCTTAAACACGGATGACTACACATGAAGAGCACCGTCTTCTAACCCGCCGGAGTCACAAAACGCTCGTACGCCGCTGGCGGCCCACTGGGATTGAGAGTCTGCAGGAACGGTAGGCGGCAGTGAGGTTACTTCTGCTTATCCACGTTGAAGTTTTCGCCTGGACGTTAGGGCAGGTGGCGTTGGATAGCTCACAGGACTGGCAGCGATCTGAGTCCTCCAGTGCTGGGCGGCCGCAGCCACGGATCACGCAAATTTTGTCTTCGGCCATGATCTGAAATAAGCCCGGGGATACAGGACGTACGCACTGTAGACGGTGTCAAGGCTGGTGGGATTAGATGAGAATGGGTAGGTGTTGGAGTATTGTTGGAGGGGAAAGCGTTGTAAGCAGAGCAAAGAGATGTCCCCAGCTTTTATCCCAACCCCAATGCCCACTAACATCACAGCGCAAGTCCTCGATTGGGTCTTTCGTGAGAACAGTTCTTGGTGCAAGTGTACAGCTTCCGTTGTCGGTGTTCCCAGTGGCGCGGGAGCGAGTAGGTATTGGGAGATTGTTTGTGTCACAATACACCATCCTGGGGAAGCTGTGTGCGAGACGGAGGGGGGAGAGAGTGGGGACAGGGGCGCGCGAAGGGCATGGGGGAAGGAAAGTGAAGCGAAGCGAGCACCGGTGAGTTCCTTTCTTATGAATAACTCCAAAGGATGTGTAAAGTTGTGAAGTTGCGAAGGTGCGAAGTTGCGAAGTCGCGAAGTTGAGAAGTGGGTGGCAACACCAAAGGAGGGTGTAGTGCGATGGGAAATACGCTTCGATTGATCCGTGTTGGAAAGTCTCATCGGCTACACAAAGGCTGGCCTGTGGATATGCAGAAGAACTGATGAGGCATTGCTGAGGGGAGCTTCGGTATGTCAAATGCCTGCGCCTGCATGACTGCATGCATCTCACAGCTCTCTAATAAGTAGAAGCATAAACAGACAGTTGCAAACTGGACGCACGTAGTTTTTTATGCACCGCAAGCCCCGCCTAGAGGTTTTTAAAACGGAACCCACCAGTATAGACCAGAAAGGATTTCCGGGTGGTCTCAGTGCCGTCTTGTCGAATTCCGGTCCTTTGTGGCCGTGCATTCGAATCAGAGTTTCGCCTCTGCCACCCCGCTATGGACCCCCCAATTAATGGCCGTCGGACAGCTGAACGTCGAAAAGCGCGCGGCAGCATCCGACATAGGTCCTCCTTTTGTTATCCGTTTTGCCTCTGCCCCATGAATAAATACGAAGTGCTATCTAACAGCTCGTACATACATGAGGCAACACACCAGAGGGACTCGCGGTCGTGTTGTGGCGCTGTTTAGCGGAGTGTATGAAGGCGTTGCTCGTGTACAGTACAGTACGTACGTCCCGACAGCAAACCAGAAAACATGCGGCGGGGCGGCGCAGGCTCGCATGCATGCATCTTTCCCTGTGTAAAAAAAAAAAGGACGGCGCATGCATGCATGCATGCAGGTCTCGTTTTATGCACCAAAACCGGCGGGGGAGAGGGTTTTAAGGCGCGAACCGCGAATATTAACATGAATGGGTAACTGAGCGGTTTCCAGTCATGTCCCCTTTGTTAGGACAAAATACTACACCTCAAGAGGCCAGTCGGCCGTAGGTTCGAATCAGAGCAGCGACTTTGCACCAATCTTTAACCCGGACCAAGTGAACCCCGGAACCGATCGCATACTGGAAGTAGCGAAGACGGGAAGTAGCAGTCAGGCGAAACAGGAAGCAGTCATCTTTTTGCGCGTATGCAAGGCCGCATTCGTAAACCCCGACATGTGACGATGGCCACTTATTCCTCCTCCGTCCTTGCTGTAATTGGTACAGTATTTACTGTACTCCTCGCCCCCCTTTATTCTTACCCGTATGGCGCTGTATCCTTGCTACATCATTTCTTTGCTCTGGTCGCCCGGTACGTCCCGCACAGCATGTTTCCGTGGCACAAAATCGGGTGATGGTGCTCACCGGGGTGGACCCGTTCGTGGATGACCATGGGTGATAAACGTTTAACAGTGAAAGCTTCGCATCAGAAGGTTGAATACATAGTCAAACCTCGCGGCCTCCTCACGCCGAACGTTTTGTGGTTGCGCCGCGAGGCGTTCCTCAGGACGGGGTGTGCTGGCCCATGCGTTGCCACTGACGATGAATGGATCGCTTTGGCGACCCGGTGCTGTGGACAGTCATTTTGCCACCCTGTTATGACTTCCTCTCCTCACCCTCGCCGCCCTGCTCTCCCACTACGGAACGCGCGGCAGTACTTGCGGCACTTCATGAACGCGTTGGCGAGGTCGCGACGAACAAGGGAAAGGAGGGCGCCGTTCATGTCCTGCTCGAGAGCGTTGAGGTCGTTGGACGGCGCGCCCTTCCAATACGGCATTGAGCTTCCTCATACAATAAGCTGCCCCATACAAAGCCAGACGGCCTCCATGACGAGCGGGAGGGAGGAGTAAACGTGCTACAAGTTAGATTGGGGTCATCGGGATTCATGCTAAACAGTGGCAAGATATCGAAATGGGATCGGGAAGGGTAAGTAGTAAATGTACACGAAGCAAAGTCTGCGTACGTTGTTTGGTCCTTTTGGGTCGTATTATGCGCTGAATGCATTCAAGTTAGACATAGAAACGAAGCACTTAGAGTCAGTCTTATGAGTCACCGTACACTGCATATTGTAAACCACTGCCGGGGCCCTACACGATCCGGTTGTACAGAACAGAGCAGTTGTATCCCGCGAGCACCGCCTCCTCCGTCTTAACCCCATGCTTCTTGAGCTTGCCCGCCAGATCGAACGCGTCCGCCTTACCCTGGTGCAGCTGCAGCCGCGTGAGAGGGATAGGCGAGGACTGGTATCAGCACATCCCCACCGCCAGACGTACCAGCTTCTCAGGGGTCGAGGCGACGAGCTCCTCAGCCGCGCCCGGAATGAACGACGGGAGGTGCTGCGGTACAGCAACGGCCGACTTCTTCCCATTGCCCAGCTGGTAGTCGACTGAGGTCAGCTTGCGCGGCGTTACGGACTCACAGTTACCACCCCACACCATGACGTCTCGCCCGAAGAGGCCCTCCTTGAGTCCCTTCGCGTCGGCCTCGGACATTGTGTCGAGCACGGCGAACACATGCGTGTTTGGCGAGGGAGAGACGGAAACGTTGTGGATCTTGAGTGCCGCCATCGCCTGGTTCTTCTCAGAGTCTGTCGTCAGCTCCCACCAGCGCAGGTAGCGTACATTCCTCCAACCCGCTCAGCCTGGACGTCAGCTCGTTCGTCAGATATCGACTCACGCCCTGATTCTGGTCGGGACAAAGCACGCCGAGCTCCACATGCTGGTGCCAAGCGAGCCGGACTGACCGTTCCCACACGAGAGGAGGTCGTACAGCTTCAACCCGCCCCCGTTTGACCGCTCCACGGTGAACATCGTCGTCGTCGACCCTGCGGCAACGTTCGTGCATTTCAAGCTCGTTCCAGACGGGTAGGCCTTCGCGAGGACGATCTCAACCGGCGTAGGCACTATGGACACGGTCGCCTTGCTCCCGAGCCCGATTTGGCCGTAATCGTTCGCCCCGAATCCCAACACCCGCCCCTCATCCGTCCGGACAAAGGACGACCGGTCCGACGCGGCAACCTGGTCGATCTTGATCCCGGCCAGAGCTGGGATCTGAGTCAGCACCGTCGCGAAGCGCGGATCGGTCTCAGGCGGGAGGCTCGGTCCGTCGGCCAGAGCCGCCTCAGGTGTGCTGGGGGTGGTGAAGACCTGCTTGGTGCCAAGCTGGCGGTGGGTGTTGGCAGCAGGAGACAGAGGGAGAGAGAAGGTACGTCCCCGGTTGGTGACGGCAAGGAGGTGGTACTGCCCGACGTCGATACCGACCCACTTCTCGCCCCAGTGAAACTTCTCGCTGGCCTGGAGCTCAACAAAGTCGACAATGGGGTCCCGCGTGGTGAGCTTCTTCCACCAATTGCGCGGCTTGGCCTTGCCCTCCTGGAACGCGCGGTCGCATGAGACGACATAGAGCCTGCCGTCCTTGTTCAGGGCGAAGAGCTTTCCAGGCCCGGCGGCGAGCGTTCGCAGTTTCTGCCATCAGCACAAATTCCAGTCGACGGAGGTACCTTGCCACGGAGGGATCTGCCGACCTCGCCGTTCGGGTCATACCCCTTCCCCCACATCCACAGGTCGCCCTTGACGTCAACGGCCGCGCCGTACTTCTCCTGAATTGCGAGGTCCCGAACCGGCGTCGACCCGAGCTGCGCCATCGGCGTAGGACGCTTGAGCACTTTGATGGTCGGATCGGGCGAGAGGGTGAGGTACTCGTTTGTGCCCCAGCAGAGGGGTGCGGTTGGCGCCACACCAGGGACTGCGGGAGCGGTAAGGACCGAGGGCGGAGGGAGAGCATCCGTGTGGATGTAGTTGAGCTTGCCGGCGTAAAGAGCGACTGCGAGGCCGCCGACGATGGGCGCGGCTGCGCGTCCTAGCGACCTGTACGTCGCCATTGTGGACGTGTGGATGCGCCTGCTTGCGGGTTAATGGATGGTGGCAAGATTGTAGTTGCAAGCTGGAGACAATGTGAGATGTGGAAGGGCGAGGAGAGTGAGCGGCGAGGAGTGAGCAGCTGATCGCGAACTCGGCAACAAGAGGGACCGGCCGAGAACATCGGCGGCATGAAAGGCACCACCAAATGACGTTGCTTGTTTTAAAAGTCATCAGGAAAGTGTGGGGTCTCCAGATTCACCGGCTTATTACACCCCTCCATTTATTAATAGAGGATAAATAAAAATAAAATAAAATGGAAATAATAAACACCTCCATACCAGGCACTCTCACCGTAGCGTTCTATCCAACCGGGAGCTTTGGAATGCGAGCACATCGCACCGTTTGGGCCTGTCGCTGCCGTTGGACTCGCTCGCGCCGTCGTTGTTGCCGTTTCCTGTCGTCGTCTCCATTAATACCATTCTCCCGTACACCATGTCGGCACTTCGCTCCGTCATCGCCACGGCCTCCCGTGCCGCCGGCCGCAGGGCGTTCACCACCACCGCCGCCCGCCGGTCAGACAACCTCATGATGGTGCGTCGCTACACTTCGGACATGTCGGGCCACATTTCATCCCCCACTTGCGCAACACCGCCCATGGTCCGTGGACACAGCTAACGCCGCAGCACCGCGACTCGGCGCACAACAACCCCCAGATCCCCTTCGAATGGACTGCCGAGAGCAAGAAGGAGATTGAGAAGATCGTCGCAAAGTACCCCCCGCAGTACAAGAAGGCCGCCGTCATGCCCGTCCTGGACCTTGCTCAGCGCCAGAACAACGGCTGGGTCTCCCTCTCGGCCATGAACAAGGTCGCCGAGACGCTCGGCATGACCCCTATGCGCGTGTACGAGGTCGCATCCTTTTACACCATGTACAACCGCGAGCCGGTGGGCAAGTACTTTGTCCAGCTGTGCACGACCACGCCGTGCATGCTGGGTGGGTGTGGGTCGGACAAGATTCTCGCGGCTATTGAGGGCCACCTCGGTATCAAGTCGGGCCAGGCGACCAAGGACAAGCTGTTCACGTTTATTGAGGTGGAGTGCCTCGGCGCATGCTCCAATGCACCCAGTGAGTTGCGCGTCCGCGCCGCGCCCGCAGAATACTCGGCGCAGTCGGAGAGTCTTTGCTCAGGTTGCTAACGATTCAGTGATGCAGATTAACGACGACTACTACGAGGACCTTACACCCGAGACGACCATCAAGATCCTCGACCAGCTCGCCAAGGGCGAGACGCCCAAGGCTGGGCCCCAGAGTGGCCGGAAAGGAGCTGAGAACTCTGCGGGCATGACCACATTGACCGAGAAGCCCTACGGCCCAGGCGAGCACTGCATCCCGGAGTTCCAATAGACAAAGACGATATGCACAGTGTACAGGAGTACGCTCGTGCCGAGCTGCAATGCGCGCGGGTTGTGGGCCTGTTTCGGGATGAGGTCGGCTGCGAAAACTGGGGGGGCGGCTACGAGAGATCGGCGGGGACCACCATGCAGCTCGCAATAGTTGTGCTGACGAAACGACGCTCTCCGCGATGATGGCAGCTTGGCAGAGTCGTTGGTCAGACATAGTGAAGACATGATGACCGTCGCAATATTCCGGTAGCATCCTACCGCACGGAGCTCACGATATTTGGCCGACATGCTACTAACCACAGCCCTAACGCCCCACACCAACGCATGTCCCAAACAGATGCATCGTAGGGTATTGATAACAACAAGATGATATGACTGTTCCCTCTATGCACAAGAGTTGCGTCTCAGCGATATGACCGCGAAACGACATTACTATCGCGCAGACCGGACGGTCCTGTGCTTATACGCTGCCATGCCAAGAGTTGTGCAGGCCCACCTGGTCCTGCGGGGAGGGCATGGAGTTGGGGCCGAGCTTTGGCGAGTGGTTCGGGAGACCGATAAGGCTGTCTGCCCCGTTCATGGGTCCCATGCACCCTCCCTCGTACTCGCGCTCGGCCATTTCCAGCTTGAGGCCGGCCTTCTTGGCCTTGGCCTTGTCATTGCGCAACCGCTCAATGTGGTCGAGATACCGCTCGTCCACGCCGCCCGTGATGTACTCGCCCGTAAACACGGAACAGTCGAATTGCTTGATGCTGGGGTTGAACTGCCTGCACGCGGCCACGAGGTCGTCAAGCGTCTGGTAGATGACCAGGTCGGCATTGATGGTCTCGGCGACTTCCTTGTCTGTGCGGCCGTAGGCGACGAGCTCGTGTGGGGAAGGCATGTCGATGCCGTACACGTTCGAGAAACGGATGGGCGGGGCAGCCGAGGCGAAGATGACCTTCTTCGCACCGACATCCCTGGCCATCTGTACAATCTCCTTGGACGTGGTTCCGCGCACGATCGAGTCGTCAACGAGCAGGACGGACTTGCCCGCAAACTCCATGGGCATGGCGTTGAGCTTGCGACGGACGTTCTTCCGGCGCTGCGTCTGGCCAGGCATGATGAATGTGCGTCCGACGTAGCGGTTCTTGACAAAGCCCTCGCGGTAGGGAATGCCGAGGTGCTGAGAGAGCTGGAGGGCCGCAACTCGCGAAGTGTCCGGGACGGGAATGACAACGTCAACCGTAACGTTGTGCTCCTCCAGCACCCGCTTGGTCTCCTCGGCGAGGTACTCCCCCATGGCCATGCGTGCGCGGTAGACGCTGATTCCGTCGATGGTGGAGTCGGGACGGGCAAAGTAGACGTGCTCGAAAATGTCCGGAGCGAATGGCACCGGGTCGGCGACGATGCGGCGTGTGAGTCCCTTGTCGCGGGTTATGATAACGGCCTCTCCGGGCTTGATGTCATCCCAGTTCTCGAACGACAGGCCCTGGCCAACGACGCTCTCGCTCGCGACGAGGTAGTCGGTTCCCCCCCGCGCACCCTTGCGAGTGGCAATTCCGGCGGGACGAATACCGTTCGGGTCGCGGAAAGCGATGAGCCCAAAGCCGGCGAGCATGGCCACACACGCGTACGCGCCCTTGCATTGCTTCATCAAGTCGCGGATGGCAGTGAAAATGTCCTCCTCGTTGATACGGAACTTGCCAGTCTTCTGGAGATTATTGGCAAGGATGTTGAGCATCATCTCGCTGTCGCTGTCGGTGTTGACGTGCCGGTGCGCGTCGGCATCCAGGAACTGGCGCAGCTCAACCGTGTTGATCAGGTTACCGTTCTGCACGGGCGTCAGCTGGAAAGTCAAGGCGGAAGGGCCCCCGCGAGGTCTGCGCGACGGGCGGCCAATGCGCCCGTCGTCCGAGTTTCTGGATCCCCAGGTTACCCGAAGTTGCGCTCTGCTCCGAAGTGGGTTACTCACATGGGCAAATGTGATACCGTACGGCGAGTTGACGTAGAATGGCTGCGCCTCGGCGTGCGCGGACGATCCAGCGGTCGGGTAGCGGACTGTGTGTGAGCGCTGACAAAGCGCACGTGCGGAGGTGAGTGACATGCACAAGTCACTGCCCACCGACCGGGGCCAGCTTTCCCGCTGCCGAACAACGTACCGTGACCAACACCCATCCATCCGCGAAGGCCGGCAATGCCCTGCGCGTCGAAGACGTCGCGGACCATTCCGTTCGCCTTGCACTGGTAGAAGCGACCACCGGAGCCGCAGGTGACGATACCAGCTGCATCTTGGCCACTGCTGTTAGACAACTCGATAACTCGAAACAACACGCGGTCTGCCAAGCTGCGGTTACTTACCGGTGCTGGAGAAGGGAGAGACCGTCAGCGCTGGGGGGGTTAGTACTGGACTGAGTGGCGGCTCACATTTCGGTCGCCGCCTGGACCGTCTGGGTCGCGAGGGGGTCGTGTAGGAGCAGACCAAGAATTCCACACACTTTGGGGTTAGTACGTTCAGCGACCTCAAGCTCACTGTCTGTCCTGGATATAGGATAGAGTAGGAGTAGTGGGAGGTTGATTGAATTAAAAAGGATTGATTAAGAGAGCTGATGAGCTCGAGGATACATGACAAGAAAGTGGAAAGAGGCGACAAACGACAATCTCAAAAATCGATTCCACAAGCGCCGTGATCCCCCGTGCCTGAACCGAAGTATAGAGGGAGGCTGCGGAGACTACGGCCAACCCCGCACCCGCCCAGTCCGCCGTCCGTCCGTCCCCCCCATGAGCCGAGATCCGAGTGCGGGGTGTTGGATGAGGTGAACAGCTTGATGTTACGTAATCCTTATTTTCATTTTAACTGGATAAATACAAAATGAATACAGCCTTTTAAAATGCCACGAGAATGCCACGTTCAAACCACGCGACTGCCGCCCCTGACCTCATCGCAGGGTGGTGGGTTTGACCGCCATAGCATCCAGCGCGTCCGCGGCATGTCCACGACCATCGACCATCGACCATCGACAATCAACCATCAACCATCACCATCGACATTGCAGTCGCCGAGCAGCCGAGACAGGACAAGGACCACGACAGCGACCATAACAAATAACACAGCTACACTCGAGCCTCTACTCCTATCCCTACACACTACCAACTGGCTCGCTCGTAAGGTCCCTCCAGCGGGACCTGTACACCTGCAGCCATGTCCAACTCACAACACGGCGGCTTGGCCGTCGCCGGCCCATCATCAGGCGGCGGACCCAATGCTACCCAAGGCAGCACGCCCGTTCCCAGCTCCCCGCCCGCCTCTGAATCCTTCTTCTCAGAATTCGACGGCACAGCCAGTGTGATGGACACGTCGTACGGCGACGCACCGGCCTGGGAGCCCCCAGCCGACGCTAGCTCGCTCAACATCGTGTCGTGGAAGCTTGGCGTTGACGCGCGTGTCGAGGACGGGATCGAGAAACGGGGCTTCAACGGTGTGTTACTGGTGCAGGGAAGACACTTACAATAGCCATCTCAACTGTGCTCAACCACCCGACGAAACGCGCAAATCCCCTGCGGAATTCTCGGAAACCACTGCCACCGCTCGGCGCGCCGCCGCTGCTGCCCAAACCCCAGCCTACGTCTTTCTATGACCCGTACCTCAAATCCATTGCGCCACTGTATGAACAGTTCGTGCAGTCTCAGGCGTCGGCCGCGGCTTCATCTGGGAATAACGCCAACGGCGTGCCGGAACTGGATATCAAGACAAGGACGCCGCGCGAGGACTTGCCGAGTCTAGACGCGATCCCGGATGTATTCTTCAACCCGGCCTTCGACATCGCCAATCCGGCAACATGGGCTGAGGTCATGGACAGTGCCCAGTTCGCAGAGCCGTCCAAGGGCAAAAGCCACGACACCGTCGTCCAGGATACCCTCTCCACGCACCTCGACAACTTGGAGCGGCATCTCGTGCACGAGATCACGTTGCGGAGCTCGTCGTTCTTCTCGGCCCTGGGCAACCTTCAGGACCTCAATTCCGAGTCCAGCTCCTGCTTGGCGCGTATCACTAATCTCAAATCGGCGCTAGGCGAGATTGGGGGCAAGCAAGCGCGCAAGGGCCTTGAGATTATCGACGCACAGGCGCGCCTGCACTCGCTCCGTGTGACCGAGGGCGGAGTGAAGCGCGTCGGTGAGCTGGACGAGATGATCCGATTGGCGAAGAACCTTGCCGACGCGGGCGACTGGGCTGGCGCGCTTGGCTGTGTCGAGGACGTCATGAGATGGTGGGAGCGGAACGGGACGCAGGCCTTGGAAGGGGAAAAGGAACATTTGCCTCTTACAACGCTTCCTGCGCTGTCGTATCTGCCCACCTCTATTGCTGTCCTCACGGCCAATATCGCCGGCCAGCTCGAGACTGCCCTGCAGGTCGTGTTGCAGTCGTTCCTGTCGGAAGCGGAACACACAGAGTACGACCAGGAGACGCTGCGTATATCGGTGGGACCGATGCTGGGCGGCCTTATCCGATGTGGCAAGACGGACGCGTTGGCCGGCGTGTGGCGGGAAGCGGTGACTACGTCCATCCGGGATGGGTTGAGAAGGGTAAATCGAGTAAAGGTGTAACTCACTGACCAACAGCATCTTCCAGTACCGCAAGGAGACGACGACGACATCGCAAGCCGAGGCAGCGAGTCGAGCGGGCAAGGTCTAGCACAGAAGCTCCGCGCCATGAACCATACCGAGTTCACCGCCCTCTGCAAGCGGATGTATGCCTCGATGCTATCACGAATCCAGCTCGTCGAGAAAATGGGCAACGAGATGTCAGCCATGCTGGCAGAGAACAGAACCCTCACACCTCTATCATTACGGCCGGCATCTGACGGACCGACTCTCCCACCCAGGACACCTGAGGGAATCAAGTTCGAGCCCGGAGAAATCCTGACCTCGGCGTGCGAGCTGGCCAACACCCGCGCGAGCATCATCGTCTCGGCGCGGTCGGAACAGCACGCGTCGCTCCCGATCGGACAGTTCGTCGAGGTCTTCAACCAGAGTATGGAGTTTGTCACAGCGTCAGAGGCCCTCGCGAAGAGAATTCTCGGCACCCTCCGTGGGGCGTTACAAGCTCAAGCGCGCGCGTTCCTCCAGGCATACCACCAACAGAGATTAACACGTTCCGCCCGCGGCGTGGAAGAGGAGACGTGGGTACAGGTAGACGTACCGCCTGCCACGCAGCACGCAGCCAATCTCCTCGTCGAGGCTGCGGTGTCCGACCCGGGGGAGTGCTACGTCCCTCCGCGAGAGACGAACGGCGCGACAAACGGCGAATCATCTGCCTCCACCAAGCTCATCTCGATCGAGGGCAAGACATTCTGCGTCGTCAAGGCGACGTCGGAATCCCTGCAGCTGCTCAGCGAATACCTCGCCATCGTCATCAACCTCGAACTCGTGGCTACAGACGTTATGACGCGCATCATAGAGTTCCTCCGTTCCTTCAATTCCCGCATCTGCCAGCTCGTCCTTGGCGCCGGCGCGATGCGCTCTGCGGGCTTGAAGAACATCACAGCCAAGCACCTCGCGCTCGCCTCCCAGTCTCTCTCCGTCATCGTCGCTCTCATCCCGTACGTGAGAGAGTTTATCCGCCGGCACCTCAGCACACGGCAGGCGGTTATGCTTGTCGAGTTCGACAAGCTGAAGCGCGACTACCAGGATCACCAGGAGGAGATCCACGCCAAGCTCGTCGCGATCATGTCTGACCGGCTTGCGGTGCACTGCGGCGAGTTACGCGAGATCGACTGGGAAGTCGCGCCTGCCCGCGACGGCCCACACCAGTACGCCCTGATGCTTGTCAAGGAGACAGCGACACTGCACAAGGTCCTCAGCAAGTACCTCTCGCCTGCTACCGTGGAGGGCGTCATGTCGCAGGTTATTGCGGGGTATGTGAGGCGCCTCAGTGAGGAGTATACCAAGGTCGAGCTCAAGTCTGAGGACGCGAAGAAGAGGTACGTGGCCACTGCTGGGATGGGAGCTGACATCCAGGATGCTGCAGGACGCGGCGATCATCGCGGCGCGCCTCCAGCCACTGAGCGAAACGGGAAAATCGGCCGCGAGTCTCGAAGCATTGGTCAGGGAGAAGAACATGCCCCGTCTCCCCGTTGGGCAGGCGATGAGGGGCCTTCTGCGGAAGAACAGCGGTTCCGGATCGCCAGTGCATGAGAAGCAAGAGTCCGCTGCAAATGGGACGGTCGGTGGCGCTGAGAAGGAGGATACGGGCAAGGATAGGGACAACGACGAGGACAAGGAGGTCAAGGTTGCTGAGGAGGGTAAGGAGGAAACGGGGAAGGAGGCTGAGGAGAAGGACAGTAGGAAGTCGCCGGGATGGCGCGAGGTGGGAGATACGGAGAAACCGACCTCGCCAAGTCCATCAAGCCCAAGTCCGCAAAGCCCAAATCAAAGCCCAAGCCCGCCTTTGACGACCAAGTCGCCGTCGCCAGAGGACAAGACGACGGAGACGACGACACCGATGGAGGACAAGCCCGAGGAAGATAAAGACGCCCCAGTGGACAAACCTGAGGAAGCAGCGACGGAGGCAGGGGAAGGCGACGAGAAGGCACCCTCGCCACCACCAAAATCCCCGTCACCACCCAAGTCTCCACCAGTGCCAACCAAGTCTCCAGAGGTACCTGCGCCCGATCCGCCCGCGAAGTCCGACGCTTCGGACTCGTCTCCACCTGCGCCACCGCCAAAGGAAGATCCTGAGAAGCCGGAGCGTGCGGTAACCACTGAGACCACTGAGAAGGGCGAAGTGGCGACGGCTGAGCCCACGCTTACTGAGGCCACTGTGACGACTGAGACGACGACGGAGGAGAGTGACATCAAGGACACAGCGTAATCATTGTATGCACCATTGCATTGGCAGCGTTGACCAGTATGTTGTTGGCAGCTGATTGAGAGCTGGTTTATGGGTTACAAAAGGTTACAACAGGTTACGTCAGCTACATTGGCGCGTTTGTTTACTTTGACACATTGACACAGTCAACCTTCTCCAATCCAGTTCCACCCATCTCTTTCACCCATTCTCCCATCACATCCTCGCCACCCATCATCCGTACCCCGTTCGCCACCACCAACCCCATCACTGCCGTCACCCAGCTCGAACCCAGATGAAGCGAGCCCGTAATACGAAGACGGGCCTACAGCCTCTCCAGTCGCTGCCCCGATGAACAGCCTCAATGACAAGCCCCGCGGGACAGGCGAGACCTACGAGACGGACAACCACGCCGACGTCAAGTCGACCGTTCAAGCCCAAGCCAAACCCGAGTTTAACGAATGCGAACTCAAGCTCCACTCCGTGTTGAAGGAATTTGAAGCCACAGAGGAGTTTCTCAAGACATGGCACCCTCATCGCCCTATCTTTAACCCCTCGCCCAAGTCCAAACCCAATAAGCCGAGCGAGGAGTCCTTCTCCTCCCCCGCCGACACCGCTGGCTCGCCGACCATGTTGAGATCCTGGTTGAAACTATCAAAAAATTCAGCCGCCCAGGAGAAAGAGTTTGTGCTCCAACACGGATTCAAGGTGGAGCCTCGTGCCAATCCCTCTGCGCCGTCGTCGAGCAAGCCCGAGTAGACATGATGCCGAGCTTCCCGTTGCACCCTCAAGTTACCTGCCCACGTCATGTTGCCAAAGACCTGTCGCGACGACATCCAACCCAGTCCGCTTGTTCCCATTACTCCTTAGGCGCCGTAATCGGTACTGTGATGCACCATTGCAGTGCCAAGACGACAGCGTATTCCTATTGACATACGTGGCGGTCACTAGATCGGATATTGTTCGCGCCAGAGGCGCCAGAACTCGTCCGTTCCCAGACAACCTCGCTCACGCCAGAAGGGGCCGAACACCTCTCGCAGGATTTGCCGCCCGAGGGCGTCGGCGACGCGCACGTCTACCATGTTGCCTACCATGCGGTTTTTCTGCGCATCAGCAGCTAAGCATGAGAGGCTGATGGCGACTGACATCTTTGACATGTCCGCGGAGCACGTAATTGTCCGGGAGGCCTTGTACCCGCCGCCTCTCCGCGACGGTCAGCCACCGATGTTGCTAATGTCAGCTAACCTACCGCTCCACCAGCCCGTGGTACACTCACCCCCCAGTGAATCACGCAGCTCGCCTTGCCTCCAGGCATAGGATTACTCATGATAGTGGGGACATGGCCATGGGGATCGAGCCGGAGGAAGGCGCCTCCTCCTGTCCGATCCCCATCAGCACGGGGCGCGGATAACACCCTATCGTCAGCTTGGAAGGTAACGAGGCACCTACAGCTCGAGCACGCCATTGGCCGGCGTCTGGGTTACGTGGTCCGTGACCACACCTCCCGCGCGCGCCGCCAGCTGATAGCTGTTCATGGGCCGGCGGCGGTATGGTGTACCGTCCGGCACGCCGACACTATGACCATTCTCGAGTTGGACAAAACTCGACGGATCGTCGAAACTCCAAACTGGTGTCAGCTGCAAAAGGCCTAAAGCTCACAGGGCATATCGCCGATCGCGTCTCGGGCAGTCACAGCTGGACGAGGGCCCGAGTTCCCCGGTGTTTGAGGGTTCGCATGCGTCGGAGGGGGAAACATAGGCAGTGGCAGTCCGCGGCGGACAGCGAGCACGAACACGCGCGTTCGGTGTTGTGCGCTCCCATACGAGCGAGAGGAGAGCTTCCCCACGCGCACTTGATACCTGCTGTTGGCGCTGACCTTGGTGGACGGACTCACCCAAGCTTGCCGACGAGGATAGACACGACCTGCTCTAGAATGTTGACCCCGCGCCCGCGGTCGTCGAAGACCGGTACCGCGATGCCTGGGACGTTCTCCAGCAGGAACACGTCCGGTTTGAGGCGCCTCACTTCGCGCAGTGCCGCAAAGACCTGATCATTGCGCACGTCTGACGCGCTCCGCTCGTGGTTGGCGCCACTGAAGCCCTGGCTATCGTCAGCGACGAAGCACGACGACACGTACCAGGGGGGACCGGCGACGAGGAGTGCGACCGATCCAGGCGGCCTGTGTCGCCGACGGTCGCGGGTGTACTCGTCGACCGTGCAGCGCTGCACTGCCAGGCCGGGGAAGTTCTCCCGCAACGTCGCGCAGGCGACAGGATCGGAATCGACCGCATGGGTGACGTCGAAGGAGCGGTTGAGGCCGAGCAGCAAGCCCCCGCCTCCGGCGAATAAGTCGACGGCCGGGAGGCGCAATGCACTCAGCCCGTCAAACAGGCTTTGCTCGCGCACACACTTGCCACACGGCTCTGGGATCTGGCGGCGTCCGTGAGGCAGCGGCACGAGCGACCAGGGGCTGGGCTCGGCGCCGCGGGGAAGCAGCTCCAGGCAGCTGTATGTCTGTCCGTTGACCACGGCCTTAGACTTGATCCTCCCGACGGGCACGAGCCATGCCGTCTCGGTTAGATACAGCCGATTCTGCTGTCAGCGCCCTCCTCAAACCTGCTCACCTCGTCGACGAACTGTGCACCAGAGCGGGGCAGGCGTGCGAACCACCCACACTCGCGTACGCCCCACCGCAGCTCGCGCCGTTCGCGCCGGGGCTCGCGCAAAAGGATCCCCGGGGTCAACTCGTCGCCCGGGTTGTATCCTTCTGGCTCGAAGAACACAAGGTCGCCGGTGTGGTACTCGACGCCGCCCATTGTGAGCGTGTCCCCATGCCTGAGATCGACGACAAGACGCGGCGCCTCCCTCTTCGCAGCTTCGCGCGAGAGACAGCCGTCGCACGCGGTCCATGTGAACGGGTCGGCGTTTGCATCGACCGAACGGTGCAAACCAGGCGGGCGTGGGTCACGCCACACTTCGGGCTCGCGCACGAACCACACATCAATGTTGAGGGTGCCGAGGATCGAAGCGGTCCGGATGTTCGTGCATGCGCGCGAATGGTGCTCGCATAAGAACAGTTGACGCAGGGCGGCGTAGGATGATGTGAGCAGATGAACGTGGGCGTATGACGTTCCGCGGGCAGCGGAGGTGGAGGAGACGGAGAACAGACGGCGTACGATGGCCTTCTCCGTCCCGCCCCCGGACCAGTACTCAACAACTGAGCCCACTCGGACGACGGTCCCGTGAACATCGATTGCGGCGAGTTGGATGATGGTCCTCTGACGAGGTCGGCGAGCGTCGTTGGGCCAGGAGCGAGTCGAGTTGAGCGGTGGCATCGCAGGGGGTTCTGGATGGAGCGGGGTGAGCTATTCGAGAGTTGAGAGTTGGGAGTGCGAGAACTGGTGATGAACCTATATGTATCGTGAGCATTGTGCACCACCCCAATGCTCGTGTCAATCGACTCGGGCGTAAGACGAGACGAGTTGGGGAGTGGGCGCAGAGTGTGGCAGCAGACTCAGCGCCCTTGGTTCCCACGCTTCACGACCGCAACTGTGAACATTTGTGAACAACTGTGAACAGCGGTCAGCGCACTCAGTGATGGTGAGCAGTAGAAAGTGAGCGATGAGCAACGGTGGCAGTCAACCTGGTGAGCACTCTATAACGGCATGTACAACGAGAACTATATCCTACCAGATCCCTTACGCATGCCCCACCTCGCCTCCTTCTCGCTCTCCCCAACTACACAGTCCATGACTCCCAGCACGACCTCCGGCACCTCTGCTTCCTCGGGATCAACTGGCGTCCAAGGCGCCGGATTCTCACACGGCATCGCAATGAGCACACCAACGCACACCTCCGTCCCAGGCCCCGGCGCATCAGCCACAACCGGGTCCTCCATCGTCACGCTCTCAAGCGGAGGCGCAGGGGGCGGCGGAACACGTGTTCCCGTTCCCGTGCGCGAGCGTCCCGGCCACATATCACGCAAGGCGTCGCGGATCTCCGCGGACACGGTCGGTATTTCGGGTATCTGGGGGGCCGGAGTGGGCGCTGGCGCGCTCGAGACGATTGCGTGCAGCGACACGGGCTGCGGTCAGCACTCCCTGGAGCTGGGACTCACACTAAGCTCTGCCCAGTCGTCCTCGACCTTTTCGTTATGTGGCGCCAATTTCATCTCGTTCTGCCACATGTGGGGCATCGGGCCGAGCTCGCGCTCCTTCTTCCGAGGCGTGGGCATGACGAATGGGTTGAAGGCCGGTAGCGCCTCGCCCCGCTGCATCGCCTCGACGACCTGCCGTCGGAACCGTCGGCGAACGTAGATTGCGCGCCAGATCAGACCGCCCGCGACAGCAGTGAGGATAAGGACGGTGGCGAGGAATGTGAAGAGGTACATTTGTGTTCTGCCATTAGCTGCTGAGCGGAGGCGTGAGATGTTCGAGTGCCAGACGGTGGAACCGTCTCGGAAGCCAGATGCAGTTGGGGCTCGGTCTACCGACGGCAGTGTCTGGCCTGCGCGGGTTGACTCACGATGTTTCTCTACTTGGTCCGTCGCCGCCGCCCCACGGTCCATACCCTCCATTGTACCCGCCGCGCCCGCTCGTGGAGCTCGCCGGCGCAGAGGACATGGTAATGAACCCTCCATTCGTCAGTGTTGGGGCAGGCGTCACCACCGGAGTCGGCACCTGCCGAACCTGCAAAGTCGGGGCCATAGTGGAGGAGTGAGGTGGAATAGAGGCTGCCGTTGCTCCGCACTATCGCACGTTTGGTTAATGGTCAAAGAGCGAAGGCGATGTTGGCTTGGCGAGCGTGGTCGTCGGTCCTCGAAAGCGAGGTGAGCCGGTGGGGCGGATGGCGGGTTAGTACCGCCTATTCGATATAGGAATTGTGAGGGTGGAGTCGACCGTGGTGTGCGCGAGTTGAGGAGTGTGCAGAGTTGAGATTGCCCTGCCCGTGTCTGCCAATGTCTGTGATGCAGTGCCGTAAGAGCGGTTGGATAAACGGCTGCGGCGCGGAGCAGCGCGGCAAGCTCATCGACGGAGCTCGACGGAGCTCATTTATCGTCTTCCGGCCGCCGCTGGGAAGGATCTACATGGGCAGATCTCCTCGGCACCGAGGAACAAGGGAACAAGGCACGGCGTTGGTGCCAGATGAACATTACGTAGTGTGTCATGACCGTGGGAGAACAGGCCACGTGAGACGGACCAGATTTCAATCTCCGTCAGAGGTCGTGCCGAGGGTCCTGCCGAGCGGAATATTGAAAGTCGCCTTGAATTGTCGAACCAAGTGACACACCGTCAACACCGACAACACCGCGACGCACCATGCCTACCCTCGGCCCGTCGCTGCTTTTCGCGGCCGGCCTCACCCTCGGCATTGGCGCAGGATACTTTGGCGGAAGGGACAAACGGACCACCGTGCCCGCCCCGCCGGTGGGTATGCCCCTTCCTCCCCCGCCCGAGGGGGGGAAGGACGTCCAGCGCGTCGCTGTGCCCACTGCCGGTGGGGGTGTCGTGCTTGCCGGAGGGTATCCCGGTAAGTGTGGCTCGTTGGTGGAGGTGCTGACAACAGGCCCGACATTCGACATTATCCGCAGGCAGGCGTACATTGCTGCGTATGATCGGCGTATGAAGCACCCCGCATGGGTAGGTAGCGGCTGGGTTGGGCCATAAGCATATTGGAGTGCACAGCTGACTCCAGACCGCGGAGCACCTCACCGCCGAATCCCTGCGCCGTAGCGCCCGGAACGGGACCACTCCGGTTCCCCTGGAGCAGGCGCGCGCAGGCGACACGATCGTGGAGAAGGAGAGCGTGAAGGTCGACCGCTCCAAGTCTGTCTTCACAGAGGACATGGGCATTCCAGAACTCTTCCGTGCAAAGCTCTCCGACTGTGAGCTTGTTCCAACCGAGTCAGCTGACCCCAGACTTCCGCTCAGGCTACGACCGCGGCCACATGTGCGTTGGAACGCGTGTCCAGCCAACGAGCTGACGATAGGGTGCCTGCTGCCGACGCCAAGATCTCCCAGCAGGCGATGGACGAGACCTTCTACCTTACCAACATCGCGCCGCAGGTCGGCGAGGGCTTCAACCGGCACTGTAGGTCAGGTGCTGAGCTGTGACTCACGCCAGATTGGGCGTATGTCGAGGACTTCTGCCGCCGCCTCACGACCAACTTCGAGGACGTCTATGTGTTCACGTGAGCCCCTGGCCTTCTCGTGCACTGATCTCAGCATCCCCCTCTACCTCCCCACCCGCGGCGCGGACGGCAAGTGGCGTGTGGTGAGTTGATTCGAAGACGCCGCTGACCACGACCCAGACATATGAGGTGATTGGCGACCCGCCCACCGTCGCCGTGCCGACCCATTTCGCCAAGGTTGTCCTCGCCTCACGGCCGGACTTTGCCTTCCCGCAGCAGCCGAACCCGGACAAGAAGGAAGTGACGAGTGCCAGCACCGTCAAGGAGCTTGCTATGGGCGCGTTCATCCTCCCGAACAAGGAGATCCCGGACCAGGCGGACCTGCGCACCTTCATCACTCCCGGTGAGTAAGAGGGGGCGCAAGGAGGCGGAGCTGACAGGCAGTTGAGACGGTCGAGCGGGCTGCAGGGCTGCAGCTGTTCAATGATGATCTGAAGCAGAAGTCCCGCCAGCTGTGTGCTGTTACTCAGTGCTCGGTGGTTGTGCGCCGCTTCGACGACGCCCGTAAGGAGTTCACAAAGAAGAAGTGAACGTAGAGATCGTTGTCACGGGTCATCATATGCATCATTCCAATTTCACCAGAGAGGGGGATAGGCGGGGTGCCAAGCGCGCCACGCGACCACGCGTCATGGTCGTATTGTCGTGCCTGAACCAAGCAATACTTGGCTTGAGCACAAGTCCGAACTGGAACTTGCCACCGCCGCATCACTCACCACTGAGCATGGCCCCGTTCCACTTCCCATACCCGACAACGGGCAACGTCACGTACGCCAACGTCCTCCTCGACCGCGGGGGAGCGTATACTCTCGATCTCGCTGACGCTACGGTGGCACGCACAAAGCTCCAGCTTGCGCTCAAAGCCGCGGCAGCTGGCGAGCAGGGATCCAGCGCACTTGCGGTCTTGGAGGTGAGTCGACGGGACCTAGAGCTCTGCTCTCGAGGAAGCGCTCATCAGGATTTCCTGGCTTGACGCAAGGCTAGGCGGGGAGATAACTTTATCTGCAAAGCAGGTGCTGACGCCAGGCGGTGCAAGTCTACCTTCCTTACCTCCGGGGTATCATCGCGTGTCTCGAGACGGACGACCTCCTGTTCAAAGGCGATCCAGGTGAGCTCCCCATCCTATTCTCCTCTCTATACTCTAGCTCCACTCCAGTCCCGGTGGCTAACGTGCAGTCTTCCCATGGACCTCTCCATTGACCAAATACGCCGTCACTGCCCAACTCCTCCCCATCCCCACGATCCACGCCGAGCACCACTACGTCCTACTGACCTACACAATCGCGCTGTGTAACTACGCTGGGTCAATCCTCTCCAACCTCCCCTCATTCGAGGCGAATGCAAAGGGCGTGCCATCCCTAAGCGCCGAGGATGAGAAGAAGACTACGGCCGCGCTCGCACGCGCCGTCGATCTCCTATCCCAGGCTTCGGGCATCGCCGACTGGGCAGGGGCAAACGTCGCCCCGCAGCTCGAAGAGGGGAGGCGGGCGACAGGCGGACGGGTTGGGAAGTACAAGTGGCCGGTGGAGACGGGGCCGGAGGGATTCCGCGGTCTAGCAATGTACGTCGACACTCGATCCGCTCTACGTCGGAGCTCAACTGACAGCAGGATCTTTCTCGCCGACGCCCACGTCACGGCGATCCGCAAGCTTCTCCTCCCGGTTCTGGGGCATCAGCTGTTTGCACCACCAGGTCCGCCCCTGCCCAGCAACCACCCCTCCCCGTCCCTTCTCGCCAAGCTCTACCTCCACGTCGCCTCCCTCTATAATCAGGCTGGTGCCCTGTTCGCCGTGCACGACTCGCCCACCAAGCCAAAACTGTTCCAGCGCGACAGGATAGTCCAAGACCCGGACGCGGCTGAATCAGCCGTGATTCCAGAGCTGAAGCGCTATCTCCGGAAGGAGGCGCTCGTGAGCAGCGCCCTGGCGTACAAGTGGCTCGGGGTCGATGCGGGCGAGAACGGGAAGGGCAATAAGGTCGGCGAGGCGCTTGCGTGGGTCACGGAGGCGCGGGGCCGGTTGCGGGAGTTGGAAGACGGGAAAGTGGAGGCTAAGATGAAGGGCCTGAGTATTGGCCGTGGGGCCGACAGGCGGAAGGAGGCACGGAAAGCACGCCAGGGGCGGATTGAGCGCGAGGTCGCGGATGCGGATGCCTGGGTTAGCAGCTACAAGAAAATGAACGATACCGTGAGTGTTGTGCGGAGGGCAGAAGCTCGAAGGTACGCGCAGAGAAGTTCTACCGGCGTCGTGTCACCGCGCAGATGTTGAGACAAGACGTCGCTCATGCCAGGTCGCATTTCAGCCCATACCTCCCACTACAAGTCTCGTAGCACCGCCCGGAAGGCCGATCTTTACTGCCAAGGCGTTTGTACCCCCTGACGCGAAGCTTGCGCCGTTGTACCGTGACGAAGACGGGGACGGGGAGCGGAGGGACACGCCTGGGTCACCCCGAGAGGCAGAGTATGCTGGGAAGGGCAATTACTTCTAGCCCGTCGGATTGTCTGTGAGGGGGGATCTATATCATAGACCGTATGTCAGAAGTGAGTGAACATGAACAGCTTAGGCAGCGCGGACACGCGGGCGAACCTCAGCCACCCAGGTAGGACACTACTAAAATGCATTATGGGCGCTCTACTCCTGGTCTAGTGGGGCCGGGTCAATGCCGACCCACTGCCTCTGATCGCTTTCGCCAACCCACACACCCCCATCCTCAGCCCATGCCCTCATAACGTCCCTCGTCTCCTTCCTAGCCTCGCTCATCGCATCGATCTCGCTCGCAGTGAGCTCGTGGCTGGGTACTCTCACGACCATGAAGTCCCGACTCGCCACCGCCAGCCTGACCGGATGCTTCTCGGGGTGGTCGAAACACTCGTCCCCGTTCCACACCGCTGAGATCTGGCATACGATGCTCTGCATGATCATGCGGAGGTGCAGCTCGGATGCAGTAAGCGGCAGCGGCTTGATGGGGGTGGCGGCGAACTGCGCCGCCGGCGTAGGGTACGGGAAGGGGGAGATCGGACCGAGCAGTTCGGGGAAGGGCTCGTTGTTGGCGTAGTGGGGGGACGGGAACATGGCCGAAAAGTGGTTCACAACCACTCGTCGAGCCTTGATCATGTTGGCAAACTCGCCCACCTCGTCGGGACTTGCATGACCCCGCGATTGGGCCTTGAGGCGGATCGCATCGCGGCGGTCTGCGAAGGCCTCGACGGCGGCGACGGCGTGCGAGTCCGACTTGTGCTTGCCGTGGAAGATCCACGGTTCCCTCACGACCCCCCTGTCCTTTGCGGCCTGCTCGAACTCCTTATTTCTCTTGACCTCGAGACTCTGTTCGAGGCCCGAGGCACGCACCTGGCGACCTTTCTCGCCCTTCCCAACTGACTCGGGGATGGCGGCATTCGTGCACTCATGCACGAGCAGCGAGGCGTCGGCGCACATTCTCTGCAGGGCCTTATTGGGCGTGCCGCCAGCGCAGTCGCCGAAGATCACGAGCTTGCGTCCTGGCTCTCCGGTCGGTTCCGGGGGATAGAGCGTTTCCCCGGAGGGCAGGGTTAGGGGCGGAGGAGGGGGAATGGACGTGAGGTGGGACAGGAGGCTGAGGGGGTGGCGGACGGGAGGGTCCTGGGCTGCTAGTGCCTTCGCGTTGGATTGTAGGAGCGGGATGAGTCGGGCCGTGTCGAGCGGTTTGCGCGGTGCTGGTTCTTGCAAAACGAAGCCAATCGACGGGACTGGCGTTAGCAGCGTCTAGTCTCAGCAGCTCACCCCGATGAACCAGGGGCCCTGCGGACACGGTCCACCCCTTGCCGCCTTTGCTCGACCGCTCGTCAACGATGTGCTCCCACACGCCGTCGTCGTTGGCGTAAATGTCTCGCCCCACAGCCTCGTTCACGTGTAGCTCGGGCTCTGTACATCCTACACCGGGCGTTGCACCGAGAGGAATGAGCTCGTGCACCGCGTATGCGCCGGTTAAGGTGACCTGCGTGAGACGGAGGGTCGTGCGGATCAGTTCCCGGACTCCGACCGGACCGTAGATGTTAATATCGGGCTGGCATTAGCTCCGCTCTCTCCAAGTCCCATCGCGATACGAGCTCCGCGACCCACCTTCTTGCCCAGACCCGCTGCTCGTAGCCTCTCAAGGCCTGTTGGCGTCTGCCCCACGCCGCTCATAATGACGGCCATGATGGCCACAATGCCGAGGATGTGGTCCGCGTGCATGTGCGTCACGAAGATGCGCGATATGTTGACCATGCGCAACGAGCTCTGGTGGAGGCGGTTATTCGTCCCATCCGCCGAGTCGAAGACTGGCATGAGTGGGATCACGACCCGGCACTGGTGCCGGCCTGCAGCAACTTACGCCAGATGTTGTTGCCAAAGTCGACTGCTAAAGAGGAACATTGCCGGCTGGATATCGGGCCGCCGCCTATCGTCAGTTACGCGGCACTTAGGTGTGGCGTACCGCTACATGTTCCCAACTGGCGTCAGATTGGCGTTCGAGCGTGGCTGACTCACGAAATGAACTGAAACCGGGTGTGCGGCTTTCTTGTTCGCCACACATGGTGGTGTGCACCGTCCTCCGTTCTCCACTACTACAGACATCTTGATTGGTGGCAAGAGTGAGTGTGCAAAGGAAAGACAGCAGTCGTGGACGTCCTAATTGCTCACTACTCGGCCTCACTACTCGGCGTCGGAGACCCCACACTCCGCCTCGGATCGGCCGTTCCCGATCCGACCGAGCCGGAATCACGAACATGGAAACTTTGATTCCGTCGGCCTTGGCTCAATTTTATGTAAAGCCACGCGAAAGAAAACGGGATCAAACTTGTGCTCCTCGATAGATCCAACGACAAAATTATGGATGTCGCTCGAAATGGTCGATTGTAACGAAGCGGCCACCTTGCAGGCTGTCAACGATACATCCATCCTCGACGCAGCTTCAGCTCCATCCACTCTCACTCTTACTCTTACAAAAGGAGTTAGGCAACAGCTCGAACGAATTCGAACTCGCCGACCGACTGCCCTTCTCTCCCGAGCCCGACTGCTCAGTTATCTCTCGCAATGTCCGGCTCCCTCACCCACATCCTGCTCGAGGGCGCCTCGGGCTATGCCATCTTCACCGTCAAACTCCAGGAGGAGATTGCGGCCCGCTCAAAGCAGCTCCAGGATTCCATCAATGACTGGAACACATTTAACCGCATGGTCGAGCTGGCCTCCTTCTTCCCGTTCACCAGCGCGGCCCAGGCGCTCGAGAACGCAAACGACGTCTCTGAGGGTGTCCTCAACTCCCACCTCAAGAGCCTGCTCACCATGGTCATCCCGTCTAGCGGAAAGGGAAACAAGAAGCAAAGCAACGTGCTGCTTGGTGTCTCTGAGCGTGGACTGGCCGGCGCGATCCAGGGCGAGACAGGTATCCTGTGTGACACCTCGGAGCGCGCACTCGAGCTCATCCGTGGCGCCCGTCTGCACCAGGACAAGTTCCTCTCCAAGGAGGGTCTTGAGAAGGGTGACATTACCCAGGCCCAGCTCGGTCTCGGCCACTCCTACTCCCGTGGCAAGGTCAAGGTTGGTTGAGGCGTGTTCATCTAGCTCCACTCGCTCACGTCAGTTCAACGTCAACCGCTCCGACAATATGATCATCCAGGCCATCTCGCTGTCGGACCAGATGGACAAGGACCTCAACACGTTCTCGATGCGCTGCCGCGAGTGGTACGGATGGCACTTCCCCGAGCTGTACAAGCTAGTGCCCGATGCGTACCAGTACGCCCAGCTCGCCGTGCTCATCGGCGACCGCACCCAGCTTTCCGAGGACAAGCTGCCCGAGATGCAAGAGATTCTCGACGACGACGAGACACGCGCCCGCAACGTCCTTGACGCAGCCCGCGCATCTATGGGCTCGGACATCAGCGAAGTCGACCTTCTCAACATTTCCAACTTTGCCGAACGTGTCGTCAAGCTCGCAGAGTACAGGCAGAGCCTGCGCCGCTATCTCGTCGAGAAGATGAGCATCGTCGCGCCCAACCTTTCAGCGCTCATCGGCGAGACCATCGCCGCCCGTCTCATCTCCCACGCCGGCTCCCTCACCAACCTCGCCAAGTACCCCGCGAGCACTGTGCAGATCCTCGGTGCCGAGAAGGCCCTGTTCCGCGCGCTCAAGACCAAGGGCAACACGCCCAAGTACGGCCTCATCTACCACTCGAGCTTCATTGGCCGCGCAGGATCAAAGCACAAGGGCCGCATCTCTCGTTTCCTCGCCAACAAGTGCTCGATTGCGTGCCGCATCGACTGCTTCTCCGACGTCCCGACGTCCAAGTTTGGTGAGGCGCTGCGCAACCAGGTCGAGGAGCGCCTCAACTTCTTCGAAACGGGTGCCCCGGTGTCGAAGAACTCGGACGCTATCCAGAAGGCGTTGACGGCGATCGCGGCTGATCTCGACGACGAGGATGACGAGGATGACGACGGCGAAATCGACCCCGAGGATGTCAAGAGGGCCGTCGCACAGATCGGGAAGGACCAGGCTGAGGCCGCTAAGAACAGCGGACCATTGGACCCCGAGCTTGCCAAGATCGCTTCTGGTGCCGTCGAGCCCAAGTCCAAGAAGGACAAGAAGGAGAAGTCCGAGAAGAAGGACAAGAAGGAGAAGCGCAAGCGCGAGGACGACGACGACGAGGAACCACGGAGGAAAAAGGACAAGAAGGACAAGTCCGAGAAGAAGGACAAGTCCAAGTCCGACAAGTCTGACAAGAAGGAGAAGAAGGACAAGTCCGACAAGAAGGACAAGAAGGACAAGAAGGATAAGAAGGACAAGAAGAAGTCCAAGTAATTCGGCTTGGCTCCTGTTGTTCTTATGGTCGTGTGTCCACTTGTCCGCGTCTGCGGCTCTGGAGGGGGGAGGGGAATAGATTGCTCGAGTGAGATCTCGGCGCGCTGCGGCGCTTGTCCTGTACTACTGGCTTCTTCTTATATGCATTCGCATCGAACAACTTTGCAGCAGGCGATCGTTGCTAACGGATGGGGTTGGCTGTGGTGGTGGCATGCCCGCAGGCTTTGTAACGACTCTGAGGGGCGCCAGGCTCGGTTGGGAAGACGACTAAGACCGATGATCATGTGTTGATGGAAGAGTCGTCCTTCACGGCGGGAGGAGCCGCGTCGGCTCCCTTCTTGTTGTCGACGCCGCCAGAGGCCGAAACGGCAATACAGATCGTTGTGAGGATCGTGCCGATCGCGCTGGGGTCAGTCGCGATCGGAGCGAGTGGGGCTGCCCAGCGAGGTTGGAGGGCCAACTTCGTTCGTTAAACACCCCCTAGGCGGCTTCTGGCGAAGACTTTGTAAGCCTAAGCGTAGACTGCTGATTTCGATCCACCTCGACACATGTCAGCTGCTCCAGTCCATGTCCGTCACGCGTGATGTCAGAGGCGGTCAAGTTCGTCCCACCCAGTGCTCTGGGGTTTTAATAACAATCTTGGCAAGAGAGGTGTCACTAACTCATCGGCCGATAGCCAGAAATGCAGTAAAAAGTAAGCTTCGAGCGCACACTGGTGCAGGCTGAGTGCAAAGACTAAACTGACAAACAATTGAATGGCCCCTTCATAAGATGGAACTGCAGATGCGTAAATTCAAACAACACCTCCTGCATGTCTTGGACATCCTGACCTTAAGGACATCTGATGATGCAGGAATCAGGTTTATCAGGGCGAATTGGATATTGGTCGGCCGACAGGAGCGGAGATGCTGGGGACGGGGGGGAGCGGTGGAAATCAAAGGGCAGTCGCGTGCCGCGTCGGAGCATGATCAAGAATCAATCAGCGGATGGAGCGCGTTGAGCGCGTGGAGCGCGTGTCACGGTCCCTCTCTCACATGATCTCATTTAACCACAACAGTGCAACAGGCCAAGTCGCGTCGTTTGGGCGATCTCATTTGATGAGACGCGTCGAGGCCAACTTGGCCAATGTGGCGTTATCAAAGGGCAAAAATGGAGTAAACAAAAAGCAAACACGTGATTTACACGTAATAAAAATGATCAAGTTGACTGGACGCGTCTTGATTTATAACCACACAGACCCTTTCCACGGCCCGCCCTTATACACCTTTTTCTTTGCCCAAACACCGGTCTCTTTCAACAACACCTATTCTCTCAACTCTCTCAACATCATCATCATCAGGTTCGGACAGTGTTGGATAAAACAGTAGAAACAGCTTTTCTACTCTTGACTCTCTCTGACCTTTCTTGCCATCAACCCTTCGTCGTGAGTACCCCCAACCTCATTCGCTATAGTCGCGTCGCCACCATCAGACCCGTCATTGCGGCTCATTACTGACACGTCAGACGCGACCCAACCGGCTCCCCCTCCCCTCGTTTCTCCAACCACCCATACCCACACCCTCCTAGTATGTGGGTCTACAAGCGCGATGGCCGTAAGGAGCCTGTCGCCTTTGACAAGATCACTGCCCGTGTAAGTTTTGAAAGGTTGCATCGCAACCCACGCGACCTCCTTTCGACGCGTTGAAGCAACTGCTGACACGCTCAGATCCGCAAGCTTTCCTATGGCCTTGACCCCAACTATGTCGACGCAGTCCAGATCACCCAGAAGGTCGTCGCCGGCGTGTACCCAGGTATCACCACCACCGAGCTCGACAACCTCGCCGCAGAGACTGCTGCCTACCTGACCACCACGTGAGTTTTCCCTGCAGCGCAGCCCCTCTGGCGCTGAACGCGTCCTAACATATGAACATGAACTAATAATACACAGTCACGCCGACTATGCCATCCTCGCTGCCCGTCTCGCGGTCTCCAACCTCCACAAGGAGACCAAGAAGGTGTTCTCTCAGGTCATCACCGACTTGTACAACTGGGTCAACCCCAAGACTGGCAAACAGTCGCCCATGGTGTCCCAGGAGGTGTTCGACGTGGTCATGAAGCACAAGCAGGAACTCGACTCTGCCATCATCTACGACCGTGACTTCTCCTACAACTTCTTCGGCTTCAAGACCCTGGAGCGCTCGTACCTCCTCCGCATCGGCGGAAAGGTCGCCGAGCGCCCGCAGCACATGCTCATGCGCGTGGCCGTCGGTATTCACGGCGACAACATTGAGCGCGTCATTGAGACTTACAACCTCATGTCGGAGCGCTACTTCACGCACGCGTCGCCAACACTCTTCAACGCCGGCACACCCCACGCCCAGATGTCGTCATGCTTCCTCGTCGCGATGAAGGACGACTCTATCGACGGAATCTACGACACGCTCAAGACGTGCGCGCAGATCTCCAAGACCGCTGGTGGTATTGGTCTCCACATCCACAACATCCGCGCCAAGGGATCGTACATCGCAGGCACAAACGGCTACTCGAACGGTATCGTCCCCATGCTTCGCGCCTACGACGCGACTGCCCGTTACGTCGACCAGGGCGGTAACAAGCGTCCCGGTGCCTTCGCCATCTACCTCGAGCCATGGCACGCCGATGTATTCGACTTCCTTGACCTCCGCAAGAACCACGGCAAGGAGGAGATGCGTGCCCGTGACCTCTTCTACGCCCTCTGGATCCCCGACCTCTTCATGAAGCGTGTCGAGCAGGACGGCGACTGGACCCTTATGTGCCCTGCTGAGTGCCCCGGCCTCGCCGATGTCCACTCGGAGGAGTTCGAACAGCTCTACGAGAAGTACGAACGTGAGGGCAAGGGCCGCAAGACCATCAAGGCGCAGAAGCTGTGGTTCTCCATCCTTGAGGCTCAGACCGAGACTGGTGGCCCCTTCATTCTTTACAAGGACTCGGCCAACTCCAAGTCGAACCAGCAGCACCTCGGCACCATCAAGTCGTCCAACCTCTGCACTGAGATCATCGAGTACTCGTCCCCCGACGAGGTTGCCGTGTGCAACCTTGCTTCCATTGCTCTGCCGGCGTTCGTCGACTTTGAGTCCCAGACCTACGACTTCAAGAAGCTGCACGAGATCACCAAGGTCGTCACCAAGAACCTCGACCAGGTCATCACGCGTAACTACTACCCTGTGCCCGAGGCTCGCAACTCGAACATGCGCCACCGCCCCGTCGGTCTCGGTGTCCAGGGTCTCGCTGATGCCTTCATGGCCCTTCGCATGCCCTTCGACTCGCGCGAGGCTCGCGAGCTCAACCTCCAGATCTTTGAGACCATCTACCACGCCGCTCTTGAGTCCTCTATGGAGCTCGCAAAGGAGCACGGCAAGTACCCCTCATACGAGGGCTCGCCCATCTCGCAGGGCAAGCTCCAGTTCGACCTCTGGGAGAATCGCACCCCGACCGACTTGTGGGACTGGGCTCCTCTTCGCGCCCAGATCGCAGAGCACGGTGTGCGCAACTCGCTCCTCGTCGCGCCCATGCCGACGGCTTCGACGTCGCAGATCCTCGGCTGGAACGAGTGCTTTGAGCCCTACACCTCCATGCTCTACGCTCGCCGTGTCCTTTCCGGTGACTTCCAGGTTGTCTGCCCCTGGCTCCTGCGCGATCTGATCAACTTGGGCATCTGGGACGACAACATGAAGAACCTCATTATCGCCAACCGCGGCTCGATCCAGAACATCCCCAACATTCCCGACGACATCAAGGCGATCTACAAGACTGTGTGGGAGATCTCCCAGAAGGCCGTCATCGACCTTGCCTCGGACCGTGGAGCGTTCATCGATCAGTCCCAGTCGCTCAACATCCACCTCTCCAACCCCTCCTTCTCCCAGCTCACCTCGATGCACTTCTACGGATGGAAGAAGGGCCTCAAGACTGGCGCGTACTACCTCCGCACGCAGCCATCCGCAAACGCCATCCAGTTCACCGTCGACGCCAGCACGCTCAAGCAGGCAAAGGCACTCAACACCAAGCCTGCCGCGCCCAAGCCCGTGCGCCAGCCTGTGCGCCAGCCGGCCCCAGAGCCCGTTGACCTGGTCGAGCCGCTCCGCAAGATCAAGATCGAGACGACTGCGTCCAAGGCCGTGCATCCGTCCGTGACGGCGGCGTCGCAGGCGCGCCGGTCTAGCGAGTCCCCCGCGCCCTCGGAGGGCGAGGACATCTCGTATGAGGAGGCCAAGCGTCGCGCGGAGGAGCGCGCCGCCGCCGCCCTCCAGTGCAGCATTGACAACAAGGACGCCTGCGTCATGTGCTCGGGATAGAGTTGCAGTGGCAGTGGGTAGCGGTGTGTCGGTGGGAGCACTGTTGTACATGTTCTTTATGCTCGTATGGATTTTCTTAGACACAGAGAAAGTGGAGTAAATCTAGAGAAACTCATGCCTGTGCTCGCAGATCAAAGGTAACACACTGTGAAAGGTGGGATGTGGAGGTTGGCCACCCCTACGAAAGCTGAATCCACACACCTCTGTTCCATCCTCTCACTCGCACTCGTATCGCATTTGACTCCAAACATTACTCCTCTCTGTACTCTTTCCACTCCGTCCAACCCGTTTATTCATTCTCTTGTGGCCCCTCCTTTACCTCTTCTTTAAGTTTACCATCGCTGAAACCGCTCCCCGCCTTCCTCTATACCCTCCTCCCTGCTCTCGTGCTACCTGGCTTCAACGTTCAACACATCAACAGTGACTATGGTCACAGTCCCTAACGACTCGGAGTCTACACAGTCAACACAGTCCACCCAGTCAACACGGTCAACAGAAATGAGCACCGCCTGCCCCTCCACCAAGAACCGGGCGACGCACAGCAACCCGCACGTCTCAGCCCAGCTCATCTCCGAGTGGTGCCAAGGAGGGGCGAACTGGCGTCCGCGCGGCAACCTTGACTCCGCTATCAAACCGCCCAAGCGTGGCCACAGGCGTGGTTTGTCTGCCACGGCTGCGCCTTTCGTCCCAACCTCAGGCAGAGCCACAGGCAGTGGCACGGGGGCATACTCACTCTTCACTCATACCCAACCTACGACGCAGGCCCCAGCAGGTTTGGACGCCGGAAAGTCTTCCAACGAGACCGAGAGCCCCACGGCTCAGAATGAGATGGCATCTGCCCCCTTCATTGTGGACGAAGCTAAGGCGAACGCGCCCAACATGCCACCGCCTGGTGCGGCGGTAGACAGTCCAAGTACCGGCGCGATGGTGAGCAGACCATCAAGTCGTCCAGTCTACGCCGACAAGCGAGTTGGGAATACGACGACGGAAACGAGTGTGAAAAAGGAGCCCAATGACAACGCCACGGTCAAACCCACCTTCGCTCACCACCTCAGTCTTGGAGCCCGTTCGCATCCCCACCACCGCACTCTGAGCGGATACGGCATCCTCCCCGAGAGCGACAGTGACGCTACGCCCACGCGCAAGCCGAGCTACTGCGTCCCACCCGAGGTTGACACTGACAATGATCCCACCGACAGTGGTCCGCCCGACAATGGTCGCCCCGACAATGGTCCCACCGATTCCGCTTGCTCTTCTGCCGAAGCCATCGCTGTGGGTTTAGAGCGCGTATCCCTCAACATCGACGCGCCTGGGCGTGACGCCAGTTTAACCATCGCGGGAACGAAGGGGCACATAACAACCATCCTCCGCCGTATGGCCGAGCTCGAGGCTAGGGTCGACATTCTTCACGCTGATAACGAGGCGCTCAAGAAGGAGAACGAGGCACTCAAGAAGAAGAACGAGGAGCTCGAAGTGAAGCTGGGGGACCTGGAAGACGACGTGCTGTTCCTGCGTGTTGAGAATAAGGCAGCGCGCGATCGGTAAGTCTTGGTTTAATTAGTCTAACAGCAGTGAGGAGAACCACCTGCGCGAAATGACGGGTGAGGCATGGCTCACTATCATTTCGGCCCACAGTCCCATGCCCCATCCTCTCGCCAACAACGTAAGTAACTAATCGCCACAGTCGGCAGCTCACCACAGCCCCTCACCTGCATGGACGATCTCCTCCACCTCTCCCATCGCGGCCTCGAGGCTTGGGTGTCGTATTACCTCGGTACCCCGATCCAAGGTGAACGCCCCACGCTCCTGTACGCTCTCTGCCGGATGCTCGGCGTGCCCCTCCCGGACGACATGGAGGGAACCTGTACGGGCCTCAACAGAGTCCCCAGTGGCTCGGCGCCGACCGTGGACCACGAGCTCGACGTCCGCTCGCGCCTCGGACGCAGTTTCTCGAACATGGGACCGTACGCGCACGCGGCGAACATCCCGAATAACTTCGTATTCCAGTTCCGGGGGAAGTCTCATACAGGGTAGGCTTCGTGCCGGTGAACCCAAGATTCGAATTCGACAGTTGTAATAGTAGAAGGACTGTAGTTACCTGTGGAGATGTAACTGCGCGACTGTTCCGGTTGCAACATATCCTTGGTTGGGGGTGGGTTCAGGGTGCCTAGCTTTCCCACGGTGGACATATGGGCGCGACTGATGTTTGTTCCTGAGACATGACCTCTGGCGTCAACAACAACCACCGTTACATTCTGTTTCCCCTCAACCACATCAAACATCAGCGAACAGCGAACAACATGGTGAGTCTCTTCACAGCAAACGTCCTCACACAACAACGAGACGCTCAACTCCCCCACTTCCTGCCGCAGCGCTGACATCAGTCCAAAGCGATTTCCATCGGCCGTGGTCTCCCCTCTGCCCTTCCTACGTCGGCACCTCCGGGTCCGCGCGTGCGCGAATCCTCCGGCGCCGCGTACACAATGTTCTCGACACAGCAGGTCAAGCAGTTCAAGGAGGCATTTACTATGATCGACCAGGACGGCGACGGGCGTGTCACCGAGGCCGACCTCAAGACCATGTTGACCGAGCTCGGTGAGTAGGCTGATGGAGTTGGTCCGCGGTTTGTGAATCCAGCTACTCTCTTTGCCTCACTGTTTCAGCTTTTGTGAATTGCGCCAGCTGACAGCAGGCCAATCACCCACCCCTGAGCTCCTCAATGAGCTCCTCACCGCACGGCCGGGGCGCACAACTGGCACAGCGGACGGGATCAACTTCACCCAGTTCCTCGCGATGATGGGCGAGCGGCTGCTCAACCTGGACCGGGAGCATGACCTTCTCGAGGCGTTTGCGTGCTTCGACGACGGCGATAAGGGATGGGTCCAGGTGTCTGAGGTGCGCAAGTACCTCTCCGAGATGGGCGACAGGATGGGGGATGACGAGGTGAGTCTGGGCCATTTGAGCGCTCCTCGCGATGAGCGTGCTGACATCAGATCGATCGCCTCTTCAATGGGCCGTTCACGGACCGCCAGGGCCGATTCAACTACATCGAATGGGCCAAGGTCCTCCGCGTCAACGACGCTGACGAGAGCGCCAAGGACGACGACTCCTCTCCACAATAACCTGCCTCTTACCCCCGAGCCATTGTAGATGTATGATAGTGCCAGTGTACATGCAAGTTTGCTAGATGCTCGTCCTCATGCCAGAAACTCATCGCATCCCGCCCGCTCCCTCTTCCTCGCTCCCTCGCTCACGCCGCACTCCACACCCCAACGGCATCCTGCACGCTGTCAAGCTTCCACAGCGGGATATCCACGCCGCCCGAATCGCCCTCGTCGTACTGCATGGCGACGATACTCGCATACTTGTCCGCCACGGCCCGCGACTTGAACTCCAGCAAGTTGCGCTCGTCGCTACTGCGCATGACCAGGTCTCTCAGCGACGCGAGGACGTGAACGGGCGGGACATATCTCCCCGCCAGGTAGAGCGCCAGCGTCTCCGCGCTAGGATCGGTCCGCCACTCACCGGCGCTGAAGTATCCTGCGGCGGCGTCAGGGATCGGTACCGTCAGCCGGCGTTTCAGCGCGTGGAGGAACGTCTGGCGCAGGATCGGGTGGCGTCTCTCCCCACTCGTGTGGTTCGCGTAGTCCCTGTCGTACACGGTCGGGCGGTAGAACCGGACGAGGAAGGCAATCTGGGCCGCGCGTACCAGGCGGAGTCCGTCGCTACTATCCAAGGCGAGCCGGATGCCGACGTAGACGGGGAACATTGCGCCCTTGTCGAGCGCGACGCACTCGAACATGACGTTCCGGATGAATGCCTCCAGCTGGCCCTCGCCGCGGAACCGCTGCCCGACAGCATGCACGGCCACGTCGTTTGAGTGTTTCGTGAAGAGCTCGTTCA
This sequence comes from Cutaneotrichosporon sp. PL3408A, assembly GCA_023629975.1. Lineage (NCBI taxonomy): Eukaryota > Fungi > Basidiomycota > Tremellomycetes > Trichosporonales > Trichosporonaceae > Cutaneotrichosporon > Cutaneotrichosporon sp. PL3408A. The sequence continues at coordinate 109,132 of JAMAMB010000010.1, read as the reverse complement.
GCGTCTCGGAGTCCGGGTATAGCGGGGACGCGGCCGAGAGAAGGTCGTGGTGCATGTCGTAGCTGGAAGTCACGCCTGTGCGGACCCACAGAGAGCGGTATCCCTTTGGGTCTTCGGCGTAATTGAGGAACGCGGCGCGGCGCTTCACCCAGATCGTGCGCGTGCGGACCAGGTGCTCTCTGTACCGGGGATCGGAGAGATCGTACACGACCGGCCAGTATCGGACCGAGTCGACGTGGATGGCTTCTAGCGTACTGAACGGCGCCACGGGGGTTGGGGCAACGTGTGGAGCGATCCTGCCGCCCTTGAGCTTGATCTTGATGGGCAGGTTGATGGTCTCCCGCGTGTCGACGTCGCGGCAGATCAGGCAGCGCGGCTCGACTGCGAGTACCCACAGATGGCGGAAGAGCTGGGGATAGGCGCGGTTACAGCTCGAGTTGGGAAGGAAGCGCGGGAAGAAGGCGATGGACAGCGCCGCAATGGCGAGGTTGGAGTTTCCGAGGGAGTAGTATCCTTTACCGAGGAAGAGAAGGCCGAGGGCCATATGCATGGCCATATGCGAGCCGTAGGTAACGCCCACGCCCTCCTGGCCATGTGAGACGCGCAGCCGCCTCAGCACGTGAAGCTCGCCCGTGCCGCTCATCAGTGTCGAGAGGGCTAGAGTGACGATGTTGAGCGCCTGTCGCGCCGAGTTGCGCCGAATCCGCGCTTCGTATGACATGCTCTGCCCTGCCGCCGCTTTGCCGAGCACAGCGAAGAAGCCCAGCACGACATCGTGTGCCTCCTCAGGCGGCCTGCCGGCGAAGCGGATCCCAATGGCCAGACATGCTCCGGCGACAATGTTGAAGTACGCCAACTCGGTGTTGAGGTCCACCATGCCGAATGTGAGCTTGTGGTCGTTGTGATCGATGAAAGACGGAAGCTGCTCGTTGACCCAAGCCACTGTGCCCCGGATATCGTCCCACATGATGAGTGCACGGGCGTAAGTCCGCACAAGGAGCTGGTCGGGCCGCACGCTCTCGAGCGCCAGCTCGCTCTGCGGAATCGCCAACATGTCCGCAACGTCCTTCCGTCCCGTCCGGAGGTACATGAGCCCCAGAGCCAGTGTGGCACCCGGCGAGGTGAGTGTCGGATCGATGCTGGGTGGCTTGCGCCGCGTGGTGTCGATCTTGACGTCTGCCGGATCGCCGTAGATACACCGCATGAGTTTCTGGAGCATGGTGTTTTCGACGGCGCTTGGCGTCTTGCCCCCGCGCCCGAGCATGACGAGGCCGAAACCCATCGCAGCTGAGAAAGAGTACGCCTCGCGATACTCGGAGAACGCCTCCACGTCGTCCATCTCCTGCCGAGAGATCTCTGCCAGCGTCACGTCTGCCATGTGGAGATGCTTGGTGCCGACGTACAAGAGGCCGATGGATAGTAGGGCGGTGGACTGGACCAGTGGGGACCCGCTGAGATCCATGGAGCCATGGGGAAGCAAGGCCCGCGCATGCAGGCTCATTTGCCGTGTTACCTTTGGATCCTGGCTGCCTGCAAACGACGCAGCCATACCGAGCAACGTGCCAACAGTCGTCTTCTCGTGCCGCAAGTTGAGGCAAGCGAACGCCTCGACTGAGCCAAACTTGCGCAAGTGTCCCGTGAGACCTAGGCCGAGGAGGAAGCCTCCATGTTCGGCATTGACGACGCTGGGTCGGTTCATGATGATCCAGGACGCGTCGATGCCCTTTGAATCAGGCGAGATCGACAGCGCCGCAGACACAGCGTGGTGGAATGTTGGCCATTCCATCCCCTCGGCCAGTTGGGGCTGCAGGACATGGTTTGCCGGCACGATCTTGACCGACAGGTCCAAGGGCGGGATGTGCCACGCACCGCCGATCGGGGCCGTTCGAGACGCGAACTGCCACATTCCCTGGCCGACCGTGATGGCGAATGTGCGCTGAGCAAGCATGTTGACGTAGTTTTGGTAGTGGCCCAATATATCCTCCTCCCTGAGGTCAGTAAAGGAAGTAACACGGGTAACTCACTTGAATCCACGGGGGTCTTCGACGGGGACGGTCCGCGGCCGAGTGGTCTGCATAATCCGCTCGACCTCCTCGACACGTTTGTCGGAGGCAAAGCGGACGTGCGGGAGGGCAGAATAATGCGCGTGCTTGGCACCGGGGTGATGCACCTTCTTAAGAATATCGCCAACAGTGGGCTTCTCGTCCGAGTCGTCCTCTGCGCCCATCGGCAGCTCGAGCATCGAGAAGTTTTCCGTTCCGCACACCATGGCAAGGTCAGACCGCCCGATGAAGTTGTACAGCGCCGGGGACGCGTCAGCCGGGGGGTGCTGCTGCACGACACGGAACAGCTCGGCGGCCGGCATGGCAATTCCAAACGGCAGATCCGCGAACCACTTGTGGTCGAGTCCGTTCTCCAGCATGTAGTTGATGACGGCGATGCCGCGCTGCTGACAGGTTGAGCCTTCTGACGACCCGTTCTTCCCCTCAGTTGCTGGGCACAGGCGAGCGTAGATCGCCGTGAGAAGCTCTGTCTGTTTGCAGGGATGCACAGAACCGAGACACGATGAACGAGGGAAGCACTGCTGGGGCGTGGGGAATGGACGTACACAAGCCACTGTCGAACGGGATAGGTACGCGATGACATCAGGGGGGTCGGGCAAGAGGTCGAGAAGTGATGTGTCCACGGTTGAGGTGGCTGGTGTGAGCTGAGGCTGGCACGAAGGCAGCTTACGAGTGGGGAGAAGGAGCCCTTCGGGTGCAGTGGGCATCAGTCGCATCCAGTAGTCGACCCAGTCATTGCGAGACAGCGCTGCGGCGAGCTGAATGAGGATCGGGACAATGAGCACCAAGTCGGTTTCAGTCGTAGAGGAGAGGCGGCAGTCTTGCGCGACGAGATGAAGGGCGAGTAATACCTGGGGCGTGCTCGCGGAGGGCGATACCCTCTGTCCGGTGCGAGTGGCGGCTGCCTTGCGTCTCGCACGACGGGCCAGGCGGAGAAGCGTTGGATCGGTAGTCACGATATCTGGCACCCATTCGCCAAGACCACACTTCGAGAGGATGACGCGAGCAAGAACGCGCCACTGCTGAGACGACGACACGGCAGACGACAGATTGTGCGTTTCGCCAAGGTACATCTCGAATACCTCAGAGTACTCCTCGGGCACCAGGGCGAACGATAACGCCTCCAGTGTACGACGGCACAGACCGGCCGGTAGCGACACTTGCGCAGAAATACGCACCCGCTCCCCGTCGCTGTACACGACGGTAACATTCGATCCGCTCGCATCAACAAGGTCGGTGATGCGGTTCCGAACGCGGGCGCCGTCCAGCGCCATGCTGAGACTCGATGCGAAGTGATTCGCGACCTCGTCTCTACCGTCTCCCGGAACGCGGGGAATCTCGACATGGAGTCTGCTCCCCGATCCGCCAAGGATCCATACCTCCCCCTCCTTGTCGACCGCTATTGTGTCGAACACGTGTGCTCGTGTGGCGAGGACGGGCGCGGCTGCGAGACATTCGATCATGCGTACCTCTGAGAAGATGTAGTGCGGTCTGGGAGCTGTTGCGAGCTCGACGTGGAAGATGAACAGGGCGTTTGTGTCTTTGCTGGCGGGGAGTAAAACGTTTAGGTTGACGCTGGACGCCGAGCGGTTCTCGGAGAGGAAGGCGCGGATGTTCGCGGGGTCGAGAAGACTACTTCTAGCGTTAGTTGGAGAAGTGCTGTTGGCAGTGGAATATCGTGACACTCCTCTTCAAAGCCCGACGATGTTAACACAACTCACTTTGGTGGTCTCCAGCCCCATATCCTGTCAAGGACGGTGTTGCTACGGCGATGCGACGCTTGGCTGGTACTCTCCAGACCATGCTCCATGGTCGTGTCGTACAGGTCCTCAGCGACAATGTCAAGCACCTTGTTGAACGGGTTGGTATCCCCGCGCATCATGGACGCGGCGGTATTGACTCTGCGCAACTTTGACTCGTGGCCTCCGCTGCTCCTTCTCCGCAGGCTTGGGGCGGCGTCCTCCAGCTCCTCGGCTGTCGACAGGCGCGATACACGCCGCCTTGAGCGGTCGACGTCCATAGCTGACGAGCGCCGATCTCCCATTCTGCCTACTGAGGGCCTACTCCGACGAGGCGCGTTCGCCTGCTTCAAGAGCTCGTGCGCCCGCAGGTGGACTGTAGTCGATCCAGTTGACACAATCGATTGCCGGCGCGCCTCTTTCTCCTCTTCTCCATCATCCTCTGGAATGTTGGCGTACCGAAAGACCACAATCTTCCCCTCACTAGAGTCCCAAGCCACGACGAAGGGATAGGGGTCAGGTGTGACGAGGAGGACAGTCACAGACGGCTTGACATGCGTTGGTCCTTCGGCCGAGGGCGCAAGTTTGGCGGGAGCGTCTCCAAACCCACCCTCAATAAAGCTCTCGCACACTCTGAGGGGGACGTAGAACAGCGGAAATGTGACGAGGCGAGGGCCGTCCAGATCCCGAGCTTTGTCCTCCTCCAGTCGGACCGAGAGCAAATCGAGAGATGTATCACCGGCCATTGAGTCTAATGAAAACCGCGCCCGGGACCCACTACTCCGTCTAGGCGGACCCCTCTCCTTTGCGTGAACAAGCCCGCGCTGGAGCAGCACTCCGCCACTAGGCAGCGGCCAGACAGAGTCGACAGGGAAGTCGAGAAGACGGTAGAACGTTTCGCCGGTGGCATAGTGGACCGCGAGGTAATTCTGCATGACGGCAACAATCACGCGTTGCAGCCCCACAGCCTTGCGCCGCGGCGCAGGCTGGTGGAGCATCCACTCAGCATCCTCGGAGCTGTGGAAAGGTCCAAACGTGCCCTCGGGCGGAGGTGGGCGGTTCCACTGGGGTCTTTTGCGCGTCGTATTGCCTGATGGCGATTTACCCGCCCACTCCTCCTCAGGGGCGTGAAACCATGCGAATGCGGCGCAGGCGACCTCTTGCTCGAGGTGGTCGTAGGAGAAGCGGCGGATAAGCTCGACGCCTCGGGTCCATGCGAGTTCTGCGCCGGACCACGTGAGCACCTCGTCGGCATAGCACGACCCGTCGTACTTCCCTCCGGTAGAGTTTGGCTTTGGCGGCTCTAGAGAGCGCGGCTGGGCGAGAAACGTTCGAGGAGGTGTGAGTCTTGATGGCACAGTGGGGGATACGGGAGGAGAAGTCGATGACGAGGTGGACTGGGTACTCCTGCGGGCCAAGAGGAGCGACGCTGGAGTCGACTCGGAGCCCAAAACTGTCGCTTGAAGCATGAGGAGGAGAGAGAGGAGGGGTATAAAGAGAGATGCTGTTGTGATCAAGTGGACGATGGATCGCGAGGAGATGGTTTGTTGTGACGCGCTTGCAACTCTTGAAACTCAGGCACGCGACTTGAGAAAGTCGGAGATCGACTCGAGCTCCGTTTTGTTTACCTAAAATTCAGGCACGACACACGTCAACTGGATTAGTCGTTGGGTGGATTATTGATTGTGACTAACCCTCCTTCCTCAGCTTGCTCGTTACTCATATATCCATGTCGTTGTTCCCGGGACCGTCAAGGCCGTCGAGGCCGACGACTACGGGGCAATCGGCGGTGACATATCGGTAGGATCTCCCAAGGGATTGAGCTGACGGAGAGACATTTGCTTAGTTCCCAGGCAATGACGGTCTTGTGAGTTGGAACCTGAGCAGACTTGGAACTGAACTGACAACAGCAACCCCCTCAGGACTATTGCCCACTGCGACATTGATGGTGCCTTTGCTCGTGAGTGGGGTGACCGAACTTGCCATTCCTTGGGGGAGCACATCCCTTGGCGTCAACTGAGTGATTTTGATTCGAGCTGACTTGCAGAGTTCGAACAGGTCCGGCTCGGCCTCCCCGACGACGTGCCCCTGATCTGCAGCCAGTGGGGCTCTATCATTGCCGTCAACTACCCGGCCCGCGCCTACGGCATCAAGCGGTTAGCTAATAGCATGTCTTCTCAGCTAACAGCAGAATGCATAACGCGGACGATGCCAAGAAGCTTTGCCCGAATCTCGTCGTGGCGCACGTCGCAACGTACCGTGAGGGCGATACTGAGGCGGGATATTGGGACGACGTGGACCGCCGGACCCACAAGGCAAGTCTGTCTCGCTGCTGCCCTGACAGTAGGTCAGCCTAGACCCGTACAGGCGAGAAAGCCTCAAGATTCTCGCTGTGTTCCGTGAGATGGTTCCTCGTGGCGAGTTGGGTGGGTTACACAATATATCAAGCCAGAGCTAACGAGCAGAGAAGGCATCGATCGACGAGGCGTTTATGGATCTCACCCCCATGGTGGTGGAAAAGCTGCTCACGCTCCACCCCCACCTCCGTACTGTGCCGGAGGATGCGCCGGACGGCCTGGACTCACCTCTCCCTCCGCCTCCACCATTGGACTGGTCTAAGGCGGGACACATCGTTCCCGTCGACGATGGGAACGGTGACGAAGAGTATGTGGGAGGTGACGAAGGTCAAGAGGGGGTTGCGGCGGACACAGTGACTTGGGGTGATTGGGCGTTGTGCGTCGGCGCCGAGATTATGGCGGACGTCAGGGCCGAGGTGTGGAAGCGGCTGCACTATACGTGCTCAGCGGTGCGTCGTGTGCAGCTAAGGAGTCTGAAGTAACTAACACCAGGGTATTGCCCACAACAAGACCCTAGCGAAGGTGAGCTACCCCGACGGCGTGCGCTGACGACAGATCTGCTCTGGGTGGAAGAAACCCAACCAGCAGACGGTGCTGCGCTTATCTGCCACGCCGGGCTTTATGCGGGACATGGACTTCACCGACGTGTGTAGCTGCTTATTTCAAAGGACCAACTGACGCCAGATCCGCAACCTCGGAGGGAAGCTCGGCAACGCGCTTGCGGAGGAGTACAAGGCCAAGACGGTTGGCGACATGCTGTGCGTCAGCCAGATCGCTCGCTCAAACTGACTTCAGTTCTGCCACTCTGGAAGATATGCAGGCCAAGTTCGGCGAGGAGAGCATCTGGGTCTACAACATCCTACGAGTGAGTCCTCCCCTCCGCCGCGCTTACATCAGGGAATAGATCACACAGAGGGTGAGCATCTCCCACCCGCGCACCGCAAACGAGACTGACTTCCAGTCAAAGAGAAGCTGGCCACCAAATCCATGCTCGCGTCGAAGAACACCATCCCAAACGTGACGACGCACGCACAGGGTCACCACTGGCTCTCCATTCTCGCTGGGGAGCTGTGCGTGCGCCTCCGTGAAGCGAGAGGAGTCGCACCTGGTCTGTGGCCAAAGACTCTTGTGCTCTCGACGCGAACTGGGTGGGAACCGCGCTCGCGTCAGCTACCCTTCCCATTTGCGCGAGATCTCGATACAGCGTTTATTGTGAAGCATGCGCGGCGGCTTTGGGAGGAGCATGCGGGCGGTATGAAGGACGGGCACATGAAGATCAACAATGTAGGTGGAAGGGACCTCGGTGTAGCGGAGACATTTTGCAGCCTTCACCCCATGGAGCTGATGGCAGATCTCTTTGTCATTTACCGGTCTCGAGAAGCTCGAAGGGGGCCAGCGCGGCATTGAGGGTTTCTTCTCCGTCGGAAGGGAGAAGCGGCCGCGCGAGGAGGACGAACGGAAGGCCACGCTAGCGACGAACGCAGCTCCTTTCATCTCTGGGGCTGCTAATGGACCAACTGAAGCGAAACGGCTGCGACTTCCAACTCTACATACAGGTCCAAAGCCGCCAACTCCACTTGAGTCGTTTCTCGCCAAGGGGAGTAAGAAGCAGATGTCGAGTCAGAACGGTAACAGCTCGGAAGGTGACGCAAAATCTGGGCCTGCATCCACTCCTGCAGCGGATGCGACGTCAGAATCGACGGCATCGTGGACATGCCCCCGCTGTTCTGACACGTTTACCGCGCCCAAGCACGAGGATGATGCATGGGTTGCCCGGCAGAGGACAGAGCATGAGGACTGGCACTTTGCGGCAGACCTCCAGGCGCAATATGGGGGTACTAGCAGCGGGAGCGCGACCCCCACGGCGCGGAACGGTGCAGGAAAAAGCGGGAGGAAGAGGAAGTCTGAGGGCATCAAGGCGTTCTTTGCGCCAAAGAAATAGACGAAACTGTTACCTGTTGTACTACGCTGTAGACTGTACATTGCATTGCTTGTATCCTCATCGTTTCGGTCACCTCCGCCAGCTTCAATGGGTATTCAAGGACAAACCCAGAAATAAATCGGGCTCCAGAATACGTTCCGCCTGAAACGGTGAGGGATCGACGAACGGCATGTCGAAACGTTGGCCCCTGTCTCGTCTCAGAAAGTCGGTTGACCGCAATCGAAACTGAAATTGTTTAACAGATCATTCCAGCAGAATAGGCATAACTTCTGCGAGGACTGGAATAGCACCACAAGAGCCAATACCAAGACACTCGGTTGCGAGGCTGGACCGACCACTTCATGAGAGCTTACACAAACCAGCATGGCCCAAGCAGCATGGAAAATAAGCGCGAAACCTTCCGAGCGGCGAGTACACGATTGGAGTTCGACGTGCGGTCCAGCTCACACGGTGCCGAGGGCGGGCGGGGAGCTACTAGACGTAATGTCAGGAAGAGAAACTAGAAACGGTCGGCGTACGAGGCGGACGGTAGTGGTCTTGTTGTTGTGATGTGACATCATGGCTCATGTCCCGCGGCTGCGGAGCTGCGCAGGACCGTCAGATGACTGGCTGATGACCGGCGTCGGAGTACGGCGGCGGGGATCCACCGCCGGACTGGCTGGGCACGCCGAACGGTCTTGGACCTGGTCTATTTTTGACGTCACCTAAGAAATCGCCGCTTGGCCCTTTGACCCCCCTTCTACAACGCGCCCTACAATTTGCTCCGGCGCTCTCACTCTCTCTCTCTCCTCCTCCCCATCAGCGCTCACTTACCACTTCCCGAGCCCATACGAGTGGTGTGAGATACGTCGTCGCGCGGGTGGGCACGGTAGCGGTCGTGAGAGCAATAATGAGCTCATCGGGATATCCTCAAACTGACAACCTCATGTGAGAACTGACACTAAACGCGGCTCAAGTTAAAAAACCAGAGTGCGCCAACGTAACGCCATCCCCGATATTGTCTCTAACGATTGGAGACCCAGATCGATTAACCTCACGCGACACCACCAGTAACCGACATGTCCGGACGCGAACCAAAGAAAAATAAGCCGGCGTATCCCCTCCACAATGCCATGACGGAGGGCAAGCCGGCGCAGACCCATGTCGAGAAAGACGACGGTGCGTTGGGCGCAGGCAGGCCGAGCGCCGACGGAACCGTTGTCGGAGGAACGGGGGGCGAGCGGCTGCGCCGCCAGTCGACGCACAAGCCCGATCTTGTCTCGAACACAAATGCGCGCCTTGCCAACCCGCTTGGCGACCTTACAGAGGACGAGGTGCAGGCGCAAGCACAGGAGTTTGCGCAGGAGCATGGACTACCGGTCGAGACGTTCCGCAAGGGAGCGCTCATTGCCAAAGCGCCGCAGAAGTGGCACAGCATGAAGAGCCTGACGGATACGGAGCGGACCGCCCTCGAGCGCGAGACCACGCACAAGTACTCCCAGCCGTGGACCCTGTATAACCTCGTTATCGCTTGCTCCGTTGCTGCGGCCGTCCAGGGAATGGACGAGAGTGTCATTTCGTGAGTTGGCCGAACTTGACGAGTACTAATGTTCAGTGGAGCACAGCTGTTCTACCCCAAGCAGTTTGGTATCGATCCGAAGGAGAGCATGCGCAACCGCTGGCTCCAGGGCCTGGTCAACGGCGCACCGTACCTCTGCTGTGGCGTCATTGGATGCTGGATGACGGACCCTCTTAACAAAGTCTTTGGCCGTAAGGGCACAATCATGCTTACGTGCGCCATCTCGTTTGCAACTTGTATTTGGATGGCCTGCACGAACACCTGGTGGCACCTGTTCATCGCCCGCTTCTTCCTTGGTTTCGGCATTGGTCCCAAGTCAGCTACCGTACCGATCTTCGGTGCCGAGTGCACGCCTGCATCGATCCGTGGTTCGTTGGTCATGCAGTGGCAGGTGTGGACTGCGTTTGGTATTGTGAGTTGTTGGAACCATGGGTCCTCCCGAATTTGAATTAACGGGCTAGATGCTGGGCTACGCCGCCGACCTGATGTTCTACTATGTCACAGACAAGCCGGGCATCACCGGTCTCCACTGGCGTCTGATGCTCGGCTCGGCCGGCATCCCCGCACTCATCGTGCTGGCCCAAATGCCCTTCCTCCCCGAATCGCCCCGCTGGCTCATGTCTAAGGGCCGATATGAGAAGGCGTACAAGTCCATGTTGCGCTTGCGCGCCGAACCCCTCCTGGCGGCACGCGACATCTACTACATGTATGTGCTCCTGCGGGAGGAGGAGTCCATTGTGCGCGGACGCAACAGAATCTGGGAGATGTTCAGTATCGGCCGCAACCGTCGGGCAATGCTTGCCAGTGAGATTGTGAGTCCACATTGGGGTCCAGCCCTGTGCCAGGGATTAAGCGCTGACAAGAAGGTCATGTTCGGGCAGCAGTTCTGCGGTGTCAACGCAATCGTCTACTGTGAGTTGTCACATGCTGCATTAGGGCGCGTGGTTTTCGGATAAAACCGAAACCACTTTGAAGAAGTGCCTGGGAAGTTAGCTCAAGAACCTGGAGGCACGCTGTTCACACGCTCCGACTTTGACCACTGCTAACGCCTGCAGACACTGCAACGATCTTCACAGAGGCTGGATTCGGCGAGATCCAGGCTCTCCTCGCTTCCTGGGGCTTTGGAATGGTGAACGCCGTCTTCGCCATTCCCGCCATCCTGACAATTGACAGGGTCGGTCGACGCCCTCTCCTGCTGATTACCTTCCCAGTAATGTCCCTGATGCTGCTGTTCACCGGCTTCTGCTTGTAAGTTGCGGCTGGTGTGCTCGAACCTCTCATACCCGAATCATCTGGCTGACATGAAGCTGGATTCCCGAATCCTCTCGCGCTCGTATCGGCCTAGTGGCGACCGGTATCTACATATACACGGCCTTCTACTCTTCAGGAGAGGGTCCCGTGCCCTTCACATACAGTGCTGAAGTGTATCCGCTCTACATCCGAGAGCTAGGCATGTCTCTGGCGACGGCCACGACGTGGACGTTCAACTTCATCGTCTCGCTCACCTTCCCGTCCTTGCTCGACGCGTTCAAGCCCCAGGGCGCATTCGCTTGGTACGCGGCGTGGTGTGCTATCCTGTGGCTTCTCGTGCTCCTCTTCATGCCAGAGTCGAAGGGGTAAGTCGGAGATGGCAGGCCTGACTGGGCCCAGCCAAGGTGGAGAGAGCGAAATGCTAACATCCAGCTTCACCCTTGAAGAACTGGACCAGGTCTTCGCTGTTCCGACAGCCGTACACGCCAAGTACCAGGTGTACAACCTTGGATATCAGATTCGCAAGTACCTCTTCCGCTCCAAGGCGCCGCAGCGCAAACTGTATCACTTTGATGATGACGAGAACGAGGTCAATGGCGAGAAGGGTCCCGCCAAGCGGCACATGGACCACGAGGAGGCTGTTGTAGCGTAGCCGCGACTCAGAGAGCCTGTATTCACACACATTTGTGTCAAGCAGAGTAGTCATTACGTAGAGAACTACTAATAATGTACAAAGTAGTTGATGAGAGTGCTGCTTCAGCTGCTGCGCTGCCCGTTCTAGTCCCACCCTTCCAGCTATGCTCAATGACGACTAAAGTCTGCGTGCATAGTGAAATCAACAACAGTCACTTCTTCCTTCCTGCTCTCTACATCGTGTTATTGCGGCACGACCCCAACGGTTGACCAGGATGCACCGCCTACAAGTCAATCTCGGTCTCGTAGATGAACCACGCAAGATGACCAAGTCCCGCAGCCACATCAATGCCAGTCGGCCGGATAAGGAATGGCGGGAGCATGAAGCCGTACGTGCCCGTGTCGCGCAATTCGGCGCTGTACGACCAGCGCACCTGTCCTACAGCGTAGGTGTAGTCTGCCGAGTCGCCCGCAAAGCGCAAGGTCGACTGACAAGCCTGACCTGTCTGGTAGGCCGGGCCCCCAATCTGGCGGATTGCCTTGGCGACGCCGAGGCCCGCCTCCATGAGGTTCTCCGCATCGGGCGGAAACACGTTGCACGAGAACGAGTAGGGGAACATGACTGAGATCGTCAGCGGACTGCGGGGATGTGAGGCAGGTTTATGCAATTGATGCACGTGCAACTTACACAGCTGACCATAGGAATGGAGATCGACAAACACACGCGCCTTCTGGTCCCTCGGTCCCTCGTGCGTCCCGTTGACGATATACCGTGCCATTGCGGCCGTTTCTGGTGCCTCAAATGCATACTGCCCAGAGTAGGTCTCGGAGCATGCCAGGCGCGAGGGCTTGAACTCATAACCCCAGTTCGTGTTCAAGTCGAGGCCTTTGCATAACAGGCCGCCGACGTCCTGACGGTTCTTACGCCACATCCGCCTACGCTCCCGAGAATATACGTAGCCGTCGGGGTTCAGCTGAGGGACAAAAGTGAACTTGAACGCCCGGAGGACTTTGTTAGCCTGTGTGCCGCCAGCTCGAGCATCCAGGAGGATGGCGTGCATGAAGTACATGGCTGCTGCCGGTCCGACCCACTGCGCGTGAGCAACAAGTTAAAGAGATGGAGTAAGAGTAAGCCTCCGAGGAGAGTCACCGCGCACAAACACAACAGAGCCGCACGGAAAGATTGCTCGCCAACTCAGGGCAAAGTGGCTGCAAAAGCGCCGGACTTCAACCCAGCCCGACCACGTCTTTGGCACTCACCTCTCGGGCATGCTGCCCGCTAATCATGACAAACTCAGGCGGCTCGCCCTCTCCCTCGGTTGGGATATGCACGTTCCATCCCCGGATGGGCCTTCCCTCTGCCGACGTGCCAATCTCCACAGCCGTGACTTCCTCGAAGGCCTCATCGAGAGCATCGCCAAACGAGTACATGGCATCCAAGGGCTGGAAAGCGTTGTGGAAGACGGTGTCAAGCGTGGAGACGTTCCACCCTCCATCGGGGAGATCGGTTGGTGGGTCTTGGCGCGAATCTCCAGGCTTATACGACTCCGCGAGCAAGGGATCGGAGCCGGGGAGAGCGTGTGCGAAGGACAAGTCCACAAGTGCCTGGAGATTCGGTACAAGGAGACTCGCGTGAGCCCCCTCCGGGAGGATATACGGGAATGCCTTGGAGAAAGTAGGGGGGAGGTGGACGTCAACGGTGTGCGGGGTCGCTTTCCAAATATCTCCAGATGCCTGTTGTCAGCCACAGAGTGCGTGGGAGGATGGGTCTGTGTAATGCCATCGCCAAGGTTGAGGGAGTCTTGGCGGCGAGGGAGATGAAGAGATGGGGAGTAGCTCACCTCAAGCAGTTCGTGGAGAGTATGACGGTCCGTCTCGCCTACATTGGACCAGTCAATACGCCACACCTCGTGCCCGGCGTACGACTCCACGCCGTCGCCGTCAGACGAGGACATTCCGGCATTCGGCCGGGGACCGGTATCGACAATGGAATCGAATGCGCCGCCAAACGGCTGCTGGTTCGGTAACCCCAGGACCGCTGAAACGAGTGTCAGCGCCAACAAGGCGGATATTGGGGCCATCGTTGCCTGCTTGCTGTAATGAGAGATGGATCGATGAAGAGTGGAGTTGGTGGCCATGAACGACCTCAGTTCGAGCACGGCGGGTGCTGCGATGGGCATATGGGCACATGACGAAGCCCGTAATGGCTTGGAATTACGCACGTGGCTAAATTAATTCAAATGACGTGTGATCGGCATAGCGGGAGCAAATTGATCATCCGCGGCAGGTTGAGTCTCGGCCAGTCGGATCAACGGCCAACAGGCTTGGACGGATTCGACATCCCGGAGTTCCTTAGCCCTCCATCAACACATACAGTCAACATGGTGAGCAACGGCGCCGGCGTCCGCGCAAGGAGCGGAGAGGGAGGGGAGAGCGTTATAAATGCGAGAGCTAACAACAGTCGGGTTTCGGATACAACGGAGGCCGCTCACGGTGCCACGAGATGTTCCTGGCGTTCATGGAGGTTCGTTTCAAGTGTCTGCGAGAGTCCAATGAGTCGACGAGTCCGAGAGTGCGCAGGTTCGGGGGTCGAGAAGGAACAGGAAGCGTGATACCAGTTTGGGCTGCGTCGGGCTCTACTGGGGAATGGAGATGAAGAGGCACAGCAGCTAACGCCAGTGCTACGCCGGCGCCGACGAGGCGAAGCAGTGTATCGCGCAGAAGGAGGACTACCTTGAATGCCTGCACCACACAAAGGAGGTGAGTGCGGACGTGCGGAGCATATCGGTTCGCGAGCGTGATGGGAAAGCGAATGGATAAGGAGCGTAATGGGGCGGTGGCCTTCGTGGGTTGGAGCTGTGGTCATCGCGGATTGGAGCGCGGGCATTTCAGAGGCTCCTCCCCACTGCGTTCGATGTGTTAATGCGATCGCTCGCATTCGCTCCGTGAACTCTTGCTGACCCCAGGTCGCCCGCGCAAAGGAGATCAAGGCACACTTCGTCCAGACGCAAATGGCCCAGAGCCATGACACGCGCAAGGCCGCCGAAAAGGCTGCGACTGGTGTCATCGTCAACCTCGGACTTGTGCACGAGGGCAATTAGAATGGGATGCAAAGATCACTAGCTGTTGTGGGAGGGGGGGCGCATTTGGAATGAGCGTAGAGCAGACTGTTGCTGGGTTCTTACCACGCACTGCAATGTTTGTCCTCGCCTAGGGCAGTCCAACACCCGAGGGTCACGCCGCTGCCAAACACGCAGATGCATACACTGAGAAGAACGGAAGAAAGAGCGAAATAGCCAAGTTATATTCGCTTTAAGAACGCAACTGCCTTTCTCGTCTTAGTAACGATACTCGGGGTAGCCTCGCTTTGGTCCGCGGTCATGCGATGCACGACGGGCCATTGGCTGCGCCTGGTTGTACCGCGCACCCAGGGGGGATGTTCCACGATCACGACCATTGTCATAAGGGCGCTTGTGCCGGTGGTTGTTGTAGGTCTTGTAGTTTGTCGCTTTGCCGTAGGACGGCTCCTTGCCATGGTACTCCTTGGGCGGCGCGCGGTGCTCGCCGCGCTTTGCTTCGCCAAAACCGTACTCCTTGTATCCGAGGGGCGCGCTGTATCGTTTCTCATTGTTGGAAGGACTGGGGGCACGAGACAGAGGACGGTGTTCCGTGACTGAAGGAGGATGCTCTGCCCGGCCATCCTGGGGGGGCTCAATGCGCTGTTCAGTATGAGGCTCACGGAGCGTGATCAATGATGATGTCGACGGAACGGCCATCGAGGAAGACGAACGGAGAATGCCAGACTTTAAAAGTCTGTCCAGCTCAGAGATCTGCTGCTTTAGTAACTGGATCTGGCCAAGGGCCCAAGACTCCATAGTGGTTGTAGCGGTGGGCGGGGAAGCACGGGGTGCGGGAAGATTAGGAGGGGGCATGGCGGATGTGTCACTCTGCTCGCGCTCTCGGCGCTCAGCCCTGTTCTGTCAGTGCAGTTCCGCCACGCACCCACGTAGCGGCCTCGCCGCCGTGGTTCGAGGGGTCGCGGCGCTCGGTACCGCGGTCAGGAATGGATGATTGTGACTGGCGGCGCTCGTTCAGTCGCGAACGCTCAGGACCATACTCAGACGAAGGGGCTGAGTGATCACGCAAAGGAGGCAGGAAGGGGTGAGGAGAGCGACGGAGGGAGTGGGGTGAGCTGTTGCGCTCAGAACCAAAGCGCTGGGGCGAAGGGGGGATGCCCGGGGGGGAAACCGAACGACGATGATGACGCTCAACGGCCTGACGCTCACTCCCACCAGAGGGGGTGAGCCGCTGGCGCGCCAGTTCTGCGTACGTTTTGCGTGGTGCATTGGGGCGTGGGGGAACACTTTCGGAAATGGTGCTGGGGCGAGTTGAGAGGGAAGAGGTATGTCCGTTAAGGAGTTCCGAGCTCGCCCCGTCTGGGAGCGAACCATTCTCTTTCTCCTTCTGCTTGGAACGACGATCCACGCTCTTCTCAGCGTATGAAGCAGTTTGCCAAGTGGGTGCCGTGGACACCTTTAGAGCAGTCGACGTCGGTACATTTGAGAACCCGTTAGTAACAGGAGCGGGGGGTTGGATGGGGGTGCTGGGGGTGATAAGGGAGTCGCTTGCAGGAGAGTCTGTGCTGGTGGCCTTCTGAGTCTTCTTGAGACGGAGCTTCTCTTTCAGAAGCAGCTCACGAGCTTCGCGAGAGTCAGCATTATCTCCCTCTCCTTCTTGAAGGACCGGCATGGGCCGGCTCGGAGTATATGGTGGAGTTCCGGAAATGGGTTGCTTAAGAGGGGGTGGCGGTGGCGTGCTTGTCGAGAGGACACCAGCTGAGACTGATGGCTCTTGAGTGGTGACACATGGCGAGTGGGTGGCTGTCTCGTTGGCAGTGGACGGGGTGCCAGCGGCAGAAACGTTGAGCAGGAAAGACTCTGCCACGCGGGCGGTGTCCAGTTGTTTGAGAATGGGCTTCTGCTGCTGCTGTTGCTGCTGCTGCTGCTGCTGTTGTTGCTGGTTGCTACGCCGAGTGGCTTCAACCTGTGCTTTGAAGAGCTTGAGTCTCTCGAGCGAACTGAGCTCGCCGGCTGTGGACGGCGACGGAGTAACAGGTGTTATTCGCGTCGATGCTTGAGAAGCTGAAGGTGAAGCTTTGTCGCGCGTGTCGACGACTATGGGCGTATGTGACACCTGCGGGACGTTTGCCGAAGGAACATTGCCATTCCCTGTTAACGACGCAGGTGGCAAGGGATCAGTGGTGACACTCGCGTTGGAGGTCCCTTCCATGGGGTACGGTGGGCGTCTCTCGCGTCCTTCCGTAGCTCTGCTGGGCACGGGGGACACCTGCTGATAGAACTCAGGTTGGATGTGTGAAAAAGCGGGGTTGAGGGCGTAGCCGCTGTCCGGGTAGGTGCTGCTGCTGTAATTTCCCCCACTACTATTATATTGAGAGTAGTCAACAAGGGGTCTCTTGTGGGAACTGGGAGACGTTGGACGATTACCCATGGTAGTCGCCATGTTGCTGTAAAAGTCGTACGCTCTCTCGCCACTACCACCGCCACCCGAACTAAAGGGTCTTCCACCAGAATAGCGGTCCAAGCTCGACGAGGATGAATACGCCGAGGGCGAATGGGCGTACGGAGCCGAAGCTCTACCTCGTGGTCCTCCTTCTCCAGGTCCTGGTCTCGCTCTATGATTCGAATGCCATTGCTGCTGCCTCCATTTCTTCTGTGCAACGAAGTCTGGGTCGTAATTATCGCCCTTGTATTTGCCTGTTGGGTCTTTGGGCATGTCTGCGATGTGGCGGTTGAGGATGAGAGGAGGGATTAAGCGTCCGTCGAAACTGAATGCGCGCTCAATGCGCTATGCGCTATCCACCAAGAGAAAGTGGCCAGGGGTTTCCACTAAATTCAAAAGGGGCGTTGTGTGCGTCAACAACTCTCCAAGGTAGGCCGACGCTGTGAGAAAGTTTGTGATCCCGGTGCCTCTTCTCCAAGAGATTTTAACTGGTTTTAAGCAGGCAAATGCAACTTGCCTGAACCTTTTGGGCGTCGAGAGAGGGGGGATGAAGAGAGAAAGGACACAAAGAGAAGATGAAAGGCGGGGTTCACTGGAATGATGAAGAGGAAGTGAATGATGCTGTTCGAAGCTGTGGAACTGGAGCAACGGAGCAGGTGACGAGGAATCCATCCACAAACAAGGCCATACAAATATACAAAAACAGCGGAGATAAAAAGATGTCCGTTTATGGGCAGACTCCTTTATAGGCATCTGAGCTGAAACACCAAGCAGGCCTTATTCAAGGGACACATAATTAGGCCTGCAACATTGTTCGACTTTTGTTGTTGTCATGATGCCTCGGTGCCTCTGTAATGCCACACATCTCGAATCTCTCGAAGCAACCCTCAATCACTCCATCGTCATCCCCCATCGTCATGCCTGTCGTTCCACGCTCCCCCTCGCCCGATTTCGAGCGGTCACCGTCTCCAGAGGACACTCGGGGCCCAAAAATCCGCGGCACCAGGTTTACAGAGCATGATATCCAGAAACGCAAGGTGAGCCGCTCCTGTTCTCTGAGTAAATGTCCTAAACCAAGCTCGACAAGCTATTGGCCAACCCCGACAAGGAGGTTAAGCTGCCCGAGGGCATGGGACTCAAGATGGGCCGCACGCCCAAGGATACGCTTAAGAACATTGCGGGATCGTCTGCTGCCGCAGGATCGGGCGAGTTCCACATCTACAAGCATTCCCGCCGAAGGGAGTATGAGCGTGTGAAGGCTATGGAGAGGCAGACGCGGGATGTGAGTGTCTCAGCAGCTTGCTCTGAATGTGTACTATTTGGAGGAATGAGGAAGCTGATCCCAGCTCGACGAACAAGCCGCATTCATGGCTCGTCAGGCGGCGCGGGACGAGGCGACGAACGCGAAGACGGAGAAGAACCGCTCTAAGCGGCAAAAGAGGAAGCACGCGAAGCGCGGTGGTGCAGGAAATGGAGCCAGCGAGGCGCCGGGGAGCAAAGGTCATGAACCAGACAGCAAGAGCAAGCTGGCTGGTGGAGGCCAGACCGCAGCGCAGGAAAGGGAGGAGGCCTTCACGGTAGCAGACGTGCAGGCGGCGCAGGCGGCTGCAGCGGCTGAAGGGGAGCGTACAGCTGAGGTTGAGATCACTGTTGTGGACGACGAGTAGAGTCAGTTGTAATGATATCAGCAGTCGTGTCGCCGTTTGTTCGACTGACGTTCTGGCGCAGTTCGGACGTCTCGTCTGGATCTATTTGTTGCTCGTGGTTCACAATCCGTTCTAATGCGGTTTTCGGGGACTGCACTGTACTTATTTGACTGTCGAAATCTGGCTCTGTATCGCTCGCCACAGTTGGAGACCTGTTGGCAGTCCAGGAAGTGGGCGAGCTATGCGCCGCTGACCCTCGAACCGATGTTGTGAAATCAGACCGGTCAATTTGGCCTTTTCGTCGCATGTCTGCTAACTACCAAAGGGCTTTTGACTCCAGACAGCCCTACATTAGTCCGAGTCATCCCCTTACTTGTCCATATTTGCAGCTCTGCAAGCCCGTCTTCCGTCACAGGCACAACGGACTCCAGCTACTGCGAGATCTATCTGTCGCCAAGACAAGACGTTTAAGCTGGCGGGCAACTTTAACACGAACTTTGGCTCGTTACCTAACCGTCCAACAATAATAATGTTCTTGGACCTCGAAGTGATACATTCCATGTATTATGCCTAACAGGAGGTGTACCTAACGTTATGTAATGGCGGTCGGCGCTCGGGGGGCTCACCGACTCCAGCTCGCTGCAGGTCGCTCCGTCCTCCGAAGTCTCCGTGCCGACGGTTGCAGCTCTATCGATGTGTCACTGCCTTTGCATTCCTTCCACTCACTCTTCTCAGCTAACGCGCGCCGGTATGCAGTCACGCGCCAATTGCCGACATCTCAACCGATCACCGGCAGTGGGCGGTCCTCCTGCCTTCCATAACCGCTCTCGCAGTCTTACTTCCTCCATTCTCATTACCGTTCCCCGTACCAAGACAACTGTGCCTGGCGTTGCTTGACCAGGCCCGAGAAAGCTGCCCGCTATGACGATAAAAACGACGGTCAGGCGCCCCAATTTAGGTCTAAGGTCTCAGGCTCGGGTCAGGCCGAGATCGGCAGGTACAGGACTGCGTAGGACAATACCAATCTTGGGCTGTCCGGAGACATCGGCGTGGTCGGTCCGAGTCCGATGATGCCGAGGTCCTTGGCTCTCAGGAGCAGCGAATTGCCCGCGAGAGGCACCACCCAAGATTTGCTTGGCTCGACAAATCGTCCCCAGAAATCCTACTCGAACACATGCTTAGGTGGCCAGACTGCCTTGGCGGTCGGCGTGCGGCCGCGTGATGGGGCAACGCGCGCCGTGCCGCCCCCTCGAGACGAGTTTGTTTATCGAAACCTGACTATCATCCTCGTCATGTGGCTAACCGGAGCGTACCTGACGCTCCACCGATTTCCTGATCTCCATACCATCCAGACTCACGCGGGGCGGCGAGATCGGGCGTGCTCCGCGTCGCCCCAGATGTGGGGCATTGAACACGGCATCGAACGCGGCAGGACAAGAGACGCAACGCCGGAATCGGTGCAGAGCGTAATTTCAGCCAGTGTTTCCTGACCAGAGTGTCACGATAACCCAGGGCAGCACGCGGTGTGCCTCCGAAACCACA
Organism: Cutaneotrichosporon sp. PL3408A; assembly: GCA_023629975.1. Classification (NCBI taxonomy): domain Eukaryota; kingdom Fungi; phylum Basidiomycota; class Tremellomycetes; order Trichosporonales; family Trichosporonaceae; genus Cutaneotrichosporon; species Cutaneotrichosporon sp. PL3408A. The sequence goes on along the minus strand of JAMAMB010000010.1, from coordinate 88,881 downwards.
AGATTGGAGATGAAAGCCATAGAGATCGGCCAGAGAGAAGGGACAGGAGAAGGATGTACATAAGAAGACACTCCCCGCTTCCTCAAGCCCCATCATCCACAACAAATCCAACAACATCATGGATTCCAAGGCCGACAAGAACTCCATCGCCGATGTCGAGATCGAGAAGGCGGACGACGTCCACCACCTCGAGCGTGTCTTCACCAATGGCACTGCGGCTCCCGAGTGGGACCAGGTCCGCGCCGATGCCATCAAGGCTGAGGAGACGGAGATGTCTATGGGCCTCATTGAGGGTCTCAAGACATACCCCCGTGCCGTTTTCTGGTCATTCTCTATCTCTCTTCTTATCAGTGAGTAAATTTCGGTTTCTGGCTGGTAACAAACGCTGACAGACAGTTATGGAAGGGTACGACACTGCGGTGTTGGGTAGCGTCATCGGGCTTCCTCAGTATCGGGAGAAGTTTGGTGTTGAGGTCATCAAGGCGGACGGAACGGTTGATCATGAGCTGCTCCCCCAGTGGCAGATGGCGGTCGCCCAGGCCCCCAACGTCGGCTGTATCATCGGTATCTTCCTCGCATCGTACGCCCAGGACCGCTGGGGTTACCGCCGCACGCTCCAGATCGCCCTCGTGATGCTCACTGCCTTCATCTTCATCATCTTCTTTGCTCCGCGCGTCGAGGTCCTCTTCATCGGTGAACTGCTCTGCGGTCTTCCATGGGGTGCCTTCTCTTCCTCTGCGGTGTCGTACGCCTCGGACGTCACTCCCATTCCCCTCCGTGGCTACCTTACCACCTACGTCAACCTGTGCTGGATCATTGGTCAGATTCTCGCTGCTGGTATTCTTTACCGCGTCCTCGCTCTCGAGGGTAGCCTCGCCTACCAGGTCGCGTTCGCCGTTCAATGGTTCTGGCCAATCCCCCTCTTCATCTTGGTCACTCTCGCCCCCGAGTCGCCTTGGTTCCTTGTCCGTAAGGGCCGCCTCGACGAGGCCAAGCGCTCTGTCTCCCGTCTCATGAGCAAGAAGGAGACTGTCAACCCCGCCGACACCGTCGCCATGATGATCCGCACCAACCAGTTCGAACTCGACAACCAGGTAGGCAGCTCATACCTCTCGTGCTTCAAGGGCGTCGACCGCCGCCGCACCGAGATCTCCGCCATGGCTTGGATTGCCCAAGTGCTCTGTGGTATGGCCTTCGCTGGTTCGCCCGTCTACTTCTTCAAGCAGGCCGGCCTGAGCGAGGAGAACACCTTCCAGATGAACCTCGGTGTCACCTTTATGGCCTTCTTCGGTACCCTCCTGTCCTGGATTGCCCTGACTTTCGGTGGCCGTCGTCCCTTCTTTACTGGCGGCCTGGCTGTCATGAGCGCCATTCTGGTCGTGATTGGCGGTCTCGCTTGGAAGGCGGCTTCGGACACCAATGTCAAGTGGGCCCAGGCTGCGCTCATCATGATCTTTGTCTTCACCTACGACTTCACCATCGGTCCTCTCACCTACTGCATTGTCGGTGAGACTTCCGCCACGCGTCTTCGCTCCAAGACTGTCGGCCTCGCTCGCAACGCCTACAATGTTGCCTCGATCGTCGGTGGTATCCTGAACACATACATGATGAACCCCCTCGCTTGGAACTGGGGCTCTCGCTCGGCTCTCTTCTGGGCCGGCACCTGCGGGCTCATGGCCGTCTGGGCCTTCTTCCGCCTCCCAGAGATGAAGGGCCGCTCCTACCGCGAGTTGGACATTCTGTTCGAGCGCAAGATCTCCGCTCGGAAGTTCAAGAACACCGTTATCTCCGAGGAGGACGAGGAATAAGGTTGGGGCAGTTGTAAATAGTGGGGGAAGGTGCAGGACAAGGGTGTGGATTATGATTAGGCGCTCGTTATATTAGAGTTGTTAGCAATTGGCATGGATTAGAAGTTACCTTACTTCAGGCAGGCTGCGGATGTGCCACAGGGTTCGAACACACCTTGTTCCTTCAGTGTTACAGAGCTAGGTGGATAGACGTATAGTTGGCGAATAGACGTATAGTTGGCGACGAAATGAATCAAGAGACTTAGACTGTACACTCGCAAGGAGCTACGAGGAAGGTCGGCGTTCCTTATAAATGAGGATCGCCGGCTCATTGTCGAATATATTGAACCGAAGGGTATCCGTGCTGTACGAACCCCGTACGAGTGCGGTACCGGTGCTGTCGGGCCTGTCAGACCTGACATTCAGTACTGTCTCAAGCTCGAAGGGCTGTTCGATTGCCCATTATCCATAGTATAGTTTATAAGATTTATACCATTTTTCAGAACTGCACGACAACAGCTTGCGGCGTTGATAAAATAAAAACGGCGTCGTAGTCTGCAGAGAGTGCGGCACCCGAGAGTCAGCATCCCTCAGTTTGAACTCTTTGCATATTGCTTTCAAGTTCTCGCACGACGTTAAAACCAGCAGGGTTTAAACAGAGTGCCACCCGCGGCGATGCTTCTCACTTGCTACTAACTGGGACCGCTTGCTTTCGTTAGGTGTGCCCAACTGCGGCTGCCCACCCTTCGCCCAATTGTTCGCTATCTGCGTGAGCAGATGTTGGATATCATGGTTGCCGTGCTATCTGAGTGTTTTTTGGCAGCTGGGCCGGGTGTTTGATGATGTGCGGTAGAGTACCGCATGCAGGGCACACTCGCCACCCACCACTGCTTCCCATATATTTGTTACCCGTACTATGTGGCATCACTGTCTCGGAGCAGTTGCTGCATACTCGCTGATCACCACAAGCGGCCCGAAACCGTCCTAGGTCTTCCACTCGGGCTTACGCTTACCGAAGAACGACGCGATGCCCTCTTTAGCATCCTCAGCTCGTGCATGCAAGGCCATAACACGACCCGCCCACGCTGCTGCTTCCTCATAGCCGTCCCCTCCTGATCCCCTAATACCCAGTTGCGTCCAGTACGCCCATTTGCCCAAAGCCAGCGGCTGGCCCGCCGTCTCGTCGGCCAGCTTGGAGATGACTTCTGCAGTGCGCTTTTCAAATGCCTTGCCATTCACATCCGTGCTCTCCTCCCACTCAGACACGGGGACGATGTCGATGAACCCACTCCCATTCACGTCACCAGCCTTGACGGTGTCAGCGGTGGCCAGCATGCGGTACGTGAACCCGGGACCCAGGCGGCGAGAGATCGCCGTCGAGGGTGATGTGCATGGTAAGCCAATACTCGCGCCGGGGAGTCGGAAGGAAGTGCTGGCCAGTGTGATGGGGTAGTCGGCGGTCATCGCTAGCTGGAACCCAGCTGCAGTCGCGAGACCCTGGATTGGGCAGATGACAGGTGCCGGACTGTGGCGGATGAGCCGCATCACGTCCGCGCAGAGGGCGAATGTCTCCTTCACCTCGTCGTGGGAGAGACCAGCTAGTTCCTTGAGGTCATGGCCTGAAGAGAAGACCGGACCGTGGGAGCGGAGAACAAGTACATTGGGGAGGTTGGCACGTTCAGCGCGCCACTCGGACCCGTCCAACAGCCAGGTGTACTCCTTGTCCCCTGCTTCGAGCTTGTCGAGGATTGCGGGGTCAAAAGCAGGGAGGGTAAGTAGGCGTCCCGACGAGCCCGTGAGTGCAGTCTCAAGTTGAGACTTGAGGTCCCGCAGGACGGCGAGGGAGAGCGCGTTCCGCTTCGCCGGGTTGTTGATGAGGATGTAGGCGGCCTTCTTGGGAAGTTGCGGGAGAGACATCTGTTGTCAGCAAGCACTCACTCTCTCCAGATCGCAATACCCACTTTGGTCGTTGGTGAGAGTGTAATGTCAGATCGCGGCCAAGACTCGACGCCCACCTTCGTCGGCAAAGTCGCGAATGCATTGGCTTGGGTGATTGCGGGGTCTCCAGGTTCCGGAGAGGAGGTCGGAAGATCCGACCCATTTCCCGAAAGTGGAGGTGGAGGCTGGTCAAGTGGAGGTGGGTGAAGTGGAGGCTGGTGGTGCTATGGTGGGCACTGTTGACGTGCTCGAGAGCGTTGAGAACCATGTCGACGATGCATTCTCATTCCTGACAACACTCTGTCCTTGCTCTCACGCACTGCTTGATTCTTAGTATGCCTGCCGTCCCTCAAGGATCTCTTGTGCTCGTTACCGGCGCGAGCGGTTTCATTGCCGCGTAAGTCACTCTCGGGCTGTTGGAAGGGGCAGCCTGCTGACTCCAGCCAAACAGTCAAGACCTTCCTGGAGGCTGGTTACCCAGTGCGCGGGACCGTCCGGTCAAAGGAGAAGGGCGAGTATCTAGCAAACCTCTTCAAGGACAGCAAGGTGCCCTTCGAATACGTGATTGTTGAGGACATTGCAGAGGTACGCTATCATTCGTTTGGACTGAAAGCTGACATTAGCCTGGGGCGTTCGATGAGGCCGTCAAGGGCGTTGTCGGCGTTGCGCACACGGCGAGGTAAGCTCGAGTACTTCCGGGGTGAAGCTGAGACCAGCCCGTTCCACTTCGAGGTCGATGACCCCCAAGAGTTTATTAAGCCGGCTGTCAAGGGGACGGAGGGCGTCCTTAAGAGTATCCAGAAGAACAAGTGGGTAGCTTTGGTTTCTACTGGCTCTTAGCTAACTTCAGCCCGGATGTCAAGCGTGTCGTGATTACCAGGCAAGCTTATTGCTTTGTCTGGCTTCGGCTGACGCCCAGTTCCTGCGCGTCGATTATGGACGAGGAAGCACCGAAGCCTAATGTGTGAGTGACTTAGTCTTTTCATAACTGACGCCAGGCGGACCGAGAAGGGTAAGCTGGGTTCTGAGCTCAAGCTTACACAGACTGGAACGAGACGTCCATCCGCATTGTCGACAGCAAGGGCCGTGACGCACCTGCCGTGGACAAGTATCGCGGTGAGTTTAAAAAATGTGTCCGGCTGACAGCAGCGAGCAAGACGCTCGCCGAGCGGGCGTTCTGGAAGTTCATCAAGGATAAGAAGCCCAACTGGGACGGCGCGACAATCTGCCCGCCAATGGTACGTCGGCTGTGAATGGTTCGGCATGGAGCTGACAGCAGGTATACGGCCCTATCTTGCAGCAGGCCTCCAAGACATCTGACTTGAACACGTCGAATGGTGAGTTGTGCTACTTGGAGGAGCTCACCCAGCGTCCATTCTCGACTGGTTCACCGGGAACAAGAAGGAGAGCGACATTCCGTCTGTGGCCGGATTCAACTGGGTCGATGTCCGCGATGGTAGGTCCCTTGCTCAAACTTACCGAGGGCGCTAATTGCAGTCGCGTTGGCCCACGTCCGTGCACTCACGGTTCCCGAAGCGGGCGGGGAGCGTTTTATCGTTGGCAACGGCCCTGGGTCGCCCAACGATCTCGTACTGGTGAGTTACCGCCTATTCGAGTTGAACTGTTATATTGGAAAGCTCTAATCAAAGGCATTTGAGCGTCACTTCCCCGATCGCAAGACGTATCCCAAGGGCGACGCGTCCAAGGTTAAGGACATCAATGCCAAGAGTAACCGGTTTGACGGGAGCAAGGCCGAGCGTGTGTTGGGAATCAAGTACCACGATATCGAGACTAGTGTCAAAGACACGGTAGACAGCCTGATCAAGCGCCTCGGCGTGTAGGGAGGGGAGTACTGGTGTGATTCGAGCCCCCTGCAGTAGGTGCATTTTAAACATGCGTTCAAGGTTTCTTTCGATTAGATTGAGGAGTAGATAAGCAAGAGGTAGTGCTTACATGCATGGTGGTGTGATCCATTCGGTCGTCTCCGAGCTTGGTGCTTGAGGGGTTACGTACCTGGCCACAATCGCTGATGTCGTTTCCCACCATCCAAACCATGGCTCTCTCATTCCTTGTGTCCAAAGTGATCTAAGTGGCGACCCAAGCATCCACTAACCCAAGCCCAACCTCCTCCGCCCGACCACAGATGCGGACGGCGCAGAAAGCTACTTCGACGGCGCCTGGCGGATATGGTACACACCCGAGCCAGGCGTGCGTGCGCGCATGATCTTCAGCGGCAACTCGAAGCTGACCTCGGGGTACGGCGCTCTAACGATGCCCGGATACCATGTCCACCTATACCAGACTGAGACGTTCCGCGTGGTAAGCCTCTCGCGCATGTACAAAACTGACTGGAGCACGGCGGCAAGTTCGGATACCGCCTCAACGGGGTGGATGGCGTTCTGGAGCCGGGGCAGGAGGTCGTCATTCCGCCCATGGCGAAACACACGTTCTGGAATGCTGGCGGCGATCTCGAGTTTACGGTGCTCACGGTCGGCGGGGACAGGGAGGGATTTGACGAGCGTGCGAGTGAGTAGAGAGGCAGTGTGCCGGGCTAGTGCTGATGCTAGTGCGGAACGCATGTGAGTTGTCACGCGGAGACGATGTCTTACACAGTCGGATACCGTGCGTCGTGCTGGGTCCAGAACGTTGAGCCGAGTATCTTTCAGGCGTTCGTGTTCCTCGACGCTCAGGACATGTTGCCTGCCGATATACCTCTGTGGCTCAGCCGGGTGATCGTCACTGTTGGTGAGTGTTCGCGTCGCTTCCACTCGTTTCGCTCACGCGGCAGGCAGCATCATCGGGCGATACGTACTCGGCTACCAGGCGTACTATAAAATCTATGATGAGTAGGCTACAAGGCGGCCTGGTGGACGCGAAACATGACGTGGATGGAGGCTCGTCAAGAATGAAGGCAGTTATACAGGAATGTATATGAAGTGAGACAACATTTCGTTTTCGTGTTGCGTCCCAGATCATGCGCGGGGAGAGGCATGTTGGGAGATGCATGTGCCCTGCATGGCTAGCCATGCAAGCTGGTATCGTAGCTGGCTAGCTAGCTCATTTCAGCAGTTCCATAGCATGAACGCAACGGCAGAGCAGATCGGTCATGCAGCCTGATACCGAGTGCCCCGTCCTTGGCTCATTGGTCGTACTGGTCAGTCGTTGAACGCACAGCCGCTTCGCTGTGTCTACGCTCAAGTCTGACTCCTATGAGCTGGAGGTTGCGGATCGATTAGTTTGAGGAGGTGATGCATGAAGTAATGCAGCACATGATGGAAGAGGTAGTGCTCCATGTGATGTCGGATCCGGTAGAGGACGTAGTTGAGAGCATAATGCAGGCGCGATATCAACGATGGATGAGGTGGGGGAGGCGTAGGTGGGGGTGGGGAGGACGTGGTCGCCAGAGTCGCAGTTTGGACGTTTACCGACGCGTCCCCTCCTGCTGCCGCTGCTGTCGCTGCTCCCGGCTGCTGCTGCTGGACTGACATTGCGCTGTCGAGTTCGTGTGATGGCGAGATAAGCGCGATGGCGTTGAGATAGATGCCTGGCCTATGGTCTGTTAGTTGGATGGAAAGTACTTGGCAATGGAATAGGCACACCCGGGCGGAGCCAAGTTTTGAGCGCTGTGGCATGGGGGGTAGTATCTCCAACCTCCAACCATGACTTCAATGTCGCCCATTCGCCCGTCTCGTAAACGTTGGCATGTCGTGTCTCTCTCCATCTCACACCATCTAACACATAACACATCCCACGATACCACGCATTCACTCTCCCTAGCCCCTCTGCATCTGGCCACCTGGCGTGCACCTCGTGACCTCCCCCCACCTCAATCTTGGCCTGCTCCGCCCCCGCGCTTCGAAACTGCCGCCCCTCGACAACTCCCCATTCGCCAGTCTCGGCATCGGCCGCCGTTTGCAACGTGCGTTGGGTGTACCCGGTCTCCGCCTCGCCGACGACGACCGAGACAATTTTGCCATCGACAACGAACCCGAGTCCATCCCCCTAGACGAGCTTGACAGGCACTACATTCGCCGCCAGCCGAGCTACCAGCACACACACCTCCCATCTTGGTCTTGGCAGAACGACCGCTTCGCACGTTCAGGTGACAAAATGAAGTTTGGGTGAGTCGTGCTTCGTGTATGCGGGGGTGGTGGTGCACGGTCGATGGACGCGCCCCAGATCCCTGTGGATGCTCCAGTGTTCCAGGCTGCGGTACACATGAGACTTGCATCACACGACAGCGGTGATTAAAGGCCGCACGATGAGGGCGGTCGTTGCTGACGCATAGAACACTCCTGGAGCTCAACTCCAACGTCGAGTGGTGGGACCACTACGTCGAGTATGTCACCGGAGCGTGCCATGCTAACCTCGCAGCTACGAAGCCCTCAAGAAACTGTTCCCCTCCGTGCCCCTCGACCCCACATACCTTGCAACCCAGCAGCACTCCGAGTCTGGGAGCCTGCTGCCAACCCACCGCGACTCGTCCAAGTGGGCCACGCCGGAGGAGTTCAAAGCGGCGCTTGACAAGGAGCGGACCAAGGTCGCGACGTTTTACGAGTCCAAGCTTGCCGAGCTGCGTAGCTCGGCGGCCACGGTCACTGGCGAGATCGACAGCATCGAGCAGCGCGAGCTCAATGAGTCCAACAACCTCAGTGACTCAGTGATTCACGAGGAGGCAGAGGAGGGGGACGACGACGCCGACGAGCGCGCCAACCTCCTCGGCGACCTTCCGGCTCCCAGCGCACTAGGTAACCAGAGGAAGCGCAGCTCAATCTTCGGCAAGCTCCCCTCGTTCGGCCGACGGCCCAGCGTGACTAACGACTCGGCTGATGTCATTCAGTCCTCGTTCCCCCCGGAGGTGCGTACCAGCCAGGGGCGGCAGCGTTCGCGGAGCGTCGGGGTCGTGAGCGGGACGGACGAGGAGCCGGGGTCGCCGACTATTGGGCTGTCGCCTGGGCGGCCGAAGTATCGCTCGCGCGCGATGAGCGAAATCTCGTCCGACGACCACTTTGATCGCCGCGGGTCGATGAGCTCTTTGTCAAGCGGGGGCGGACTGTGGCGTTCAACGCGCCGCGCGCACACCCTCGGCCTTACGCCCATCGACCCATCCCACTACCCGGACTGGCTCAAGGACGAGATCGCCAAGGGCGGTTCCGACGTCGAGAGCGGCTCCAAGCACGTCTACTACGCGTGGACAGGCAACTCCGACTACGCGACTGTCCTGCGCGTGGGCATGAAGAAACGCATCACCGCGCTCTGGCTAGACCTGTACGCACTCAAGCAGTACGTCGACCTCAACTTCACGGCGTTCCAGAAGATCCTGAAGAAGTACGACAAGAACACAAACTCCAAGCTCAAAAAGTCGTACATCTCCGACTACGTGCTCAAGACGTACCCGTGGACAGATGCGGCCAAGGAGGAGCTCGACATGCTCCTCAACAAGGTGCTGTTCCTGTACACCCGCGTCGTTGTTGCAGGCGACGAGGAGCTCGCAAAGGAGCAGCTGCGCGCACAGCTGCGCGAGCGGATCGTGGTCGACCGCGAGACGGTGTGGTCGCAAATGGTGGGCGCTCAGCGTGGGAAGGGTATCTTCCGTTCGGTCGAGCCCGAGGCAGAGCTGCCGGCCTTTGCACAACGCAAGCGCGGCCTCCGCACACCATGTGGGCGCATCACTACCCCCAAATGGCTGTCCAAGCGGGGCATTATCGTGCTTATCGCCATCCTGACTATGTTCGCGATCGTCACAGTCCAGCCAATGGAGCGCGTCGAGGAGAGCAACTGTCTCGCCCTGCTCGTCTTCTGCACGATCTTGTGGGCGACCGAGGCAATCCCACTTTTCGTCACGTCACTCACTGTGCCATTCCTCGTCGTCGTCCTTGGTGTCCTCCGGAGCGAGGATAACGACAAACGCATGCCGGCCGCCGACGCGACCAAGTTTATCTTCTCGGTCATGTTCTCGCCTACCATCATGCTCCTTATTGGCGGCTTTACTATCGCCGCTGGCCTCTCGCGCACGAGAATAGACCACATGGCAGCCAGCCGCATCCTCACTTCCGCCGGCCAGAACCCGTCCTTTGTTCTCCTCGTGCTCATGTTCGTGGCTACGTTCGCCAGTATGTGGATCTCCAATGTCGCTGCCCCGACGCTGTGCTACGCCCTCGTGCGACCCATCCTGGATGAGCTACCGCCCAAGTCTGTCTTCTCGAAGTGTCTCATTGTGAGTTGAGTTTACAGTCGATATCCCTAACCGCAGATCGCAATTGCGCTCGCATCCAACGTCGGCGGCATGGCGTCGCCCATCTCATCCCCACAGAACCTCATCGCGCTGGGGAGCATGGTGCCCGAACTCTCGTGGCTGCAGTGGTTCGCCATCTCCATCCCCGTTGGCGTCACCTCCGTCGTGGCCATCTGGGCGTTCCTGCACTACAACTACCGCTGGGAGAGCGACCTCCGTATTCCCAAGATGCGGAAGAATACCGACTCGCTCACGGGCAAGCACTACTTCGTACTCTTCTTCACCCTCTTCACCATCGCCCTGTGGTGTATTGAGAAGAACGTGGAGGACGTCGTCGGCGACATGGGCATTATCGCCATCATCCCCCTCGTGGCCTTCTTTGGAACAGGGATCCTGCGCAAAGAGGACTTCCACGACTTCCAGTGGCCCATCGTCTTCCTCGCCATGGGCGGTATTGCGCTAGGCAAGGCTGTGCTAAGCAGCGGCCTGCTCGAGAGCATGGACCACTTCCTCGTCCGCCTCGTGGAGGGTATGGGCTTGTATTCGATTCTTGTCGTGTTCTGCTCCATCTCCCTCGTTGTCGCTACTTTGTGAGTCTACGATCCATCCCCGCTGACAGGCAGCATTTCGCACACGATTGCCGCAGTCCTTCTAGTCCCGATCGCGGACCGGATCGGCAATTCGATGGCGGACCCGCACCCGCGTCTCCTCATCATGGCAACGGCGCTTATCTGTTCGGCTGGTATGGGTCTCCCCGTATCGGGATTCCCGAACATGACGGCCATCACGCAGGAGAACAAGCTGGGCCACCGGTTCATCAATGCCAACGACTTCCTCAAGAACGGTATTCCCTCGTCCATTCTCGCGACGTTTGTCATCGTCACCATCGGTTACGCTATCATGCGCGCTCTTGGGTGAGTCCCCGGGAAGACTGTGCTGACCCCAGCTTGTGATCGTATTCTTTGAACTACCAGACATCCATGCATATCTACGCCTGCAGTGCATTCACAATACCCAAAACTAATGTAGTCTAACAAGGAGCCTCCGCCAGTCGGTTCGCGTCACAGTGGTCAGACCCTAAACGGTAAGATTGACAACCGAGTCCGTGAGCATGAACCACGCCTCGAGCCAGCGCACGCCTCTGTCCCCGCTTGTCCCATCCTCGCGGACAATCTCCTCAACCGCATTCCGGACCTCACAGGGGTGGACATTCCACACATGCCCCCCAGTCACGGGGTGCTCGCTGGCCTGGACGAGGGGGAACGGCGCAGCGGGGAGGAGGAGCGCGTCGGGGCGTTCTGTCGGGTCCGTGGTGGTGGGGATGTTAGCGCGGAGGAGGTGTGCGGCGACAGTGGCGAGGGGTGCTGGGGTTCCGTCTGGCGTTAGCGGGGCCGCGGCCACTAGAGGAAGGAGACTCACTCTCATCCCATGCCCAGAAACAGAGCATGGGGACACGGTAGCTGGGACTCCAGACGACCGAGTACTCGACCTCGAGGCGGCGCGCGGACTGAGGGAGGACAGCGGCCGAATCCTCCTCCTCGAGTTCCTCTACCTCCTCGTCGTCGTCTTCTCCGGCGGCGTCGGCGGGGAGCAATACAGTTGCCCGACGAGCGAGGTAGCCCTGCTCACCGCGGAACTGGGGTTAGTTGCGTCTCTCGTACGGCGCCCACCCTATCGATCTTGCTCCTCCATTCCCATCCTCCGTTCGTCCTCGACGGTCCTATGTCGCTCTGCCGAACCGGATACTTTTCCATAAATGCCTTTGCAGCCGCGGCGAAACTCGCTTGGGTTGGGAATGGCTCGGACATGGCTCCCTCTTCTGTCGTCCCGTTCGTCTGTGCCTCGGCTACGATGGATGCTCTCTCGCCAGGGGACAGGACTAATGTAAGCCTAGATACACTATGCATGCGGATTGGTGTGAGATGCCAAGGCCGGAGGAGCAGGCGGGTATGAGTATGGGGAGTATGGACTACTGACCACCCTTCTTCTTGCCCTTCTTCTTCTTCTTGTTCTTCGATCCGGACCCAGACCCAGTAGCTGGCGGAGCCGTATTCGACGAGGTCGATGGGGCCGTGGACGCTGGTTTAGATGTCGAGTCCGTCTCGTCGTCGTCAGCGCCAGCGTTTTCTTCCCCGTTTTTCTTGTCGTCGTCTTTGTTGTCACTCTTGCCGCCGGCCTTATCGGGCTTGTCGGTGTCGGACTTGTCAAGGGTGGGGATGTCCTCGGCCTCCTCCGTGACGTTTACCTCGATGAGCTTGCCGCCACCGCCGTTGGTCTTGGATGCGTCCTCGGCCGCCTCTTCTGCAGCCTTGGCAGCCGCGCCGTCCTCCTTTGTGTCGCCGGCGGGCGGGAGCACGATAGCCTGGTGGTCACCCGAGCGGGAGCGGGAGATCACGGACACGTCGACACGATGGCTGGGACTCTCGGGCTGGCTCCGAGACCCCTCGGGTGACTTGGGGTCGTCAAGTGGGGGCGATTCTACAATGTCCACGAGACGGGGTTTCGGCGAGGAGAAGATGATGTTGTCGGTATTCTTACGCGCAGAGATGTAGTCGTCGGAGAGGTGGTCGATGGCCGATGGGGTTTCGGTTGTCAGGTTGACGAGGACCCCCTCGCGGACGTGGGGGGCGGGGGATTGGCCACGTGAGCGAGTGCCAGTGCCGTGCTGGTCCTGCGAGTTAGTTGACAGTTGGGGGTGCATGGCTGCACAGGCCATAGGGAACAACATACGGATGGTCGCCGTGACATGGCGTTGATTACACGCTGGCGCTCGATGATGCCGCCTGATGTCAGCTGAGAAGAGACGTGCTAAGCTGACGCACGCATGATAGTTGCCGTTGCTTTGCGCTGCGCCTTTCTCTTGGAGTGGTTGTCCTGGTACCTGTCCGTTTCGTCAATGATCTCCTCGCCGATAATCCTGCGCTGTTAGTCTCGCCACTATGGTTGGCTCTAGTCGGCTCACTCTTCGATCAAGTCCTCGACTGGTGTGTCAGCGGATCTTAGTACCACTTAACTTACGCGAGAGGACGCCCAGAGCACCGCCTCGGCGACCGGGGCTCTCGGAAATGAGGAGCAGGTGCGCACGGCCCGTCTGGAAGTAGTCGAGTGCCTGGAAGCAGTTGAGGTCTGGCTTTGCCTCGGGGAGCGGGAGCAGGGGGAACTTGGAGACCGGGAGCTCGTCGTCCGGGTTGTAGGAGATAAGCTGTGGTCAGAAATGGACTCGCCGCGCCCGGCGTCGCATCACTAACTCACCCTCTTGACAAGGAGCATGCCGATAAAGTTGTCGGGCTGGCCACTCTCGTGCACGGGGATACGGGAGAAGCCCGACAAGAGGATATGATCGATGGTATCGCTGTCAAGTATTTTGTCGATGGCAAGGGTGAGACAGTCGCCGATCGGCGTCATGATTTCGTTGACCTTGCGCTCGTTGAGACTTAGCACACCGTTGAGAATGGAGATCTCGTCGTCGCGCAGCGGCTCCTCGCCTTCCCTGTGGAACTGGAGGAAACTCTTCAGCTCGGCCTTCTTGTACGTGTGTCCGACGTCGTGGCCCAGGACCCAGTCGAGGAGCTTGGCGATGGGCCAAGCGATGGGTGCAAAGAAGATCATCATGGCGTGCACAAGGGGCGCGCACGCTCCGCCTATCTGCAGACCGTACCGGACGCATACCTGGCGTCAGCACGGTGATGGTATAAATAGCTTACAGCCTGGGGGATGACTTCGCCAAAGATGACGATCATTATCGTCGAGACAATGACCGCTTCCAACCCGCCGCCGAGGACTGGGTCCAGGAAGATCGGGAGAGACTCGTTGACGATCTGGTGTCAGCGGGCTCACAGCGCATGCGGCCTCGCCTACTCACGACATTGCTGAGGAGGAGCACGACCAATACCCAGTGACGCCCCTTGCTGAGCAGGCGGAGGACCTTGTTTGCGTTGGCGCGCTCCTTGGGATCAGAGGATGAAGTGGCCAGAACACGGAGGTTGAGGTCGTCCGAGCCCATGAGTGCCAGGGTGAGACTGGGGTGTGTCAGCAGTTGGCGGCTGGGAGGTAGCCAGGCCACGGTTGTTGTCTCATGTCGATTCCTGTGGTGTGCCCTAGCGCAAGTGACTCACCCAGCAAACACACCGCCGAGGAGGACGAATACGATCGCGAGAACTAGCTTGCCGACGTATTCGGGCGAGTCGCCGGGCAGGTCCTCGTCGTCACCGCCGTGACCGGTGACGTCTATGACGACGGGCGCGGCGAGGATGGTGGGAATGAGATGGAGGAGTTTGGTCAGCGACAGGACTGTCGCTGTCGACACCCCGCCTGGTCGCCGTATATTCGGAGCCATGGCGTTGAAGAGGTGCGAGGGGATGTGAGTCGGGTGTGAGTCGAGAGTGAGTTGGGGTAGTTGACGTTGTCGAGATGGAAGTTTGAACGTGCGATAAAGTAGACGTTGGCCGGTGTTTAAGGTGTGGCTGGGAGGTTGTCTGGTTGGGTTAGGTGGGTAAGTGCTGGGTGGGTGAGTGCTGGGTGGGTGAGTGCTGGGTGGGTAAGTGCTGGGGTGAGTGGGTACCAGATCACCAGAATTGTGATGGATCATGACGGAGTAGCCGCTATACGCCCCTAGCCGCGAGCCAAGAAGCCACGTGGTTAAGAAAAAGGGGAGAAAAGCGGGGAGGACCAAACAGGTAAATCAGTGACAATGACGTCGTGTGTGGCATTCGACCCGTGCCTGACTGCTGGTGCATGCTCGAGTCCATCATCATCAAGGTCGTGCTCATCATCATTTGACTCTTCCTCATCCTCTTCCCATCTCCATTTGATCTCCGATTTCAACTCCGATTCCATGCTCTCCTTCGACCTGTAGCAAATGTCGATACTGCGTGGAACTGAGCAATTCACAGGGTGCCGGGTGCACTCGACGCCAGCCAACCGTCCAGCGCCAACTCACCTTCCTCACCTTCCTCGTCTACTTCATCTCGCACTATTCATCACCTCTCATTCATCTACTCACTCACTCTTATCCATTCACTCACAATCATATCCTCCCATATCTCCACTACCCATCTCACATCTCCGCATCACCACTAACCCTCCCCTCATCACCGCCATGGCCCCCACGCCCACGCCCACTCCCATCGTCCTTTCCCCCCACACCTTCACCTCCTCGACCCCAACAGTCGCCTTCCCTCTGCTAAAGATTAAACTCACCCCGAGCGTAATACTAGCCCTACTGGCGCCAGACCAACCAAAACCCAAACCTCTCGAGGATGCGGTCAAGATCATCCCGCCACTCGGGGGTAAGATCAAGCTCACCTGGTCCGTTGACCCGTCAACCCTCGAGGATACTCTCGAGAGCATCGGGGAAGGTGGCCAACAAGCGCTCGAGGACTGCGTCGGGAGCTGGATCCTAGCTGTGCGTTTCTCTTCTCCTCATTGCCCCGTATCCCTTACCTTCCCCCCCCCCCCCACGGGCTGACTCAGAATCTCGAACCCCTCGGCATCGCACACGCCCAATGGGTCGTCGAAGACGGGGTGAGCAGAGCCACGTCGCTCACCCTGTCACCGTCCGGGAGCGAGCCAGCCAAGTCCCCGTTGACGACACACGCCGTCGCCGCGGGCGAGCCCGCTGCGACGCTGACCAGAGTCGCAATGCGGTTCTGGTGGGCTCACCCATCCAAAAAGCGCAAGGCCGACGAGGAAGGTGAGGGGTCTCCCTCCGACGCTGGGGGAAGCCAGCTCATCCTCTCTCCCACAACTCCCACCTCCGACCTTCCTGTCAAGAAAGCCGCACTGGACCAGATCGCCAGCCTCATGCCCGAAGTCATGCGGCGGGGGATGCTACGGTAGGTATAGTCTCTGGTTTTTACACCTGATAATCCCCAGCCGCTTTCCCTACGTCTTTGACGGCGCCTTTTATGAGTACCGGAACCACTGTGATCTCCCGCCTTCCCTCCTGCCCGCATTGGCGCTCTTCGCGTCAACAGCCGCCCGTCACCGCCCCACCTTCCTCGCCACAACAGCACGGCTCGTTTCCCGCCTCGAGTCGGCGCGGCGTGATACCCTCGAGGCACAGGTTAAAGCAACCGCCCTGGTCCCATGCAAGCAGCGGAAAAAACGCGTCAAGCACGACTCTCACGGCTCCCCTGACCTTGACTCACAGGAGCGCGATAGGCAGGAAGATGAGAGGCAGGAGGGGTACGCCCGTGCAGCTGAGCTTATTGCCTCCCTGGGTAGGGAGGAGAGAGAGCTCGACGCGCGGAAAAGGTTACAACGGCTCCTGGGCGAGCGGGTTGCCGCCATTGCGGCGGCGCGGTGGATGGCCGTGCGGCGCAAAGGGGGCAAGATGGGTGCTTCGAGGGCTACGGTGAGTCAGCTGCTAAGCTGTTGGACTTCCAAAAAAGCTGATTACAGGTGGAATCCCCTGATGTCGATTATTCCCAAGGTCCCACGCTCGGAGAAGGCAACTGGCATCTTCTGGAGAAACACGCTCTCGCCCATACCTCTGCGGCCCAAGTCGACTTTCCCCATCACCATCAGCTGGCCTACCCACGCTTCGACACGTGGGACGAGGACGAGCTGAGCGACGACTACGATGAGTTTTTCGACGAGCTCGACGGACTGGAGGACGAGCAGGACGAGGTGTACGACTGGTACAGCCATGACGACGAACCCCACCCCGACCATCCGTGTGAGAACGGTGCATCGCTCCTCCCGATGTACTTCGGCTCGCTCAACCTCGTCCGGAACGATTCAGAGTATACGCAAGACCCTTTCGACGACATCGAGGACGACGGCGACATCGAGTTCGGCGACAACCACGAAGACGACGGTGTCGTCCTCGCGGAGCTCATGTGGGCGAATGAGATGGCAGCTGATGGTATGGCTGGTGTGATAGGCAACGGGATGGAGCAGGACGAGCAGGACGAGCAGGACGAGCAGGATGAGCAGGAGAGTCTGGATGGGCTCGACGATAATGAGCCGTGCGACCGCTTCGTGAATGGGTTGGAGAAGCGCTCGGCTGCCTTCACTGCGCGGGCTCATAAAGGCGGCTTCGTGTGGCAGGATCGCCAGCACGTCCCGTTGGAGATCGAACCCCACAGCCAACATACCATCCACCCGTCTTTCCCAGAGAACCGGGAAGCACCCCCCGACGACATCGCTTCCGACAACAGTGACGAGCTTGAGCTCGATGACGTCTTTGAAGAGCCGTACGAATCGTGCTTCGCAGGCGGCCCAGCTGAGACCTCGTCCAGCCTTGACTTCGACGAGCTAGACGATCTTGACGATCTAGCTGAGCCGAATGTCAGCGAGCATAGTCCCCCACCCTACTCATTTTACGAGCAGCACGACAGGGGTAATGAGGGATACGTGCCCCACACGGAATGTAGGGGAGAAGCAGGGGAGGTGTTCGACGATGGCCTTGACGACCTCGACGACCTCGATGACATCGATGACGCTTACGACGGCATCGACTGGGAGGTCCCCGACTCCACAAGCACCGTCACGTAGAGACAGAATAGCTAGAACAGCTGGATAGATGTTCATAGCATGTCAGGCTGCATGTAGCAGGGGCCTTCGACTTTCCACAGGCTCAAGCATTGGTGGCCAATAGAGGGGCCAAACGACAGGGGTCTCAAGCAATTGGAAGCGGTCAGCTCGTTCCCTCAGCTGGAACTGCTCGGGTGTACTGAAAGTCGAGCACCGAGGAACAAGGACAGCCGTAACGTTCAAGGGAGAAGAAGCTTTCGATCGTGCAATCCGCCGTACCTTGCACTTGTGGAAGGGGACATTATGTCCCCAGCAGCCTGTCCACCGCTGGCCAACTCCGCTGGCAACGGCCGTGCATATCGGGTTACTAACCTTCCTGCCGCGGCTCCACTTCAGCGGGGCGTTCGATACCGAGGCGCTGACTCTCACCGTTTCCGTCAGAGCCGACTGAACCAAATGGTGGGACTCATGGTGGGGCTTACGGCGTGGAGAGCGCGGAATGCGATCGTGGGGCGATGCAACGCCTCTCAGAGTTGGTCTCACGCCTCAGCCCGAACTCCGCTGGCGACGGACCTGAGCTCTTGTGTCCTCCTCTGGTGCTCACCCCAGCTCTCAACTTTCAATGGACCTGAAGTTCCAACGGGCGATGTGGGCTCACTCGGAGTGACTATCCTCCGCACTCTGCACATAATCTGCCCGCCGACACGACGAATCTCTCGCATCGCGTCTATTTCCCATGATATAATACGCTAAATATATTCACCCAAGACCACAAACTCCTCCTCGTCTGTATACGCCTCATCGCCATGGCGGAATGGGAGACGTGTATGTCGCTGCTCACCAAGTCGCCTTGACTTCCACGCCGACCGTCACTCTGGCAGAGGCAAGCCACGCCGGCACGATCGGCAACCCAAGGCTCGCTCCCACGCTCAGAATATCCGTCCTACGCCGCGACACTTCCAACACGGCCCGTCGTCGAACATGAACAACGAGGTTTCTCGGCCGCTGCCGCCGCAGCGATAGCACAGTCTGCTGTTAACTGATTCCACATCCCTCCTGCTCCCTCGACTCACTGTCCGCCGATGCGAGGATCACCAGGCTGCACAACTAAGGCGCCGGCAGGCGGCCCGTAGCCTGGATACCCAGGCCGAATCACAGGCCGGTTGTTACCAGGGTATCCTGCGGCCCAGCCCCCATGACCTCCAGGTGGTGGTACGCCATGTCCACCATGCGAATGCCCATGGGGGCCTGGAAGAGGTCGTTGGAAATTTGTCGCGGCGGTGGCTGACGCGTTTCCGCCTGGCCTACCGGAAGCATAGCTGGCCGCCAGGGCGCCGGTGTAGTCTTTTCCGTACTTGCGCCAGTCGGAACAGGGGGAGTGCGGGTCGCCGTTCTTGTACCCCGTGTTCTGGCATTTGTGGCACCAGTACCCCTTGGGATAGACGAGGAGCTGACCGTGGTGGAGGAGCGGGCGGCCCGGGACTGGGTGTTCGGTCGGTGTGGTTTCTGTCGGTCGGGAGGTGGTCGGCGTGGGAGGGGCGGGGTGGGAGTTGGCATGGCGCGGAGGAGGAGGTGGTGGGCGGTGAGACTGTGGTGTTGAGTAGCCTGAGTTCGAGTAACCAGAGCCTGGGGTTAGCTTAGCTGGTTAGCGGAGTGGGCTAGGAGCGCATGGCCGACCTCGATCGCTCGTTTGATCGTCGGTGAGCTTCCCGCCGTTGACTCACCATTGCTTCCCCAGTTATCCCTTCGTTCGCCATACCCCGTTCCAACGCCTGGAATACTGTAACCGCCGGTATTCGTCGGCCTCAGCTGCTGCTGTTGCTGGAACCGTTCAGGCAGAGGCGGGGGGCCAGAAAAGTCCATCCGGTTCGGACCTGATTCGACGGTGCGATCGCCCGATACTGCCTCGTAAGCCGGGGGCGGGTCTTCGGGGACAGCGACGTCAAGACTGTCCTGTCTCCTCGTGGTCGGTGAGGAGTGGCCGGGCGGAGGCCCGGGTGGTGGAGCGTGGGACATGAGTCGGGGTAGGGACGGAGTGGTTACGACAGCGGGGATCCTGGATGTAGCTTGAGGAGTGAACGAGTGAGGTTTCCAGCGAAGAGATTGATGAGAGTTGTGAACGGGTTGTGGATGGAAAGAGTGGAGATGGAACTGCGAACTGCGAGATTTGTTGGATGACGGATGCCGGTCGTTGGCGGCTTGGCAGCCGTTGACGCAAGAGACGCCACCCAAAATGGCATGAGAGCTGTGCAAAATCCGGAGTCCCCATACCCACGTGGTATCCACGCCGATATCACGTGGCATACATCGTCGATCGGTGGTCTGAATCTCTGAATCAGGCACCGACAGCCAGAGGCTGAGGTGCGCGCCCAAAGATGTTTCCTGAATGTTTAGGGAACCAGGGACGCACCCTGAGATACGTGTAGTGTGTTAATTGGAGATTGTAATTGGGGCATATTGGTACTGATAAAGATCTGATAATAATAAGTGTTAATGCATCTGAGACCGTGTCGAGGTGTGGGGGGGTTGGTGGCGAGCGAGACAGAACTGATCGCGACGGTGTCTAGGTTGCGGGTATGCATGCATGTAGGCAATCATCGATTTATGGATCCAGTCAGATCACCACAGGGTAAGAGCAAGAGCAAGACTGTGCGTGACGAACGCACCTTTAAACGACGGGAGTTTCACGTTGGCGTGAGAGGCGCTGTTCCATGGCCCCTTCACATCGTCCGTCGTGGTCTTCATCACTATCAGCCTCGACGACGACAGCTCAAGACTCCTCCACACTCCTCGACGCTCCTCATTTCACTTTTACTCTTACACCGCATTGTACGATACACTCATTTAGGTCATCATCGCCATCGCCATCGCCATCGTCATCGCACTCACACTCTCTCTTGCGAGTTTTAGAAACTCACGGCGCGCCATCTGCCCCCGACTCCGCCCTGGTCCCCCGCCCTCGCCCCAAGCCTCCCTCCCGCCGCCCTTGGTCCTTAACCATCTTCATCATCTTTACAGCATCGACTGCTTTTTTTTTTGTTCCGCTGTTGTTTCCCATTCCCATTCCACAACGTGTAGCCCCTGGCCGGCTGCATACCGACTGCAGGCTGGCAGGCTAGTCTGTCAAAACTACTACCTCATTGACGTACGCGGTACCGGCAGCCTCACATACTCTCACTTTGCACTTTGCACTGGGACTGAGACTGGGACTGCCACTGTTCCTCTGCATCGATCTCTCGTTTCCCATTACGGCCCCTTTCGGCGGCCGCTCAAGACCCCCTCGCCCTCTCCCTCTCCCTCGCCTCTCTAATTTGCATTGCATTTTTAGCACCATTCTGCACCAGTAGAAGAGGTGATAATAGATTAGCAGGCGTGCGCAGCATAGCGGGGGGGAGGTTGCAGCAGAGACAAAGCCCCCTTGTTATACCCCGGCTCTCAAGCTGTTATCCTTGGTCCTCCTGGTCCTTGACCTGGCCACCTGGTTTTTACCCCTGTAATATCTCCCACGCCCACACCGCATACGCCGCCTACGCCGCCCAACGCGCCCGCCAACACGCCACTCAAAGAGGTCACCGTCGCCCCCTCTCTCTCACCTTCGCACCTCCCTCCCCCCTGGGTCCCTTCAACGCCTCCCGGCCCCTCCTCTCTCTCTCTCTCCCTCTCTCTCCCCCTCTCTCTCCCCCTCTCTCCCCCTCTCTCCCCCTCTCTCCCCCTATCCCTCACCGCTCACGCTCGCACGCACGCACACTTGGGCCCTTTCCGAAGACGACAACGACCAGCACGACCTCCGCATTGGATTAGCCAGCCAGCAGCCAAGCCAGTACCCAAGAGCCAGTACCCACGATCACCCATCACTCATCCACCCTGTCAGCCAAGCGAGGGACGGCGGAACGAAAAGAGACCAAGGAGTACGAGCACAAACTACCATACACGCTAATCGACTTTCTCAACCCCTCCTACAATTCATCCATCACAATCATCACCCCTCCCCTCACCATCGCACCATCACCATATCCTCAGCCTCGGCAACCTGTCGACTAGCCCATCACAATGGGCCTCTTCAAGCGCTTGCGCGCCGCCTCGAGCGCGCGCAAGCCGCAAGAGAGCACCCAACCCCACACAGGCTCAAACACGTCCTCTTTGTCCACAGCCAGCATCGATTCCGGCAAGGACGGCAGGGGACGAGTTCTGAAACGCTCACCGTCAACCAACAACCTCCTCACCGTCCCTCTCAACTCGACACCACCACCCCGCGTCTCCACCTCCTCAACTGTTGCTTCCACTAACAGTTCACCAGCCTCTGGACGCAGCTCTAGACTACCTTGGAAGAAGGGACGCAAGGACGAGCTACAGTCGATCCCGTACGAAGCGACATCCGCATCGCCCTTGCGTGGGCCACAAAGCCAAATCGCAACGCCACCGCAGATCACAACGCACCCTTCCACACCAACTCCTACACGACAAAGAGCATCCGAGTCGTACTACAGGAGCGAAGTGTCTTCACCTACGTCCCCCATTGCTTCGCGAGCGCAGCACTCTCGTTCAGCTAGCCACGAATCACAACAGACTGTCATCTCGCTGAGCAGCACCTTTACTGGTCGGTCACAGCGCACGTCCAGCTCCCAAGAGTGGAAACAGGAGGGTGGGATGTTGGGCAAGTTTGCGTTCGAGAACAACGACTGGGGAGGATTAGGCAGCACACCGTTCCAGTCTCCGCAGGCGTCGCGAACGCCATCGAAACAACCCACTCCCGCTACCACGCCCGGCGTGTCACCGTCCAAGCTCCCGTTTACGTCGCCCCCACTTGCCATGTCGCCGACGCCAACGTCCAAGACAAGCAAGCCCACTGTGCCGAAGCTCGAGACGAAAAACAGCAACAATGGATCGAGCTTCACCAACATGCGCAAGTTTGGCACACAACATACCTCCCCATCACTTCCCTCAGTGTCCACGTTTGCTAACAATGCATGGGGCGATGAGAGGGAGAATGCGACCAAGGACAGCGGCATGGTTAAGGGCAAGGGGACGAAGGAGAGTGCGCATGTCGACGCGGACAAGGCACCCACCCCGCCAAAGGAGTCAACTGACCTCCCGCTTAAGGACGAGGTCGAGGAGATCTTCACTTCGACGTCGGAGCCGGATCTCGACGAGAAGCGACGATTCTGGAAGCCTGGAATGCGTACGAGACGCAGCTCGCGATCACGACCGCCAGATGATAGAGTGAGTCGACACTGGCACTGCGTCAGTGGCGCACTCGGCCTGTATCGTTGTTTCGCTAACAGCAGCCCGTGTCCATGTCACATGTAGAGCAGCGCCCACCGCTTCGGCGCCCGCCATCGTCCCTGTTCCACAACCCCTTTGGGCGGACACAGTCGCGCGTCTCGCTGGCGTTTGAGCTTGACCAGCCGTCACCAGTGGACGACGGGTCGTTCCAGCTCAAGTCGTTCCGCCACATCTCTGGCGCATCTGACGCTGAGGCCTCTTTCAGCCAATACAGCCAGTTACTCGCGGTGAAGAACAACACAGGAGATAGGGGTAACGGCCAGGACAGAGTTGCCTCGAATAGCACCATCGTGGCGCCAAAGTCCAAGAGCGGCAACTCGTCCCCACTCCCGCCTCCATCGCCAACCGCCCCGTCGCGACCACGGCCTCCAAGTGCTGCAGACTCAGACAGCTCTCAGCGAGTCACCGCTGCTGCGTTCCGCAAAAACATCCGGCGGCCCAGCTCATCAGTGCTCCTGGACGACGACGACGACCTGCCCCTCTCACTGAGTCGTGCGCAGCTCTTCGACGAACATGGCCGCCGTGACTCGTCGGGATCGGCCGTCTCGCTTACTGACTACCCTTCTCCACCCGCACGGCCCAAGCGGTCCCTACCCCCTACCCCGATCGACGCGAGACCTGCAAGCCCGATGAGCATCGGTCTTGGTGCTCCGCCTCCCCTCCGTTCATCCAATCCCCCATCGCCAGCGCTCGGATTCGTGGTCAAGGGAAAGCGAGAAGCCAAGGACGCGAAGAAGGCCGAAGGGGCGAGCGCAGTCACGGGCAATTTCTCGGTCCCTGCGTCAATTACCGCGCCAGGGGTCGCTGGGTCGCCGAAGATCACCCGACCGCCACGACAGTCGTCCTTGTCGACTGCGGCGGAGGATGCTAAGGTTCCTTCACCCCCGAAACTGACATCCGCTTTGCCCGCTGGCCCCGCACGTCCTCGCGCACTCCCAGAACCTCCATCTCTCCCCTCTGCCCCAACACACAGTCGCGCCGGATCGTTGTCACCAACGCCTCCACCCCCTGCCCCGCTCAGGATTCCCGAACCGCAGGCGAGCCTCGAAGACCTTATGATCAAACTGCCTCCCCGTCCCGACGAGCTCCCAGACGACGTTACTCCGCGCGATACCCCTACTCGCGGAGGCACACTTTCGCCCCCCTTCTCAATGTCGTTCGACGAGCCTCTGCGCCGCATCTCGGGCTTGTGGAGCGGTACGCCTGACGTCGAAGACGATAAGGAGGAGGCGTTCGACCCTTCGATGGTGGAAGCGACAGTTCGCCAACGCGATACCAGCGCCGACTCCAATGCTGAAAACCGGCAATCACTCTACGACCGCCTCGCAGCCGCCACGTCGTCGGCCATGTCTACCGCCTCTTCAGCACTTCCTGGCAACGAGGAGAAGCTGTACATTCCCCCCCCACGGACACCGTCACCGCCTCCGATCCAGGCACAGTCTCCTACGAGCGAACGTACGGCATCGCCCATCCCCGTCCCACCGCCCATGGCGCAAGCCCCTTCCATCCCACCGGTTCCGCACAGCAGCTTTGGGCGTCCCAGGCGCGAAGCGGCCCGAGTGGACAAGCAGGGATGGGACACATCCTCGGATGAGGAGGACGACAGGCCTAAGCGTCCAGCGACGTCCGCTTCGACTGCTACGACGGCGACTGCGCGGGCGGAGGTGCGCGCGCCGCAGCCACGGCCTCAGAGCTCGGCGTCGGCGGTTCTGCTGGGCCGCGAGTCCCGCGAGCGGCAGGAGGTCTTATCCGACTCTGATGAGGATGAGCCACTCCAGGCAATCCGGACTTCAATCAGCCGTAACGACCTCCGGCCTGTGCTCTCACGCTCGTCCCAGTCTCAACCGCTTGTGCAGCAGCGGACGGGTGAGGACAGGGTTGTGGAACAGCCGCGTGCGGGTATTCTCCGTCCACAGAGGACCGGTGACGGTGACCGTTCCAGCATTTTCAAGGACGAGGGGCGGACTGGAATTCTCCGGCCGCAGAGGACTGGCGATACCACCAGCGCTTCCGCCGGCATTCTCAGGCCTCAGAGGACTGGTGACACTTCGACTGGCATTCTTAGGCCGCAGAGGACAGGGGAAGTTGGCGCGACGAGGATTCTGCCGCAGAGGACGGGAGGGACTGACCGCTCAAGTGTTGTCAAGGACGATCCGCGCGCGAGCATCCTCAAGCCACAAAGGACAGGAGATGCGGATCGCATGAGCTCTTACAAGCAGGACGAGCGTGCGCCAGGCATAATCCGACCACAGAGGACGGGGGACGACACTCGTGCCAACATCCTGAAGCCGCAGCGGACAGGGGACGCCAGGCCCCCAGCCAACGGCCACGCCAATGGCCAAGCGAACGGGCACGCGAATGGACAGCGATCGCGAACATCATCGTCCAATGCCCTCCCCACCGTATCTGTCTTGCCAAAGGCCAACTCGTCCAAGTGGTCCCTCTCTTCATCTCCCGACTCGCCCGACGAGGACGACGACCTCTCCCCCCCTATCCGCCCAGGCTCGCGTCCGGGCTCGCGTCCGGGCTCGCGCGGCTCCGCACGTCCCGGATCGCGCGTCAGCATCGCCGAAGATGCCAAGCTGCCGCGCAACACGAGCGCCGACCGCCTCCGCGCCGCCAACACGACGAAGATGCACCAGCCTGCTCCTCGTCACGGTCCCATGGCCGTCGTCGCGGCTGACGGTCGCCCCTCGGCCTCCCCCGCGTCCTCACAATCTGGCCTCACAGGCGACAGTTCCGTCCAGCAGCCGATGACGCCGCGTTCCGTCGCCGATGCACAGCGCCGGTCGTGGGCCGATTCAAATGGCCGCCGGACGGATCCGGAGACCGCGTCTGTTCGCCAGAGACCGTCGACCCACTTTGACCAGTGGGGCGGTGGCGCCGTGTCGGGAATGGACCCGTACGGAATGATGGCCAAGCATCAGATGCAGCAGCAGTACATGGCTGCCGCGCAGCGACATTTCGAGGATATGTGGGAACGCGCATCGAGCGTGTCCAACGCCCAGACCGCGCCCGGCGGGGGCATGTTCCAGCCGACCTACGGATACTCGTACAACCAGCCGCCCGCCATGCCGCAAATGTCGCAGATGTCGCAGATGCCCATGGGCCAGATGGGGCAGATGCCCTTCAGCTACGGCCAGTTCCCGTACGGCTACGGCAACCCCCAGGTTGCCTTCCCTGGCGGGATGCCGATGATGGGCATGGGCGGAATGCCGATGCAGATGGGCGGATACTCGTACGGCCCTGGTGCGCAGAGCGTGTACGGCGGCGAGTTCGGCCCACCCGTGGCGCCGGGGATGCGCGACGATCCAACCCCAGGCTCGCCGGGACGCCAGCGCGCCCGCCGCGGCTCGGGGCAGGATGCACGACCAGCCAGTTCGCATATACCCTCGTCGAGCGCGTCGGCCGTCGGCGTCCCGACCAGCCAGTACCGCACGCCGCCGAGGCGGCAGCCGCGGCGCACGAGCGGGCTGGCGATGAGCGAGGCCGGACCCCCCAGTTCCTGGCGGTCGAGCCTGGGCGATGAGCTCGAGACACCGCGTCCTAAGCGAGTCACGAATGCCAGTTAGCCGCATTCCCACCGGATAAGCTTCACATTAGTACCTATAGTCACGCCAGCTGTAGACTGGACACCTTTCTCTATCAGTTACCAGCAGTTACCTAGCACACATACCCGGACAATGGACCGTCCGAACCCTCACGACCCCTTCCTTCAGCATACATTTCATGCACGCATGTTCATTCTGCAGTGTGCCTCTCCCGCGGGGCTGGCTGGCGGGCCTGTCAGTTGGAAGGCTGTTCGGAGTAAGTTTCATGCTGCACCGCCCCTATTTCCAGGACAACGGGCCTCATGTAACAGGTAAGACAGTACCCCACCATTTTGTACAGTGCCTCAAGCCTGTGGTCCCACATACTTCCTAATCTACAACTCTACTGACTTGCTCTGCTCCTGCCCTTCCTGCGTCGCCATTAGAGAGTATCATATGTACAGCGCACTTCCACCACTGCAATCTGGCTCCGCCTACAGCTCAATCAACAGCGCCTCCTCGACCTTCTCGGGCGCCTTGGCCGCCGGTGCTTCCTGCGGAGCCGAGGGGAATGGCGCAACGCCAGGCGCCGAGGGAAACATCGAGGCCGAGTACCATCCATGTGGGAGCGTTCCGTCGGGGTTGAGCTGGGCGGGCTGGGGCTGCTGCTGCTGCTGAGGTGCGTGCTGCTGAGGTGCGCGCTGCGGAGCTTGCGCAGGTTGGACCTGCTGCGCCTGCTGCTGAGGTGGAACCTGCTGTGGCGGCGCCGACGGCACTTCCCATGCACTTGCGATCGACGGCTGCGACTCACTGACAGGGCTCATGGGGTTGGAACTGGCCGCATAGCTAGCCTGCCGCGATGGGGAGGGCAAGGCGGCCTTGGTAGACTGTGGGGAGAGGGAGGGGTGCGAGGCCAGGTCGATTGGTGGGGGTGCAGAAGCTTCAGGGAGTTGCGAGGGAGGTGCGTACTGCTGGTGAGGTTGAGGCTGGCTGGGTTCGGACTGGGGCTGGTAATACGATGCCTGGCGCGATGGCGGCTGGGGTTGCGCCTGGGGCTGGGGCTGGGATTGCGCATGTTGCGGCGGCGCCCACGATGCGTATGGCTGATATCCGTACGCTGGTTGCTGGCTCGGCTGGCTCGGCATTGTGGGGTACATCGATGGCGCTGTTGGGACGGGGGACTGGGCTTGGGGCGGCGCCGCGGCCGCCGCTGGCTGGACTGGTTGGGTGTAACCGTTGGTGTAGGGCTGCGCGGGGTGCTGAGCTGGGGGCACATAGTATCCCTGCTGGTATCCGTACTGCTGAGGTTGGTAGTACGCGTGCTGGGCCTCCTGGGCCTTGCGCTGGGCATACGCCTGCTGCCCATCCAGAATACGTCCGTACATGGTGACGGCCTCGTTGAGTTTAGCCTGCATCTCGGCGAGCATCTGTGCCTTTGTGCCCTTCTCCTCCGCGTTTCTTTGCAGCTTCCCCCCGATCGCGAGCGCCTGGTCGTGGAGGAGTTGGGCGTGCGGGAATCGCCGGAGATCGCGCTCGCCGTACGCGGCCATCTGGTCGAGCGTGTTGCTGAATGTGAGGATTGTCTCGGTCTCACGAGGGGACAGGTCGAATGTGGGGAGTGGCTTCAGGTTTGCGTCCTCCTCCATCGTCGGCGCAGAGGGGCGCGCCCGCTCCATCTCACGCAGGGACGCCTCGATGGCAAGGCGGAGCTGCTCGTCTTCGTCGTCCAGGGCGCCCATCTTGAGCACTGGAGGCTCGGAGCCCATGAGGGGGCCAGACTGGCCCGGTTGGGCTTGCGCCAAGGACAGCTCTATCGCGCGCTGCAGGTCCGCATCGTAGTCCTGCCGCGTGCGCGGCGTGCGTCCGGGAACAGCGGGTGCGGGCTGGTTCTTTCCCGCCTTGACCCAGCAGCTTTCGCAGACGCGCACTTCCTCCTTGATGCCAAAGTGCGGGAGGGGCATCGCTCGAGCCGAGCACGCCTGGTCGAATACAAGCCCGCAGTTCCGGCAATGGTGTTTCCGGTTGGTGAATGTAAATGCGGTCCGGCAGCGCATGCACACGTCCGAATCGACCCAAGCAGGCGCGGTCTTCGTCTCGATAAGGGACGAACTGGACGTCACGGGCGCGGGGGGGAACTTGATGCCTGAATTCTTGAGGTCGTGGTATGCGTCGACAAAGAAAATGAGCTCGCGTTTGCTCTCGAACGCAAGTGCCCAAGACTGGAAACTCCGTAATGCCATCTGCCGCACCTCGGCATTAGTGGCCGGCGCGCGGATGACGTTGGTCAGCTCGTCAATGAACTCCTTGCTCGCGATTTCGGCGAGGAAGTGGTCGCCGCCGTTCTTGATGCATGTGTCGACGAGCTGACGTGAGCAAGTGAACACAAGAAGGGAAGCGCGTATGCACGGAGCGAACCGGAGTGCGCTACGAAGGGGACTTACGCTCAAGGCGTACATCTGCACGCGGCCGTTGGCGGATCCGACGCGGCGCTTGAGCGCCTGCATTGCAGGCTTGGGCTGCACCGCTTTGGAGCGGATCATGTCGGTGATCTCGAGGTTGAGCGCAATGTCCTCGCCTTGGGGATACGCGAGTTTGAGCGGCGAGCAAGCTTTCTCTGTTTGTCAGCGAGTCGGGCGAGCTGGGAATGGCTGTGTCCGGTCCAGTCAAGCGGCCGGTGTGTCGACTCACCGACGAGCTCCTCATATTGCGTGTTTGTGGACGGTCCCCAGAGCCAGGACATGATGAGTAGGTGGGCTGGTAAGAGTACGAGTTAAGGAGGAGTGCTGCGTGGAGGGTGGAGGGTGGGTGGGATCGAGCTGCAGCTGCTCGATGGCTTGATGTGAATACAGGTTGGGACGTGGATGGTGTTGCGAAGCGATGGGCTGATGCTGGGGTTGAATGCTGATGCGGTCGTGCGATTAGTGCTATCGTGCTGGGGTCGTTAACGATGCGATTGAGAACAAAGGAGAGGATGAGAGAGATGAGAGAGATGAAGAGTCAATGACAATGTGGATGAGAATGAGAGTGAGAGGGTGAGGTGGAAGTGGTGATTACGAGCCCTACGAGCACGTCGAGTGTGGTTGATTGCCACCGTAGATGCCGGTATACCGTAGACGTCACACCCACCCACGCATGCGGTCGTGTATGGTTATGGTGGGAGTGCCGTATGGTGGGAGTGCCGTATGGTGGGAGTGCCGTATGGTGGGAGTAACTCTACGGTGAGAATGCTGTGTGGTGAGGATGCCATACGGTGAGACTTCCGGCCCCCCCCCCCCCGACAAGGTGCCACCCAGCGGCGTTTTCAAAATACTTCCGCACACTCCGTACGGTGGAGAAGGGGGTGGGTGGCGCTGGCTCCTGGGTGATGGCTGATTCACCCTACCCAGCGCAGCTCCGTCCTCATCGCTCGGCGTGCATATCTCAAGCCGCCGTCGCCGCCCCTTCGCTCCCTCATTGTTGTTTCTCCCAACCCCCCATCCATCCTCATTCACCTCTAAACTCACTCCCCAGACATCCCCTCCGCGTCCGTGCTCCGCATCCAACAGAGTACTGCCGCGCTAGGGACCGGAAACGGAGCGTGTGGCCGATTGCGACTGTTCAAAACCGTCGCGCGAAAAGTACAAACAGTGGAGACAACCCATTGTTTCGATTTCCCCCCTCTCGACTCCCCTTCCTCCTTCTCGACTCGTCCTCCTCCCTTCTTGGCATCTCAGAGCGCTGATACTGTGGATAATCGAGCGACGCGGACGCGAGCGAGTAATTGCGCGACCGGGGGACGCTACCGCCGAGCGCAAAGGATTCGAGTGGAACTTTGATTGTTGGGCTATCTTTGCCACCGGCTGTGACTTTTTTTCAGTGTCGTCTCTGTCTCCCTCTCTATCGTTCGCGAGAAGCCTTTGATTGGTGTCGCCTAGGCCTTGCGACCTCCTCGAGCTCTAATTGTGTTGACACTTCAAACACGAACTTTCCGCCTCGGGCCTGCCTCGAATTGACACTGCGACCATGACAGTCACGTTCCCGTACTCGTCCGCGCCGGTGCGGCAGATCAAGGAGATTCAGTTTGGTGTGATGAGCCCCGAGGAGATTGTTAGTGTCCCAGAAACGGAGATACAGACAGCAGTCTCACACTACAGAAAGCCTACTCAGTGGCAAAGATTGAACATCCCGAGGTGATGGACGAGACAGGAAGGCAAAAAGTGGGCGGTCTTATGGATCCAAAGATGGGCAGTGAGTCGAGCTGGCGTACCTGTACGGCGGCTTAACACGCAGCTATCGACCGCAACTTCAAGTGCCAGACTTGTCTGGAGGGCATGGCCGAGTGTCCAGGCCACTTTGGACACATTGAGCTTGCGCGTCCCGTGTTCCACGCGGGCTTCATTGTCAAGGTTAAGAAGATCCTTGAATGCGTGTGCTTCAGCTGCGGCAAGCTCAAGGTCGACATGGTAGGTGGCCAAAGTGCGCATAGTGACTAACTCACACAGCGCGATCCCCAAGTCGCGACCATTGTACGCCGAATCAAGCCCCAACACCGCCTCAAGGCGATTTGGGCACTTGCGCGGCCCAAAAGCACATGTGAGGCCGACGACTTGACAGAGGAGAACGGCGATGCGACCAACGAGGATACGTTCATGGACGAGCAGCGCGCCAACAGGCCAAAGGGCCACGGCGGATGCGGGTTTGACCAGCCGCAGTACCGGAAGGAGGGTCTCAAGCTGATTGGCGTGTTCAAGCCCAACAAGGACAAGGACGAGGTCGGCGCCGAGCCTGAACGACGCAACATCTCTGCGGCTGAGTGCCTCAACATTCTCAAGAAGATCCCAGATGAGGATCTCATGATTATGGGCCTCAACGCAGAGTACGCGCGTCCCGACTGGATGATCCTCACTGTTCTTCCCGTCCCTCCTGCGGCTGTTCGTCCGTCCATTTCCGTCGACGGCGGCGCGATGCGTAGCGAGGACGACTTGACGTACAAGCTCGGAGAGATTCTCAAGGCGAGCGCCAACGTGCGCAAGCTTGAAGCGGAGGGTGTACCCCCAAGTGTAGTCAATGAGCACTTTGACCTTCTTCAGTTCCACGTCGCGACGTACATGGACAACGACATTGCTGGCATTCCACAAGCACTGCAAAAGTCCGGTCGTCCAGTCAAGGCCATCCGCGCACGTCTAAAAGGCAAGGAGGGCCGTCTGCGTGGCAACCTGATGGGCAAGCGTGTCGACTTCTCCGCACGTACTGTCATTACGGGTGACCCCAACATCCAGCTTGACGAGGTCGGTGTCCCGCGCTCGATTGCCATGACTCTCACGTATCCCGAACGCGTGACGCCGTACAACATTGTGCAGCTGCAGCAGCTCATCAATAACGGCCCCGCGACGTACCCTGGCGCACGCTACTACGTCAAGGACACAGGCGAGCGGATAGACTTGAAGTATCGCAAGTCGGGCGAGCCCATTAGCTTGCAATTTGGCTGGATCGTTGAGCGTCACCTCAAGACCGGTGACTTTGTGCTCTTCAATCGCCAGCCGTCTCTGCACAAAATGTCCATGATGTGCCACCGCGTCCGCGTCATGAACTACTCGACCTTCCGTCTCAACCTGTCCGTCACCTCGCCATACAACGCCGACTTCGACGGCGACGAGATGAACTTGCACGTCCCACAGTCAGAGGAAACCCGTGCCGAGCTGAGCCAGATTGCGTGGGTGCCTCGGCAAATTATCTCGCCCCAGGCCAACAAACCCGTCATGGGTATTGTCCAGGACACGCTGTGCGGTATCCGCAAGTTCACGCTGCGTGACAACTTCTGCGACTGGGGCATGGTGCAGAACATCTTGTTATGGCTACCTGGATGGGACGGGACTGTGCCAACGCCAGCGATCCTCAAGCCCAAACCCATGTGGACCGGCAAGCAGTTGCTGTCGATGTGTATTCCCAAGGGTATCAACATTCAGGCCAAGGACAGCGAAAGACCTTCAGACATTGATGTCACGGACCAGAACGTTATGATCGACAACGGCGAGCTCATCTACGGCGCGATCGTCAAGAACATGGCTGGTGCGTCCAACAACGGTCTCGTGCACGTCATCTTCCGTGAGCACGGACACATTGCTGCGCGCGACTTCTTCTCGGCCGTCCAGATGATGATCAACTACTGGCTGTTGCACAATGGTTTCTCCATTGGTATCGGTGACACCATCGCCGACCGCGCAACCATGGCAGGCATCAACAACCGCCTGGTCGAAGCTAAGAACACTGTCCAGGGCTTCATCTCCAAGGCAGAGAGCAACGACATGAAGCCCAAGCCCGGTATGACGATCCGTGAGACGCTCGAGGCCGAGGTGTCCAACGAGCTCAACAAGGCTCGTGACTGGGCTGGTAAATCTGCGCAGTCTAACATCAAGGACGACAACAATGTCAAGCAGATGGTCGTGTCAGGCTCCAAGGGTTCGTTCATCAACATTTCGCAAATGTCGGCTTGTGTCGGGCAGCAGATTGTCGAAGGAAAGCGTATTCCGTTTGGATTCCGTCACCGCACACTCCCGCACTTCTCCAAAGACGACTATGGGCCAGAGTCGCGTGGTTTCGTCGAAAACTCGTACCTCCGTGGTCTCACGCCACAGGAGTTCTTCTTCCACGCCATGGGTGGTCGTGAGGGTCTCATTGACACAGCTGTCAAGACCGCCGAGACGGGATACATCCAGCGCCGTCTCGTCAAGGCAATGGAAGACCTCAAGGTCGGGTATGACGGTACCGTGCGTAACTCGTCCGGCGACGTCATCCAGTTCCTGTACGGCGAGGACGGTATGGACGGTGCGTCGGTCGAGAAGCAGCAGTTGGATATTGCACGGTTGGGCGACGCCGCGTTCGAGCGCAAGTACAAGATCGACGTGATCACCGGTGGCAAGCAGGGGTTCAAGCGCGGTACCTTGCAAGCTGGCATCGACCAGAGCTCGATGGAGCTCCAGACCCTCCTCGATGCCGAGTTTGACCAGCTCCAGAGCGACCGCGAGGTGCTGCGCACGGAGGTGATTACCAACGGTGATGCGTCGCGGCCACTCCCGGTCAACATCCAGCGTATTGTGCGCAACTCGCAGCAGATCTTCCGCATTGACCCGCGCGTCGCGAGTGACCTTGACCCCAAGTATGTCATAGAGCAGCGCCAGGCGATGCTCGACAGACTCATTGTCGTCCGTGGCACAGACCCGATCTCAGTCGAGGCCCAGCGTAACTCGACCCTCCTCTTCTTCTCGCTCGTGCGCTCGCACCTGGCCACGCGCCGCGTGCTCGAGGAGTACCACCTCAACCGCGAGGCATTTGACTGGGTGATTGGAGAGGTCGAGCAGATCTTCAACAAGTCGCTCATCAACGCGGCTGAGATGGTCGGTACCCTTGCTGCCCAGTCTATCGGTGAACCTGCTACCCAGATGACGCTAAACACCTTCCACTACGCTGGTGTGTCGAGTAAGAGTGCCACTGGTGGTGTCCCGCGTCTCAAGGAAGTCATCAACGTCGCTGTCAACATCCGTACGCCTGGTCTCAACATCTACCTCGACGCTGAGCACAGCGCGGACGAGAAGTCGGCCCACGCGATTTCGAGTAAGCTCGTGCACACACGTCTGCGCGACATTACCGCGTCCGTCGAGATCTTCTACGACCCAGACGTCGAGTCGACGCAGATCGAGGAGGACAAGGACTTCGTGGATGCTTTCTTCGCCATTCCGGATGAGAACATCCGCCCTGACCTCCACTCGCCGTGGCTACTTCGTCTCGAGCTTGACCGTGCCAAGGTTAAGAACGGTGACTGGACCATGGAGGGCATCGTGGCTGCCATCATGGACACGGTTGGTAACGACGTGTTCGTGCTCCACTCGGACGACAACAATGAGAAGCTTGTCATCCGTATCCGTATTGTCGCGGGCGACAAGGACGAGGACGACCTGTTGGGCGATGAGGACATGTTCCTCAAGCGCATTGAGGGGACGCTGCTCGACCAGGTCGAGCTTGGCGGTATCCCGGGCATCAAGCGTGTCTTCTTGTCCAAGGGCAAGCGGAACCTGCTCAACGAGAACGGCGAGTTTGCTATCAAGGAGGAGTGGTTCATCGAGACTGAAGGCATCAACCTTCTCCAAGTCATGGCTGTGCCGGGTGTCGACGCATTCCGCACCTACTCGAACCACGTGTACGAGGTCTGGGAGAAGCTGGGTATCGAGGCGGCGCGCAACGGCCTCTACACCGAACTGCTCAACGTTATCGACAAGGGTGGTTCGTACGTCAACTACCGCCACATGGCGCTTCTCTGCGACCTCATGTGCAACAAGGGTAATCTCATGTCAATCACGCGACACGGCATCAACCGTACCGACGCGGGCGCGCTATCGCGTTGCTCGTTCGAGGAGACGGTCGAGATCCTGCTTGAGGCAGCAGCTGTTGGTGACATTGACGACTGCCGCGGGGTGGCGGAGAACGTCCTGCTCGGCCAGATGGCACCGATGGGCACCGGGGCATTCGATGTCTCCCTCGACCTCGGTATGCTCAAGGACGTCATTGTCGACCACCGTCTCCCCGTGCAGAACATGATGCTGGCGTCCAACATGGGCGGCATGACCCCAGGCGGCAACATGACGCCGTACGACAACTTCTCGCCCATGTGGAACGGTGGCGGCGCGGTCGGTGCGGCCGCCTTCTCGCCGATCCAGAGGAGCAGCAACGACGAGTCAGGATACATCGGCTATGGCACGTCCCCCATGGTTCCCATATCACCATACGCGCCGACCTCACCGGCGTGGGGCGGGTCACCAACCTCCCCATTCGTCACGTCACCGACGTACTCGCCCACCTCGCCGTTTGCAGGTGCTGGCGCTGCATCCCCATGGGTCCCGCGCGGAGGCTACGGCGGCGCCACGAGCCCGATGTACTCCCCCAGCTCGCCACAGTACTCCCCCACGTCGCCCTCGTTCTCGCCCTCCAGTCCGACGTTCTCCCCCTCTTCCCCCACATTCTCTCCCGCCTCCCCGGCCTACGGCGGGGGCGGAGCCGCAGGCTACTCCCCTGCGAGCCCGGCCTACTCCCCAACATCGCCGATGGCGAACGCCACGAGCCCGCGGTACTCGCCTACGTCGCCGACGTACTCCCCCGCGAGCCCAGCGTTCTCCCCAACGTCACCGGCGTACTCGCCCACGTCGCCGCAGCCGTTCCAGGCCACCTCGCCAAAGTACAGTCCTACGAGCC
Organism: Cutaneotrichosporon sp. PL3408A; assembly: GCA_023629975.1. Taxonomy (NCBI): domain Eukaryota; kingdom Fungi; phylum Basidiomycota; class Tremellomycetes; order Trichosporonales; family Trichosporonaceae; genus Cutaneotrichosporon; species Cutaneotrichosporon sp. PL3408A. The sequence continues at coordinate 53,407 of JAMAMB010000010.1, read as the reverse complement.
CGCAGTTCTCCCCAACGTCGCCGACGTACTCGCCCGCGTCGCCGATGTACTCCCCCACATCGCCGCAGTACTCGCCGGCCTCGCCTGCATACTCGCCCACGAGCCCGCAGTACTCGCCAACCTCGCCTGGTGGGGGGCAGCAGGCACAGCCGAATGGACGGGCAGGATGGGGCAGCGCGCGTCAAGGGTACGCGGCGAGTCCGAGCTGGAGTAAGCGGGACTAGATGCGGGCTGCTGGATGATTCCGAGAAGGTTAGTTGCTGTGGCCGAAGGGCTTGAGAGACCGAGAGATCGAGAGATATTAGAAACAGGGCTTCATGCCCGCTGCATGGGCTGCGGCCCCATTTGTACGCTGTGGCACAATGCATCCACTAGCATGTTACGCGTATTACAGTACCAAGTGGATGTGGATCGGTGTGTTTGACAGACATTTTTCAAGCGAGATGCGTAGTTGTGCTGGAAGAAATGTCAAGCGAGATGCGTAGTTGTGCTGGAAGAATCATTTCTCGACCATCATTAACTAACAGCCAGTTGTGGCTCCTTCTCTAGCCCATACTCCTTAGATCAAATGTAAAGAAACACACGGGCTACGGTGCTTGGATTGGTTACTTTCTAGCGACTTGCACAGCCAAGAACGGTTCGAACTGGAGGAGAATGCTAGGTACATCGGAGATACGCAAAGCATGGCGCTGAATGGCCGGACAACAGCATACTGCCAGCCGCACAAGATCACTAGGTTGGACAGGGACAGGTTTGGCATTGCACGCTGTACCTCTTGTGCCTTCTTCGTTCAATCTTCCATACCGTGTACCTGTACTGCACAGTGACGAGGTCCGCCCGCACTGGCCACAACTGCCCAAAGCAAGGCTGTTATTTTTCCGTGCTACGCCAGCTCACTTTGAGCTCGGACTGCCAACCGGCGACTTCGGAACGTAAACGCTGCCGAGCATGTAGTGGCGGTCGTCAGGTGACGATTGCACAGAGATATTGCTCATGAGCTCACTGCCTCGTCTGCTGGCCACATGTGGTGCATTGAGCGACCTCCAAGGGCTGCATGCGAAAGCTATGTACATAACTGTTTCTGCAAGTGCTACTCCTATCGCCTGATGCACCCCTCATTCTGTCATGACTTTGGTCACGACACCACGACTAAGCAAAATACTGTCAAAACAATGGTCACGTGACTGACCAGCTTCACTCCATAATGAAGACAGAGGTTCGCATTAGCCGTCGTCCGAGCACTCCGCCCGAGCACTCCGCCCGAGCACTCCGCCCGAGCACTCCGCCCGAGCACTCCGCCCGAGCACTCCGCCCGAGCACTCCGC